>JAULJL010000020.1:4839000-6047500 GCA_030761205.1 Fremontodendron californicum
AAAAGACTGCTCTTTTTGAAATTAACTTTGAGGCCTGATAACAACTGAAAGCACTTTAGAATTCTTTTAACATTCCTAACCTGCTCCTCAAAAGGCTCACAGAAAATAATTGTGTCATCCGCAAACTGAAGATGAGATAAGGACACAGACCCTTGATCAATAACCATACCCCTGAAAAGGCCAATGGAAGTAACCTTATTAAGAAATAAGCTCAAAACTTCAGCAACCAGATTAAACAGTAAGGGGGAGAGGGGACAGCCTTGTCTCAACCCTCTGCTCATCCTGAACTGTTCCGTTGGCACCCCATTAACTAGGACTGATAATGAAGCTGATGATAAACACGACTGAATCCAAGACCTCCACTTATCCCAAAGCCCATTCTACCCATAACAAAATCAAGAAAAGACCAATCCACACAATCATAGGCTTTTTCGAAATCTACCTTAAATATCATACCACCCTCTCCATTAGTCTTCATAGAATGGATAACCTCATTGGCAATAAAGGAGCAGTCCAGAATTTGACGCCCCGGGATGAACGCGAACTGGTTTTGCCCAACAATTTCCTCCACCGATTGCCTCAGGCGATTGGCAAGAACTTTGGCTAGAATTTTATAAACACTGCCCACCAAGCTGATAGGACGGTAATCACTAATGGAGCACGAAGAGTCACATTTAGGTATAAAAGAAATAAAAGACGCATTTAAACAGTTATCGATACAACCAGTGCTATGGAAATTATTCATGAACGACATAACCTCACCCTTCACCGTGACCCAAAAGGACTTAAAGAAATTCAGATTAAAACCATCCGGCCCCGGAGCTTTGTTGCCATCGCAGCCTTGGATGGCTCCCCAAACCTCTTCCTCCGAGAAAGGCTGCTCAAGATTAGACGAACTTTGCGCAGATAATGACTTAAAACTGCACTTGAGATCTTTGAGCCTGGCTACCTTTGTAGAGTTGAAACGGTTTTTGAAATACGATCCAATGGCCTTCTTGAGAACCCTAGGTTCATCGAACACCTTCCCATCAATCAACAAATTCCCAATGTGGTTCTTTCGACTCCTAGCTGTGGCGACAATATGGAAAAATTTAGTATTCCTATCACCCTCTTGTGCCCATTTTAATCTCGATTTTTGGAGCCAAGTTTGTTCTTCGATACGATACAGTGACCATAAATCAGCCTTCTTATTCCATAACTCTTCTCGCAACTGGTTTCCCATTTGCCCCTGTTGTACACTCTGTTCGAGGCCAGCAATCTCCTTTTCAAGTTCCACGATGTTGTAGAAACCGGCCTTATGGTGCCTAACAGACCAGTCTTTAATGGTTGGTTTGAGATTTTTCAACTTGAACCATAAACCCCACCCCGAAGGCCGAGAATATCCTGTAGAATTCCAAGCATTCTGGATAACAGAATGAAAGCTCCTATCTTCCAACCAGTTATTGAAGAACCGGAAAGGTTTTGGCCCCCAATTGACGCTCTCTTCAACAATCAACAATGGATTATGATCGGAAAGAGAACGGGGAAGAGCCTTTTGTTTGATTGAAGGCCATAAAGCAACCAGACCAGGCGATAAAAGGAACCTATCCAATCTGCTGAAAGACGGAACGACCCTATTACTGGTCCAAGTGTATTTATCTCCTGACATCGGCAGATCCATGAGTTCAGCTTGATTAATAAAGTTTGAAAATAGCAACATAGGAGTAGTGCTGAACACTGATCCGATTTTCTCATCAGGGCTTCTAACCACATTGAAATCACCCCCTAGACACCATAGACAGTCATAACCCTGTAACACACCCACAAACTCATCCCAAAATGCAGCTCTTTCACCATCCTCATTTGGAGCATAGATATTCACGAACCCACATCTTATATTGTTCGCCTTTAACGAGCCAATCAGAAGAATGAAACGAGGTGAAATAATTTTCGACTCAACTAAGAAGAATTCCTTCCACCAGAAGATAATGAGACCCCCAGCGAAACCCACCGACGCCGAGAATTCCATCTCAACAGAGGAGCATCCCCAGACCTTTCTAATAAACTTTGAATCAATAGACTGAAGCTTTGATTCCTGAATAAAAACCATCTCTGGCCTCCAATTCAAAACCAAATTCCTCAAGGCCATAACCTTATTACTACCTCCCAATCCCCTAACATTCCAAGAAATAATCTTCATTAAGAAAAGAAACACACCTGAAAGCGAACCAAAAACGCAGTAGACTGTTACTCCTTTGCCTCACGATCTTCATTTTCCAGTTGAGCAAAACCATCGATGATATCCTGCTTCTCCCCATGGAATTCGATCCCCAGCTCAGTGCTAACTAGCCATGTCGCCTCAGCCTCCTTCAAGATATTCTCATTCCTTGATCTGATGTCACTATCCGAAACAGATAGTTCAAGGTGGTTTAGGTCCTCGCAACTAACATTATCGCAGATCACTCTCAGCTGTTTCCTAATTTGCCTCCTCTTCCTCACTGCAGAAATGGTGGACTTCCTCGGCACTGGAACCTTTCTCTTCTTATAGTTATTCTTCAATTTTTTGGAACCCTCCTTCTTCCTAAGTTTCCTGCTCGATTTCAGTCGCTTCATAGGAGCAGAAACCGTAGGGCACACAATGGAAGGGCTTAACTCTCGGACCAACAGAGTAGGGGAGGAGCTATTGACAGGACTCAATAAATCCAACCCATTAGACTCCACAAGTTGAAAGCCCACTCCCACTTCAACAGATGACCCAACAGCCCCATTATGGCCCCCTTTCACGAGAGCCCCACCATCCCATTCCCAATCACGGAGAGAGTCGGCGACACGCGAACCACATACTGAGCCTTCGCTGATACCTTCATTAACTAGGGACTCAGGGCAGAAAGCATGCACCAACCCGCCCACCAAATTGCCAGATTGCACAGGAATCGAAAAAGCTTTGCTTACCTCATCAGTGTTTTTGCGCCGTACGGAGGGAGCCGTGCTCTGAATCGCCATGCATCTGAGAATGCCCTCTGACACCGGAACTTTACCCCTGATCTCTTCAGTAACTACCTTGTTAGGAGAGGAGCCTGGTGATTCATGCGACAATGGAACAGAAGATGAGCCAACTCGAGCTCTCATGTTAGCAACACCCGCAGGGACCTCAAGAACTGAAACTGAGATTTTAAAAGATTTATCCCTCACCGTGATTAACACAGAGGACGGAATACTCAGCTTGCTATCAACCAAGATTAACATGCACACAACGTCGAATCTCCTCCTATTTGCTGTGTTATCATCGAGTCTGATGAAAGAACCCCATCTGTTACCCAAAGAACTGAAAAACCCTTCATGCCAAACCTGTAGCGGTTCATCAAACAAGTTTACCCAGACAGCAATCTCTTTGTTGAGGATGGCATCATTCCACGGTTCAATGGTCTCAAACCAGGGGGCCAAACATTCGCTTCTATCGTTGAGGACAAGATCCATATGATCTACACTTTCGAAAATAACAAGAACCGAGACACCCCCCATCGGACATACCTGACAGTGGATACCTTCTAAAACCATGGCCTCTTGAACAGATTCGATATAAGCTTCCTTCATCAATCTTCCTTTAGCACTCCTTGATAACCACTCCATTTCAGCCTTAGGAATTTGCAGATTGAAACTACACTCCCTCTCGGACAGATTGACCCGATTCATATGAGGAGTCGGGTTGGGAAACCTAGACGGCAAAAGGTCTTCCACTTCGATGTAAACAGCCTCCTTATGAGGCAAGCCCACAAGAACTTCTTTATACGATCTATTGACATCAGCATGAACGGAAACCTTACCCTTAGACCCAACGCCTTCCCCAAATCGGACAGGTGGAAGTTCCGATTGAGATCTACTTCTGTTAATACCGGAATGATCATGGACCAATACCTGAGGCCCTCCGCCTTCCACGCTTCTGACAGATGGGTTATCCGAATGGTATCTTCTGCTATCCGACCAGCCATGAGAGGCTTTATTCACTCTTATCATTCGACCATCGATCATCCTATTGTTTCCTCCTTTGATGGCCTCCTCCATCTCATGTTGTAGCTTGTATCTGACAAAGGCAAATGTATAAGGTCTCTTATGTTGTTTCCTGGAAATGAATACATCCACCACTTTCCCGAACAGCCCAAACAACTCCCATAGTGCTTATCTAGAGACCCTAGGACTCAAGTTCCCAACAAAGACATTGTGTAAGCTATCCCTCCATAAACTCCCCATGAAACTCTGCCCCGAACGCCGATTATTCTCCCGGTGATAAAACGGCGCAATCCGGTGATGGAAAACCTGGGGGTTCCTCGACGTTCCAAAGGACTGGCGGCCATTCATATTTTGAGCATATCTGCCTAATTCAAGATCCGAGATGACGTTGGAGATCTGGATGATTTGATCAAACCAAGCTAATTTTGGTATGTAGTGACATGAACATGATAGGAACGGGTGCAGCGAGCGCGCAAACGAGCAACGTCAATTTGCTGTGGTGATTTTAGGCTTGATCTGTTAGCTGTAGCAGCAGTTACTGTTTCACTGTTGGTAGCTATTAATGGAGCTGAAACTGGATCTGGATCTGAATCCGACTCAATTGTTGCGGTGAATTGGTGTTTAAATATGAATTGTCGACCTTGGAATCTGGCTGATATATTCTCAAAGATTGACAACTTGGTGGAGGAAATCGGCAATATGTAGATGCAGAATGTGTTTTCGCAAGGCAAATGGTATTGCAGATCTGGGTTGGTCTTGTTGCTTCGTAATTACACTAAAAAAAAATCGTTGCATCAAAATATAATTTATTTTTTGATAAACCACTAATCATTACATCAATTTTCTCAAAAGGAAAAACATCAAGGCCAAGGGTCAATTTTGAGGGGGTGAGTGGGGCTTTCGGCACAATGAGAATTTATTTGGTGACAACCAAATGAATTTTTTTTATTTATTTTTGATAAATGTGTAAAAAATAAAACCAGGTTGTTAGTTAAAAAAATATAAAAATGATAAAAATAATTTATTTATTCATAACAAAGGTAATAATGAAAAAAAAATTATGTATTCTTACATGATGAATTAATAATAATAAATATTTTTAAGAAAATAAAAGATTAAAAAATAATTAGATTTGTTCACGAATTACATTACTTGTCAAGCTTATTAGTATAGTCGATTCAACCCATGATATTATTTTATAAATAAATAACTAAATAAATAAATATTTTAATTTAATTTAATTTTAAAATATTAATATAAAAATATTTTTAATTAAATAAAATTTGAATGAACTATTGAGTCAAATTCGATTTCAAATTTAAATTTTAGAGGTATCGATTGAGTGTGATGCGATTCGATTTATGTTTTATTTTCAATCAGTCAATGTCTAAATCAAAGTTTTTTTTTTTTACTTTTTATGTTTGTTAAGACAATATCTAATAAGTATTTGAGTTACTTATTTCAAATACTTTTCCTTTTTTTTTGTGTAAGATAAATTTCATTTTTTTCGTAAAAGGGTATTAGAGGTAACTCAAATGCTTTTCAATTTTTCGTGAAATCATTTTGTCCAACAGGAAAAATTTGATGTTTTTTTTTTAATTAATTTCTATGTCAGCTTTAAAAAATATTTTTTTTAGTGCCATGTCAGATGTGTTATGACACATCAACATTTTTGAACATGTCAAATACTCTAGTCAGCTTTTTAACATAAACTATTATGGATGTTAACAATTTTACTTATTTGCTTCTATTTTAAAAGTAAATGGATCAAATTACTTACAATTTTGATACAGGGACTAATTTACACTAGACTCTAAAGTATAAAGATCTGACAAGTACTTTGACCACTTATTAGATATTGTCTTAACAAACATAAAAAGTAAGAAAAAAAACTTTGATTTAGACATTGACTGTTTGAAGATGTCCATAAATAGAGTCGCATCACACTCGACCGATACCTTTAATATTTAAATTTGAAATCGAATTTGGCTCAATAGTTCATTCAAATTTTATTAAAAATATTTTTATATTAATATTTTAAAATTAAATTAAAATATTTATTTAGTTATTTATTTATTTATAAAATAATATCATAGGTTGAATCGATTATACTAATAAATTTGACAAGTAGTGTAATTCGTAAATAAATCTAATCACAAAATTAATTATTTTTTAATATTTTATTTCCTTTAAAATATTTATTTTTATTAATTCATCATGTAAGAATATATAATTTCTTTTCATTATTACTTTTGTTATGAATAAATAAATTATTTTTAATCGTTTTTATAATTTTTTTAATTAATAATTTTATTTTATTTTTTACACATTTATCGAAAAAAAAAAAAAAAATCATTTGGTTATCATCAAACAAATTTTCATTGTAATCTTTACCCGTGAGTGACGTAGAAGAAGGTACAACCATTTATAGCGACAGTAAATTGACTGATAGATTCGAAAAGTTGAATGAGACGTCGCCGTTCAGGACAAATTACTCTTGACAGCGACCCTCACTGTTTTTTCTCACTTTTGCCCACATGAAGACATGTTTCCATTATTAATATGGTCAATTTCTTTGACCTATAAAATATAAAAACAATCTTTTATATTTGGGTGGGTCCATTTTTATTTTTCTCCATGATATTGATGACTAAGATGTTTTTTTTTTTTTTTTACTACTCTCATCATCTCATGCAAGAAATCAAAGATGCAACTCAATTGCCAATTGCACATGTTTTGGACTTGGAATTTCTTTTTGAATGAAATGTGCTTTTTCTTATTTATATGTTCGAAATTTCTCTTCCCTTTTCATTTCATAATTGCATATATGTACTTTACAATAGCTTAATATGCATATCAAAGTTAGGGATGGCAAAACCCGAACCGACCGATTGATTTCGAACCGATCCGATCCGAATGGAGAGGTTTTTTTTTTTTGAACAATGGATGCGGGGCGGGGCGGGGCGGTTTTTTTTGTTTGAAAGGCGGGTATGGAGCAGTTGCAGTATTTACCTGATCCGCCCCGCCCCGCCCCGACTAGTAAAATTACTATTTTACCCTTCCCTAAAAACCTAACATGTTTACTTCTTCTCTATCTCTACAACTCTGTCTCCACCGCCGCTCCCTTTCCTTTGGAGTAGAACCATCCTTTGGAGTAGATACAAAGGAGAATGAAGAAATAGAAAATCCGGTGCCAGCAAATCCTATGAAGTCATTTTGGCTACTTGAAAGCTGTCGGAAAGAACTCAATGACGAACCGTCTGCAGTTGAATCTGCATTTTCACTACTCTTATCTTTGTTATCTGCATTTGCAGTCTTGTCATCTTTCCGATCTTCATCCTCGGTCTTAACTCCTCCTGCCGTTTTTTCATCATTGGCCTTCTTTTGAGTTTCTTCATTTACAACATCACTGCCCTTATCCTCAGCAGTTTCCTTATCAGCAACAGCATCAGAAACTCATTAGTTTGGACGGTCAATACATATTGTGAACCTAGATCCTGCTGCAGAAAATTTTAACTATCCAGTAGCCATGGGTAATCAACCTTCTGCTTGAATGTTTCTCATTTGGTATTTTATCTTTTTCTCTGATTTGTTGCAATTGAGTTTTGTTTGTGTGCAGATATAAGAGAGCTCATTAGTTTGGACGATGTTATGGAGGAGCTTGGATTAGGTCCAAATGGTGGCCTTATGTACTGCATGGAGTATCCTTTCCTTTTTATTCTTGTCTTGCTGTATAAAGCCATTTTCTTGATTGTTGTTATTGAAAAGCCTTTGTTGCTATTATTATGGTTATCTAAATGCTGTTATGTTGTTGTATCAATTTGGGTTATTGCTTGTGCTGAAGTGTTTAAAAACTCTGAATGTTTGTGGAGTTCTTTGCGGACTAATTTATCCCACTGCCAGTGTTCTCGGCTTTCTATTTTATCATATGAAGAGTTGCATGTTTAAACCTTTCTTAATTAGATTTTTGGAGCAAAATTGTAAACATTTTTTTTGGCAACAATATTGTAAACCTTAATCTCCAACTAGACATCTTGAAGAAAATATGGATGATTGGCTGACTGAAGAATTGGACAACTACTTGGATGATGACTATCTGGTGTTCGATTGCCCAGGTATCTGTTCTTGTTTGGATGTGTATGTTAGTATTTTGTAAGTAAAAGCTGGAAAGTTATTTTTAAGTTTATTGCCTTTTAACTTGGCTGAGTGTACATTTTGGGTATTGTGTTACTGAATTAGGCTGTCTGCTGTGATGTATTATTTGTTGAACTATACTACAAATGGGGATTAAGTTTGCTAACTTTCAATTATTTTACAGGCCAGATAGAACTCTTTTCACATGTGTCAGTGCTCCGTAACTTTGTGGAGCACTTGAAGCGCAAGAATTTTAATGTGTGTGCTGTATACTTGCTTGATTCCCAGGTTTGTCTAAGCTCTGCATCTTCCCACATGCCTGCCCTCCTTTTCAAGTTTAGTTGGCATATTTTATCATTGGCTATGCACATTTACCATCTCTAAATTTTTATTTGTATCAGTTCATCACGGATGTTACTAAGTTCATAAGAGATGTCTTTTCTCTTGCAATGTATGTTGATTAGTGCACTGATATTTAGGTGTGAGCTATTGCTAGATTATTCTTCTTGTCTAGATGTAAATTCACTTCATAAGTCATAAATTGTTGGTCCTAGCTATAGTTGATTGCTAAGAAGCTCAACATATGCAGTAAAATGTTAATCAAGTATACTGTAAATGAATACCAAAATATATAATAATTATACTTGCATAAGAGAACTTTATTATTTGAAAAAAATTAGAAATAACTAATAAAAATCGGATGGGGCGGAGCGGGGCGGGGCGTAACCGACATCCATGGAGGTGGTAGTGGTATTGAAAATCCAACATCCACGGTGGAGCGGGGCGGGGGGCGGGGCAGAGTAGGTCACTGGCGGGGCGGGGGCGGATTTTACAAAATCCGCCCCCGCCCCGCTCCATTGCCATCCCTAATCAAAGTTGGACCCAATGATGCATACTTTATACATTGTCATTGAATTATCACAATCACTACGTCAAATTAGACATATAATAACATTTGAAAAATGCTGTGAAAATTTTATAACAGTTTTTCAAAATCTTTTGCATGTATTTTTCAATTACTGCAAAAGATCTCAATGATAGCAATTATAAGTGCTACAAAAAGTATTTTTATATGATAACATATATAATAGCACATGTCAAATGCTTATATATATTTTTTTAAATGCTATAATTATTGGCCATTATAATATATAACAGCAATATGCAAAATGCTATCACAATATTGCCTTTGTTATTTTTAACAACATTTGAGAAATGGTATAAAAAAATTGATGTCTAAGACTAGTTTTGGCGTAGTGGACATACCACCTTATCAAATTTAACATCTATTAATAAAGTTATAACAAATTTTAATTAGGTAATTTAATTTGTATTTCACTATCTATGTATAAAATATTTTATGAACGACATTGTATCAAATATAAACTATATTAAAAACTCATTGTTGTAGCTCAAAATAAGGTTGATTAGAACTAAAATCAATCCAAATAACGATCAAACTATTTAACTTCAACTTGACTCATTAATATTTATAGGGTAATATATTTTTTTTAAGACAATAAGACCAAATTTTCAAACTAGCAACATCAATTGGCAAAGAAACAACTCAAATAGTCAATAAGAAGTGTATCCAAATTGCAACTTAAATTTCATCAATTCCTAATAGGGGTGTTCATTCAGTTAATTTAGTTAATAACTAAATCGAAATATGATTAACCGAATTAATCGAATTTATTTTTTCATTAACCGTTAACCGAACCGAATAATTAAAACAGAGAATTAACGAACCGAAATTATTTTGGTTAATTCGGTCGGTTTTCGATTAACCGAAATAAATACCTAACTTATTTTGCAACCTATTTTTAATACATGATTTTATATCCAAATAATCTATCCAACCAACCAAAATCCAAAAACAAAGCATAAAAAAAACTATAATAAAATTCAAATGTCAAACATACTAAACAAACTAAATAAGCATGATGAAGAATAATGAACATTACAAATGTCAAACATATATTCTCGGTTAATTGAGTAAATTCAGGTAAATCGGGTAATTCGGGTATTTTCGATTAACCGAACCGAATTAACCGATAACTGAAATTTTTCAAAATCATTAACCAATAAACGAACTTTGTTTGATTAACTGATTAACCAAACCGAATTAAATTTCAATCGATTAATTCAGTTAAAACCGAATAGTGAATACCCCTAATTCCTACAAATCAACCTATCGTTGATGTTGTTTTAAATGTAGATTGTTGTGCCGGAGCTGGCTGATTTGATATCAGAAAGCTCTTATTATAAAAAAATTATTACCTCTTATTTATAATTCAACATCTAAGAGAAAAATTACATCCCAAAATCACATTTAATTTTTTTAAAGAAAAATTATCACATTCACCGTCAATAGAATTTTTAGATTTCACAAATTGTATTAGCAAGATAACACATACCTTTAAGATATATTTATTTAAAAAAATTAATTTTAAAAAATTAAAACATATAACATTATTTTAATCCCGCTTATAAAATTAAAAAATTTCATTATTAATATATCAAAAACAAACTCTTATTTTAATTACTTGCTATTATAATGCCAACTTGATGTTAAAATGTTCTTCAAAAGTCAAAAGTGAAACAACCCCCCAAAAAACTAACTTGCCCCTTAAGTAATAATGAGAAAACGATGTTTATGATATTTAGGGGAAAAAAATTAATTCACTGTTTCACCACATGGTTTGCATAATTAAAAAAAAAATCAACTAGGAAGGTTGCTAGTTGCTACTGTGAACCACGGACTTTCATTTCGAATATCTTTGGGACATCAAATGACCTCAAATGTCACCATTAGTAGTGTCATTTTCGATCAAAAAACAAGCCACCTTCACAGTCAAAATTTTCAACTTGGGGAGAAAACTTCTTTTCCAACTTTAGAAAGCTCAACTTTATTGATTTTTTTTAACAGCCTTTTAATATAGCTGTCGCAACCTAAAAAAAATAACAAAGTCTCATCGCAAGACTTTTTTATCCGTTAGGCGTGACATTAAAAAAAAAATCGAGAAAAAGTCGACTTAATTCCTCTAGAAAAATGAAGGTTTTGAAAATGACCTTAAAAAAAGACATGGAGTCGCCACCAATCTTTTTTAGCTAGGTGTGATCGGCCACCTATTAAAACCGGTTTTATAAAATATTTTAAAAATTAATTAAAACATTTTAAAAACCAATTTCAAGTCTGCGTTTTAAACCAGAGAAATCAAAGAAGCGGGTTCGGGAGTCGGTTACGTGTGGGGAAGGATTAGCACCCCCACAACGCCCGTATAAATCGGTACCTTATTAATCATGTGTTATCTCAAGTCTCGGTAAAAAGTTGGTTTTAAGTTTAGTATTTCAAGTTAATTCCCAATTTAAAGAAAAATAATTCCATTTTTATTAGAAAATGATCCAGAATTTATAAATTCAAAATTTTCCTATATTCCCCAACAAACGTGGCAAAATATAGAAATTTTTATTAGTTTTGGAAAACTTTCCGAATCATTCTCTTTTTTGAAAGAAAGATATTCCTTTATTAATGATAATTGATGATATTCCCTCCAGCAAACCCGGTAGAGAACTCATGAATTATTTTAACTCGGGAATATCTTTATTTTTATTGAAAACCATTATCTTTTTGAAAACATTTAAAATAAATGAATATGTATATGCATGACATAAATAAAATGACATAGCAAAATCTAAATAATATAATGCAACCTAAATGTCATGACACATAGAACTTATTATGGCAAGAATCACATATTACATAAAATGCATGAATATAAAAATGCAATGCATGAAATGTATTTTTTCCTTTAATTAAGGAAATCCGTATATCTAAAAAGATATCCGGCTACCTTAGGAAAATATGTCAAATTAAATATTCTAAAACCAAAATACTTTGTGATTGTTTGAAAATAATTTTGAAAAGCTTGAATTAAAAATAAAAACTTGGCTAAATCTTTTTTTTAAAATGGCTCTAATTTCCTAAGTTTAAAAAATCCGGACTTGACTACCCTTAACCCGAGACTTTAAAAACCATTTTTAGAGTTTAAAAAGGCTTAGAAATTACCCTAAGTCAGTAGCTAACCCTCCTAATCAGCCCACTCTAAGTAAATTAACCAAAACAGAAAATTGGTTTTTCTTTAAATTCAATTCTGACTCCACTGTCCAGTTTTAATCCACGATTTTTTTATCCTATCTTTAAAAATTCCAAAAATTCTGAAAATTTTTTGGAGACTCAGGACATGTAAAAATACACGGGAAAAAATTGACGTAATTTTCTGATCAAAGATGAATTCCCAGAAAAATCAGATATGTACGAGTTTTTTTGAAAAAAAAAAACTGAAAAAAAACTGCTTTGCCAACACATTTTTTGCTTTTGATAAAAATCATTTAAAAACCAAAGTAAAAATATTTGAAACTCATAAAATGACTTGAAAGCAGTAGCTAGGACTTTTTGAAAGTTAGATAAAAATTGGCTAAGTAAAAAAAAAAAATCACAAAGGTAGAATAATCAATTTGACAAACTTAATTTTCCACAAGTGTGCTCAAGAGAGCATGACATTGAACCATTAATTGGCTCAAGTCATTATTCAAGTGGCATGGTGTGAAATGCATGAACTAAATGACATGGAATATGCATGACCTAGTGTCTGAAATGACATGGCAAAATGAATGACACGGCATAATGAACAAAATGACACCATCACAAAATATTCATAATCACATCATGATCACATACACACATCATTATTTGAAATGAATTATTCATGTGAGGAATCACATAAATAGCATATGTCAAAAAATATTATCTTGCTTCCCGGCAAACCCGACAAAGCTTGAAAAATAATTCTTTTATATGATATTTACATGATTCCGAGTAAAATGAAAACCATACGTTTCGATTCTATAAACATGTGCGTTGAATAATTTCCTAACCTCCCTGGCAAACCCGGCAAAGATCGGGAACTAATTCTCGCCAAATGTTTAATAAAACGAAAAGTAAGTTTTTATGACAAATTAAGTAAAAACATTTTGAAAATGCAATGCATGGAGATGTATTTCTTCCTTAAAGTAAGGACATCCGTATACCTAAAAAGGTATCCGACTACCTTAGAAAGATACTTAAATCGGATTTAGCAAAACGTACCTGAAGGTTTTTTAAAAAAAAACACAATGCCAAAGGGATTTGAAGAATTGTAACCCGAAGGTTTTGAAAACAAATGCCCGAAGGTCTTAAAAAAGTTTTTACTTCAAAAAATAGCCTTGAAAAATTGTTTTTGGATTTTTAAAACATTTTCGAGAAAATAAAGGATGGTTAGGAATTTTGAGTCCGTAATCACATAATCCGAAAAAATTGATATGCCCCGGATATCATGAGAATAAAAGCAAACTTGGTTACGGATTATTAATTAATCCGAACCAAGAATTTTCGGGGGGTTGTAAAAAAACTGTTTTCAAGAAATGATAACATAGACATCAATAGACTATATCCAAGGTAAGCAACATTAGGCATTTCATCAAACACTAAATATGCATCACAATAAACCATATATAGATCAAGCACAATAAATATAAGAGAAATGAAAGAAAAATTACCTCAAATGACTCCTTAAATTACCACCACCGCATATTGGATGCCTTGATACTTGGATCGAGGATAATATATATCTTCACATTTTGGACAGTAGATTTTCACAGTACTTGAACGAGGAATATCTGACTGACCAACTAGAAGACAAGGTTGTCCACAGCAGCAAACTCTTGGGCATCTTCCAAAGTCATAGTTTTTGTATTTCTCCAACACAGCAGACATTCTCTTGCTGGTTAATCTGTAGCAAATCCTCACTGTCTCATCTGGTGATACCCACTCGTATCCTTCACTGTTCTTCAGTGGACCAAGAATCAATGCTGCTTTTGATGCAATATGAACTTGGCCAGCAACATGGCAAGCTGTCAAAGCCTGGTCACCAGTTATCATCACCAAATCATGTGAAGAATTCTTTAATTCAGGTAGAATAGCAGAAGAGTCTGCTCTAATAGGACAGTTAAATACTGCAAAACCAGCAAATGTGAGCCCACACTCTACAGTATCTCTCTCCAAGCTTCTAGCTTCACTAACTGTCATATATGGAAGAGACTTGTAAGCAAGGGCCAGAACACGAGACCCTTGACGTGTATATTTCTTGTAGGTTGAAACATATGCTGGAGGCAAATCAATAAGTCTATCTTGGATAGTCTCAAGTGCACCCTTGACAAAAGCGAAAAACTCCTCCTGGACACGAACAACAACTGCCATTCGTTTCAAGTGGGATGCAAAATGGTGCCTCTGCACAATCTGCACAGCATTGCCACTTCTCTTTTTTTTTTTTGGAATAGCCTTCTCATCAGATTTATAACTCCAATCAATTCCTTTTAGTGCAGCCTTCTCAAGAGGATCACCAACCTGCTTGCTGTTTACAAACACCAAGGCGTGACAAGAAGCCAGAATCTCAACCGTGCATATCAGATTCCAAGTCTGAATTGTCACTTAACCCAACAACTCCGGTGAACTCCATATCATCTGACGTCAGCGTTCCAGTTTTATCGAAACAACATATGTCAACCTTTCCAGCAAATGGGATTCGAAAAGGCTCTGTACAAAATATTCCACGCCGAGCAAGGGCAATCAAAGATGTATTAACAGCTATTGATAATTCCATTGGTAGCTCTGGTGGAATCACAGAAGTAATAATAAGAGAACAACTTAGGAAGAGCTTGTACTTGCTTCTTGTAGGATCTTCCAGCCCAAATAATAGCAACTTCTGTACTCTTCCCTGCTCCAAATACTCAGGCACTGACCTTCCAGAAAAGGTTGTTGGATCTTCTTGTGGCCCATGGGGATTTGCAGGTGGTACAGGCAATGAGAACAATGAACAACAGAAACGAGTAAAAGCCTTTTCCCATATCTTGCCCTTGATGTTATTTTGACCTTCTTCCTCATACGATTCATCATCGTATAGCCAAAAATGAGTATCTCTGAGGCATTGTACCTTTGCCAGCTTCAATACTCTAAGCTCAATCTTTGTGATTTGACAGCCATTAATGTATACCCTTGTGTTCCCATTGCTAGCATCCTTTTTCAGCTTACCGCAAATATTCAACTTAGAACTAATTATCCTGTCAGGCTTTTCTTTTCTTTTTTTCAAAACACCCAAACCCCTTGTAGTTTTTTTCTGTTAGCGAAAAAAGCAAAGCCAATAAGACCCAAACCAATCAAAATTGCAACCCCTGCTAACCACAATATATTTCCTAAAACAAGCAAACCCCTGTCAAAGACGAAAAGTACACCAAGAAATGAGAAGAAGACACCAAAGCCAATAAGACCCAAGCTAATCTTTTTTTTGCTCAGCTATTTCATACACCATCTTGATATTTGTAGCCGTAACCCTGATAAGAGCAAAACTTGTAGCAAGTTCAACTAATCTGTAATTCTAAGCAAAGAATCGAAAGCTGGTTGACATTTGTAGCCGTAACCCAGATCTGAGATATCTCCATCTTCCTTCTTTTTTTATATGTAAATTCCTCCTTGACGCTGCTAACTGCCTCCTTTGATCAGCCAAACCCCCTTTCTTTACGCCTCTCCAAAAATCGAGTCAAAGTGCTTTATGAGCCTGTGTATGCCAACAAGTGAAGGATTTCTAACTCTCCTCCTCAGCAAACTCCACCTCTTCTGGATATTGCGAGAACTCAAACCATTTCTACGTTGAGCATATCGACCTGTCAGTTTGGAAGCTGGTGCTGCCTCGTAAGTCCCATGAGTGCTCCCACTTGCATTGCTGTTAGCTAGATATGCTGGAGGCTGTGAGTAACTAACACCATAATTATAAGGTGCTCCATAACCAGGCTGGCTGGCTGGTGCTCCTCCATAGGTTGGAGCACCATAACTAGATGGTTGAGCACGTTGTGAACCGGACTCTGGTTGACCATAACCAGAAGATGGGGGCTGTGGATGATATCCTGGCTGACCATAACTTCCTGGGGTGCTAGGCGACTGTTGCGTCTGCCCATAGACAGGGGGATTGGCTAAAGGTTTCTTCGCTTGCGGTGGTTTTCGGAAGCCGGGAGTGGGAGCTAATAGTGGAGTCTAGCTAATCTGTCTTGGTTTGGGCAGCTGAAAATGGTGGTCTGGATGATGAACCTGCCCCCCACGACCTCCTTGCTGGGACTGTGGATTTGTCGTGAAGTTCTCTTCGCTCTCGAGAAACAAAGGTCTCAACAATGCGTCGGTGGAGAACCCCACCGAACCAGTTTTGAAAACCAGCAGGATTTCGAAGCTCATGAACCAAAGGCAGAGAAACAAAACCCCCATCAAGAATTGAACCACCCTGAGTCGACTCGACGACACTAACGAGTCAAATTTTGCTCGCTTCATCGTTCACTTCGAAAGAAAAACCTAAAAAATAAATGGAGAGTGTTGGTTTCTCTGATTTGGTTTATGCTCGTGGAGTGAAATATGGATATGGGGGAAGGGAGTTGAAGTGAGTCGAAGTGGCGATTTATCCCTACCAAAGAACATCTACATGCAAAAAAAGAAATGGAGAAAGAGAATTGAACCAAATAAAATAAAAATAAATTCTTTGGCTTTCTTGCTTTTGTCTTTCTCTCTCAGTGAGAAGAGAAAGTTCAGAGCTCCCTAAAAAATGAAACTAAGCTTTTTTTTCTTTTTCTTGGAGCCGTCAACCTTTTCTCCAAATTGGCTCCTCCCCCTTTCTTACAAAATGATCCATTTTATATCTCAATTTCTAACCTAAAAAAAAATAGTAATGTCTAAGTTACCCCTCCTTTATTTTTTTCAAGTCTTTTTTATTTTTTTTTCAAATATTTTCAATTAAAAATTTTATTTTAAAAATCTAATAAAACTCAAGATTAAACTTTTCACTTCGGGTTTAAATTGAATTTTAAAATTGGTAATTTTACGGTCCGATTTTATTTGAACAATTAAAGCTAAAAAGAATATATATAATTTATAACATTTTAAAAATCTAAAATTGCGACCGTGACTTTTACAAAAATATTAAACCCGAGAGAGGGACAAATCAAAATTGGCTTTAAAAGGCCCGGACAAAATTAGGTGTCTACAGCTGCCCCTCTTTGGCTATTGCTGAGAATCAGGAATCAGGCAAAAATAAAATAGACAACAATTTTGTCCGGACTGTGAAATCACATGTGAAGGAAAGGAAAGGGGTTTTTTATTTCATTTCTTCATACATTTTTGCATTTTTCATTTTCTTCTTTTTTCTTTTTCATTTTCTTCTTTTTTCTTTTTTCCTTTTTTCTATTTTTTTCTCTTTTTACATTTTTTCACATTTTAAAAAAAAATAAATAAATAAATAAAACAATAAATTGAAGATTTTGTCCTTAAATTGAATTTGCTGCCTAAACAAGGCTCGATTCGTCTTAAGGAAACGAATTCGATTTTCAAAAGAAAAATTTATGCCTGAAGGTCTTTAAAATTGGTGCTCGGAGGTCTTAAAATGGTTCCCGGAGGTCTTAAAAAACTGGTGCCCGGAGGTCTTCAAAATGGTGCCCGGAGGTCTTAAAAAAACTGGTGCCCGGAGGTCTTAAAAAACTGGTCTTAAAATACATTGACGACAGTCTCAGGGTTCGACTCATTTGATAAAACAGAATGAATTCGATTTAAAACAAAAAGAAATACCTCGACAATGGTCTCAAGGCTCGACTCATTTGATAAAACAGAATGAATTCGATTTAAAACAAAAGGAAATACCTCGACGATGGTCTCAAGGCTCGACTCATTTGATAAAACAGAATGAATTCGATTTAAAACAAAAGGAAATACCTCGACGATGGTCTCAAGGCTCGACTCATTTGATAAAACAGAATGTATTCCATTTAAAACAAAAGGAAATACCTCGACGATGGTCTCAAGGCTCGACTCATTTGATAAAACAGAATGAATTCGATTTAAAACAAAAGAAAATACCTCGACGGTGGTCTTGAGGCTCGACTCATTTGATAAAACAGAATGAATTCGATTTAAAACAAAAGGAAATACCTCGACGGTGGTCTCGAGGCTCGACTCATTTGATAAAACAGAATGAATTCGATTTAAAACAAAAGAAAATACCTCGACGGTGGTCTCGAGGCTCGACTCATTTGATAAAACAGAATGAATTCGATTTAAAACAAAAGGAAATACCTCGACGGTGGTCTCGAGGCTCGACTCATTTGATAAAACAGAATGAATTCGATTTAAAACAAAAGGAAATACCTCGACGGTGGTCTCGAGGCTCGACTAATTTGATAAAACAGAATGAATTCGATTTAAAACAAAAGGAAATACCTCGACGATGATCTCGAGGCTCGACTCACTTGATAAAACAGAATGAATTCGATTTAAAGCAAAAGAAAATACCTCGACGATGGTCTCAAGGCTCGACTCATTTGATAAAACAGAATGAATTCGATTTAAAACAAAAGGAAATACCTCGACGGTGGTCTCGAGGCTCGACTCATTTGATAAAACAGAATGAATTCGATTTAAAACAAAAGGAAATACCTCGACAGTGGTCTCGAGGCTCGACTCATTTGATAAAACAGAATGAATTCGATTTAAAACAAAAGGAAATACCTCGACGGTGGTCTCGAGGCTCGACTCATTTGATAAAACAGAATGAATTCGATTTAAAACAAAAGGAAATACCTCGACGGTGGTCTCGAGGCTCGACTCATTTGATAAAACAGAATGAATTCGATTTAAAACAAAAGGAAATACCTCGACGGTGGTCTCGAGGCTCGACTCATTTGATAAAACAGAATGAATTCAATTTAAAACAAAAGGAAATACCTCGACGGTGGTCTCGAGGCTCGACTCATTTGATAAAACAGAATGAATTCGATTTAAAACAAAAGGAAATACCTCGACGGTGGTCTCGAGGCTCGACTCATTTGATAAAACAGAATGAATTCGATTTAAAACAAAAGGAAATACCTCGACGATGGTCTCCAGGCTCGACTCATTTGATAAAACAGAATGAATTCGATTTAAAACAAAAGGAAATACCTCGACGGTGGTCTCGAGGCTCGACTCATTTGATAAAACAGAATGAATTCGATTTAAAACAAAAGGAAATACCTCGACGGTGGTCTCGAGGCTCGACTCAGTTGATAAAACAGAATGAATTCGATTTAAAACAAAAGGAAATACCTCGACGGTGGTCTCGAGGCTCGACTCATTTGATAAAACAGAATGAATTCGATTTAAAACAAAAGGAAATACCTCGACGGTGGTCTCGAGGCTCGACTCATTTGATAAAACAGAATGAATTCGATTTAAAACAAAAGGAAATACCTCGACGGTGGTCTCGAGGCTCGACTCATTTGATAAAACAGAATGAATTCGATTTAAAACAAAAGGAAATACCTCGACGATGGTCTCAAGGCTCGACTCATTTGATAAAACAGAATGAATTCGATTTAAAGCAAAAGAAAATACCTCGACGATGGTCTCAAGGCTCGACTCATTTGATAAAACAGAATGAATTCGATTTAAAACAAAAGGAAATACCTCGACGGTGGTCTCGAGGCTCGACTCATTTGATAAAACAGAATGAATTCGATTTAAAACAAAAGGAAATACCTCGACAGTGGTCTCGAGGCTCGACTCATTTGATAAAACAGAATGAATTCGATTTAAAACAAAAGGAAATACCTCGACGGTGGTCTCGAGGCTCGACTCATTTGATAAAACAGAATGAATTCGATTTAAAACAAAAGGAAATACCTCGACGGTGGTCTCGAGGCTCGACTCATTTGATAAAACAGAATGAATTCAATTTAAAACAAAAGGAAATACCTCGACGGTGGTCTCGAGGCTCGACTCATTTGATAAAACAGAATGAATTCGATTTAAAACAAAAGGAAATACCTCGACGGTGGTCTCGAGGCTCGACTCATTTGATAAAACAGAATGAATTCGATTTAAAACAAAAGGAAATACCTCGACGATGGTCTCCAGGCTCGACTCATTTGATAAAACAGAATGAATTCGATTTAAAACAAAAGGAAATACCTCGACGATGGTCTCAAGGCTCGACTCATTTGATAAAACAGAATGTATTCCATTTAAAACAAAAGGAAATACCTCGACGATGGTCTCAAGGCTCGACTCATTTGATAAAACAGAATGAATTCGATTTAAAACAAAAGAAAATACCTCGACGGTGGTCTTGAGGCTCGACTCATTTGATAAAACAGAATGAATTCGATTTAAAACAAAAGGAAATACCTCGACGGTGGTCTCGAGGCTCGACTCATTTGATAAAACAGAATGAATTCGATTTAAAACAAAAGAAAATACCTCGACGGTGGTCTCGAGGCTCGACTCATTTGATAAAACAGAATGAATTCGATTTAAAACAAAAGGAAATACCTCGACGGTGGTCTCGAGGCTCGACTCATTTGATAAAACAGAATGAATTCGATTTAAAACAAAAGGAAATACCTCGACGGTGGTCTCGAGGCTCGACTAATTTGATAAAACAGAATGAATTCGATTTAAAACAAAAGGAAATACCTCGACGATGGTCTCGAGGCTCGACTCACTTGATAAAACAGAATGAATTCGATTTAAAGCAAAAGAAAATACCTCGACGATGGTCTCAAGGCTCGACTCATTTGATAAAACAGAATGAATTCGATTTAAAACAAAAGGAAATACCTCGACGGTGGTCTCGAGGCTCGACTCATTTGATAAAACAGAATGAATTCGATTTAAAACAAAAGGAAATACCTCGACAGTGGTCTCGAGGCTCGACTCATTTGATAAAACAGAATGAATTCGATTTAAAACAAAAGGAAATACCTCGACGGTGGTCTCGAGGCTCGACTCATTTGATAAAACAGAATGAATTCGATTTAAAACAAAAGGAAATACCTCGACGGTGGTCTCGAGGCTCGACTCATTTGATAAAACAGAATGAATTCGATTTAAAACAAAAGGAAATACCTCGACGGTGGTCTCGAGGCTCGACTCATTTGATAAAACAGAATGAATTCAATTTAAAACAAAAGGAAATACCTCGACGGTGGTCTCGAGGCTCGACTCATTTGATAAAACAGAATGAATTCGATTTAAAACAAAAGGAAATACCTCGACGGTGGTCTCGAGGCTCGACTCATTTGATAAAACAGAATGAATTCGATTTAAAACAAAAGGAAATACCTCGACGATGGTCTCCAGGCTCGACTCATTTGATAAAACAGAATGAATTCGATTTAAAACAAAAGGAAATACCTCGACGGTGGTCTCGAGGCTCGACTCATTTGATAAAACAGAATGAATTCGATTTAAAACAAAAGGAAATACCTCGACGGTGGTCTCGAGGCTCGACTCAGTTGATAAAACAGAATGAATTCGATTTAAAACAAAAGGAAATACCTCGACGGTGGTCTCGAGGCTCGACTCATTTGATAAAACAGAATGAATTCGATTTAAAACAAAAGGAAATACCTCGACGGTGGTCTCGAGGCTCGACTCATTTGATAAAACAGAATGAATTCGATTTAAAACAAAAGGAAATACCTCGACGGTGGTCTCGAGGCTCGACTCATTTGATAAAACAGAATGAATTCGATTTAAAACAAAAGGAAATACCTCGACGATGGTCTCAAGGCTCGACTCATTTGATAAAACAGAATGAATTCGATTTAAAGCAAAAGAAAATACCTCGACGATGGTCTCAAGGCTCGACTCATTTGATAAAACAGAATGAATTCGATTTAAAACAAAAGGAAATACCTCGACGGTGGTCTCGAGGCTCGACTCATTTGATAAAACAGAATGAATTCGATTTAAAACAAAAGGAAATACCTCGACAGTGGTCTCGAGGCTCGACTCATTTGATAAAACAGAATGAATTCGATTTAAAACAAAAGGAAATACCTCGACGGTGGTCTCGAGGCTCGACTCATTTGATAAAACAGAATGAATTCGATTTAAAACAAAAGGAAATACCTCGACGGTGGTCTCGAGGCTCGACTCATTTGATAAAACAGAATGAATTCAATTTAAAACAAAAGGAAATACCTCGACGGTGGTCTCGAGGCTCGACTCATTTGATAAAACAGAATGAATTCGATTTAAAACAAAAGGAAATACCTCGACGGTGGTCTCGAGGCTCGACTCATTTGATAAAACAGAATGAATTCGATTTAAAACAAAAGGAAATACCTCGACGATGGTCTCCAGGCTCGACTCATTTGATAAAACAGAATGAATTCGATTTAAAACAAAAGGAAATACCTCGACGGCGGTCTCAAGGCTCGACTCGTCTTAAGAAAACGAATTCGACTTGCAAGAAAGGAAATGACCTCGACGATGGTCTCGGGGCCTTAACCTGTCTTGTTATCAGCTGTGTTTAAAATTCTGGATATCTCCTCCAAAAGCTTCGGCTATCACCACCAAAGTCTTGCTCATTTTTAAAACTGTAAAACGTTCTGGGTATCACCTCCAGAAGCTTTGGCTATCACCACCAAAGACTTGCTCATTGTAAAATTCTGGGTAACTCCTTCAAAAGAAGATTTCTTATTTCCAAAATTATAAAACCCTGGATACCTTCACCAGAGGCTTCAGTTATCACCACCGAAGACTTGTTCTTTTAAAACTGTAAAATTCTAGATATCCCCACCAGAAGCTTTAAGAAATGATGCAGATGTACATGTCTTTAACAAGATGCTCATGCCTCATGGTGCAAATGCAAAATATTTCTTAATGCAAATGCAAATGGCCTGGATTGATGCCCATGTTTCATGATGCAGATGCCCCTACTAATTGTGTTCATATAACTGGTTTATGAATGGTGTAACTACAATTACCACACATTTATGAAAATGCAATGATTCTAGAAATGATGCAATTGCTTGAGATGACACAAAAGCGAATTCCATAAAGAATGTAAAAGTAAAGGTAAAATTGAGATGCTTATGGAATAATGCCAATGCAAATACCCATGAAGGATGCAAATGCTTGCCGACACTATGCAGATATAAAGGCTTGATAAAGAGATGAGTGCTCATGAGTGATGCAAATGCCCCCAGTTGTTTTTCTAGACTTTGGCTTAGGCTTTTGAATTCATTTTTCCTCTTCAAATCAGAGTATATCTTCAATTCATTTTGGCTATCCTCTTTGCCCCAACAGTTTTCAAACTTTCATCAACAGAGATCTGAACCGGGTTCTATTTCTTCTTCTCATATCTGGAAGTCAGGACCTATCTTGGCAGTTCTATACCTTTGAGTTAGAAAAGTCCTTGTCTCATGTCAACATCAAAATGGGTGTTTCAAAATCTCTTTATTTGTTTTCTTATTTTGAAAATTTCTGAACAAAAAATATTAACCCCACAATGTGTGATGTACAAATCTTTTGAAGATTGATGATTATTGTTAGAAATTTCTCTAAGTGTCAATCTGGGGTTTTTAACTGGGATTGGCAAGGCTTGGTATAACAAGATTCTGTCTTTTCCAGGAAAACTTCATGACAAAAATGTATATCCCTTCTAGGCTCACAAATGGAACAGGTTTTATAAATCATGAATTCATTGAGAACCAAACAAATTCAACATTCTTTTAGTTTCCATATCAAGGCATTTTGACAAGCATCAAGATTGGCTGGGATGTTTAAACCGAAAAGTTTAATCTTGGGAACAACGTTTTAGTTTTTGAAGACAATCATCCGAATGAGAGCTGACAATTTGGGGGGTTCAGGAATTCGTAGATGTTCCTCGATGACCACTCCTTTAATAAGATCTTTTCTTTTGGGGTATCGGCACTATCATCGATGGCATCAAAAATTCCCATTCTACTCTAGACCGCCCGTTTTTTGGGTTTTCGCCCTAGAGTCCCATTCTTTTCAATTTTTCTCTTTTTTTTTTTTTACCATGCACTTGAGAATTCTAAATTCTTCCTTAGTGAAATGAGAATTTGATGAGATGGGATAAAATCTGAGGAAAACCCTTCAAATTAAACATTCATGCTTGATCAAAATGGACTTTTAAAGCACGTAATGTAGGCCATGGCTCAGGGTTCAGAAAGAAAGGATAAATAGGCCCAAAATATGTGTTTGAGGGTAATCAGATCAAGGATCCTTTCTTGAAGAGGATTTTCTTTGAAGCATGTCCTTTTGGTCTTTTCATTCCTTTTGACTTTGCTTTTTTCTTCCTTGCTTTTGGCTTTCATTTGTAATCGCTTTTTCACACACTTTTTTTTGTTTTCTTTTGTTTTTCTTGGCTTTCATCTCGCCATCTCTTCCTTTTTTTTTCTTTGACAAAGTGAGCCTGTATTTATTCGGGACTTCATTTGCTTTGCATCTGTCTTTGAGCTAGGACTCATTTTTAAATGATCTTTAAAAAGATATTTTCTCGCATTTGCCCCCCAGTGTAGAGGATGATCCTTGATCAGGGTTCAAAGAAGAAAGAATTCTTTTGGCTCAAAAGGGGTGACTATGGATAATAATTTTTTTCTTGTGAAAGGGATATGAAAGATGGCCATTCATCATATCAAGCCCAAATATTCTCATTGAAAAGCAATCCTCAGGGGAAATAGATATTCAGAATTTCATTTTGCACTTTGGAATCATCCGAATTCTCATATGCATGATATCATAATTTTTCTTTTTTTTTTTGTTTTTTTTTTCGTCGCATGCCCTAATGATTCATGCGTTTAGTCCATCCTTATTCACCATGTATCCATCATTTTCACATATGATGCCCCATATTGATTCACCATTAGAATTTGTATCAACGAGGAACATAGCAGGTCTAGGTCTATTTTGAAAAGGCTGAGTTTCCAATCTGAGTTCTTTGAAGAGATAAGGAAAATATGACCCAAAAATGAAACGGGTTTTCTCATGGGACAAGGGATAATCTAGTTTAATCATTGTGCCCCAAGGTGTCAATCATGAAGTGATGTTTGAGCAATTACTGTTTTGTGATCATTGGGAAAGGTCATGAATGATTTTAGCACAATCTTGACACACACCAAATTATCAAAATCTAGATTCTTGAAAGAATATCTCATTTGTTTGATTTTCAAGGAATTTGAAAATTTTCAAAAAGTTCGTTCCTTTGTTCATAGCCTTGACTAAGATCTATGTCTTTGCTTATTCTGTGATGACAATGGTTTTATGAAGTCAAAACATTCATATTCCTTGAAGCATTAGGTCTTTCAAATGGTCTCGGTTCAAAAGTGGTTTAGGCTTAGGAAAACCTAAAGAAAGGGGAGAAGGTATTGGGTCATTTCTAACAATGATCATCAATATTCTCGAGATTGTTCATTATTTCATGTGAAAACCACTTATTTATTGTTTAACACAAATTTTCTCAAAGTTTCATTTGTTTTTGCAAATTCAAATTTATTGCTAAAATAAAATGAACACAAAATATTTAAATTCAAAATTTATTTATGTAGATGTCAACATGAGATAAGCGCTTTCATCATCAAAGTGTATAAAAAAATATGCATCAGAATACTCCTATTGACATGCTTTCAAATATAACAATTTTTATCCTCAAAATTCTTTAAGAGGAAATCAATCTATGGTAAAACAGATTTTCAATGTTCGATAAGCTCTGGAATCCAAATGCCATCGTGGACAAGACCCTCAATTCTTTCCTTCAGTTTTCTGCATTTTTTAGTCGAATGCCCAATTGCCCCAATATGATACTCGCACTTGCTGTTGGGGTCATAGCTTTTAGCTGACGAAGAAAACTCTTCAAAGCTAAGCCAATTTCTATTTCATCTTATTAATGTGTTTTATGATGAATGAGCTATGAATGTCATGAATGCAATTTGATGCATGTGAAGGATAAACAAAGTTATGTGTGGTCATATACTGTGGAAACAATATTGACCATGTATGCTATAAGTGCAACACGATGCCAACATGATGCATGTAAAGAATAAGAAAGATCAATGCATGGATATATGCAATGAATGACCATGTATGTTCCAAATGTATTTCTCAATGAATGATCAAATACACTATGAATGCTACACAATGTCAATTATGATGCATGTGAAGAATAAATGATTGACACAGAGTATATACAAAGAAAATCATGATGACTATGTATGTCACGAATGCAACCTGATGCCAATATGACAAATTAATGTATGAGCATATCATGATGACTATGTATGCCATGAATGCAACCTGATGCCAAACATGATGCATGCAAAGAAAGAATAAATTGATATATGAATATATATACAGAAAAATCATGCTGACTATGAATGCATGAATGCAACTTGATGCTACCATGATGCATATAGAGAAAGAATAAATTGATATATGGATATATACAGAAAATCATGCTGACTATGAATGCATGAATGCAACTTGATGCTACCATGATGCATGTAAAGAAAGAATAAATTGATATATGGATATATACAGAAAAATAATGCTGACTATGAATGCATGAATGTAACTTGATGCCAACATGATGTATGTAAAGAAAGAATAAATTGATACATAAGTATATACAAATAATGACCATGCATGTCATAAACATATCTTACAATGAATGACCATGCATGCTATGACTATAACATGATGTCAAAATGATACATGCAAAAAATAAATGAATTAACACAAAGGTATATACAAAGAAATCAATGATTACACGAAATTGGTGGGACCTAAATCTTGATTATTCAAAAATCTCATTATGCAAGATTTGCCTCCAAATTTATGATTTTTTTTAACATGTTTTTTTTTGTGTTTTTTTTTTATTTATGAAAAACCAATCACATTATTTTCAAAAGAATTTCAGGGTGGATCCCACTATGGTACCATATGCAAATGTTCATGCGACACTACCGGTTTTATGAAATCATCAAATTAAATTACCAACTGTTTATTGCAAAGAATGAGATCAATAATACAACCAAAAATGTACATGCTCTATTTACACATGCATGAAATGTGCAACATGCAAAAATGCTTGAAACATGATTTTTTTTTTTAATAAAAAACAGCTAATGAACATCCGCCCCAACAATATCTGCTTATTTAGGCATCACGATGCCTTTGAGGCGGAGTATCACATTTATTACGGGCGATGTACGTACATCGTTGCCCGATCTACCACACTTATTCGGAGTGTAAAATAGGTAACAAAAAGTTTAGAAATGTCCCTCCATGTGTTCCTATTTTCGGTATATCTAACGAAAATTCGGGATGGCTTCTCCTAGGTTCAACTATATGAGGGTGAATCGGTTCTAAGGCCCCGAATTGTTCCTCACTGTTGCTGGTGAAGGCTAGTAAGGCACCCCGATAAAAGCGGGTTCAATTCGTTAGAGTATATTTTCCTATGCCCATGCGGAGGATCATCACGAAGGCATTAGGTACTTTATACTCCGGAAGTGTTTCACTAGCCCATACGGAGGATCAATCACGAAGGCGTAGTTACTTTACTTCCACTTAAAAGGACGAAATCCGGGTAGAGGATTCATGTTATGCAAATGCACGTGTAGTGTGTGTGGAGGAATATCAAACCATTCACTACCTATTCTACAAACCTTATTCTAAATGCTCTAGCAATTAAAACATTCAAAAATAGTGTAACGCATTAACCGACAAGCAATTATAATATACAACCTTAAATAACTACAGAACAAAAATAAAATGAATGCACATGAGTATGAACATATTTAAAAACATTTTATTATTTTCAAAATTCTCCTTATTAAAAAAATGTGGGAATTAAAATTAAATACCAATTAAACCAACAAAACCCAGACTTTGATAACACACGACTAATTCTAGGCCTGACTCTCTAATATATCCCCAGTGGAGTCGCCAAGCTGTCGCAACCTAAAAAAAATAACAAAGTCTCATCGCAAGACTTTTTTATCCGTTAGGCGTGACATTAAAAAAAAAATCGAGAAAAAGTCGACTTAATTCCTCTAGAAAAATGAAGGTTTTGAAAATGACCTTAAAAAAAGACATGGAGTCGCCACCAATCTTTTTTAGCTAGGTGTGATCGGCCACCTATTAAAACCGGTTTTATAAAATATTTTAAAAATTAATTAAAACATTTTAAAAACCAATTTCAAGTCTGCGTTTTAAACCAGAGAAATCAAAGAAGCGGGTTCGGGAGTCGGTTACGTGTGGGGAAGGATTAGCACCCCCACAACGCCCGTATAAATCGGTACCTTATTAATCATGTGTTATCTCAAGTCTCGGTAAAAAGTTGGTTTTAAGTTTAGTATTTCAAGTTAATTCCCAATTTAAAGAAAAATAATTCCATTTTTATTAGAAAATGATCCAGAATTTATAAATTCAAAATTTTCCTATATTCCCCAACAAACGTGGCAAAATATAGAAATTTTTATTAGTTTTGGAAAACTTTCCGAATCATTCTCTTTTTTGAAAGAAAGATATTCCTTTATTAATGATAATTGATGATATTCCCTCCAGCAAACCCGGTAGAGAACTCATGAATTATTTTAACTCGGGAATATCTTTATTTTTATTGAAAACCATTATCTTTTTGAAAACATTTAAAATAAATGAATATGTATATGCATGACATAAATAAAATGACATAGCAAAATCTAAATAATATAATGCAACCTAAATGTCATGACACATAGAACTTATTATGGCAAGAATCACATATTACATAAAATGCATGAATATAAAAATGCAATGCATGAAATGTATTTTTTCCTTTAATTAAGGAAATCCGTATATCTAAAAAGATATCCGGCTACCTTAGGAAAATATGTCAAATTAAATATTCTAAAACCAAAATACTTTGTGATTGTTTGAAAATAATTTTGAAAAGCTTGAATTAAAAATAAAAACTTGGCTAAATCTTTTTTTTAAAATGGCTCTAATTTCCTAAGTTTAAAAAATCCGGACTTGACTACCCTTAACCCGAGACTTTAAAAACCATTTTTAGAGTTTAAAAAGGCTTAGAAATTACCCTAAGTCAGTAGCTAACCCTCCTAATCAGCCCACTCTAAGTAAATTAACCAAAACAGAAAATTGGTTTTTCTTTAAATTCAATTCTGACTCCACTGTCCAGTTTTAATCCACGATTTTTTATCCTATCTTTAAAAATTCCAAAAATTCTGAAAATTTTTTGGAGACTCAGGACATGTAAAAATACACGGGAAAAAATTGACGTAATTTTCTGATCAAAGATGAATTCCCAGAAAAATCAGATATGTACGAGTTTTTTTGAAAAAAAAAAACTGAAAAAAAACTGCTTTGCCAACACATTTTTTGCTTTTGATAAAAATCATTTAAAAACCAAAGTAAAAATATTTGAAACTCATAAAATGACTTGAAAGCAGTAGCTAGGACTTTTTGAAAGTTAGATAAAAATTGGCTAAGTAAAAAAAAAAAATCACAAAGGTAGAATAATCAATTTGACAAACTTAATTTTCCACAAGTGTGCTCAAGAGAGCATGACATTGAACCATTAATTGGCTCAAGTCATTATTCAAGTGGCATGGTGTGAAATGCATGAACTAAATGACATGGAATATGCATGACCTAGTGTCTGAAATGACATGGCAAAATGAATGACACGGCATAATGAACAAAATGACACCATCACAAAATATTCATAATCACATCATGATCACATACACACATCATTATTTGAAATGAATTATTCATGTGAGGAATCACATAAATAGCATATGTCAAAAAATATTATCTTGCTTCCCGGCAAACCCGACAAAGCTTGAAAAATAATTCTTTTATATGATATTTACATGATTCCGAGTAAAATGAAAACCATACGTTTCGATTCTATAAACATGTGCGTTGAATAATTTCCTAACCTCCCTGGCAAACCCGGCAAAGATCGGGAACTAATTCTCGCCAAATGTTTAATAAAACGAAAAGTAAGTTTTTATGACAAATTAAGTAAAAACATTTTGAAAATGCAATGCATGGAGATGTATTTCTTCCTTAAAGTAAGGACATCCGTATACCTAAAAAGGTATCCGACTACCTTAGAAAGATACTTAAATCGGATTTAGCAAAACGTACCTGAAGGTTTTTTAAAAAAAAACACAATGCCAAAGGGATTTGAAGAATTGTAACCCGAAGGTTTTGAAAACAAATGCCCGAAGGTCTTAAAAAAGTTTTTACTTCAAAAAATAGCCTTGAAAAATTGTTTTTGGATTTTTAAAACATTTTCGAGAAAATAAAGGATGGTTAGGAATTTTGAGTCCGTAATCACATAATCCGAAAAAATTGATATGCCCCGGATATCATGAGAATAAAAGCAAACTTGGTTACGGATTATTAATTAATCCGAACCAAGAATTTTCGGGGGGTTGTAAAAAAACTGTTTTCAAGAAATGATAACATAGACATCAATAGACTATATCCAAGGTAAGCAACATTAGGCATTTCATCAAACACTAAATATGCATCACAATAAACCATATATAGATCAAGCACAATAAATATAAGAGAAATGAAAGAAAAATTACCTCAAATGACTCCTTAAATTACCACCACCGCATATTGGATGCCTTGATACTTGGATCGAGGATAATATATATCTTCACATTTTGGACAGTAGATTTTCACAGTACTTGAACGAGGAATATCTGACTGACCAACTAGAAGACAAGGTTGTCCACAGCAGCAAACTCTTGGGCATCTTCCAAAGTCATAGTTTTTGTATTTCTCCAACACAGCAGACATTCTCTTGCTGGTTAATCTGTAGCAAATCCTCACTGTCTCATCTGGTGATACCCACTCGTATCCTTCACTGTTCTTCAGTGGACCAAGAATCAATGCTGCTTTTGATGCAATATGAACTTGGCCAGCAACATGGCAAGCTGTCAAAGCCTGGTCACCAGTTATCATCACCAAATCATGTGAAGAATTCTTTAATTCAGGTAGAATAGCAGAAGAGTCTGCTCTAATAGGACAGTTAAATACTGCAAAACCAGCAAATGTGAGCCCACACTCTACAGTATCTCTCTCCAAGCTTCTAGCTTCACTAACTGTCATATATGGAAGAGACTTGTAAGCAAGGGCCAGAACACGAGACCCTTGACGTGTATATTTCTTGTAGGTTGAAACATATGCTGGAGGCAAATCAATAAGTCTATCTTGGATAGTCTCAAGTGCACCCTTGACAAAAGCGAAAAACTCCTCCTGGACACGAACAACAACTGCCATTCGTTTCAAGTGGGATGCAAAATGGTGCCTCTGCACAATCTGCACAGCATTGCCACTTCTCTTTTTTTTTTTTTGGAATAGCCTTCTCATCAGATTTATAACTCCAATCAATTCCTTTTAGTGCAGCCTTCTCAAGAGGATCACCAACCTGCTTGCTGTTTACAAACACCAAGGCGTGACAAGAAGCCAGAATCTCAACCGTGCATATCAGATTCCAAGTCTGAATTGTCACTTAACCCAACAACTCCGGTGAACTCCATATCATCTGACGTCAGCGTTCCAGTTTTATCGAAACAACATATGTCAACCTTTCCAGCAAATGGGATTCGAAAAGGCTCTGTACAAAATATTCCACGCCGAGCAAGGGCAATCAAAGATGTATTAACAGCTATTGATAATTCCATTGGTAGCTCTGGTGGAATCACAGAAGTAATAATAAGAGAACAACTTAGGAAGAGCTTGTACTTGCTTCTTGTAGGATCTTCCAGCCCAAATAATAGCAACTTCTGTACTCTTCCCTGCTCCAAATACTCAGGCACTGACCTTCCAGAAAAGGTTGTTGGATCTTCTTGTGGCCCATGGGGATTTGCAGGTGGTACAGGCAATGAGAACAATGAACAACAGAAACGAGTAAAAGCCTTTTCCCATATCTTGCCCTTGATGTTATTTTGACCTTCTTCCTCATACGATTCATCATCGTATAGCCAAAAATGAGTATCTCTGAGGCATTGTACCTTTGCCAGCTTCAATACTCTAAGCTCAATCTTTGTGATTTGACAGCCATTAATGTATACCCTTGTGTTCCCATTGCTAGCATCCTTTTTCAGCTTACCGCAAATATTCAACTTAGAACTAATTATCCTGTCAGGCTTTTCTTTTCTTTTTTTCAAAACACCCAAACCCCTTGTAGTTTTTTTCTGTTAGCGAAAAAAGCAAAGCCAATAAGACCCAAACCAATCAAAATTGCAACCCCTGCTAACCACAATATATTTCCTAAAACAAGCAAACCCCTGTCAAAGACGAAAAGTACACCAAGAAATGAGAAGAAGACACCAAAGCCAATAAGACCCAAGCTAATCTTTTTTTTGCTCAGCTATTTCATACACCATCTTGATATTTGTAGCCGTAACCCTGATAAGAGCAAAACTTGTAGCAAGTTCAACTAATCTGTAATTCTAAGCAAAGAATCGAAAGCTGGTTGACATTTGTAGCCGTAACCCAGATCTGAGATATCTCCATCTTCCTTCTTTTTTTATATGTAAATTCCTCCTTGACGCTGCTAACTGCCTCCTTTGATCAGCCAAACCCCCTTTCTTTACGCCTCTCCAAAAATCGAGTCAAAGTGCTTTATGAGCCTGTGTATGCCAACAAGTGAAGGATTTCTAACTCTCCTCCTCAGCAAACTCCACCTCTTCTGGATATTGCGAGAACTCAAACCATTTCTACGTTGAGCATATCGACCTGTCAGTTTGGAAGCTGGTGCTGCCTCGTAAGTCCCATGAGTGCTCCCACTTGCATTGCTGTTAGCTAGATATGCTGGAGGCTGTGAGTAACTAACACCATAATTATAAGGTGCTCCATAACCAGGCTGGCTGGCTGGTGCTCCTCCATAGGTTGGAGCACCATAACTAGATGGTTGAGCACGTTGTGACCGGACTCTGGTTGACCATAACCAGAAGATGGGGGCTGTGGATGATATCCTGGCTGACCATAACTTCCTGGGGTGCTAGGCGACTGTTGCGTCTGCCCATAGACAGGGGGATTGGCTAAAGGTTTCTTCGCTTGCGGTGGTTTTCGGAAGCCGGGAGTGGGAGCTAATAGTGGAGTCTAGCTAATCTGTCTTGGTTTGGGCAGCTGAAAATGGTGGTCTGGATGATGAACCTGCCCCCCACGACCTCCTTGCTGGGACTGTGGATTTGTCGTGAAGTTCTCTTCGCTCTCGAGAAACAAAGGTCTCAACAATGCGTCGGTGGAGAACCCCACCGAACCAGTTTTGAAAACCAGCAGGATTTCGAAGCTCATGAACCAAAGGCAGAGAAACAAAACCCCCATCAAGAATTGAACCACCCTGAGTCGACTCGACGACACTAACGAGTCAAATTTTGCTCGCTTCATCGTTCACTTCGAAAGAAAAACCTAAAAAATAAATGGAGAGTGTTGGTTTCTCTGATTTGGTTTATGCTCGTGGAGTGAAATATGGATATGGGGGAAGGGAGTTGAAGTGAGTCGAAGTGGCGATTTATCCCTACCAAAGAACATCTACATGCAAAAAAAGAAATGGAGAAAGAGAATTGAACCAAATAAAATAAAAATAAATTCTTTGGCTTTCTTGCTTTTGTCTTTCTCTCTCAGTGAGAAGAGAAAGTTCAGAGCTCCCTAAAAAATGAAACTAAGCTTTTTTTTCTTTTTCTTGGAGCCGTCAACCTTTTCTCCAAATTGGCTCCTCCCCCTTTCTTACAAAATGATCCATTTTATATCTCAATTTCTAACCTAAAAAAAAATAGTAATGTCTAAGTTACCCCTCCTTTATTTTTTTCAAGTCTTTTTTATTTTTTTTTCAAATATTTTCAATTAAAAATTTTATTTTAAAAATCTAATAAAACTCAAGATTAAACTTTTCACTTCGGGTTTAAATTGAATTTTAAAATTGGTAATTTTACGGTCCGATTTTATTTGAACAATTAAAGCTAAAAAGAATATATATAATTTATAACATTTTAAAAATCTAAAATTGCGACCGTGACTTTTACAAAAATATTAAACCCGAGAGAGGGACAAATCAAAATTGGCTTTAAAAGGCCCGGACAAAATTAGGTGTCTACAATAGCCATTTGTATATAGACATATAATTAGGTTAAAGGTTTGATGCATGAATGCTTAATTTAACTAATTTGAATTTGGTATTAATCATTCTCTTTGTTAGTCACTTCCCATATATTTGAGTTGGTTGGTTAAGCTTATGCTTAACCTAGTTAGCATAGATGGCAAAATTCAAGTTTGCAAGTTGTACTCAAGCATTTTAGTTCTTTACGGATATATGAAGATGTATAAGGGGAGAGAGATAATTCCAATATTAAAGTTTTAAACATTCCATCTAAAATTAATTGAAAATAAATAGAGAGATTTAACTTAAATATAAGACACAGTAAATTTAGAATTTAACAAATATGAGATAATATCATTTAACAGATCTTATCACGTGTAGGTCGAAGACAGAATGGCTTATCAACAAATTTAGAAGGGGTATAAGTATGAATAACATAAAAAAAATTGAATTTTGATATCATATTAAGCATTCAATCTAAAATTAATTTACAAACTCAAAAGGGATATAACAAACAGGAGAGTAGAACAGACACAAACAAGATAATCGAACAAACCTAAACTATGATACTATATTAAGCATTCAACCTAAATATTTGAAAAAAACACTGGTTACATGGGATAAAAGATATTCCATATGTTTAACACTAGAGAGTCATGAAAATTAATGTTTGTTTCGGGCTTAAGCTTCGTGTTTGTTTTTTGATGTTTTGTACTCTTTATAATCTCTATGTTTATAATGATTTTTTTCCTATTATCTATAGATGTAGATAATTGAAATTGAACCACATTAAATATTGTATCTTGAGTGTGATTTAATTTTATATTGACATCATACGTTTTTACTTGAAAATCTCAGCAAAATTTCTTTTTTTTCAATAATGGAAATCAAGATTTTCAGTTTAAGGGCGAAAATTTTATATTTAATTTTTGGAAGGGCAAATTATATATATTTTTTAATGATCTAAAAATTAAATTCTATACAAATATAATAAAATTTTAGATATTTTGAAGGGGCGACCACCCCCTAGTTCAGTCCAGATTTATTAACAGTTAAGACAAGCCTGAATTATCTATTATCGATATCATATTTATATATTGTTCAACTACTCAAATAATCAATAATAAATATATCTATATATAATTTTATAATAGCATACCACCAGATATTTCATTTAGTGAATTGGGCTGTAATTTCCTAGTAGTTTCATGTATGATTCGAGTTGAGTTTTTAAAGGATTTGAAATTGCTTTGCTGCCTCTGTTTGTAAATAATATTTTGCTATGTGCTTAGCCACCAGATATTTTAACATATAAATGTCATTAGACAACAAATTAGTGCCTGCCGATGCATGAACTCCTTTATAAAGATTCAATTAAATTAATAGTTAAAAAATTGTTAATATTAGAAAATCTTAAAGTTTGAATATATTCTTTATCATCGAAATGACCTTCACCAGAAGATCCAGATTATGTGATTATTTTATTTTTGGCCAAGAATATGTGATTAGTAACAAATTGTCATTAGGCAACAATTCAGCTTGATAATGATTATATTATTGATGCTGCCTCCACCATGGCTACAAGGGAACAAGCATTCACTTAAAATTGGAACCATAGAAAATGAAGTCTCCAATTGGTAACCTATCTTTCTGCCGAAATTTTATATTGTGGTTTTCTAATTAAATCAGAGGAATATAGAATTTTCAAATTAATAACAATTTTAATAAATAATTGAAATTTTTATGTATCTAATGTATATTAGACCTGTTCACGGGTCAGACTATCCACTCGATCTGACAAGTTGGTCCGAATTAGTTTAGGTTCAGGATAGGATTTTGTAATCCGGATCAACCCGATCTGGATTACTATTTAATAATAAAAAAATTCTTTATTAATTATGAAAAATACATAAATATTAATATAAAAATAATTTTTTAATATATTTTAAATAATAAATAATTTAAATTTTTATGTATCTTATATATATTAGACTTATTCACGGGTTAGACTATCCACTCGATCTAACAAGCTTTGTCCGAATTAGTTTAGGTTCAGGATAGGATTTTGTAATCCGAGTCAACCCGATCTATATTACAATTTAATAATTAAAAAATTATTTATTAATTATAAAAATACATGGGTATTAATATAAAATAATATTTTAATATATTTTAAATAATAAAACGAGATTTCGGATCCGACGAATCGAATTTGAGCAAATAAATATTTTACTATTTGGATTTGCCTCGATCTAGCTCATATATATATATATATATATATATATAATTTTCATCATTTTCTCAAATTAATTTTACAGGTAACAGTCATTTGATTAGCCGATCGATGTCATTTATCCTACATCTATTATTACGATTTTTGAATCCTAAGAGATCCAAGGGATTTTTTTTAAATAAGCCAAGGGTAATTTTGTCCTACCATGAAAATAAACCTATTGGCTTTTTTTAATTTTTAATTTAATTTTTAATTTTCTTTTTAGTTTTAAGTTTTTTTTTTTAATTTAATTTTTAAATGATGTATTTAAACGGGTTGCTCTGCATGATAATTCATAGGTCGATTTAAAATTCATACTCGACCCGTTCGGGAAAACAAATTAAAAAAGAAATTTATTTTGTTAATTAATTTTAGTTTTTTATTTTTTTTAAATGATGTATTTAAAGGGGTTGGTCTGCACGTTGACTCGCGAGTCGATTTAGGATTCGTACTCGACCCCAACTGAAAAATAAGTTAAAAAAGAACTTTTTTTATTAATTATTAATTATTTTATTTTTAAATGATGTAATTAAAGGGGTTGGTTCGCATGTTGACTCGTGAGTCGATTTAGGATCTATACTCGACCTGTTCGGAAAAAAATAAACAAGAAATTTATTTTATTAATTATTTTATTTTTAAATGATGTATTTAAAATGGTTGATCTGCACATTGACTCGCAGGTTGATTTAGGATCAGTAATCGACCCGTTTAAAAAAATTATTTTATTAATTTTTAAATTGTTTTTTGAATGATATATTTACAGGGGTTGGTTCGCATGTTGACTCGCAAGTCGATTTAGGATCCGTACGTACCCGACCGGCTTGGAGAAAAAGTTAAAAAATAATTATTTTATTAATTATTTTTATTTTAAATGATGTATTTAAAGATTTAGATCCGCATGTTAAATCGCGGCTCAATTTAGGATCTATACCCGATCCGCTCGAGAAACAAAGAAAAAAAAGGAAAAAAGAACTTGCTACTAACCTATGTGAAAAAATCGATTATATAAGAGAATAAAATACAAAACACAATTTTATTTATTATTTTTTACCTCCTATAAATAAAAATATACAATATACAATAAAGTTTAAATATTTTTAAATATTTATATAAATAACATTTGAAAATGCATTTATATTACCTAATTTATAAATAAACAATTATCATAAATTTAATTTTTATAATTAACAAAATATAATTATATTATTATAATTTAAAAATAAAATTATTATTATTTAATAAAATATAATTTAAAATTAATTTATTATTATTAATTAATTAAAAAATTATAGAATAATTTAAAAATACACCGACAAAACAGGGTCGTTTTTCTAGTTCATCTTATAAATTGAGTATTCATGGAGATTTTTTGCTTTTTGTTTCCAAAATATAAGTTCATTAATTTGGGTTTCAATATTGTTTTCCAAATTTTCGTCAAATTGAATGCAATTTCCCACTACTTGGGTTGTCGTGGCTAAATGGGTCAAAAGCCAGCAAAATCCGAACAACTAGACCTGCTCATGGATCGAGTTACCTGTCCAAATTCGAAGTCCACCAGATATTTAAAAGAGCTTGGACAAAAATATTAGATCCGAAAATTAGGCCTGGACAAAATTTTAGACTAATTTTCTAAATGGACCAAGCCTTGGGCAAGAAATTTTAAGTCCGAGCCCGACTCGGCCCGAATACTATCATGTAATAATAAATATATTTTATATTTAATAATAATAAATAATTTATTTTTGTCCAGGCCCATGTTAGGAAAAATAAAATCTCTATGCATAAAGCAGTTTCAGCTTCAGCTGCTGGTAAAAGCAGCTTCAGCTTCAATTGTGTGAAAGTTAAAATGAAAGCCATGCATGTTAGTAGTTTGCAATGTTGATGGATACTATCCCATATCACTTAGAAAAGTCAAGAGAAAAGAATATATAATAAGCTATTCTTCTTAGCTTAGACAATTGCACTAAGTGCCAAAAGCCCAAGGTGGTAATGGGCTCACCTAGTGGGCTCACCTAGTAGGCTACTATTTATTTAATGTCAAAGATGGACACTTGGGCACTTGGGGCACTTGGACTTAAAATTGTTAATACAATTGATTTTTTGTTTTATTTTTTGATTTTTGGAATAAATTAAATTTATTAATTAAACCGAAAAAATTATATTAAAAGTCAGTTGTATTGAATGGTTGTGTTTCTTAACAATACTGTTATGTAAAGACATAACACTTAACTAAACAGTTGTTGTGTAAGAACACAACCTAAGCCAACAGACATTTGTTGTGTAAAAACATAACTTATGCCAACAGACAAGTTACTAACAAATGTAACTTTACATTGTTTATAAAAGAGATTTTTCTATTATGCTATTTTCACTATTCTGCTTGGAACGTTTATGACTTTGTTGTATCCTGGAGGCATTATAAAGCCTTAAGGAAAGTGTTTTTCACGCCTCAAAGTCAGCATTTAAATCTTTTATATCTGTTATTTTTTCTAACAATCTTAAGGCTTTATAATAATGGAGATCGAATTAAGTTCGAGTGTGAAGGTTCATTTCCAAAATCAAGATATTATCAAGCTGGACAGGTTCAATGGAACCAACTACACAAGATGGAAAGACAAGATGGTGTTTCTGTTAACCACATTGAAGATTTTTTATGTTCTTGATCCAAGTCTGCAACCATTACCAGAAGAAACAACTTCAGATTCTGATGCTATTACAAAGGAGAGAAGGAAACGTCAAGAGGACGAGTTCATCTGTCGTGGATATATTCTGAACTCTCTTATTGATCGATTATATGATCTCTACAGAAATATGTCTTCACCACAAGCAATCTGGACTGCACTTGAGAACACATACAGAAATGAAAAAAAGGCACAGATAAGTTTCTTGCTTTGAGATATTTTGAATTTACCATGACTGATACCAAACCTATAATTGAGCAAGTGCATGAATTGCAAATTCTGGCCTCTAAGTTAAGTGAACTGGAAATCAAAATTCCTGATTCACTTCAAGTGGGAGCAATTTTATCTAAATTGCCTCCTTCTTGGAATGGATATAGAAAAAAGATACTGCATTCTCCAGAATCTTATACTATTCAGGAGTTTCAAACTCATTTACAAATAGAGGCTGAAAATCGCATTCGAGATAAAATTATTCTTGATTCGAATGTGAATTTTGTAAGTGAGAAAAATTCTGGTAAAACTCAAAAACGATCTCGAGTCCAGAAAGGAGAATTCAAAAAGATCAAGAAATATAAGACTGACAAAATGTGCTTTCATTGTGGAAAGAAAGGGCATTTTATCAAGGACTGCAGATTCAGAAAATCTGGAAACAAGGCCTCTGGAAACAAGACTGCTTCTGGTTCTGAAAACACAAACACAACAAATCTTGTTGAACAAGATATGAAAGAACTTGTTGCTATGATAACTGAAATACAGATTGGCATGGTTACTGAAGTTCATATGGCTACTACAACTAAATCTTCGGAATGGTGGTTGGATTCTGGAGCTACTATTCATGTGTGCAATAATAAAGGGCAGTTCAAGACATATGAAAAATGTGGAAAACCAGAAGAGATCCTAATGGGAAACTACAACGCTGCTAAGGTCCTTGGCAAAGGAACTATTGAGTTAAAGTTTACTTCAGGACAGAAATTAAAATTACTCAATGTATTTCATGTTCCCGAAATTAGGAAAAATCTTGTATCTGCACATCTATTGTGCAAAAATGGGTTTAAGATTGTACTAGAATATGATAAGGTTATAGTATCCAGAAATTCTGTATTTGTTGGGAAAGGTTACTCTAGTGATGGTATGTTCAAACTTAGTATTAATGAAATAAATGTTGCTTCTGTTTATACTGTTGAGCATACTTCTACTCTATGGCATGCTAGGCTAGGTCATTTAAATTATCAATCTTTAAATTATATGTCTAAGCATGGTTACATTTCTTATCAAAAGGACAATAAAGATAAATGTGAAATATGTGTGGAAGCAAAAATGACTAAGAAACCTTTTCCAAAAGTTGAAAGAAATTCAAAATTATTAGAACTTATTCATTCTGATATTTGTGAATTAAATGGTTTGTTAACAAGAGGAGGGAAAAGGTATTTTATAACTTTTATTGATGATTATTCTCGTTTCACTTATGTCTTCTTACTTAAAACAAAGGATGAAGCATTTGAGAAATTCAAAGAATTCAAATCAATGGTTGAAAATCAAAAGGAAAAGAATATTAAAATTCTTCGAAGTGATAGAGGAGGTGAATATTTTCCAGATTCGTTTTCTTTGTTCTGTGAAGAAAATGGAATAATTCATCAAAGAACCGCACCATATGCACCCCAACAGAATGGTTTAGCCGAAAGGAAAAATAGAACATTAGTAAATATGGTCAATAGCATGTTGTTAAATGCTAAGCTATCTCATAATCTATGGGGAGAAGCTTTGTTAACAGCATGTCATATTACTAATAGAGTTCTATTGAAAAAGTTACGTGTTTCACCATATGAATTATGGAACAATGGCAGAAAACCAAGTTTAAATTACTTTAAAGTATGGGGGTGTGTAGCTTTTTATAAAGTACCTGAACCTCATAAAACAAAATTAGGTCCTAGAGGTATTAAAAGTATATTTGTTGGTTATGCAAAAAATTCAAAAGCATATAGATTACTTGATTTAAGTTCCAATGTTATTGTTGAATCTATACATGTTGAATTTTTTGAAAACAAATTTATTTTTAATACTATTGATTATGAAAAGGAAAATGAGAAACAAACGAGCTTGGCTCCTATAATTGGTGAGAAAAGAAAAGATAATAAAGATCCAATTGAGCTAAGAAGAAGTCAAAGAATGAGAAAAAAACAATCTTTACATTCTGATTTTGTTTCTCCAGATTCAATAATTTTCCTAGTTGAAGGAAATAGAACCAAAGTACTAAATAAAACACCAATGCTTCTAAATATAGAAGAAGATCCTAAGACTTATATTGAAGCAATGACTTCAAGAGATGCAGCTTTCTGGAAAGAAGCTGTAAATGATGAAATGGATTCAATAATGTCCAATAATACATGGGTCTTAGTTGATTTACCTATAGGTTCAAAACCTATTGGATGTAAATGGGTGTTTAGAAAAAAGTACAATTCTAATGGTTCAATACAAACCTTTAAGGCAAGACTAGTTGCTAAGGGTTTCAAGCAAAAGGAAGGCATAGACTATTTCGATACATATGCTCCGGTAGCAAGAATTACATCCATAAGAGCTCTTATGGCTCTAGCTTCAATTTTCAAGTTACATGTACATCAAATGGATGTTAAAACAGCCTTTCTAAATGGTGACTTAAAGGAAGAAGTATATATGGAACAACCAGAAGGTTTCATACTTCCCGGAAATGAGAAAAAAGTTTGTAAATTAATTAAGTCACTATACGGACTAAAGCAAGCCCCTAAGCAATGGCATGAGAAATTTGACTCAACCATATTATCAAATGGTTTCAGACATAATGGGGCTGATAAGTGCATTTACTCAAAATTCACCAAAGAATGTGGAGTAATAATATGTCTCTATGTCGATGATATGCTTATTTTTAGCAATAATTGGTTGGCATAAATGAGACAAAGAGTTATCTAACCTCTGTTTTTAAGATGAAAGACTTAAATGAGGTTGATACAATCTTGGGTATTAAAGTTAAGAAGCATAGTAATGGTTATGTTCTTAACCAAAGTCATTATATTGAGAAATTGGTTGCAAAATTTAAATATCTCAATATAAAAGACTTTAATACTCCATATGACTCAAGCATGAAGCTGATTGAGAATCATGATCAAGTAATTGCACAACTTGAATATGCTAGTGCTATTGGAAGTATAATGTATGCCATGCATTGTACTAGGCCGGATATAGCATTTGCAGTTTGCAAATTGTCAAGATATACAAGTAAACCTAGTACAATTCATTGGAAAGCCATTGGAAGAGTTCTTGGATATCTTAATAAAACTAAAAGTTTTAGCTTATATTATTCAGATTACCCTGCAGTGTTGGAAGGTTATTCTGATGCAAGTTGGATAACTAGTGCAAATGATAATAAATCCACATCAGGTTGGATATTTACACTAGGAGGAGGTGCTATTAGTTGGGCATCTAAAAAACAAACTTGCATCTCTCATTCAACCATGGAATCTGAATTTATAGCTTTAGCTGCTGCGGGCAAGGAAGCGGAATGGCTAAGAAATATGTTACTGGATATAGAGTTCCACAACCAATGCCAGCCATTTCCCTGTATTGCGATAGTGCAGCTACAATGTCTAGAGCATATAATGATATATATAATGGAAAATCTAGACATATTAGCATAAGACATGATTATATTAGAGAACTGATCTCTAATGGGGTAATTACCATAACATATGTGAAATCTGCCCGTAATTTGGCAGATCCCTTAACTAAAGGATTACCAAAGGATTTGGTAAGTAGTACTACAAAAGGAATGGGTTTAAAACCCTTAATATTAGACACCGATAATGGGAACCCAACTTTTAATTAGTAACCTCTAATTATAAAGTTCAAAGGGTAAAAACAAGTTATTGTTATGTGTCTGTGATGCACTAGTAAAAACTCATTCCAAAGAAAATTTTTTATGAAGACTAGTGCGGTCCATTGCGTATAGAGGATGAGCTTTAATACTCTTAATGGAGTTCAATATCTATTGTTTAAATGTCCGAAGCAATGCGGATATTAAAGGAACTCTACCTATATAAACATAAGAAGTGGTGCCGCTTCAACAAGAAGAATTAAGGGTTCTCTTGTAAATGTTTATTAAGAACAGGATAAGCACATGGCCATTTAGTGCTAAAGGTGAAAAATTTCTGAGAGAAATATGAATAAATATTATGTGTGTTGTATCTTCAATTTTAATACAAGGAGTTGTGGTTCAATCTACGGACACCAACAACTTCATTAAAATTCTAAGATATATTCGCTAATTGATGGTTCAAATCGAGAGATACCTTCTTGTATGCATAATATTTATTTGTGTGAAAGGCTACTAAATCAAATTACCAACATTCCAAACTAATGGGGGATTGTTAGTAGTTTGCAATGTTGATGGATACTATCCCATATCACTTAGAAAAGTCAAGAGAAAAGAATATATAATAAGCTATTCTTCTTAGCTTAGACAATTGCACTAAGTGCCAAAAGCCCAAGGTGGTAATGGGCTCACCTAGTGGGCTCACCTAGTAGGCTACTATTTATTTAATATCAAAGATGGGCACTTGGGCACTTGGGGCACTTGGACTTAAAATTGTTAATACAATTGATTTTTTGTTTTATTTTTTGATTTTCGGAATAAATTAAATTTATTAATTAAACCGAAAAAATTATATTAAAAGTCAGTTGTATTAATGGTTGTGTTTCTTAACAATACTGTTATGTAAAGACATAACACTTAACTAAACAGTTGTTGTGTAAGAACACAACCTAAGCCAACAGACATTTGTTGTGTAAAAACATAACTTATGCCAACAGACAAGTTACTAACAAATGTAACTTTACATTGTTTATAAAAGAGACTTTTCTATTCTGCCATTTTCACTATTCTGCTTGGAACGTTTATAACTTTGTTGTATCCTGGAGGCATTATAAAACCTTAAAAAAAGTGTTTTTCACGCCTCAAAATCAGCATTTACATCTTTTATATCTGTTATTTTTTCTAACAATGCATGCTCCTGCTGACTTGATGGGTTCTCGTCGTTTTCAAATTCATTACCAGCTCAGCTTTGCCCTTTTAATTATTGATGATGTTTTGCTATGATCCAAGCTCCTGGCAACGCCTCAAATTTTTGGTGGCCCTATTTGTTCAAATTTCACACAGTTTTTGCATCAGTTCATGGAAGATAAAACAGCTGATCAGCAATTTACAAATCAAAATCAAACAAATCTAGGCCGGACCTAGGTATCATTTTAATAAGATGGATAGGGTCTGATCAAAAAAATTTATTTACTCATATTTCGGACCGGATAAAATCTGAACAGATATAAATATTCTTAACATTTTGTCTAGATCCGACCCGATTTATTAACAAGTCCACTAACAACACTGCACGGAAGCATTTTCTTTCTTGTTTACTATAGTCAATTATTTGTCTTGTCAATAAAGAAGAAAATTCCAAAGTTTTTTTTTCTTTTTTCAAAAGTTCAAAATTCCATGGGAGAGAAATTAAACCCCATTTCATTATACATTCCATTAATTGTCTCGCTTTTGTTAATTAATTTCCATTTTTATAATCAATTGTACCAGAAAGGACCGAGTTTAATGAAGTCAAGCCACAAGATTAACTTGAAAAATAATTATAAAAATATATATATATCATTAGCTTGTAAAGTTGTAATTGTTGGAAACTTTTTTTTTTTTTTTTGAAATATGAATGCCTAAACAAAGAAATTGAGAAGAGTCAAACATCAAGCAAATGCCAGTTTAAACACAAATTTACTTATACGTAAATATTCTAATTTGAAAAATTATATTTTTGAAGATATCTTCCAAAATGAAAAAGTAGGAGAGGAGATTTGTTTAGTAATAGTAAGGTCTTTTAATTTATAAATAAAAATACAAGTATGAATTAAAAGGGAGGCTCTCTCTATCAAACTTTATAAAAGTTTTTAAGTTTGGTGGGTGTGGGGACATCATTTTGAAAAGTTATACGCAAAAACAAATATATTAATAAAGAAATATATGTTACATAATTTGATTTTAATAAAGATTAGGTTAGATAAAGGAACACTAAGGTCTCCATCCATGATGTCATATATGAAATTAGCAATAATTCTAATATTAAATTTTAAGCTATAATAATTCCCCCCCCCCAAAAAAAAAAAAAAACATGATTCAGAGCTTTTGAGGACTTGCACGAACTAGGATTCAATTAATTCTTTTTTATTTTTCTGACCAACGTCCTGGCCTAGTGGTTAGGAGTTGTAGTGGCATGATGGCTCGAGTTCGAGCATCCCACTCCTTTTTTTAATTTTAATATTGATAAAAAAAATTTATATATTTATTTATTATTATCATTTATATATGTAAAATTCACTTGTAAAATTTATATTTATAAATGATAATTCAAAATATATTAAAAAATAATGGAGAGCCATACTTGACGTGCACACACATGTAAACTTATCCACGAATTGTTTTTTGAATAAGATTTTTTAAATCCGAACTTGAAACATTATTTAATTAATAAAAATTAAAAAAATTATATGCTTTTAATAATTTAAAAATATTTTTGGACTCAACAGACTTGGTAGGACTTTGGGCAAGTGTTTCGAAATATTAATGGGGTCTGATCCAACCCGACGCATATATAAGTAGTCCTATTTTCAATATGCAAAATACTGATTTTCTCCTTTTTTTTATACAGAGAATCCTATTTTCATAATATATATATTATAGTAAGTTAAGGATAACTTAAGAGTCCGAATTCCTTTTCATTTCTTAGACTTTCTCATGTACATTAAAAAAGTTTAAATTCTTTACAAATGATCTAAATATCCGATACGTTGAAAAGCTCATAATTCATGTAAATAATCTAACCCTCATTGTAAAAATCATGCATGTGATACCTTCGAATTAACTACAAAAACAAATTTGATGCAAATTAACAAGCATTAATTAAGACTGAATTTCAAGATTCATTAATGTTTGTATATATCAAATTATTTTCATATAATATACCCTGCCTGAAAATTTTGGTGGCGGATATACGTTTTCTTTTCTTTTCTTTTTTTTTTTTTTTTTTGTTGCAGTCGACATCATAATAATTTCCAATTTGCATGGGAACTAATCAATTAAGAAGCTGATGCAATTTACAACACATTAAGTTTGTGCCCGTAGGTATATTATATACATTGCTTCTAGAATTTGACTTTTTCTCTTCTTTATAAAATTGAAGAATAACACATAATTGGGTAAATTAATTTGATTAAATTAAGGCTAAAATAATAAATAAAAAAAGCTCTTCACACTACAAGAGAACGTCGATTTACCGACGGAAACATCACCGACAGAATGTTTCCGTTTGTAAAAAAATTCATTATCGACCGAATTTTGATTATTACCGACGGAAATCCGTCGGTAATGTTTTGCCCTATTACCAACGGAACTTTTCAGTATTTTCGACGGAAAAAGAATATTACCGATGGAATATTAGCGACAGATTCATTCCGTCGGTAATTTCCGTCGGTAAAAGTTTGGCCCAAACGACCTAGATTCCCGCCAAATTTTCACCGATGGAATTTCGAGAATTACCGACAAAACTTCCGTCAGTGAAAATTATACACGGTTTTCGAAATAATTTTTGACCATTCACATTTTTTATCGAGGGAATTAGGTTTATTATCGACGAAAAATCCGTCGGTAATAGTTTTTTCTTAGTTTTTAATAAATAATAAATTTAAATTTATTAAAAAACTAATTAAGGTTTTAAAGTGAACGGTCATAAAGTATTACCGAACGGAATTTTCGTCGGTAATACCTACATTCTGTCGGTGAAAGTTTATTACCGACGGAAAAATGTTAATATCGACGGATGAAATTTGAAATCCTGTCCAAAATATTACCGACGCAATTTTCGTTGGTAATACCTACATTCCGTCGATGAAAGTTTATTCCGTCGGTGATGTTTCACCAACGGAAGATGGTATTATCGATCGATGTTCCGTCGGTAATCGATTATTACCGACGAAATTTCCTTCAGTAATAACCCTATTCCGTCAGTGAAAGTCTCGAGCATAACTTAATGCCCGAGACTTCTTTCCTCATTTTCTCTCTTTCTCTCTTTCTCTCTTTCCCTCTTTGCTCCGTCATGCCCCTTCGCCGTCCGACCCCTTCGCCGTCGCCGTCCAACCGTCCCCCACGAGCCATCTCCTCGCTGCCACAGCCGTCGTCGTCCAACCACCGGGTCTGTTTTTGTTCTCTCTCTTCTTTCAATTTCGTTTTTGATTTTTGGTTTTTGATATTGTTTGATAAATTGTTGTTTTCATTTTTGATTTTTGATATTGTTTGATAACTTGTTGATATTGTTTGATAACTTGTTGTTTTCGTTTTTGTAGTTAATCCGACCGTCCCCCACGAGGCACCACCATCGCTGCCACCTCCGGAACCATCCGACCACCACGCCTGGGTATGAGTTGTTTGATAAGTTGTTGAAATTGTTAATGTGTATATTGTTGAAATTATTAATGTGTATATTGTTGAAATTTTTTTCGGTATATTGTTGAGTTGAAATTAAAATTGTTAATGGGTATGAGTTGAAATTGTTAATATGTATATTGTTGAAATTGTTAATGTGTATATTGTTGAAATAATAGATTATTTATAATTATAATTTAAAAAGATAATATTAAAAAAAATATAAAATTCTCATAATAAAAAAATAGTATTGTAGGCAAGTGGAAATTATTAATATATTTAAATTAATTGTGTAGGGTTTAGGGTTAATGTGTTATAATAAATGAAACTTTATTTATAATATAGTAATAAATATAAAAATATAAATATAAATTAAATAATAATAATAATAGTTTATTTATAATTATAATTTACAAATATATTATCAAAAAATATATAAAATTATAATAATAAAGAAATAGTATTGTAGGCAAGTGGAAATTATTAATATATTTAAATTAATTGTGTAGAAAAATTGTTAATGTGTTATAATAAATGAAACTTTATTTATAATATAGTAATAAATATAAAAATATAAATTGAATAATAATAATAATAATAATAATATTTTATTTATAATTATAATTATAATTTAAAAAGATAATATTAAAAAATATATAAAATTCTAATAATAATAAAAAATTTGTAGGCAAGTGGAAATTATTAATATTTTTAAATTAATTGTGTAAGAAAATTGTTAATGTGTTTTAAGAAATAAAACTTCATTTATAATATATACTAATAAACATAAAAATTTAAATTGAATAATAATAGTTTATTTGTAATTATAATTTAAAAGTATTAAATTAAAAAATATATAAAATTTTAATAATAAAAGAAGAGTATTTTAGGCAAGTGGAAATAATTAATATTTTTAAATTAATTGTGTAGGAAAATTGTTAATTGTGTAAGAGCTAGAATAAGTAAAACTTATTTTATAATATATAATAATTTAAAAAGATAATATTTTCAATTTGTTATTTTGATTCTTGTGTTATTGTATTGTTGATAGTTTACTTAGGCTTAGAGAATGGAGCACGATAAATCTTAGATGTATAGGCGGTTGGACGACTCTCAATATATTAGTAATGAGTATTTGAATGGAGTTGAAGAATTCTTAGGTTTTGCATATGCTCACAGCGAGTACGTAAAGGATAATAGAATTAGATGCCCTTGTGTGAAGTGTCAATATAATCGGTTTGCATAAATTGATGATGTGCGTAAAGACTTGTATTATAGAGGGTTTAAGGAGAATTACTATAATTGGGATGTACATGGTGAAAAGCATCAAGGTCAGTCATCAAGGATGCATAATGATGAAGTCGAGACGAGAAGTGACGATGAAACAGATAATCCTTATGCTAGAATGGCTATGGATGCTCTAAATCTGAATATGTATTTAGGTGGTAATTACAATGTTGATGAGACAATGGTTCAAGATGATCAACCGAATTTAAGTTCAGCAACTTTTATTGGTTGATGAACCAAGCAGATGAACCGTTGTGGTCAGGATGTACAAAACACACAACTTTATCTGTTGTGTCACAACTGTTAAATATGAAGTCTGAATTTAACATGAGTGAATTGTGTTTCAATCGTTTGATGATTATGATAAAAGGGATGTTGCCAGAAAGTGATAATTTACGTGATAATTTTTACCGAATGAAGAAGAAGATGGCCAAATTTGGACTTCACTATCAGAAGATACATGCATGCAACAACAATTGCATGTTGTTTTATAACGACTCGCTTGACTTAGAATTTTGTTCCGTATGTGGCCATCCTCTTTATAAACCAAGCAAATCAAGTGTTAGAAAGTCGAAGAGAATTTCTTATAAGATTCTTCGTTATTTGCCATTGATTCCGAGACTTCAAAGATTATTTATGTCATCGGTTACAGCTGAGAATATGACATGGTATGCGCATAACCGGAGGGATGATGGAGTGTTGAGACACCCTGTTGATGGTGAAGCATGGCAAGACTTCAATCGTATGCATCCGTTTTTTGCAGTGGAATCTCGAAATGTCAGATTGGGTTTGTGTGCATATGGGTTTTGTCCGTTTACTCATGGAGCGAAACTGTACTCTTGTTGGCCGGTAATGCTTTGTGTATATAATTTACCACAGTGGATGTGTATGAAGCAACCATATTTAATACTTTATATGGTAATTTCGGGTCCAAATAGTCCATCACAGAATATTGATGTTTTCCTCATACCATTGATAGATGAGGTGAAATTATTGTGGAATCATGGTGTTCTAAGTTATGATGGGTATAGGAAACAAAATTTTATATTAAGAGCTGCATTGTTATGGACGATTAATGACTTCCCTGCTTACGACATGTTATCAGGATGGAGCACACACGGTTGATTGGCTTGTCCTTATTGTATGGAAGAAGTTAAGTCATTCAGATTGCATTATGGCAGGAAACCATGTTTTTTTTTTTATTGTCATCGACAGTTCTTTAAATCATCCTTTTAGAAGACAAAGAGATAAATTTTGTCGAAGAGTTGAGCATGATTCTCCAATTGAGCGATTATCTGGTGAGGCAATTCAAGAAATGATAGATAGCATTCCGAATATCACATTTGGGAGTAAATTATGTGAACAGAAGTTGATTGATTCGGAGAATGTCACAATTGGATGAAAAAGAGTACTTTTTGGGAGTTACCTTATTGGCATACTAATCTCATTCGTCATAATTTGGATGTGATGCATATTGAGAAAAACGTGTTTGATAACGTGTTCAACACAATGATGGATGTGAAGGGCAAAACAAAAGACAATATAAAGGCCAGAATGGATTTACGGTTGCTTTGCAGACGGTCAAAATTAGAATTGGTGGAAAGCAATGGAAAAACGTACAAGACTAAAGCCAGTTACACATTAAACAAGGAAGATCAAAAAAAAGTTTGCACTTGGGTAAAATAATTACGACTTCCCAGTGGATTTGTTTGGAATATCGGCTGATGTGCAAATGTGGTTGATGGGAGATTTTATGGCATGAAAAGCCATGACTGTCATATATTTATGCAGCGGTTACTTTCAATTACATTTCGAGATTTGGTACCTAACACAAAATGGTATGCAATTACTGAGCTATCTCATTTTTTCAAAGACTTATGCTTTACAGAAATTCATGTGGACCAGATGGAGTTCTAGAAAACCAATATTGTTGAGACCATTTGCAAATTGGAAAAAATATTTCTTCCAGCCTTTTTTGATTCAATGAAACATTTGCCTATTCACCTACCTTATGAGGCAAAAGTTGGTGGACCTGTCCATTATCGTTGGATGTATCCATTCGAAAGGTAATTAACAAAGAATGTATGTAATCTTTTACATTATTTACTTTATTGAATTGAACATTTGTTAATTTAGTATTCGTTTTTAAATCTTAGATTTCTACATCATTTAAAGAGAAAAGTGAAAAATCTCGCATGTGTTGAAGGGTCAATAGTTGAGGCATATATAATGGAAGAAATTTCATCGTTCTGCGTCTTATACTTTGAACCAAATGTTGAAACAATATTTACTCGGGTGCCTCGAAATGATGATGGAGGAGATGTCGATCCCATGGGATGACTCTCAGTTTTCACACATGAAGGGAGATCTTTTGGTCCGAAAAAAACAAAGGCTCGTTACTTAGAGCACGATGAGTACGATGCAGATGAATTATATGTATTAATGAATTGCGAAGAAGTCATACCTTATATTGAGTAAAAGATTTACTGTTCTCTCAAATATTAATTGTGAAATTACGTTATATAATTAAATTAGGGAAACTCATTATGTATCCAATCATTTTTAGGGTGTTTGATGAGATAGTGAAAATCGATACACCGAACATTATAGATGGTGAGTTGGAGAAAGTCCGTGTAGGTAGATTTAGAAAATGGTTTAAGGACTACGTAAGTATTCTTTAATTTCTATGTTCCGCTAATGCTTGATACAATTTGATATTGAATGTAATATTGTTTTCCGTTCACCGTTCATAGGTTCAGCAAGATTCAAGTCAACATAACTCTCGTATAGTTGAGTGCTCTTATGATTACATGATTCTCTAGAATATTGTTATTCTGGATATATTGTTAATGGTTTCAAGTTCCATACTTTAGATTATGGAAAAAATCGAAAAACCATGAATAGCGGTGTATGCGTCAAAGACGACTGTTATAACGATTCTTCGCATGACTTTTATGGAATGTTGTTAGACACTGTGGAGTTAGAATATTTTGGTATAGGAAATCAGGTCGTACTTTTTAAATGTTGATGGTTTGATACGGATAAAGGAATTTGGGTAGATCCTCATAATGAGCTTGTTGAAATAAAGTACAGGTCAATACTTGCTTGTAATGAACCTTTTGTTTTAGCTCATCAATGTCAACAAGTGTATTACAGTTCTTATCTATCGAATAGAAGAGAACGTCGAGACTGGTGTGTGTTCAAAACAAAGGCTAGGAGTAGATTTGACATTGGATCTTGTGCAGGAGAAATAATTGATCTAAACGAGGGGTTTATCAACAAATGGATGTGCCTACTCTCACCATTGTAACATATTCAGAAGATCTTGACAATCCTCAACTTTTGGTTCATGGTGATTTCGAAAAAGTAAACATTAATGTTCAGAGAACAAATGAAGAAGAAAATGACGAGGACGAAGAAGATGAAGAAGAAAAAGAAAAAGAAGATGAATAAGTAGATTATGATGACAGCGATGACAATAATGCTGATGAGAACGACGAGAATGATGATGATTAGAAAGTTAATATTATTTATTTATTTTATAATTGCATGATCTGTCAAGTAATATATTTTATGTGTATTCAATATATATATTTTTTAATAAATTTAATGTTTTTCATTTTACAGATAAAACACGAGGAACAGGGCGTAAAACTACTGGAAAGAATAAACAGAGTTCTATGTGGGATGCATTTCGACCATCTGGAGGATCGTCCTCGGGGCATGGTACACCAGAGTTCTGTGTGGGACGCCTTACAGGTGTCTACGTCACCGCTGGATGAAATTTCACAGTATTTACTTAATGAGCCAGCACCGACGTATTTCGCGGATGATGACACGGGGCAGCAGACAGAGGTACCTGCATCACATCCTACACCGTCTAACGGTACTGCCACTGAGCAGAGGAAACGAGGTAGAGGTCGGACGAAAAGATTACCGACACCGAGTAATCCGGATGACAGATTTCGACTGTCAATTCTTCAAAACACGTAAGTTAATAATATTTCGATAATTTCATTATTTGAGTAAAATAAATTATTGTCCACTAACACGTATCCTTGATTTTAGGACTTTCACGGAGAGTTGTGCAAAATCCACCATTGCCTCCATCATCAGACAACACTATAACAGACCGTAGCCTACTTGGTCGAAGATACCTGTTGACGTGAAACTGTCTATGTGGACTATATTTGAGGTATGATTTGGTTAAAAGTCAAATTATAATTTAATTATGTTTAATACTATATATTAATTCATAATGTCTCATTGTAGAGAAAATGTCAGTGGCCTCCCGAGCAGATACCATATGTTAGGAAATTATGGGAGGCCACATACGAGGATCAATTCAAAGACATGATGAACTTTGAGAGGGAAAATGCCATGTCCTTCTTTCAAATGAATCGAATAGAAGACTGCAATGGTTACAGGTGTGCTTGGGTAGTAGTCGATATTTGGGATAAACTGATTGATAGCGTCTGGAGTACCGACGCTTGGAAAAATAGGTCCCAAAAGGCCAAGAGTAATAGGAACACGGAGAAAGATGACAGCATTACAAAGCACACTGGTGGATCAATTCCTTTTCTAGTTACCGGTGAAAGGATGGTAAGATTTATTTTTGTTTTGCAATTTATTGTTTAAAAGTTTTATCGTATAAACTATGTGAATTTTTATTGGTTTAACATATTTTTCTCTATTCTTTTAATTTGTAGTCACAAGAGTTGCAGCGCAACGTGAGTTTCTTGGAGCTATTTAACAAAACCCATAAACGTGCAAAGGGTCAGGGTGATTACGTAGACAACAAGTCTAAAGTTGTAACTGTATACTTTATATATTACATTAATTGATTATTCCAGATATTTGTGTTTATGTACGTGTTCATTACAATGTCACATACTAATTGTTTATATATTTAAATATTTGTAATTGTAGGAAAATTATACTGCTTCGTTGCAGCAAAAATATGGGGACGATACGTCTTCATATCTCGATTTCGACCCTCAATCCTAGTCTGATGCTATTGGGGGCATTGAGACTACGCGGACGCATGTTTATGGGTTTGGAATGAGACCGAAGATAGGGCAAATTTTCGATCCATCCGACAGTCACCAAAGTTCAGATGCAGCCAGTTATGCTCCATGTGGTCCTAGTACTACACAGCAGCCGACAGCAGCGCCCTCTGAGGACATCATGCATTGAGGTCTGATGTCTCGCAAATCTAGACCTCAATCGTGAGACTTGAGAATATCATGACGAGCTAGAATACGATAATCACACTTTTACTGCAATAACATATAGTAGCTGCATTAGGCGGGATCGAAACTCAGGTTGTCGGACTCAGTGCTGCCTTAGGCATGGGTGTTGGATCGAGTGCTGCCGGAGTCGGTGCAGGACTGAGTGCTGTCGGAGTCGATGCTGCTGGAGGCATGGCTGCTGGATTAGGATTGAGTGCTGTCGGTGCTGGAGTGAGTGCTGCCGGAGTCGGTGTTGTCGGAGGTGATGTCGGAGTAGGAGGCATGGGTGCTGTCGAAGGATTGAGTGCTGCCAGAAGTGATGCCGGAGGCAATGCCGAAGTAGACAGTGAAGCCGATGACAATAGTACCTCGTGATGAGTTCTTTTTTTTATATTCGAGATGCATTTGAATATTATTTTATTTATATTTTTACGGATTTCATTTTATTTTTTATGGTGTAATTATATAAAATTTTCTTTTTATTTGTAAATTTTTTTTAATAATTTTATTTTTAAATATTTATTTTAATTTTTTTTCAAAAAAAAAATAATTACCGACGGAATAATCCGTCGGTAAAAGATGTTTACCAGCGGAACATTCCGTCGATAATAACTTATTAGTTATTACCGACCAAATTCATCTGTCGGAATATGAATTACCGATGGAATACATCCGTCGGTAAAACTATCACTGACGGAATATTTCGTTATAATATTTTGTCGGTAAAGAAAATAACGACGGAACTATTCCGTTTGTGATAAGATAATATCAACAAAAATTTTCGACGGATTTTTCTTTACCGACCGAATTAGTATCACCGACGGACTTTTTCGACGAAATTTTTCATCGATAAAACTTTTTACCGACGGAATGTAGACTTTTACCGACATATTATTCCGTCGGTAAAAATCCGTCCTCTTAAAGTGTCAACTTTACAATTTTTATCTAGATAAGTGTTCTAAAAGTACGTGTAATTGATTATCCTATTAAAGTAATATTTACATTTTATACATTAAAAATCATTACATTCACCAAGCATATCGTTTTTTATAGAACAACAAAGCATATTGTTAATTAATAACCGTAAATTAACATATATATATTTATATGAAAAATTATTGTACTAAGTTAGAAATCAAATCTTCCCTTGTCCAAGGGATGGTTGATACCTCATTTTAATATATTTTTTTTCCCTAAGCCATTGAAATTTATTAGAAAATCAAGAAGATACAAAACTAGCAAAATGCTAGTAAAACATAGAACATAGTTCTATGCAAATTCAAAACAGACTGACAAAGCACCACCTAAAAAGAACAAACACCGTAAGAGTTGCTAAACCTATCCCTCAGAATATAAGAACATCAAGCTACAACACCATACACCTAAAAACATTTGATCATAAGTTACAACAAAACTGCAAAAAATTCCATACGCTTAAAAATCATTGCGAACCAATAAGCATTAGCAGAACCATCGGGAGAATCAACAAGTGATACTTCAACAGAACTTCCACAAAACTCCACATGTTGAAAACAGAGAAACTTCATTCAAAGTCAATTTATATCACAAAATCCAAAAATGGGTTAAGAGCCACTTCAAAAATCATTCTCTGCTGCCACCTTTGACATAACATTTCAACCAAAACTTCACTCAAATTAATCTCAGTTCTTATTTACGACTTCAATTCTTGCATTGTAGGGAATTCCTCAAGCTCGTAAATGCACAAGTCCAAAATTCCAAATTATCCAAAAACTGAAAATACATGAACAAGACTGAAGCTTCCCATGGAAATGGCAATTGCAGATTAGAAGGCAATAATAGATGATCCAATTTTACTGCAATAAAATTGAGAAAACACCACTTTTATCCATTTAATATTTTACTTAAACAATTATAATTAATAAAAGATAAATATATTAATGAAATCTAAATCTTGATTGAGCAAAAAAATAATAAAAAATAAATATGAAATAAACATATTCAAAAATTGAATTATTTGTTCGATTTAAATTAAAAACGGTACATGTTCTTGGACAAATACATCTGCCTGATCATCCTAGGTTTGTTCTGAAACTTAACTTTAAAAACACTCGATGGAATAATCAAATGGATAGTATTTTTTTTAATAATTAATTGTTTTGAGTTTAGCAATTTCAAGATTCTAAGTCTAAGCTATAGCTAGGGCTAAATCTTGTTTAATCTCCTTAGGTAGAACTTAGAAAAATAACAACATGGTACTAGTCTAGAGCCTTGTGCCCATTTTATATTCGTTCTTCATCTTGTGTTGGGTTTTATATTCATACTATATTATGGTTAGGTAAAATCCAAATTAAAAAAAATGGTTGCTAAGTTTGGAGATTAGACGTTCTGCTTTAATAAACTGTAACAGTTGAAACTAACAGCTCCTTCGAGCTTGTGATTGGTTCTGGTTTTCAACTGTTTTTGATATATTGTTCAGAAGCTTTGTTTTGTTTCTTTTGTCCAGTTTTGATGTTTCTGGCATTGGAGGTTTGAATTTATTTGGACCTTCAATTACTGTATTGTGGTTGGCTGTTCTGGCCTTTTTTTAATGAAAATATCTTCATGATTGAGGGGAAAAAAAAAAAAAAAAACAGCCCCTTCGAAAAAAAAGTTTAAGTATCCACATAATCTCTTTACTCTAGTTAAAAAAGTAATTTAATTCATATATTGTAAAAATAAGTTAATCCCTATACAATTGAAATAAGTGCAAATAAGTAAAATTGATAATGGAGTTAATGAAAAACTGTTAAAATACTGATATGGACTCGTAAAATCTAACAGATTTAGATATATTCCAAGTCATATTTTATTCTAAGTCATTAATTCTGTTAAATTTTACGAGTCCACGTAGCATTTTAATGATTTTTCATTAACATCGTTATCAATTTTACTTATTTGCACCTATTTCAATTGTATATGGACTAAATTGCTCACTTTTACAGTACAGTGACTAAATTACTCTTTTCATTACAATACAGGGACTATGTGGGTACTTAACCCTCGAAGAAACTGTAGGTTAGGTGTAGTTTTATCAAGTTCTGAAAATCATCACAACAATAATAATATCTGTTTATGAGTTTGATTACTCATTCTATTTAAATCGGTCGGAGTTGAGATATGTTTTTTATAATTTAGACTAGTTTAGTCCGAATTATTATTTAAATAATAAAAAAATTTATTTAAATTTAATTATTAAAATATAAAAATATTATTTTAATATTATTTAAATAGTAAAACAAATTTTTAAGTTAGATCAAGCCTGGAAAAACAAAAAAAAATCTATTTGAGTTTGATCCGACCTACGAACACCTTTAGATACATATACACTAGCATTATCTAAGTCTTGTACTTCACTTGATAAGCATTAAGATATGTGTTTGATTTAGATCTCTTCATGGATCATGCTGGTCACGTTAGATCCAATTAACAAAAAAAATTGAATGTCCAAAGTTCGGTTTGATTCGATCTAGTGAGCCCAAAAACTCGCTTTCTTGTTTAAAAATATTAAACTATTAAAAATATATATATATTAATATATATTTATAATTAAATTTAAATAAAAATATTTTTATTTATTAAATATTAATCCGGACTTGTCCAGATTAAAAAAAATAACCTATTGTCTTGTTTGGTTCAACTTAGATTAATTTGTTGGTTTTTTTTATAATTTAGTTAGTTTGTTCTATTTTCACAATAGTAACATCTATTTTCACAACTTTTAATGGCACATGCAATAAAAAAAAATAAGAAAAAAAATATAAACAAATTAAAAGATTTTTTAAAATTATTATATTAGTTAAATAGGCTAATATATACTTATACATATATATATATATATTTAATATAGATCCAACTGAAATTGAATCGGCTAGCTTGTGCCGGTTGTTACATTTACCATTTCCAACATATAAAAGAGCTGAAGTTGTTTAAATTCTTATAGATAATAAGAATCCATTGATTCATGAAATTATTATTTCTTGTTTTGGAAAAAAAAAAAACATTTTTTTATATGCCAACGCCCATGGGCCAAACCAAACATGTGAACCACTTCTAGCATGTCGGTTGATAAACTCATCTTCACATTGGTCAGTCCCTTAATTTATTATTAGAATTTATCACATCCAAAAAAAAAAAGTATTTTCAAAAATAACTATTGTATTTAAAAAATAGATGAATAGTTTTTTAGTGAGTTGTTATATTTTTAAAAATTAAAATATATTAAAAAAGAGTGAACAGTTTCTAATTGTAGTTTTTTTTTTTTTTCTAAATTTAAAAGACCTAAATATTCTAATTTTTTTATTATAATTATAATTTAGTTTTTATATAATTTTATTCATTGAATTAGTATCATTTGACTCGTGACACGAACTCAATCAATAACTTTATAGTATAGATTTTTTTTTTTTATACATAACTTTATAGTATAGATGTTTTGAAAAGAAAACATGTTAATTATATTGTTGAAGAATGATAATTCAAACTCCCTTTCAATTATTGCTAATAATTCTCACTAAACTCATAGTTTCTTACAAATAAGAGAATAAAACAAATTTAAGATCCTTTTTTTCCCTCTTAACCTTAACAAGCAAGTTTCATCTACTGCCTACTTACTATGAAGCCATTACCAATGATTTTCATGTGTAAATAATTTCATAAGTGTATTTTTTTTTTTTTGAAAAGCATGATTTATTGCGATTAAGAAGATGTCCTTTTTACAAACCAGAAAACAGCATGCTGCAGACAAAACTAAGGACTATAAAACAACAAATCTGACACCCTATTAACACCAGATTTGGCTAGCTTATCAGCCTCACCATTAGCCTCCCTCAAAATATGAACAATTTTCCAGTTCTGAACCGCAGTTCGTACAAACTCTATAGCCCTTATACTTCGCGAAATCCGCCATGGGGCTCTACTCGGATTCTTAACCCAAGCAACAACCATCTGACAATCACATTCAATTATAAGTTTATGCGAAGGCGCCCAAGACGAAGCACCAAAAATGAGGAAGGCTTCTTTGACGGTCCTTAATTCAGCCTCATATGCCTTAGCAGAACCGATAGATTTAGAAAAAACTGCTTTCACCATACCTTGATTATCGCGCAAAATACCGCCAATCCCCGCAGGACCGGGATTACCATGCGCCGAACCATCGACGTTGAACTTAAGGCAGCCGGCAGGTGGCTTATTCCAAGTCATATCAACGCCAACTTTCATTTCCCTCTTCAATCGACAAATAGCAGGTGACCACTTGAACTACGAAAACAGCCCTTCCTCATAAGTGTATTAAAAATTATTAATTAGTCTTTTTTAAAGGAATGTATAGATAAAATCAAGATAATCGGTAAGAATTTGTTTGGAATATGTGACTATACGAATGAATCATTATGTCTTAAAGAGATTTACAATGACATTTTAGTATTACTAGAGTTGGTATACCTACATTATGGGTGATTTATTTAATTTTGAAAAAAAAATAGTTATTAGAAAGTTTTTTTTTTTTATGTAGAAGTGAGTTGTTTTTGTAATTTTTTAAATAATGATATATTTTATAAAAAAATAAAACCATAAATATCCTTTATTTCATATTTATTATAATTTTTTTATAATATTTTTAATTGAGTTGGTATAACTTAACCTGTAATATCAAACTCAAAATTTTAATATTAATATAAATAAATGCTTAGGAAATCATTTGTAAGGTACAGAATCTTATGTTTGTCTTGAGCATGATATTAATCAAATTAATTAAGAGTAATGGTTTTGGTCCCTTCTTTCAATTTTAGAATTTTATAATGAATTCAATAATAAATATTCTTGGACAAATACATCTCAGTAGTGCCATATGGCAGCCGATCCTATGTTTGTTCCATGAAATTTTCTTTCAAATGTACCATGTGAATTCCAAATTTAAAAATCAGATAGATTACATTAATATTAATATAACAAAAAGTATATATAACTTTGCGTGGGTACATTAATATATAATATTACAAAAATATATATATAACTTTGCCTTAATTTTTTTTTTTTTTAATTCAATGCCACAACTAGGTTTTTCACATTTGCCTCCATGCACTATTCTATTTGAGTTCTAAACTAAAAGTTAAATTGATATATAGATAAGAATTTTTTTTATATTAGTTAAATTTGTACCATATATATTTTTATATCTCAATTCTCAAAAGTCTTCCCTCTTTTTTTTCATATATGTTTTGTTAATTGCTTTATGACAAAATGCTAAAGCAGTAGACAATAAAAAATAATAAATGTCAATAAAATTGGTTGAGTAGATAAGAATTAAATACTTCACTTGTAAGAATTAAATACTTCACTTGAAAGGAGATAGAAATGTTTATGACTTGGGTCGAATTTGAATAAAAAAATTTTACTTGCCCAAGCTAGGATCGACTTAAAAGTTTGATTTACTATTTAAAATGTTAAAATATTTAAAATTTATGTTTATATTAATATTTATAAATTTTTATAATTAAATTTAAATAAAATTTTATTATTTTTTAAATAATAATTCAAGTCAAGTTTGTTGGACCAAACAAGTAACCCAATTTATAAACAAGTATAGTAGAAGATTTATAAGTCCAATGTAAATCATGGCATACTTGGCCTTGTAATGGGTAGTCTCCTCCCCTCTCATAAATTTTTCTTTTTTCTTTTTTGATAAAAAAACATTTAATTTATTCGAGTGATATAATTACCTGATAAAATCAGTAACGATATTTATTTATATACGACTGGATTAATATTATACAAGTACATACGAAATTATTGTATCAAATATTTTCTGACATATCCGAAGTGAGTAAAGTCTACGTGAAAGTATAATATCGATACTATATGGTTCGAAAGATACTTGAAAATTTCAGCAATGGCTATTATTTCAGCTTATAAAAGAAAAGGATGAGCTCGTTGAAACATGAAATATATATATATATATATATATATAATGTCCTCATCAGATAATGACAGATAAATTTTCACATATGGGTACTCAAAATTGATTATTAATTCTGTAAATCAATACTCAACGTTAAAAATCTCACATTATTTATTTTTTATTTTAGATTGTGATTTATATATCTTATTGAACTTTTTACTTTACAAATTAACCTTTGAAGTTGGACTTAAATTTTAACTTGGTATCAAAATTCAAAGCCCACATGTTTCTTGGCTTTTCCGTCGAATTGCCTGTTTTGCACATGTTTCATCACATATTTATCGAAAAAAATGGTCAAAAATCTTATATTCTGCACCGCTTTTTTTAAATTGTGATTTATATATTTCATTAGACTTTATTTTTATTTTACAAAATTTAAATTTCAACTCTTACTATTAATATAAAGATTATTATCTTGTACACTGATGGTAAAATTTTTTTAACTCCACATATCTCATTTATTTATTTTTTATTTTTAAATATAACTTGAAAATATGTGATAATTTTTTAAACTCGATTGCGAAATTGAAAAATTCTATCGTCGATGTACAAGATAATTATCCTTGATATTAATTAATTATCATCATTATTTATAGTTATAATAAGAGAACATCAAAACCGTACGTAATTAATTTTGCCAAGGTGGGTTTTAAAACTTCATTGATAACAGGTTGAGTTTTCAATTTGATTAAACCAATTAAAAGGTATAATCATTTTATCCACACAAAAAAAGTACATAATTTAAGTGATGACAATGTACATAATAATTTTTATTTAATGAGAAATCAATTTTAGAAAAATTATAGTAGCCCAAGCTTTGCATAATTGTTAATATCCTTCTTCATTTAAAATAGTTTTGGTCTAAATTACTTCAAATCTCTTCTCCTAATTATAACTTATAACTCACGAAATTATCAAAGGGTTTTGCAAACAAGTTTCGTAAAAGCACCTTAAAATTACATATTAAGTAAATTTTTTTCAAATATATAAAAATATTTATTATATTAATTGTTAATTATATATTTAATATGAAAATAATAATAATATAAATAATATCTGATAACTTTAAAGACTATCTAGGAAAATTGAAAAACTCTTTACTAAAATTAATATTCAATAATGAAAATTTAAAAACAATTTTGATTTTTGATTTGTAAAAATAATACATATAGTAAATACTGAATAAGAATTCAAAATGATGAAATTATTAAATATAAGAGTTCATTTTTTATATATTAATATTGAAATTTTTTAATCTTACAAATTGAGTTAAAAGATTGTGAAATATTCTATTTTTATTTAAATTAATTTTTTATTTTTAAAATATAACTTAAAAAATATATATCACAATATTAATCTTTACTTATAACGATGTGATAATTTTTATACACGTTAAAAAAAAGTGAAAAGTAAACAGAACGAGAGAGAGGGAGAGATGTGTAAATGCCCTAGTCGGGCTGGGCTAGGCCCATGGAACGGGAATACATGGCTTATTCAAAAAGGGTGTCATTTAGGTGGGGCCTACAAAAGATGGGAGACTGTTTTGTGGGGCCCAACCCCCAAAGAGCCCGGACAAATGGGCCCATCGACAGCGACAGCTGACAGGCCCTCTTCAGCTTCGAGTATTGCAACTCTACCGCATTGGAGCAGCGCGTGAAAGCCAACCCAAATTCTTACTCCAAATAGTAAAAGATCCGATTAACCGATGTTCACATACATTGGTTAAGAATTATGGATTTATTTAACTGATGCTTATAAGTATTTTTTTAAAAGTTATTTAATTTATTAATTTAAGGAAAATATTTGTATTTAATGTATTATTTTTATTGAATTCAAAAATTAATAATTCATTAATTATATTTTTTTTCTTTAATATTATCTTAATTAATGTCATTAGACATTGATTAACATTTTTCAAAAAGTATTTAATTTTTATTTCAGAAATTTTTTTACATTTAATGTATTAGTTTTACTAAATTAAAAATATTTATATTAATTTATTTATTTTTAAATCATCTTAATCAATGTCATTAGATTCTGATTAATATTTCTCATAAAAAATGATTCTTTATTTTCTTAAATATTTTTTGCCCTCAGGTTCGATCAATCCACCTCTTTCTTTTACATTTTGCTTTCCTTTTTGTAACACCCAAGGAAAATTTTTAAGTTGAAGATTTTGTGAGGAAAGGTCAATTATTGATATTCAATCTTAATTCAAATTGAATTATTAATTTTATTATTTTTTAAAAATTTAATCCTTCACATAAAATTTTAAATTTTCACAAAGCAAAGTTTCAAGTTTCTTATAGTTAAAAACTTGCAACTTGCATGTGACAATACCATTGACTTTATTACCAAAACATTTGCAATGGTATTTTTACTATAAGATTATTGACAAGAAAAATTATTAACTTACAAATATCCTCTTCTTTCACATATTCATATTTTAAATTCTTTAAAAATAAAAATAAAAATAATTCAATTTAGAGTACAATTTAACAAATAAAAAATAGTTTTATTTATAATTCGTGAGATTTGAAATTTGTTAAACACATTAAATTTAAAATTTAATCTAATTAATTTATATAATCATCTTAATAAGTGATATCCAATAAATTAAGATTCAAATTTCAGTACTTATAAATTTTTTTATTTTTAAACTATAACTTTTTACATCAAATATATTTATAAATAAAGTTAAAGCATACGACGTTTTCTCAATTCATTTATAAAATTAAAATATTTTAGGTGAAATACATAAAATCGAACTCTTTTTACAATTACATAAGACATTGATCATATCACCCAAAGAATTGATAAGTAAAGGAAAGAAAAAGGTTAAAAGAGAAGCGCGTGAGAGAGGTGGGCAATAAGCTCTCACATGGTTGGCCCCACCACAAATGGCCAGACGTCTTATGTCACATCAAACAGAAAAACATCACAATCCTAAAATACAAAATAAATAAAGTTTTGGCTTTTCAATCCGCCTAATAGTTTTCCATCTTTCTAGAAATCGAAATTAATGTTTAGTAAAAGATCCTGGATAATGCTTGAATTAAAAATTACTAATAATCTTAATTAACAAGTTTATTAAGTAAATTAACACCTCATTGATAGGCTCTCCAATTTATTATAATATAATAAAATGTATATTGTATTTCTATGATTCAAGAGTGGAATTCAAAATTTTATTTTTTTAAAAATAAAAAATAAGATGTATTGTACTTTTATAAGTGTTGTGTAATCAAAATTAGCATCAATTAGTAAATTTTGAATATAAAATCACCTACTATCACATAAGATTTGGGATTCAGAGGTGGTAGTCGTGTCATATTTAGATTGGATATTTTAGTTTAAAATGAAATTTAATTTATATCAAATTTAAATAATTTTATATTCGAATTTGACACTTAACTGTTTGACTTTGAAGTTGGACTTTAAGTTATTTCATATTCGAATTTGAATTATTTTAAATTCAAATTAAATAAATTTATATTATTGATTTTTTATCAAATTAAATTAGGTTAAATTCCAGTTTAAAAAGTTGGACAAATTTTTTAAGTTCGGAAGAGTTTCGTCGTCTCTAATTTGGTTTTTTTTTAAATTAGAATTAGGTTTCAAAATTGAAAGAAAATGAATGTTTTTAGTATTAAAAAAAAGGGAAGAAAATGAAGATCGAAGGGAGGGGGGGCAAAAACCGAGACCTAGTCTTTTCCATTGTCAGAAAGATGAAAAGATGGGGCCTAGGAGTTTGTTGTCTTTTGCGTCGTCACCGATTTTTGGTTCTGGCTCTGGCTCTGCCACTGTGGGAGTTTTTAAGACACACGCAAACTGTTTTCTTTCTTCTTTTTTTTTCTTTCATTTTCTTAAAGCACAGATCCCTAGAAGCATCTCAGCTTTCTTTTGGCCCTACATTTCTGTGCTCATTGTTTGGGTTATGGGGTTCAATTTCAACTTGCCCTTTACCTTTTTTCCATTTCCAATTACTCACTTCTTGGGCTTTGACCTATTTGGCTCCACCCGACTCCCTAGCCAGCCAGCCAAGCCAACCCTCATTTACTCGTTTCTGCTTCGCCTTTTGTTTTCCTCTTCTCTTCCCGATTTTACATTCTCTTTTCTCTACACATTGTAAGAAATTATTTTATTTTCTAGTAATTGTCAAATATTTTCATACATAGTCTCAAATTCTGACATGAACCTACTAATATTTTTAGGGACTTTGTGTTATTTTTTTTTAAAAATTATTCGTACTAGTGTTTGTTAGTACTAGAGGTGTTCATGGGTCGGGCCGAATCGCGGCTCAATTTTTTTTTTTGTCCAGGCCCGGTCCTAGTCGGGTCGACCCGTCAACTCATATTTATAGTTCACTATATTTAAAAAATATTTTTTTATATATTTTTAAAATTAAATTTAAATAATATTATTTTTTTATTAGATAAACAGTGATCCGAGGCCGACCCTGATTACTAAAATCCAAATCCAGACCCAACCCAATACGAGTCAGGCAGGGCGGGCTACCCGGCCCATGAGCAGATTTATTTTGTTATAGTCATTATTGGTATAACCAGGTGTAAAAATATATATATTTTAAAAGAGATGAGAAAGTTACACGAGTAAAAATATGATAATAATTTTTTAGTGGGTTTTTAAAAATAAAATATATATATATATATCTTTTATTTTATTTTGACTTTTAAATCATTTAATTCATGATACTAATTCAATCAAAGATTTTATATATCAAATAGATAATCACCAATGATACTTACTATATGAGAAGGAATTAATTTGATTTTACTAAAATGCATTTTTAACCAAAACTCATTTGATGCGAAGTTGCTATGGGTTATTTCTCCGTTACTAATAAAGTTGTGTTAATGTTCATTACTTCATTTTAATCATTTTAAAGTGATTAATAATATTGAAATTAATTTATTATTAAAATTTAATGACATTAAATTGATTAAAAAATAGATCAAATTAATTAAAAAATAAAATGATGTGAACAAATTTTGATTCTAGATTCACTCAAAAAGTATGTGTAGCCTATAACAAAATAGTTAACATTTCATTAAAAAATAGTGAACATTTTAATTATCCAAAGATAAAATAGTGAACATTTATATTAATTCTTAGCGGTGGAAAGGATTTTTTTCTCATAGTGTATCTTTAATTCTGATAAGAAATCAAATTAAGAACTTTCAAAATATTCAAAGCCTGTTAATTAATTGCACCAAAAACACATGTTAATTCTCTCTTCTTCTTTTTTTTTTTTATTATTCCAGCAATTCCCTTTCTTATTCTAAATAACAGGGAGAATATTGTGGTTGAAACTATATCAGAAATCACGCTTATGCCAAATTCTGGATATCTTTTTAAGATTGTATTGCTTGTTCTAGGACAATTTATATATATATATATATATATATATATATATGATCTCTTAAAGAAATTTCAACCTGATTAACAAATATGTGGTTTGGCTAGGTGTTGGTTTTCATTAGATTATCAAATTAATTTCAGCAGGACGTCGGAAAGTGTCCCACCAGGAAGGCAAAAGTTTGTTAAGAAAGCACGATTTGACACTGCAAGTTTAATCTTGCTAAATAATAATTGAAACCCACCTTATTTGATTTGCCTAAATGACTAAACTTTGCCCACAATTTTTTATTATTATTTTTTGTCCAGGGCAATTTGAAGGTTTCGGAAACGATAATATCCACAGTTTAGAATGTATAAGCCATTTGAAATGTCATTGGGGATGGCATACCGCTCACCTCGATGAATAAGTACATGGTTTAGGAGGTTTGCTAGGAAGCTTTGTTTTAGTTTTTGAAGTATTTTGTCGTGGAGTTTGAACCTGACAATATTAGATACGATACGATTATAAGACACGAAAAAAATAATTAAAAACATGATACGATATGAAAAAATAATACGAACACGACACGAATACACGAATGTCTCGAAATCTATATAATATAAATTATTAACGTATCAAAATTTATATAAATATAAAATATCTTAAATACGATTATAACAAAATAAATACACGAATACCACACGGATCTTAAAAAAGGTGAAAGCTCCCTCACCAGATATCTGGTAGACCGAGCATTAAACGTAAAAAAATTACAGCTACTCGTGGGGGTTGTGGGGGCAGCACAAACCACAGCTTGTTTTTGATTGCCTAGACGATAGGACTAACGAGCTACCCTATTTATGATTAAGCTGAGACAATACATATAGAGCCTCTATCCTCATTGAAAGGGACTTCAATTTTCTTTTTTTCATAAAAGCGTTTACTTGACTATGGCTTGCATCTGTTTTACTTTCACTAGACTGTTTTGTCAAGATGGACCATTACTGAAGAATTTTGATGCTACCTATCAATTTCAAATATTTAACTGTGGAAGGGAACAATTCGATCGAGTTGAAGCTTAGGCCTCTTTTAGCATTGCTTCTGACACAGCTGTTTTTCACCGCAAACACAATGCTAAACAGATTAAAAAAATTAACTTCTGCTGTTGAAACCATAGTTTGAAAAGCCAAACCAAAAAGTCAAAAAATATAGCTTTTGTGCTTTAAAAGCTGGCTTTTGGATAAAATGACTTTATTATCCTCACATCTTTAAACTTTTATTATTTTAAACATATTTTTTTTGACATTTCAATTTCCTACAATATTTTTTCACAACAATACTAAACACTTAAAAGTTTTTAAACCACATTTTTTCACCACACTTTATAAACACACTTTTTTTCAACTTAAGCTTTTTTCAACCCAAGCTTTTTTCAACAGCAATGCTAAACTAAGCCTTAGTCTGATACGATGGGAAGAAGAATTGGCTTATTGCTAATGTCAAAGACTTAAATGTCAGTCGTTTTTGGTTGCTCTAGCTTAGATAAGAAATTTAGCCTGTGGAGTTAGAAAGCTTGCTAAAATCAGCTCAAATGTCCAAATGAAACAGGACAATCTCAATCTCAACCTTCATCAAAGAAAAACGAAATGGCGCATTCGTTCCATTGCCAAGTTTCAGCCTCAAAAACACAATCGCATTAGAGATAAATGCAAAAAAAAAAAAAAAAAACTATATCCGAAGATAACGATAGAGGGAACAAGAAAGCCAGAGAGCAATTAATATGCAAGACGTAAAAGTCGTGCTAGTCCAACAGCTATATCATGTGCAAAAAATTAAACTTGACTTTTTATGATCAAATGGAGACACGTCGAACTTAAAGCCAAAGAACAATATATATATATATATATAGAGAGAGAGAGAGAGATTTGTTTTCGAGCATAAATTCAAAATAAAGCCCTTGATCTGCGGATATTGAATAGCGACTGCCATTAACAATTGATACATAAAGTTACAATTTTTTTTTGGTGTATTAAACCCAAGGTGTCCCCCACCCCATTTTATGGTTGATGGAAGATTAATCCTTGTCGGGTCGGGAATGTTGGTATAGCAAAGCCCTCCCAACATTGGCGACTGCCTGGATGAGAACCAAGTGTTGGTAAGTTACAATTGCATCATAGGAATGATATTTGTAAAACAAAAGTTCATAGACAGTAGATATTTGTATTTTTTTAATTTATTTGAAAAAAAGGTGGTTTTGTTGATTTTGGAGACGGAGCTGAAGGGGTTCCGATGGTTGTTAGATAAAGACTGGTAGGAGTCTGCAAGGACAAAAGATGTCAGAGATCAACGAAATTTGGTCTCTAAGGTATGCTTCGGTACCTAAATCAATAAGAGTATTTCAGAGGGCATTGGAAAGACAGAAGAAATAAGTAGGAAAATAGCACAAAGTGTTTTTCTCTTACGTCTAACCAATGTTTACTCATCTATTTATACCTTACTGCTGTGTGCCAGAGTTTGACAGGAGTACACCAGATGTTTGTTCTGTTTGAGATTACTGAGCAGCTGTGAATCCGCCCCAGATGTTCTAAATATAGTAATCCAGCTTGACGAGGTGAAAGTGGATTCAACAGGTTTCAAACCCTGTTCTTTTGAATATAGATCATGCACTAAATGCTCGGATGTATAAACTTATAATAGCAACTGCTGAAGGATAGCTATCGGAATAATTTCCATCATCTAAGTCATTAACTTTGGTGGAAATGGTGCCAATAAAAGTATATATAAAATCATATAAACATGCACTATGGTTTAATAACAAACTGTGGTGGTGAAGTTGAATGGTTTCATTAACTAAATTGCAGAAGAGAATACGACACCAAGGGCTGGCCTGCTAATGCTAATATATAAGAGATAAACTCTCTACAACAAAGCAGGTAAAGAAAATGCCCCCCAACGAGAACAAGATTAACCCGCAAAATAAAATGAAAATCGAGCTTTTCTGCTGGTGAAACCTCTAATTTTTTTTCTCCCAAACATGATAAACGATTCCAGGCCTGGCTAGCATGAAAACTTGGCCCAACCAGACAAGGCTAAAACCGAGCCCAAACATATTAAATTCTAACTAATTTATGCATTGACCTGCTCATATGGGCCTATAAGTCCAGGAGAAAAGTATTAATTGGGGCAAATCCGGTAAGGAAAGTCCATAAACTTTTTAGCACTTTTCCAGACATAAGAGTGATTTTCCATGTTTAATTTGCAAGACACATACTTGCTAGAATTTGTATGCTTTCTAGCATAAAGACATTCTTACTTACAAATCCTATGTTTTGAGGTAAAAAAAATAGTAGATGGTTGATCAGAGATTACTAACTGGACGAATTGGATTTGTTTGATGGCATTTGCAATCGACCAGGCGAGAAGACATGCATAAATGGAGGTATTAGACCATTTTCAGTGATTTCTTTCTCCTTCTGATAGCCTCATTTTTGCAGCTTTTTCTCTAGCTCGGATCATTGTGGACATATACGAAAACACGACATAAATATGATACATTTAATAAATACGAAAGCAATATGATAAACACAATACAATACGTATATACGATTAACATGACACGTTTAATATATGTATCATATTTGTATATATGATTTTGACATATTTAATAATTTGTATTGTGTTTATGTTTATACGACTGATATGAAAAAATACGAAACACGACATGCATATACAAATTATTAGATCTACTTTTCTCCTGCTGGACAGCCATCCAACAATTCTAGCCATCCAATTATTAGGCTTCAGTCTATTATTTAACTAGTTTTGACCTCAACACTAAAGATTATTTTTCTTCTCATTTTGGTATTTAGAACATTTAACACATTCCTCAGCAAAATCTATAATACATAATTTATACTATAAACAACTAATATCCCTCTATTACTCTTTCTAGAATCAAATTAAGACAATTCATGTGTTGTGATGCACTGATCTTATTCTTCATTTGTGAAGAATTATTGAGCTACGAGCTTTCATAATGAATTAATTGTATTATATCTATATAATTGGGCATTGGAGGATTTCTGGGATATGTCCTTTGATTACCATTTCATTTCTTAGATTTCACTTTTACACTTTAATTTCCCAATTCCAAAGCAATTTGCAGAAACTTCATGGATGCACCCATTGAGGAATTTCGAGTCTTCGAAATTCCCAATTCTCGTTGCAAAAGCCCATCAATAAAAAAAAAAAAAATTGGGTTTTGAATTTGATTTCATTAGTAAGCGGAAGATCATAAGATTAATTCCTACTCAATTTGGTTCGAGATGAGATGCGGGAAACAAATTTGGTTAAAAAAAATGAGATTGGAAAATTTTGAATTTCAGCTATCATTGAATGCTTGAAATTGAAAACTACCCCTGATGAAACATAATATTCAGGGTTCTGGATTTCAATTAAAAGAAATTATTGATCAATCGATAGTGAAGATTTTAGGTTTCATAAATTATATTAATAAAGTGATACATATCTTTTAAAATATTTAAAAAAATAAAAAATAAATAAAATATGTGTTAGTCTCTTAATTTCGTTTGTAAAATTAAAGAAATTGGCTGTTAATATATTAAAAACAAACTCTTTGATTAATTGGCAAAGGAAAACTTGAAACGTCACTCCTTCAACTTATTTTTATTGGATATGGTTTCAATTTTCTTGATCCTGACCTGAATAAAATTCTAAAAAGAAATGTTCAAAACTTAAATACATTTATTTACGGTTTAGGATTTAATTTTTAATACACTCATTATTACCATTCACATGTGTAAGACCTTAATAAAAATTATATTTGTGAATTATAATTAAAAATGTAATAAAAATAATAGAGAAGAATCAAATCTTTTATTTACATAAAACTTTTAACTTCAAAACCAAACTTTAATAAGCCAATAGCAAATACTAAAAAAATACACTAAACTCCTTCACGCTTATCAATGACGTATTTACTAAACAATACATTTTTGAAAGGACATCCCAGTAGAAAAATAAATTAATTTGAGTACAAGAAATTATAAATTTTATGAGATAAGAAAAATATTAACTTCCTTTATTGTTCAAAATTTATAGACTTTTATGTATCAAAAAAAATATATAGACTTTCATGTAGAGGTGTTCATGGCCAGATCAGGTTGGGTTTGGGCCGGACCCTGTCGAGTCTATGTATGGTATCAACATTATATATGTTTGTCCAAACCCAGTTCGATCCGAAATATGGACTTCAAAATTTGCTCAAGTCTGACCATATTTATAAATTGATAGCCCAAATCCGTTTAAATCCGTCCATTTTTTTTCTAAAAAAATTTAAAAATATATTATTTTTTATTTAATCTTTAGTAATTTTATATATTTTTCTTTTATTAAGTTCTTAAACATGGATAATTTAACATATTTTTTAATATTTACACTATAATATTATATATATTTAATTTTTATATGATGTAAATTACATAATATATATATATAAATAATATATTATTTAATTAAAAAACGGATCGGGCCAAGCTCAAGTCTTGAATGTTGAAGCCAAGGTTTGGCTCATTTTTTTTTAAACGGACATCATTTTTTGTTCAAATCTATTTTTCGAACTTAATATTTTTATCCAAATCTTTTCAAATATTACACGGACCTTCAAACTTAATAAATAATTCGATCTTTAGACATATCTACTTTCATGTATACAAGAAAAAATATCATATGTTTTCATAAAATAATAAAAAAGAAATTTTGAAGTTTGTTTAACTTAATTTTACATGATGATTATGAAAAGTTGATTGGAAAGCAAACAAGAAGATTTGTATGATAGAAATCAAATTAAGACAAAAAAGTACAGTTGATTGATTGATTCATTAATTCATTCATCTGCTTTTCTACAACATTAATTGGATTCATTTTCAGTCCATAAACACAGATAGATTCTTCTCAAAAACATTGTACCAAATCTTTTGCAGTACAAAACTACAAAGATAACATTACATGTACGGATATGATGATGATGATCATCCATATCCATGGAATCAGGAGGTTTTCTGATTCCAATGATTCTGGTCCTTCGATCAGTCGACATCCCCCCCCCCCCCCCCCCCCACAAAGCTCCTCTCTCAATGCATTGCATTTGCACGTAGGGTTTTTACTTTAATTATTAATAATTTAATAATATATGTTAATGTTCCAAGAAAGCATGAAAATTATAAATATAAAAGATTGGTTAACGGGTGATTACAAATGACAGTTAAAAATTATTTAATTATTATTTTAAATTTTTTTATTTCATATATTATTTTATTAAATTTAAAAAAATTGTATATTAATCAATATATATTAATTATATTGATTAATCCCTCGTGCGGTGATTTTTTACGCTGAATCGTGACTCGAGACCTTTTATTCTTTGCACGTGTTACGCTCTACCAAAATCATAACTAAACTTTAACTCTAATTTGGTTGGAAAGAAAGAAAACAATATTTATTAGCATTGAAATAATATATCAATCAAAAACTATAAATTTCAAAGTCAACTCCTACATGTGATTTGTGAATATTTCTCAAAATAAAATGGAAAATAATTATCAAACTCTATATTTTCTTTCCCATTTGGTTAAGGAATAATTAGAGTTTATGATCGTCAATTTGAGAAAAATATTATAAAAATTAACAATTTTAGAATGAAAATAAGTCTTTCCCAGTCTCACGTAATCAGCCGAGATAGGTGGGCCCATTTAACTTTGACCTTTATCCTGGCCGTTTATCAAGCAAACCATACAACTTCAAACTTCAAAGTCTTTTGTCTCCCATTGCATGTGAGGGAAAGAAAGCTAAAGCGACGGCCTGTTGTGAACATTTTCATCTGCATTTACTATGATCCAATGGTGATGAACTTGACATTGATCTACACTATCACAATTACCAGTAACGCAAAAGATTTTTGGTGCATACGAGGAACCTTCTTGGACTTGAATTTATTTTCTCCCAAGTTGTCTATATATATAAACAAAGCAAGCTAAAAAAACATCAACAGTCGAAAACTTTACCAAAAAAGCAAAAAAAAAGGAAAATTGTGATTATGGGGTTCTCTGAATCAGACCATGGATGCAAGACGCACCCACAACACCAGCAAAAGCAAGGGGTTTGCCCTTCATGTCTTATAGAAAGATTATCTCGTCTTTGTTCAACGTCATACAACGAAGCTTCAAGAGTTGCTCCTTCGCTTTCTTATTCTCCTGCTGACTACTTTTCGGCGGCTTCCTCTTCAAACCCTGCATCCCCAGCTCGACATCGTATTTCCCATCAGCGAAACGGTTCCCGCGGGGTGATGGGAATCATGGGATCGTCGTCTTTCATGGTAAAGGTTGGAACAAATTATGGTTTGAAGAAGAGTAGATCGATTGCTTTTGTACCAAGAAAGTTCGATGATGATGAAGAGGCTAAGAATATTGGGAAGAAGAAAAAAGGGTTTTGGTCTAAGGTGCTTCGTTTGAAAGAGAAGAAGGATGTTCTGAAGCATTCAATTAGTAGGGTTTTTCAATGAATGAAGTGAAACAATTTTAATAAATTGTGCATAGGTTTCTTTTTCTTTGTTTCGTGATTATGGGATTGGAATGAATTATGTTTTAATTAAAAGGTTTGAATCCTTTGATTATGGTGTTTTCACTATTATTGATTCTTTCTTAATTTCTTCTTTAATCTTTCTTAAAGAAACACCATTAGATTTAGGTCTTTGAATCTTTTTTTTAGTAAAGAAGTGCAGGAAAAATTATTGAAAATCATCATTGGATCGGCCCTTCAACATGTTTTGATCTTGAAACTTAACTCAATTGATTAATATTTTTATTACTAAAAAATAATATTTAATAAATTTAAATTTAAATCTAAATATTTACATTCTAGATCATCACAAGCATGCATAAACTTGATTTTTCGGAACGTAGAATTATTGTTATAATAAAAATGCTTTTAGATTATATCAGGACACGACTTAAAAAAAAAAAAAAATTTAAGTGAAATTCGTGAAATATTTTATTAAAAAAGATTTAATATCCATTTTAATAAAAAAAAAATTATTAATAGTTAAATTAAAAAACCAATAATATGTAAAATAATTATTAAAATGTCATTTATAATTCAAATTTAGTCAATATTTACTCAGCGGTAAATTTTTTTATCAATTTTTAATAAAAATACCAACATTTATTACATCTTTTTTGAATTTTGCACACTTTGATCAATATTAAAGACCAAGACCGCCGGTTACCGGGGCTTCGATCACAGTTCCCGTCACTAACTTCCAGGCATCAGCTCCCATCATAGTTTTTACGACTTGAAGAACTGCGTTTTTTGAGAATTTCTATTTCAATTTTTATTTAATCATTTTTAGCTTTAAAGAACTTCGTCCAAGTCTTTCCCCTATCAGGATGTACAATATCGTGTGTAGGAATTGTTGACTACGTGACAACATGTTCAATTCAAATTACAAAAATTTGCTTACAAGGAACCACTTTTTCTTGGAAATCAAATCATGGGGATTAATTATTTTCCCCCTTCTTGTATTTGTTTGAAATTTCCAACTGCTGATCTGTACATTTCGTTGATCCGATTCTGCAACAGCAACGACCACATTTCTCCAAATGAATTCAATATCATCTTGTAGAACCCGTGACCTTGATTTCTGCCTCATTCTCATCTTCATCCTCATCACTACGGTCCACGGACGGCCGTTTCAATCTCTGGAATATCTCATCTAGGGACTCAGAATCAGGTGAGTTCACACGGGAGACAAGTTTGGTTTCCTGATTCTGGCGTAGGGGGAGAAACTTTTTGGCCTCGATATTTGCTTTAAAATTTTGAAACCCAGATTTCATTGATCGCCATGTTGAGGCCAATCCAGAGGCTGGCCCTCCCTTCTGGTTACTAGGACGTGAGTTGCCTGCCTCAAGCAATGAGACTTTAGCAGAGGTTATGTTATTCTCCACCGGTTTCGGATTTGATACATGCCGACTCTGTTCTCTCATGGCAGCATACTTGTTGCTAATGGCTTCTCTGCTTGTGCCATATTTACGGGTCTCTTCGTTCAAAGGTCTTGACGGAGGAGATCCCTTCTCACCAGCGGTGGCTGAAGTGGTTGTTGCCTTCATTTCAACAACCGTGCGTTCCTGAGCAGTTCACATCAAGTCAGAAACTGAACATAACTCAACAATGGGTTTTAGATGAAACAGAAAAAACCAATTTGCTAACTAGCATGAATGAATATATAATTCATAGGAACTTTTATTAGTTGCACTACTAAAATGTAAAACGACTGCTTCTATGTATCTTTTAAGATTCGTTACGTACTGTAATATGGTTTCCAGACTCCATATCAGCACCATTGAAATTCCTTGCCAATGGGATAACTTGTTCACCAACCTGGCGTCCTTGTTCGAGCCAAGATCGCTCTGTAAAGAGGACAACTTATTAAATCCTGATCATACGTCTAAATAATTCTTAGCAAGGAATTTAAACCAAGATAAAGAGCGGATATTTGCAGAATTCATAAATCAATGCTACTCCTTCGCCACATAATAAATAATACTCCATTTTGTCATTACCAGATTCAGAACATTAATTATTTATTTTACTATCGTAACCTTTTACTGTCATAATGTGTCACATAAACAGCAAAAGCACAATCAATAACTAGAAATAACAGGTAATATCATGCAAATGTCAAATACACTTCTTAAACTGTGCATTTCCAACTGACTAATTTAGAAACGGGAAGACTATTTAATATTTATTTAGTATACAGTGGGAAGATATTACCAACAGACAGCATTATAATTCAGAAGAATGAAGTATTGGCATCCTTACCTTTTTGCAGGATAATTAATCCTGAGGGATCAAATCCATCCATATCATCTGCCTCAGTTTGAAATCTAAGTCTCTTCCAATTCCCGAAGAAACCAACTACACGATCAAAAAAATTGCTAGCAACTAACAAGGTGTATACAACCATGATAAGTGGATAAATATTGTTGAACCCTTCTCCAAAGAAAGGGACAGCATCATCAATGTTCCCCATTCGCTGCAATGAGAAGTTCAAAGATAACTATCAAAAGTTACGCATGGAAAGAATGAAAATTAGCACACATGCCTAGTTTGATGGTAAAGCAAGTAGATTCCAGTTTTTGAGCACAGTAAAAATAAAAAAATAAACATAAAAATTGGAGCAAATAAGATACAGTGCAATATATTGTGCCAGCAAGATTTGGGAACTGGAGGTTCAGACAAGTTTTAGATCAGACATAAAACTCATAAAAACATATGATAGCCAACCAACAAAAAAAGAACACTGGAAATCAAATGCTGCTTTCCTAAAATGACATTGATGTTACATACAAGTATCCTGATCTCTTTATAGAAGTTCCAAAGAGAATCAGTGTCCACTCATGATGTTATGTGACTGGAAACCAAATGAGTTTTTTTTATCTGTTGCATGGCTAATAGTGACAGACACCAAACCAGCAAATCAAACTAGACACAGTAACACTTGTATTTCCCCCCTATAAACCAAAAAGGTTTAACATTTTGAAACAAATTAAGAAGATAATTTAATTGCGGCCTCACTCCAATTACTTTGTTTATTACATAATATATGTGAAATGCCAATCTTGCAATCAAAAGGGCCAAGCCATATTTTTCTTATCTTTCTTCTCAAGTTTCTGCAAGCATTGGAGTCACTGGACGTACAGACAGCCAATGAATGCTATAGGATATTACCTTTTCAAATATGGTCTTTTTACCACCAAGGCTAATGAGATTGAGAAAGTTGTATGAAATCGGAGGAGCATATCGAGCAACCATCCTAGTAGAGATGTTAATGAGTAAATTGAATTCCAAAATAAAAAAGGCAATAACAATAGATCTCCGAGGAACAACTTACGAGCATATCATGAGCAAGCTGACTGAGCTAGTCTGCCATGGTGTTAATGAGTAAAACATTAACATTCCAGCCTTGAACAAGGAATAATATGTGCAGATGCACATATACATCAGAGGTACAAAAGCAAAGACCTGGAAGAAAAAGTAATCAGCAGAAAAGTAGGGCAAGAAGAGGATGGTGCAGAAGAGAACAAGTTATATAAGGAAATATCAAACACATATATGATGTCAATGGCAATAGTTACCAACTCCATGCAATGGTGAGGCAGTTTTGAAGTGGAAACATGCACAAGGCAAGAAAGAAGATTAAGGACTACAGATTGCCAAACTGACATTTTATAAGACCTATTATTTCTAGCCTAATCGAATAATAGAATCAAGATTACAATATCTCCATGAAATTACAAGATTTGAATCTCTTTAAAGGGGGAAAATGCAAAACTTTCACCTGTACAAGCACCTCCTGCTTCTTTACTGAGTTTATAAGGATAGAGAAAAGAGACAGGTCAACTCCTCTAGGTAAAAGAGTAGCCTCGGCTAAAAGAATCGCTGCAGACATGATACCAAGTACAATAGCCAAGACCTTCTTCAGTTGTTTCCTTAGTATGCATCGCCAAATAAATTCTGCAAAAGAATCACACTTAATTCAAGCATTGCAGTTTAAAACCTCTTATAAAACAAATTTTCTTCATGGATACAAAAACCATTATATCCATCACACTTAAGGACCCTGCTCTCATTAAAGAACCATATAAAAAACCGTTTTCTTTCAGAACACAGTCGATAACATTATAGACAGACCGAGCATAACACATCCTTCCTTATAAACCCGAAAAAAAAAAAAAAAAATGCGAATTTAGAGTATCGGTTTCAAATGATGATACTAATAAATCCTTTCAAGAGAAACTGGGAAAAAGAAAAAGAATAAAAGTTTTTGGGTCTTCCCAGAACTAAATATAAGCAAAGAATTATGAATGAAACAAGGCAAATACTGATTCTACAACACAAAATCAAGAGAGCTCTAGTTACCCATTTGATCTAAGAGTGTTCCTGTTTTCCCAGAGCGACCAGGTCTGAAACTTGATACATATTTCCTGAAATGACATCATATATGAACATTAACGCTTTGGTAGGTAAGGTGGAAAGAAAATTAGAAAGATGGAAAATTGGAGGAGAAAAATGGAAAAATAGAAAACATATTTTTTCTTTCCATTGATGTGCTTGGTAGGAAAGATGGAAACATGAAAAGAAAAAGTAATTTTCTTTCCACCCATTGCTTAGTAGAGTTGAAAAATGAGAGGAAAAAAAATATATTATTTTACCATTATACCCTTTGTAAATTAAGATAAAATTTAAAAATGATGGATAATCTTGTAAATATGCACACTTAACTCACATCTCTCTCATTTTCTCTCTTATCATTCCAATTTGGAATGATTTGTTTTTATGCATTAGGGTAGAAAATAGTCATCTTTCTTATTTTCTTTCCTACAAAGCATACTCAAAATTCATTTTTTTTTCACTTTTCCACTCTCCCCTATCCATCCTTCCACTTTTCCACTCTACTAAGTACACCCTAAAGGTTGAAGAAACACATCTAGAACGTCATAAAACTAGAACAGACAGAAGAAAACAAGGTTAGAAGAAAACCATCCAGTTGAACTGCAACGTTCGTAATTTTTTATTGTATCTTCAAGCTGAAGGGCCTCTGAGACATAGGTCATGTACTCACTGCAAAACCAACCATGTGTCAGATGCAAAAAAAAAAAAAAAAATGTTCCAAATACACGGTCAAATTGAAGTTTCTATGAACTATTCAAATCTAGGAATGAACAGAACTTAGTCCCACAAGACATCAACTAAAATTTACAAAAACGAGAGGATGAATATCACCACTTTCCAAGCACATTTAAAACAGTTTGAAGATGGTGTACAACTTGGATTTAAGTAAACATTCTGGGTTGATAACAAACTTTAAGTCTAAAATCAGCATCCAGTTTACCTTTTGTACCGATAATATTCCTCTCGAGCTAGCCGAAGATGACGCCTGAGTGTTGCCATCGATTTTTCATCTGAATCGTAGTCCATATCATTTTCTCCCAACCGACCACCTTGTGGCTTAAAGGATGGGTCTTCCCTAAACTGAAGAATAAATGGAGAATACAAAGTCGTGCAATATTCTATAAAAGAGAACCTTGTTCATAGAAACGTTTGCGAACAAACACAAAGAAAAATACCATTTGAGATAGCATATTATCAATAACATCCATGTATGGTCTCAAAGGATCACGCTTGGACATCTGATTGGATGTTGCTTGGGCAATCTGATGAAGCAAATAACCAGTTAGACAAAAGTCACAAAACAAGCCATAACGATTAGCATAACAATAATCAAAGAATGTTTAGCCTCTTGAGGAAAAAAGAGAAAATTTTGAATTGCTAATAGCATGAGGAAACTCCAAAATATTTCACTTCCAAATATCTAAACATGAGCAAATATGTATGTGCTCATGACTTTGTGCATGCTATGAGTGAGACTGAATGACAGAGAGATCCTGACATGCATATATGCCCATCTATTAAAACCATACATTATTCTACTAGGATACACACACACAAAAATATATATATATATATATATATGGAAGGAGGTAAAAGCGCATATGGGAAAGAAATTTTAAAAATATAATGGAGTGGAGATAGCAAATACCACAATAGCATTTGAAAGTTCTTGATGAGCTTCATCAAGCTTCATAGCCATTTTGGCAATTTTATGAGAAAGAACTTTTTGTCGGATGGTCCAATCTGCATTTCTCCAAAGGCTCTTTGGAACTTCACTCAAGCCAAAGCCAAGAAGAAATGCACCTGTAACAAGCCCAAACGTATTCGACAAGGCCATAGCTAAACCAAGGATACCACCACTCCTGTCAACATAAAGTTATCAAGTAACAAGATAAAAGAGCAATGTGTCAGCTGACAAGCAAGGGAAAGTCTGTTATGCCCAGTTTTCTATACTTTGTAGAATTTATCAGTTCGAAAACATCTGCATGTAACATATCTTGTCTAGAAAAGCAAATTCAGCACATAGGATATGAACAGTGAGGAAAAAGATGCCAAAGACTTGAGAGAAGATATAAGAACATGAAACAACTTCAAATATAATCCTAACCTTTTTATTGAAACCAAGATCATATCAGAAAGACTACAATAAAACCAAAGAAAAGCGCAATTAATAAAGAAAGAAAGAATAGCATACCAGTTCCTGTGCATCGTGATGAGGAGAATAAGTCCCACAAGGCCAATAGAACTCACGATTGAATAGAAAACTAAGTTGACGTGCACACTAGTCTTCAATCTTTCAGTCACGGAGAAGTCTCCAGCATCTTCAAAACCCTGAATAAGGGGCACCACAGCCCTGCTTAGAGATAACATAATTTAACTATATGAGGAAATGCACCACAATCTGCAAAACCATATAGAAGAATCATCTCTACTAACAACAAAATCATCCCACAACATTAAAACACTGGAAAATACAACAAAAGGATAAGTAAAAACATAAGTCATTGTCATTTCAAACCGACATGAAAAAATTGTAGCAAAATCACAACAATATGAATACAATGCGCCGCTCTTGAATTATTTTGACCTTAGCTTTTTAAGGTTCAGGGGGAGAACAAAGGGAAAATCTAAAACTTGACAACATAAATCCATCCCCAAAAAAGGAAAATTATTCAATTTATAGAAAATTTAATCAAATGTGCCACTAAAGAAATTGATCTAGAATAACTATAAATATGCATACCCCATGAATTTCAGTTCCACAAAAAGACATCCATCAGTAGACAAACCAATCTAACGAACTGTAAATAAACTCGTGCGAAATTCGATAAAGAAAGAAACGTACCAGGTAAGGAGAAAGGTACCCCAATAAGACCAGCTCCAAAAGAACGAAATTCCTCCATTTTCATTAGCATTTTCCGGCTTCGATATCGTCTGCACAAAAATTAACATAAAATTTTCGAATTCGTGTAGCCCTAATTTACAAAAAAAAAACAAAAAACAAAAAGAAAGACCGATCAAGTAAATAAAACAAAATTTCAAATGGAATTTTTTTAAAAGAATTACCGTCCAGATATCGGCGGGGACGAGGATAATGATGGAGAGAGAACAGAACCAAGCGTATCCAACGGTGAAGAGGACGTAACGAGGGACATCGGGGCCAGCGAAGTACCTCAAGGTGAAAATAACCATGCCTATGGTTAAAGGCAGCGAGATCAGGTAAAATACCCACATCTCTCCTTGCCTTTTCTCTTCAACGAATTTTTCCCGGTTTTTTTTTGTTTTTCTACTGGAAATTGTTGCCGATCTCGGCCAGTCACGGTGGTGGTTTGTATTGCGCGCGACGCGTCGCGTGGGGTTACGTGCGCTGTGGGGGTGTTTTTGTCTTCGTGTTGGTTTATAGTTTTGGGGTTTAACTTTAAACTTTAAAACCTTTTGATTTGGTTGATTTTTCGTGGTTGGGGAAAGATTGAAAGTGGGACGTTTGGGCTTTTGTATTATTAAGGATAATTGGGGACAAAGACCCAAACGAAAGTTAAAAGTTAAAACTCCGAAAAGGGAAAGAAGTAAAGATGTTTCGTGTGTTAAACTGTTAATTCATGCTATATTAGTAATTTTACCCGTGCGGAAGTTATATATTTTTTAAAATATATAAAAGTAATTTTATTAAATTATTTTAAATTAAAATTATTTTAAAAAATATAAAATTAATGGAAATAAAATAAAATATTTTTTCTTTTTCCCTATTATACCTTGATATTTTTTAATATTTTTAAATTTAATTTGATAAATACAAAGTGATAAATAAACTACTATAATTATTTTAAATTAATTTTTCTAAAAAAAATTGATAAGAGAATAATAAAAAATATTAATAAATTTTTTAATATATAAAAATATAAAATTATGTAATTTTTTTACTAAATATATATTTATTTATGTTTGTAAAAATAATAAATTATCAAAAATTAAAACAACAATAGTAAAAATTAAAAAAAAAACGAAAACGAAAACTTTTTTTGTTTTCTTTCTTTTTTTGCTTTCTTTTTCTTAATTATAAAAATTAAAACAACACTAATAAAAAAAATAAAACTATAATTTTTAATTTTAATTTTAATTTTTTCTTTTTCTTTTTTTCTTCTTCTTCTGCCGTCAGCTGCCTAAGAAAAAAGTAAATATTTTATTTTTTTATAAAAAAAATAAAATAAAAAAAGAAAAAGGAAAAGGAAAAGGAAAAAGAAAAAGAAAAAGAAAAAGAAAAAGAAAAAGAAAAAAGGAAAAAAGGAAAAAAAAAAGAAAAGAAAAGAAAGAAAAAAAAAGAAAAAAGTAAAAAATATATATATTTTTATAATATAAATGCAAATAAATACTTTATATTTTTTATAAATTATTAATTTTTATAATTTAATTTAATTTATAATGAGGAAAAAAAGAGAAAAATATAATAAATAAGTAATAAAAAATTTATAAAATTAATGTAAATAAATATTTTATATTTTATAAACTATTTAATATTTAATATTTATAAAATTATTTAAAATTATAATATAAATTATTATTTATATTTTAGTTTATTTATAAAGAAGGTAAAATGAAAAAAAGGAAGAAACAAAAAAATCAAAAATAGTTTTTATAAAATTAATTTAAATAAATATTTTATATGTTTATAAATTAATTATATTTTTACAAAATTAATTCAAATTATAATATAAATTATTTTTTACTTTTTGTATTTATTTATAAAGAAAAAGAGAAAAAAAAATAAAAAATTTGAAAAAAAAAAAAAAAAAGATCACATCAGCAGATGACATTTTTGTAGTTTACACGTCACATTCCCTCTGTCATTTAACGCTTATTTTCAAGTTATGCTAACTTACGGACCACATTCATAGTTGATACGAAACTATGAAATCGAAATTTGATTGTTACGTTTGAAATTTGGGGACCAATATAAAATATGCTCTATATTTTGTGGACCATTGATATGGTTAACTTTTTTTTTTTAAATAATCTAACTCAAATTATCTTTTTACTTCTACTACCAAATAAAAAAAAACACTTTTTAAAAAAAAAATTTACTTTTTTGCCTCCTCTATCAAACAAAAAAAAAATTAAAATGACAACTGAATCCCTCAGGACTCCGTTATTTTCAAGTTGTGCTAACGGATGGACCACATTGATAGTTGATACGAAATTATGAAATCGAAATCTGATTGTTACGTTTGAAATTTGAGAACCAATATAAAATATGCTCTATATTTTGAGAACCATTGATATAATTAACTCTCTTTTTTTAAATCATTTAACTCAAATTATCTTTTTCTTCTACTACCAAACAAAAAAAAAACTTTTTAAAATTAAATTACTTTTTGGACTCCTTTACCAAACAAAAAAAAAATGACAACTAAATCCCTCAAGTTTTAATTATAAGATATGATGATGTATTAATGCACAAGTAATCAATTTATGAAAAAATTGTTAATTTATCTCAATATTTGATTTTAATGGCTGATGGTTTCTATAAAAAAAAAATTTGAATTTCTCGTCTCCTAATATTAAAAAATAACTTTTTAATAATCTTTTTTAATTTTTTTCTCATTATCTATCTATAATCTATATAATAATATATATAAAAGCATGAATGTGAAGAAATTTTTGAACTGACGATAATACCCATTATGTTTATTATATTACTAAATAGCCATTATAATAATATTTTATTATTATATTATATATTATAACATTTAGATTATATTAGGTTTAAATTTAATTATTGGTTACTAATAATACCCCATTATCTAAAGATAATGATACCGATTAAATAACAAATTTTGAGTAATACTTTGTTAACCATTGTTTTTTGTTTTTGAATAAAATTTTTTGCTTCTTATTTTTTTCTTATAATAGTTTTGGTTTTTCCATTCACTATCATAACATATTTTTTTCTTTTTTTTTTATCTCATTTTCTAGGCAGATTTCGGAATATTACAAATTCAATAGCTTTAAAAACTTTTCTTTCACAACAAGATTTTCGACTATTTGGTATTCTTTTTTTTTTTTAATACGGTTTCTTATTTTTTATTTTTTATTAGATTTGTTTTGGTCTGAGTAGATCTCGACATATTGCAAATTTAGTAAATTTAAATTAAAAAAATCATCACAAAGGTGTCATAACGGTTTTTCCGACCGCTACGACGAATTTGATGAAAACACAAAAAATGGAGTCGCCACCAATCTTTTTTTGCTAGGTGTGATTGGCCACCTATTAAAACCGATTTTAGTAAAACATTTTAAAAATAATTAAAACATTTTGTAAAACCAATTTCGAAGTCTGCGCTTTGAACCAGAGAGAAAACAAAATCGGGTTCGGGAGTCAGTTACGTGCGGGGAAGGATTAGCACCCCCGCAACGCCCGTTTAGAAAACGGTACCACTTGATCACGTGTTATCTTAAATCTCGATTTAATGGATTTAACATCGGTATTTAAAACTAATTCTCTTTTCTTTTCTTTTATTTTAAAAAAAAAAACATGTTTATTATTTTTTTGAATTTTCTTGAACTGTTTTTAATTTTTTAAAAATCGAAAGTGAACATAAATTTATTATTGAAAATACTCATTAAATATTCCCGACACTCTCGGTGGTATTTAACGAGATCTTCTCACCTCAAGACATCTCAAGAATCACAACAGTAATATCTTTCGAATTCCGTCGTCGGCAATTTACGTCCATTTTTTTATTTAAATACATATGTTGCAAATATTTAAATGTCGGATGCACACGACTTAACATATAATTGTAAAATTAAACACGCAAATCATAATATTAAAAACACATGCCTGGCAAAATATCGAGCGCAATAAACATTCGCTCTTTATTCATTTTTTTATTTAGATTATTTCCATTTTTTTAAAAACGAAAACGAATTTTTGTATCGAGCATGTCGCTAAATACTCCCACCACTCGTGGTGACATTTAACGAAATTCTCGCACCTCAAGATATCTTAGGAATCACTACCGTGACGTCCTTCGAATTCCGTCGTCGGTAATTTAAAATCCCTTTTTTTTGAAAAGTAAATTAAAATGCTTTTAATAATTATTTCCGAAATAAAAAAAATTATCTATGTAAGAGTAATTCCCGAATCACTCCGATACTTTCGATAGTGTTTCAATTATTATTCTTACTCGGACCATTTCGAAGAACGATCGATACTCTGACCATCCGAGAAAGAGATCCGTTTTTAGAGAATTTTATTTACCGAAAATAATTTTAAAAGACATGTATTAATTAAAAATTATTATTTTAATATTTTAAAATTGACACAGAATAATAAAAATATATCGAATGCCGAACGAAAATAAATAAATACAAATAGTAATGAAAATAAATAAGAAAATTAAAATCATACCTGACAAATGTCGAGAATCTGAGAAATCAAAATGCCGGACTTAATCTTCGTAAAACCACCTGAAAATGTTAAACTAAAAAAAATCAAAACTTCAAAAACGATCATCATGAAATTTTTTATATATTTTTTCCCTTTTTTATTTTTTTTATTTTTAATATTTTTGATTTTATTTTAATTTATTTTTTTCTTCCTTTTTTTTTATTTCTTTTTCTTCCTTTTTTTTTTATTTTTATTATTTATTTCTTTATTTCTTTTTTTTTCTTCTTTTCTTTTCCTTTTTTCTTTTATTGGCCTGGCCCAAAACCAGGCCTGCTGAGCCAGGCCTGGTTCTGGCCTGGCCTGCTGGGCCAGGCCTGGCCCAGCTTTTCTTTTTTTTTTTTTTTTTTTTTTTTGGGGGGGTGGGTGGACCCGCGCGGACCCCGGGTCGGATCCGGGTCCAGGCGCGGATCCTCCCCGCGTAAAACGGCACCGTTTCGGCGCCACGAAAAACGGCGTCGTTTCGACGTCTGTCTCTCTTTTTTTTTTTTGACCCGGGTCGGGTGCGCGGACCCCGGGTCGACCCGCGGGTCCACGCGCGGACCCTGGTCAAAACGGCGTCGTTTTGACGCCAAATTTTTTTTTTTTTTTAAAGAAAGCGGGTGACCCGCGCGGACCCCGGGTCGACCCGCGGGTCGACGCGCGGGTCATTCGACCCGCTCCATTGGGGGGCTATAAATAGCCCCCCTTTTTTTGTTTTTTCAGTTTTTTTTTTCTTCTTCTCTCTCTTCTTTCTCTCTCTCTTTCTAAAACCTAGAAAACCTCCCCAGAACCCAGATTCTGGCGGCCGGAGCACCGTGCTGGCCGCCGTCCACCGTCGGCGGCCGCCGCTCGCCGGCGGCCGGCGAGCTCCAAACTTTGCAATCGGGGAGATTCCGACCTCACCTTTCCGGATTCGGGCATGGTTTTGCCCGAATCTCGACAAATCCCCCTAGATCTGGCGAAAACTTTTCAACTTTACCCCTTTTTTTTTTTGGCTGTGTTTTTTTTTTTGTTTGTTTTGCAGGGTTTTTGGTTCAGTGGAGGTGGGGGGTCGAGGCTCTTTTTTTGGTGTAGGGGGGTCCGATCTGGGTTTCGGACCCCAGATCTGTTTTGAAAGGGGGTTTTTGGGTGTCGATCTGGGGACGACCTCCTAGGCTGAGGCTTCGGCCCTGGGGGGTTTGTTTCGGTTTGTTTTGGGTTGATCTGGGGGGATCGTCCCAATCCGGCCTCTCCCTCCTTTTTTTTTTCTGTTCGGATTCGGGGGGTTTTTATGGGGAGTTGAGGGGTTGGTGGTGGTGGCCGGTTGAGTGTTGGGAGAGGGTTGAGTGTGGGGATGGGTTGCCAGGAGGTTGAGTGTGGCAGGGGAGGGTGGCTGGTGGCAGGGCAGGGTGTCAGGTGGCCAGGGTTTGGCGTGTGGGGGGAGGGTTTCTGCTGTTGGGTTTTGGGAAATGGGGGAGGCGGCTAGGGTTAGGGTTTTGGATGAAAAGGGCCGAAAATTGGGCCTGGCTTGGGGGTTGAGGGGTTTGGGCCGAAAATGGGCCAATGGGCCTGGATAGCAGATTGGGCCTGCTGAATAGCAGGCCCGGTTCGTACTTGGCCCGGGTCGGATTCGAATCTGACCCGGACGAAAATTGGTTATTACAGCTGCCCCTCTTTGCACATTGCTGAGAATCAGGAATAGGGCAAAGATAGTATAACCAATTTTGTCCGGTTATTGAGATCTATTTTTAGCGATGCTCTTATCATTTGGAAAATAAATTGCTCCTCTAATCAGAGGCTCTATCACTTGGAAAGATAAATTGCTCCTCTCATCAGAGGCTCCACAACTTTGAAAATAAATTGCTCCTCTAATCAGAGGCTCCATCACTTGAAAAATAAATTGCTCCTCTAATGAGAGGCTCCACAACTTTGAAAATAAATTGCTCCTCTAATCAGAGGCTCTATCACTTGGAAAGATAAATTGCTCCTCTAATCAGAGGCTCCACAACTTTGAAAATAAATTGCTCATCTAATCAGAGACTCTATCACTTGGAAAGATAAATTGCTCCTCTAATCAGAGGCTCCACAACTTTGAAAATAAATTGCTCCTCTCATCAGAGGCTCGACAACTTTGAAATTTAAATTGCTCCTCTCATCAGAGGCTCCACCACTTGGAAATTTAAATTGCTCCTCTCATCAGAGGCTCCACAACTTTGAAAATAAATTGCTCCTATTGCTCCTCTAATCAGAGGCTCCACAACTTTGAAAATAAATTGCTCCTCTCATCAGAGGCTCCACAACTTTGAAATTTAAAGACGAACTTCGATTTTTGACAATGAGTTTGAACATAACTTAGATTATCACCTCACTTACTATCTTAGTCTTACGAAAGTGAAGACTCACTCTGGATATCCCCATCTCTTTCTCATTTAGTCTTGAACTTCCTTGTCAGATTCTTCAGATATCGCCACTCGACTAATCCTACCGAGGCTCGACCTTTCTTAAAGTAACGAAATTGACTTTGCAAAAATTGAAAATGGTACCCGGAGGTTTTGAAAAATGTCATTTTGAAAGATGCTACCCGAAGGTTTTTGGATACAGATACTTGGAGGTCTGAAAATGTTACTTCTTTGAAAGTGGTGTCCAGAGGTCTTATTCTAGACTTTGAGAATGATGCCCCGAGGTCTTGAAAACATGACTTTTCTTTGAAAATGGTGCCCGGAGGTCTTATCCGTGATTTTTGAGAATAGTGCCCGGAGGTCTTGAAACAGGTGCCCGGAGGTCTAAAAAATGTCTTTTCTTTGAAAATGGTGCCCGGAGGTCTTATCCATGCTTTTCGAGAATAGTGCCCGGAGGTCTTGAAAGAGGTGCCCGGAGGTCTTTAAAAATGTCTTTTCTTTGAAAATGGTGTCCGGAGGTCTTATCCATGCTTTTCGAGAATAGTGCCCGGAGGTCTTGAAAGAGGTGCCCGGAGGTCTTAAAATAGGTGCCCGAAGGTCTTCTTTCTTCCTAACTTTCCTTCTCTTTTGTTGTGCCCGGAGGTCTTGAAAATGTAACTCGGAGGTTTTAAAACGGATGCCCGGAGGTCTTCTTTTTTAATTTTCTATCACTTTGAAAATAAATTGCTCCTCTAATCAGAGGCTCTACAACTTTGAAAATAAATTGCTCCTCTCATCAGAGGCTCTAAAACTTTGAAATTTAAATTGCTCCTCTCATCAGAGGCTCTACAACTTTGAAAAAAATAAATTGGTTTCCTGTGCCCGGAGGACTTCTTTTTTCTAATTTCCTTTTTCTTTTGCTATGCCCGGAGGTTTTGAAAGAGGTGCCCGGAGGTCTTGGTGATCATACCTGAAGATCATATCTTGGAAGAAAATCTCACTGAATGTTCGAATTCAAATGTCAAAATTTCAAAGTCAATGTCATGCATGAAATGAATGTCATGCGATGTCAATGCGTATGCCCCTGATGATGCATGTGCAAGTACCTTCGGATACTGTACACATTTTACGACACGATGCAGATGCAAAACTTAATAAATATGCGAATGTTCATGAATGATGCGAATGTTCCCAATTGTTTCTCCTGATCTTAGTTTAGCTTTTCCAAATTGTTCTTCCTCTCCGAGACAGAGTGTATCCTGAAACGCTCGTGCCTCGTAAGAGATCAACCCTTTTCTTCACTGGAACTATCTCCTTGCCCCGATAGTTTTTCAAAGTTTTATCAACTGGAGCCCGAGCCAAATGTTCATTTCTTTTACCTCAATAGTTCCATACCTCTGGGCCAGAAGAACCTTCGTCTTATGCCAACATCGGAAATGGTTTCTTCCAAAAATATTTTCATTTATCTGCTTTTGCTTGCTTCTTTTTTTGAAAAATGTTTGCTTATTTACTGAAAACTTTTGAGCTGAAAATGTCATCGTCTGATATCCAAATCTCTTGAAGATTGATGATCATTTGTTAGAAGTTTTTTTTTTTTTTGAGTGTCAATTCGGATTTTTCAAATTGAGTCGGAAGGCTTGGTACCACAAGATTTTGGTTGATCCAAGGAGATTTCGCAACAAGAAAAATGTATATCCTTTCTAGACTCACAAATGGAACAGATTTTATAGAACATGATTTTTTGGACTCAAACAAATTCAACCTTCTTTTAGTTTCCAAATCATGGCGTTTTGACATACGTCAAGATCAGCTAGGATGTTCAAACTGGAAAATTAATTATGGAAAGGAAAACGGTCTCAGCTTTTAAAAGTCAAACCTCCAAACGAGAGTCGACAGTTTTGGAATATTTTGAAATTCCCAGATGTTCCTCGATTTCTTCAAAATGGCCTCTTCTTTTGTTATGGCCTCAACAATACCATAAGCAGCACCGAAATTCTCCCATTTTACTCTAGACTGCCCATGTCGGGTTTTCACCCTAGAGTCTCCTTCTTTCTATTTTTTCATTTTTTTCATTAAATGTTTCACCATGCATTCAAGAAATCAAGACTTATCCAAAAAGGATTTTTAACCAGAAAAGAGACCGAAGTCTCATGCATTTCTCTAAGAATAGACTCATCAATTTAAATGACCATGCTCGATCAAAATGGTCTTTTCAAGGTACGTAATGTAGGCCAAGGTTCGAGGTTCTGAAAAAAAAGATAAATAGGCCCAAACATGTGTTTAAGGTGATCAAATCAAAGATCATTTCATGAGGAGGATTCTTTTCAAAACATTCGTCTTTTCTGAGCCTTCTCTTTATTCGATGATTTTCATTCGTTCTTTTCTTCCTTTTCTGTTTTTTTGCTTTCAATTTTCTTTTTATCTCCTTTTTTTCTTTCATCTTGACGAGGTGAGCCCGTAATTGTTTGGAAGCTCAGATTTTTCTTTGATTCACGGCATTCTTCTTTCGTCTTTGAATCAAGACTTCACTATCTGTGACCTTCGAAGAGATCCTTCCCCGCATTTGCCTCCTAGCGTGGAGGGTGATCCTTGATCGGGGTTGAAAGAACGAAAGTATTCATTAGGCTCAAAAGGGGTAGCAAAAGGATATTTTCTATTTTGTGAAAGGATGATGAAAGATGGCCATTTTTCATCTCGAACACAAGCACGTAAATCGAAGAGTCATTCCTTAGAGGAAAATAATGAAAATGTTTTTTTCTTTCTTGAAACCATCTTGAATTTCATAAATGCATGATGTCACACTCATTTTTTCATTTTTCATTTTTTCTTTTGATGCATGCTCCGAAAATTACTCCATCTTTATCCACCACGCGTCTTTCGTATCTACAAATGATGCACCATTTGATTGGTCATACAAATGAGACTTCGTATCATAACGAGGAACACCTCGAGTCTTTTTGCTCTCCGAAGGGACAAGAAAGAATATGGCTCGAAAACAGCTTTTTTCTAGGAACACGAGAAAATCAGGTTTAATCATTGTTACCCGAGACGTTAATCATGAAGTGACGTCTGGGCAACTCTTGTTTTGTGGTTACGGAAAGGGATGTGAATGGTTTTGGCATAACCTTGACACACATCAATTTACCATAATCCAGATTCTTGAAAAAGGTTTCACTTGTTTGACACACAAAAAGCTCGGATTTTTTTTTTTCAAAAAGTTTGTTCCATTGCTCATAACCTAAACTAGGATCTGCATTTTCCTTATTGCACTGACTATGGTTTCTGAAATTCAACCATATATTACTGCAAGCATTGGTTTTTTCAAACTCAAAAGATTCAAGCATGGGCAAGTCCGAAAGAGAGATGGAAGGATGTTGGGTCATTCCTAACAATGATCATCAATAATCTCAAGATATCTCATCATTTCTTAACGTGAAGAAAGATTTTTTCTTTTAAGAATGCGCTCTTCAAAAATCAAGAATTTCTTTAATGTTTGTTTTTGCAAATTCAGATTAAAGCACAATAAACACAAAGCTTTTGAAATTCAAAATTTATTTATTTCATGAGGATGCCAACATAAGACAAGTGCTTTCATGATGAGGCATAGAACTACATGCATATTCCTCAATGCTTGTTGACATGCTTTCAAAGGTAACCATTCTCATCCTCCAAACCCGGGGCGAAGAAACTGATTCATGGCAATGCGGATTTCCACTGTTCGACTAGCTGTGGAGTCAAAGTTCCATCATGGACAAGACCTTCAATCTTTTCCTTCAGTTGTCTGCATCTTTCAGTTGGATGTCCAATTGCCCCCATGTGATACTCACACTTGCTGTTCGGGTCATAGCTCCTTGCTGATGGGTTTGGAGCTGTTTTCAAAGGCACAGGGGTGAGGTATTGGTTCCTCATTAGTAATTGCAACAGGTCGGAGATTGGGACTGAAAATTTCTCTTGGTTGCCCCTCGGTAGTTTCTGGGAAGCATGCCTAGTTTCAAAGGCTGACATATGATGATGTGTTTGAATATCTGGAGGGTAAGGATAATGACTTGAAGAGACATTGGTAGAATAACATGATTGATACGGAGAGACCCGGGGATACGGAGTGAATTCTCCCATAGCCTGGACATGCTCCTCCTTCCTTTCAGGTGTCTCGTTTCCCTCGACATTGGATGTCTCATCTCCTTCGAGTTTTCCGTTCTTGATAGCATTCTCAATCATCTCTCCTGAGGCCACCATATCTGCAAAATTCTTTGCGGCATTTCCAACGAGTCTATCATAGTACGGAGCGTGCAGTGTACTCACAAAAAGGACAGTAATTTCCTTTTGAGTCAGAGCCGGTCGTACTTGGGTGGCCATGTCCATCCACCTCTGAGCATATTCTTTGAAGCTCTCAGTGGCCTCTTTCCCCATATTTTGCAAGGTCAACCTATCCGGTGCCATGTCGATCATGTGCTTATACTGAGTCTTGAAAGCTTTTGCCAGATCTTTCCAAGAACGGATATGGTCCCGATCCAACTGATTATACCATCTTGCAGCTGGCCCTGTTAGACTGTCTTGGAAGCAGTGGATTAACAGCTTGTCATTGTTGGTGTAGCCAGCCATTTTTCGACAAAACATCATGATGTGGTTTGATGGACATTTCGATCCGTCATACTTTTCAAATTCAGGGACCTTGATTTTTGGCGGAATCAACAAATCCGGGACCAAGCTGAGCTCATTTGGATCCGTATTCCCAAAAACGTCTATTCCTTCTATGGCTTTGAGTCTTTCTTCAAACAGATCATACTTATGTTGCACTTCTGCGTCTTCCACTTGCTTTGCCACACGTTTCTTGAGCTTTTCTTGTTCTGGTGAACCATCTTGGTTTGGAATGACAACTGAGTCTGAGTGGTGAAATTCCGAGTTCGATTGAAATTGTCCTTGGCCTTGTTGACTCGGTCGATAAATTGGATCTTCGTCGTTGTTTACTTGAGGTCGAGGTTCTTCCCCTATGATCGATCCTTCAGCAACCCATTTTCCTCGGGTCAACCTAGTCATCATTTCAATCATCTTGTCTATTTGCTCGCGTGACTCCTCTCGAGATTTTGCTATCTGTTCTCGTATTTCTTGCTGAGATCTGGCTAACTGTTCTTGTAATTCTCTCTGTGCTCTTTCTACTCTATCCAGTCTATTTTGTTCATCCTCCATGGTTCCGGCCTGTGTCATAGAGGTATGCAGTGATTCTTATACCTCTTATTCGGAAGAGGAATCCTTGCAAAGCTAAACCGACTTCCTTTTTTATTCTCCAAGTGTGTTTCATGATGCATGAGCTATGAATGCCGTGAATGTAACACGATGCCCATATGATGCATGTAAAGAATAAACAAATTAATGCATGAGTATGTACAATGAGTGACCATGTATGTCACGAATGCAAGACCTTATTGTAATGAATGCAATCACGATGTCGATATGATGCATGTGAAGAATAAATAAGATGATATACTGGTATATACAGAGAACGATCATGGATGTCACTAATGTATTCTACAATGAATGACCATGCATGTCATGAGTGCAAAATGATGCTAATTTTGATTTGTCTAAAGAGTAAACAAATTAACGCACGAATATATACATAAAACTATTCATGATTTGGACTGAACTTGATCATTTCAACAATTTTATTGCACAAACTTTGATCTCCAAATTCAATCCGCCAAATTTTTTTTGTTTTTTTGTTTTTGAAAAATGTTTTCTTTTTTTTTCGTAAAAAAAAAAAAAAAAAAAAAAAATATTATTTTCACAAATCAATTTCTATCGATAACTTTTGTGGTAGTGGGTCTTATTATGGCACAAATGTCCGAGTATTTATTCAACACTACCGGTTTGCAATCCTCATTTAATCAACAACAAGTGTCTATGCGGTTTGTCAAATGAGATTATTATCACCGTGAAATCAAAAATACAATTATAAATGTAAATGCTTTATTTACAAGTGCATCAATGCATGAAATGTACGAGATGTACGAAAAGAAAAATTTTCATATTTACAAACTCAAAAAGTTAACGAACATTTGCTCTGACAGTATCAACTTATTCAAGAATCACGGTGCCGTCGGAGCGAAAAATGAAACTTATTGCGGGTAGCACGATGTGCGTTCATCATTACCCGATTTACAGTTCTTGTTCGGAGTGTAAACAAATAGCGAAAGATCACCATGTTCCTTCCAAATTTCGAGGATATCCGATCGGAAATTCGATATGGCTCTACTCAAGTTCACTACATGAGGTTGAGTTAGGTTCTAAAAGGCCCCAAATTGCTCCTTACTGTCGCCCGTGAAGGCTAGTAAGGCATCCCGATTTAAAACGGGTTCAATTTGTTGGAGAGATTTTTCGCTAGCCCATGCGGAGGTTATTGCCTCACGAGAGCGTAGGTACTTTTTCTCTCTAAAAGCGTTTCGCTAGCCCATGCGGAGGTTATTGCCTCACGAGAGCGTAGGTACTTTACTTTCACCTAAAGGGATAAAGCTCGGGCATAGAGCTTATGTATGAAATGCACGTGCTCATGTGTGAGAAGGAAAAAGCAAACCTTCGACTATTTGTCTACGACTTTTTATTCTAAACACTCCACGATTTAAAAAAAATAAACGACATAAAAAAAATATGAATAAAGAATTAACAAATATCAAAGTCTAATTGCAAGCAAAATAAAAATAAAGAAAGAAAAAGAATAAAGAGAATTAAAATTAAATATCGGTTAAATCCATTAATTCGAGATTTTAAAACAACACATGATCAATTTGTGGCTCGACTCTCAAGGCGTCCCCAGCGGAGTCGCCAAGCTGTCATAACGGTTTTTCCGACCGCTACGACGAATTTGATGAAAACACAAAAAATGGAGTCGCCACCAATCTTTTTTTGCTAGGTGTGATTGGCCACCTATTAAAACCGATTTTAGTAAAACATTTTAAAAATAATTAAAACATTTTGTAAAACCAATTTCGAAGTCTGCGCTTTGAACCAGAGAGAAAACAAAATCGGGTTCGGGAGTCAGTTACGTGCGGGGAAGGATTAGCACCCCCGCAACGCCCGTTTAGAAAACGGTACCACTTGATCACGTGTTATCTTAAATCTCGATTTAATGGATTTAACATCGGTATTTAAAACTAATTCTCTTTTCTTTTATTTTAAAAAAAAAAAACATGTTTATTATTTTTTTGAATTTTCTTGAACTGTTTTTAATTTTTTAAAAATCGAAAGTGAACATAAATTTATTATTGAAAATACTCATTAAATATTCCCGACACTCTCGGTGGTATTTAACGAGATCTTCTCACCTCAAGACATCTCAAGAATCACAACAGTAATATCTTTCGAATTCCGTCGTCGGCAATTTACGTCCATTTTTTTATTTAAATACATATGTTGCAAATATTTAAATGTCGGATGCACACGACTTAACATATAATTGTAAAATTAAACACGCAAATCATAATATTAAAAACACATGCCTGGCAAAATATCGAGCGCAATAAACATTCGCTCTTTATTCATTTTTTTATTTAGATTATTTCCATTTTTTTAAAAACGAAAACGAATTTTTGTATCGAGCATGTCGCTAAATACTCCCACCACTCGTGGTGACATTTAACGAAATTCTCGCACCTCAAGATATCTTAGGAATCACTACCGTGACGTCCTTCGAATTCCGTCGTCGGTAATTTAAAATCCCTTTTTTTTGAAAAGTAAATTAAAATGCTTTTAATAATTATTTCCGAAATAAAAAAAATTATCTATGTAAGAGTAATTCCCGAATCACTCCGATACTTTCGATAGTGTTTCAATTATTATTCTTACTCGGACCATTTCGAAGAACGATCGATACTCTGACCATCCGAGAAAGAGATCCGTTTTTAGAGAATTTTATTTACCGAAAATAATTTTAAAAGACATGTATTAATTAAAAATTATTATTTTAATATTTTAAAATTGACACAGAATAATAAAAATATATCGAATGCCGAACGAAAATAAATAAATACAAATAGTAATGAAAATAAATAAGAAAATTAAAATCATACCTGACAAATGTCGAGAATCTGAGAAATCAAAATGCCGGACTTAATCTTCGTAAAACCACCTGAAAATGTTAAACTAAAAAAAATCAAAACTTCAAAAACGATCATCATGAAATTTTTTATATATTTTTTCCCTTTTTTATTTTTTTTATTTTTAATATTTTTGATTTTATTTTAATTTATTTTTTTCTTCCTTTTTTTTTATTTCTTTTTCTTCCTTTTTTTTTATTTTTTATTTTTATTATTTATTTCTTTATTTCTTTTTTTTTCTTCTTTTCTTTTCCTTTTTTCTTTTATTGGCCTGGCCCAAAACCAGGCCTGCTGAGCCAGGCCTGGTTCTGGCCTGGCCTGCTGGGCCAGGCCTGGTTCTGGCCTGGCCTGCTGGGCCAGGCCTGGTTCTGGCCTGGCCTGCTGGGCCAGGCCTGGCCCAGCTTTTCTTTTTTTTTTTTTTTTTTTTTTTTGGGGGGGCGGGTGGACCCGCGCGGACCCCGGGTCGGATCCGGGTCCAGGCGCGGATCCTCCCCGCGTAAAACGGCGCCGTTTCGGCGCCACGAAAAACGGCGTCGTTTCGACGTCTGTCTCTCTTTTTTTTTTTGACCCGGGTCGGGTGCGCGGACCCCGAGTCGACCCGCGGGTCCACGCGCGGACCCTGGTCAAAACGGCGTCGTTTTGACGCCAAATTTTTTTTTTTTTTTAAAGAAAGCGGGTGACCCGCGCGGACCCCGGGTCGACCCGCGGGTCGACGCGCGGGTCATTCGACCCGCTCCATTGGGGGGCTATAAATAGCCCCCCTTTTTTTGTTTTTTCAGTTTTTTTTTTCTTCTTCTCTCTCTTCTTTCTCTCTCTCTTTCTAAAACCCAGAAAACCTCCCCAGAACCCAGATTCTGGCGGCCGGAGCACCGTGCTGGCCGCCGTCCACCGTCGGCGGCCGCCGCTCGCCGGCGGCCGGCGAGCTCCAAACTTTGCAATCGGGGAGATTCCGACCTCACCTTTCCGGATTCGGGCATGGTTTTGCCCGAATCTCGACAAATCCCCCTAGATCTGGCGAAAACTTTTCAACTTTACCCCTTTTTTTTTTTGGCTGTGTTTTTTTTTTTGTTTGTTTTGCAGGGTTTTTGGTTCAGTGGAGGTGGGGGGTCGAGGCTCTTTTTTTGGTGTAGGGGGGTCCGATCTGGGTTTCGGACCCCAGATCTGTTTTGAAAGGGGGTTTTTGGGTGTCGATCTGGGGACGACCTCCTTGGCTGAGGCTTCGGCCCTGGGGGGTTTGTTTCGGTTTGTTTTGGGTTGATCTGGGGGGATCGTCCCAATCCGGCCTCTCCCTCCTTTTTTTTTTTCTGTTCGGATTCGGGGGGTTTTTATGGGGAGTTGAGGGGTTGGTGGTGGTGGCCGGTTGAGTGTTGGGAGAGGGTTGAGTGTGGGGATGGGTTGCCAGGAGGTTGAGTGTGGCAGGGGAGGGTGGCTGGTGGCAGGGCAGGGTGTCAGGTGGCCAGGGTTTGGCGTGTGGGGGGAGGGTTTCTGCTGTTGGGTTTTGGGAAATGGGGGAGGCGGCTAGGGTTAGGGTTTTGGATGAAAATGGCCGAAAATTGGGCCTGGCTTGGGGGTTGAGGGGTTTGGGCCGAAAATGGGCCAATGGGCCTGGATAGCAGATTGGGCCTGCTGAATAGCAGGCCCGGTTCGTACTTGGCCCGGGTCGGATTCGAATCCGACCCGGACGAAAATTGGTTATTACAAAAGGTTTTTGCCTTTTTGGCTATTTGTTAAGTTGTTCTTTAAATTTTTACCAATTAATTCATTATTTTGAAACATTATTGGAAATCTTTTTTAAATTAAATTTTAGTTTAATTTATTATGAAGTTTGATTTTTTTTTAATTTATCTTTAACTTATTACGGATTTTTTTATATTTAAGTTTTTAAATTTAAATATTTTAAGGAAATTGAATATTAAATTATATGAATATTTGAATATTCTTATTATATTATGATTAAAAAAATTGGTCATATTTTTCAATTTCTTAAACGTATAATGTAAAAAAAAAAAATTGTTATAAAATAATTATCTACCTAAATTTGAACAATAAATAATGAAAATATATATTAATTAAAATTTAGTAAAATTTTATATTTAAGTATTTGGGTCTACTTCAATGAAGTTGCATTAAGCAAGTCTACATTCTTAGCCGTAAAAAAGACTTTCTTTTTTAAAAATTTTACTCAATTATTATATTTTTAATATTAAAAAAATAACATAGAAAATAAGATTGATAAACTTATTATTTTTATTGTAAAATAAAAGCTTTTATGGCTCAAAGTCAGGCGCAAAACAAATTTTTTTATAGCCGCTTTCAAAGATTGCAAAATTTCAATGCGTAAAATCACGTGTAATGCATGTGACATTCAGAACTAATATATATAAAAGCACAAATGTTGATAATCTTTTGAACTGACAAAAATATCCATTATTCATTGGATTACTAATTTACCATTTTAAATAGTTTATTAATAAAATTTATCCAATTTATAAATAAGGATTCTAATTCTATTGAAAGACTTTAGTTAAATGGATTTATTTGATAATAAAAAAAATAGTTAAAATTTACATTGAATTACTTTATCTTCAAAGTTATAATTTTTAATTATTAACCTTAAAAAGTAAAAAAAAAAATTATATTAATCTATTTTAAATCATAATGCAAATTCTGATTATTTATATAATATTTAACTTTATGCCCAATATATAAAAAAAATTATAAATAAATAAAATTTTATAATATAAAATTTTATATTATATTATATTATAAATAGTAATAAGATTTATTTCATTTTTATTTACGATTTTATATTATAAATATTAATAAAATTTATCATTGAACTTTTCAATATCATGATAGAATTTTTTTTAAAAAATAATTTTTAGAATATTTTAGATAATGCTTTTAACAATTAAATATAATAAAATATTATTTTATTCATTTAAAATTTATGAATTTCTATCATTTACTATTAATTATTCTTTATTTTATGATTTTTTACCAATCTTATAATTTCTTAAAATTAGTGTCAATTAATGAATGATAAATTATTTTCAAAAGATTTATTATCATGATAAGCTTATGACTCTACTATAGTTTTAATCTACTTCTACCAAAAATTTCATTAATTTTTTGAAAAATTGAAATCAAACTTAATACGACTTAATATAGGTTTTACTTTTTTTATTCTACAAAAGTGGTGTTAGATTTAAATTAAAAAATTTATATCTTAGAGATAAGTTAAAAATTTCAAAATAATTGTGTTATCATTCAGGAAAATATTACAATATGTTAAAAGATAAATTGTTTGTCAATTTCTCTATTTATTTTAATAATTATATTTTGTCTTTCTTTATTACTTTTATTACCTTTTTGTATTAAGGGTTTGGTTTGTTTTGCATATTTTTTGTTAGTTAATTGATTAATTTTATTAGTGTAGTGATTTTATTTTGAATATATTAGTCGTTACATATTAGTATTATTATTTGTCAATGGGCCTAAGGTAATAAAACGAATATATGAAATTATATGTGTATTACGCTATAGAGGTGAAATTATGTGATTTTAGGGGGCGTTGGGTGTTTTCCCATTTCATGAATGTGACTCCTGAAAATATAATTCCTGAGAATGTAACTTTACAGCGTTTGGTATACATGAGAAAGTGCTGATTACAATCCTGGAAAGTTACATTACGAATGTGATAGTAATATTCGAAATTACCCTTATCAAAAAAATGTAAATTTTACTAATCTTAACATTTTTCAATTATGTTTATTATTAACAAATATTTATATTAAATATTTAAAAAAATAATATTTTAATTGATAATTTGAGTTATTTTTAAGATAAAAAAATATTTGTTAATAATAAACTTTCAAAGTTACTTTCATATGGTTAAAAAATTAAAAGACTGAATGCAAATTAAATATTATTTAAATATTTAAATGATATTTATTATTAACAATCATTTATATTAAATATTTAAAAATAATATTTCAATTGGTAATTTCAGTTACTTTTAAGATAAAAAAAATATTTGTTAATAATAAAATTTTGAAGTTGGTCTCATGTAATTGAAAAATTAAAAGACTGAATACAAATTAAATATTATTTAAATATTTCAATGATATTTATTATTAACAAATATTTGTACTAAATATTTAAAAATAACATTTCAATTGGTAATTTGAGTTACTTTTAAGATAAAAAAATATTTATTAATAATCAAAATTTGAAGTTATTCTCATGTAGTTGAAAAATTAAAAAGTTGGATGCAAATCAAATATTATTTAAATATTTCAATGATATTTATTATTAACAAATATTTGTACTAAATATTTAATTGATAATTTGAGTTACTTTTAGGATAAATTTTTTTTTGTTAATAATAATTTTCAAACTTACTCTCAAGTAATTGAAAAATTAAAAGGCTAGATGCAAATTAAATATTATTTAAATATTTTAATAATATTTATTATTAATAAATATTTATACTAAATATTTTAAAATAATATTTAAATTGATAATTTTAAATCAAATAGGAAGAGGATAATTTTGTCTTAACATTTTTTCTAACTTTTCAACTACATGGGAAAGTTACTTTCACCACTTATTATGGGAATCACATTCCAATTCTTGTGAAAAAGTAACTCTACAAGGAAAGTTACATTCTCAGAAAAGTGATCATTTTTTATCATACCAAACGCCCTCTTAAAATACTTTGGAGAATCTTTCATTTTCACAGAATTTAATCAATTTATAAAAATTATTGTCCTTATTAATTATTATTAATTTTTTTTTTTTGGATAAATGATTATTTTACCATCCAAAAGGTATGTCAAATAACTTATTACAAAATATATTTTCTTACTATGTTATCTTTTACTAAAGATTTATTTATGTAATTGTTAGATGTTTGGCTTATGGGAGTTAAAATTGCTTGCTTCTTTTAGAAAAGAAATTAAGATAATTAGGATTTGTAATGTTATAATTGTTTTAATGATTTTTTTTGTTAAACATAAATTATTTAACAAATATAAGATAATTAACGTGTATCATCACGTGCAATGCATGTGACACAATGACTAATATATTTAAATGCACGAATGTGGAGAATCTTTTGAACTGACGAAAATAGTTATTCACTATATTTCTAAATTGCTATTATAAATATTTTTTTATTAATAAAATTTATCTAATTTATAAGTAAGAAGTTTAATTTCATTAAAACACTTTCGTTAAATGAATTAATTTGATAATAAAAAATAATAATAATTTATGTAGAATTGTTTTATCTTAAAAGTTTGAATTTTCACTAATCTTAAAAAGTGAATTAATTTATTTGATATAAATAAAAAGTTAAAATTTATAGTAATTTTTTTATATTCATAATTAATTTGTATTAATATTAAAAATAATATATTGATTTAATATAATCTTTACATGAAATAATTTTTACATGCAAAATTTAGTTAAAATGCATTTTATTATTTTTATTTATATTTTAAAATATACAATTATATATTCACAAGTAAATAAATCAATTTACATTCACATGCAAATGCATGTGATAATAAATACTAGTTATTATTAAAAGCAAAAAGATTTAAATCTTTCAAATTTTGGCTTTTTTTAATTTTGCCTTCAACAAATGAATCAATCCTTTGAATTGAAACTTTTAAAAAATATAATCGTTAGTGATTAAAAGATCGATCCTTTCAAGAGAAGTATCGACCCTTCATGCTTAAAAACAAATGGAAGCAATCTCTTTGACGAAGGAATAGATCCTTTGAAGGAAAGGATTGATTCTTTTGAAAAATCAAAAGTAAGGATCAATTATTTATTTTTAATTTTGAATTTGAATTTGAACATTTTTATCATGAAAAATGGTTTTTTTTTTTTTCTCAAAAATCATTCAACCAAAGATATTCATTTTGAGAACTTGTATTTTTTGAGAAAAAGATTAAACCTAAAAAGTTAAAGAATTTTTCAAAATAAATTTTAAAACTTGAAAACCTTGTATTTTATCAAGCTGTTTTAACTAAATATTTTATATTTTCAAAATAAGTATCAATTAGAGCTAACAAATACTTCAAAAAATATATTAAAATAGGAATGCCCATAACACACTTGCACTAAAGATATCATCTTAAATCAAATAGTTGTTTTAAATATTCAAATACTTTCCCCAATTATCAAATAATATAAATTTAAAGAATTAACATCTTGAAAACTACAAATTTTTTTTATAGGTTATTTCTAGATCTGTTGATGACTTGATGGTATTCCTATTTGTATAGGTCAGGCCGCAGCCTGAAATTATTTTTATTTTTTTATTTAAGTCTAGGTCAAGTAAGTTCAAAAGCCCATTTTATTATTTATAAAATATTAAAAAATTATTTTTATATTAATATTTATATATTTTATAATTAATTTTTTTTTTTAAATAAAATTTTTATTTAATGAATAATAATTTGGACCGAGCCAGACTAGTCCGAATTACTAAAATCCTTACTAAGTCCAATTCAATTTGAACCGAACGAGCAGTCCGATCCTTGACCAAATCTAGTTACTTCATGGTTTTAAAGCCATTATTTTTGTCCATGATCAAAATTGCCGTCGGCTTCCAAATACTTCAACATCATCAAAGAAAATTTGTCTCTAGAAACCCATGTTTCAATACCTAAAATTCTTCTATTCTTCACTTTCAATTTCTCACTTTACACGAGGAAATATCGTAGATTTACGCCAATAAATAATTCCATTTCTTGTACAAATAGATAGCATAACAGACATTCTTAAAGAAACATTTTAAAAAAAATCTAATACCCTTGTGAAAAATCAAGAAAGAACTTCAGTTCTTATTAGCAAAGAGCCAAAGATAGCAGAACATCTTATTAAAAAAAATAGTTTTTGATATAGTTAAATTTAAATGTTATCAAAATAATCAATAGCATACAATTAAATTAAGGGTTTTACTAACGAGTGTCCTTAAAGACACTCTTTAAGATTAGTTAATACAGTATTTATAAAAAAATATTGTATTAAAGCCAGTATTTGACAACTTTACTCATCATTTTTAATACATTGGATGAAGATATTACTATATAAAGTAATCTTAAAGAGTGCCCTTAAAGTACTTGTTAGTAAAATCCTTAAATAATTCTAGTTGATGTTTCCAATAATTTCTTACTAATATAGCCTTGGAGGATTATTTGCTTATTACCACAATGGAATCGTTGGGTTAGCATAGAATTGTAAGAGATGGACCTCAAGCTGAATCTTCAAGGATTAATTTTATAAAAGACATTTAGGATAAAGAAAAGGAGAGCCTGAAAGATAAAAGCAGAGGATACATGATAGGATAGCTGCAAGTTAAAGGCAGCCTCTAAAAAGCATGTTGAAACTTGAAACTGAGATTTATAGCAGCAAGTTAATTAGCCCAAAGTGTCATTCCCCTTTTGAATGTGCTTCTTCCTCTCTTTTCGTCTTTGATGCCATTGTTTTACATTCAAACTACAAAACAAAAATTTGAATTCAAGACAAGAAATAAAGTTGAACAAATTCTTATCATCCAGAAAATATATTCATAAAGCTTCTTCTAGATGGCTTCTTAGTCATAGCCTGGTATAAAAATTGAATTTGGAACTTAACACAATTGGTTCATGCAATCATTTTTAAGAGGTGGCATTCAGTAGATTTTGGGGTTTGAATCTTACAATCTATAACCATTTTTCTTATCTTTAAACTGCAATCTTTTTTGTAAAAAAAAAAAAAAAAATCGGGTAAAAATCATGGGTTTGGCCTTAATTTAAACCTTCTTAAAATATTCACTAAATTATTTATCTCAGAAGAAATATAACATTTTATCTTTTTGATTGAGCAATATTTACAGCTTCACAATTCCAAACACAAAGCACCTTTCTTTATTTTTGGTTTCTAATGCAATTAGATTTGTTTTATTTTTTAAAACAAAGATTTTAAACTCTATATTGTTTCTCATTAAGTTAATGGATTCCCTCACCTTACGTGAGTAAAAGAAATCTTATAAAGTAATGTAGATGTAAGAAATACATTACTATATTATGTAAAAAAGCCCTTCATAATTCATATTAGTAGTTATGTTATTTGGATTTTTTTTATTTTTTTAAAGTATTCGTTTTTGATACTTGTGACACATATTTGAATATAAATATTAGAGTATGATTCTCTAAATATATATAAAAAATAAAATTAAATATACTCATGTCAAACACATATATATATATATATATATATCCGATATTTGTCGAATTGAGGTAACATAACACAGTAATACTGTGTTCCTGGAGACATACATAATACATTTGGCCTTTTCTTGCTTATGCATGTTAAGACAGTATACAGATATCCAGACACAGCACTGTAAGTTGAGACAGTTTCCTTCCAACATAGAGATATCAATGTCAGTGTCCCAATTTTGAGATCCCCATCTGCAATCCCAGATTCATGCCCACAGAAAAGGTCCACTCATCCCCCCAGGCTTCAAAAGCACAACACTTCCCACACAAACTGTCAAACTTTGAAGCTCAGCCCCCCATACCCCCTATTTTAGATTTAAAATATGTATATCTGTATTGTACTTATTTTTTAATTATAATTGTATTTAAAGTATTATATATTTATATAGATTTTGATATATTCATATATTGATGACGTGTTTGTGTTATTTTTTTCGTATTATATTATATTGTATTGTATCGTATTATAATTATTTTTATCATGTCATATTCATATCAATTAATCATATCATATTCAAAATTATTAAATCTATTTTTTTTCCTCTCATCATTAGCTTCTCTTCTTTTTGCCAATAGCTTTTGACACCACTCCCTTTCGGGCCTTCTATCTATTGGAAGAATCTCAAAGCCTTAGCACTTCCTTTGATGGTAATTGTTTTTTATTTTTCTTCTCTTTTCTTTGCTTTTTTGAACATGGGATGGCCCCCTTTCAAGTTTAATGGTGAATTGGTGATCAAATTCACACTACACGTGCCTGTACTTGTTTGAAACTTGAACACCTACCTTTATTTTGTTGGAATTAATTTCAAATTAATCAAGCAGTAGCACCATTGGAAAAGAAATTGTGCAAAATTATTAGGTTATGCACTTTTAACAAATCAAAATTTTGTATCACTCATGCATGATTGATAATAGAAGTTCCATTTCATTAATTAATTTCAAATGAAATGTCAATTTTAAACTATTGTTAGGATTTTAATTTTCAAAAACGAGATTAAAAAATTGTCACATGTATGGTTTTTTTTTTACTTATAAAATCTAAAAATTTTACTAACGATGAATGAGATAATTTTTTCAACTTTATTTAGCTCAGTATATATGAAGGATAAAATTTTCTCCCTTGTGTAGGTGTGAATACTACAACTTTATAATATGCTTCCTTCTTTATCTAAAAATATTAAAATAAGCTTTCTAATGTTTGGTATAAAACACAAAGTCAATAAAAGAATTTATCTTTTCCTTTTCACTTATATAATTCATTCTGTTTCAGCTATTTGGTCAGAGTTTTTCACCTATTTTATCAATTTTTTTGACTCTATAAAAAGTGTAAAAGATTGAAGTTGTTGTTTAGCATCAAAGAAGTAAACATTAAGTTGCAGCTAACCCCAAAAGAGACAGTTGAGACATATATATACATATAGTCTTTTATTTAGAAAGTGAGAAAAAAAAAACATGTTTTCGTTTTTGCATCCGAGTTTTTAGTTCAGTAATTGATGCATACTTTCCTACTTAAAATTAACAAAATTCGAATCTCCATCCCAAAAATTATAAAAAAAAAGAAAAAAAGAAAACATGCATATTCGAACTTCCACCAGCCTATTACTCAATACTTAGGGAATTCTGAACCTTGGATTCCATTTTTTATTATTTAGACATGAATGTCAAAAGTTTTATACATTAATTTTTCTTCCAACTACTATTTATTGGTTTCTTTTATTGTTCTTTTCAAAAAAAAAAAATTGCTTGTTTCTTAAGCTATGAACTACCTTTTAAGTGTACTTTGTATGGAATAATAATGGTTCTTTGTGTGTCCTATCATCATAAAAAGAATCGCAAAAAGTAGACACAATCGTTATAGTTAATGAAACTAACGAAGGAAGAGGAAGAAAAAGTTTGATCCATCTTTTATCTGGTTTGATTCATACTTCACTTCTTTATTTTCTTTCGGTTTTTTTATTTTAATTTTTTATTTTGAATATTTAGTTTTTCTTGAATAGCACTATTAATTTTCTATATTATTTGAACTGAAATAAGGATAATAATTAGATATGATGAAAAGTTGATTAATAAAATAGATAAAAGTGCACTGACTAATACTGGTGTTCAAATTAAAACTATGAGTATGACTATTAAAAAATTAATACCAAAAAGAATGAATTTAAGAAATATCATTATATTTAAATATGGACATGATATAAATAATATTTTAAATAAAATTAATTAAATCAAACATATTTAAATATGTATAATTTTTATGAAATTATATGAATAAATATAGAAATAAACACGTTTATTTATATATAATATTATTTGTATTTATATATTTTTATTTGAGACATTGCTCTACGATATTTTCAAATACCCTTATCTATTTTTTGATCATTTTTATTTGACTGTATGAATCCAAAATTTTAAATAAAAGATGAGTAAAACACACAACACATATTTATTTCGGATATCGATACCCGAATCCATATAACTTAAGTCTTTATCATATTTAAATGCAAGTTAAAGACATTTTTTATATTTTTATATAATTGATTATTATTAAGATTGATATAATTCGATTATTACATTTTACAAAATCATGGGGAGAGTGATCGATTCGAGCGCGAAGTAAGAAAATTTTATATTTGATCCATGAATCTTCTTTAGTGTTTAGAAGATTGCTTTGTACATTTATATTATATCATCCCAAACAAAAGAAGCTTCTTTTCATATGATGTACTACGTTTGAAAACATGAATTTAGATTTGGATTTTTTTTATTATGTAAATTGTGAGAATAAAATACATATATTATTTATAAATTAATTTAAATTTAATATAATTATATATTCGAAAGGTATAAAAATATGAATTTCAAATTTATAAAATTCATCAATAATTAAACATTCAACAAATTCATAAATTTAAAAATTAATCATGAATATTGTATTTATATATTTTTTATTACATAATTTATACTATTTTTAAAATTCAAATCTATTTTTTAAAATATAAATTTTCAAACACACAAAATTAATGAAGTAGGGAAGACTTTTACCTAATAAAGCAAATGAAAAGGACTTCCATTGAAAATTGGCAAAGTAATATAAATAAAGCCATGCATGGGACTTCAATAAAAGAAAAGAAGAAAAAAAGATGGTAGAAACTTCTCTTTTAATGCATGTAATCATTAATCGTTTTATTTGTTTATTATTAAGAAAACCCAATTAAGACAAGGGTAAATTTGAAAAATATATTATTAACAATACAATAATTATTAAATGATATAATGAGTAAAAATTATTTGAAAAAGAAAAAAGAAAAATAAAAAATTATTAAGAAGGAAATTGTAAAGATAAAATTACCTTTGATAAAAAAATATTATTTGATAAAAAATATATCATTAACAATACAATAATTATTAAATGACATAATGAGTAAAAATTATTTGAAAAAGAAAAAAGAAAAATAAAAAATTATTAAGAAGGAAATTGTAAATATAAAATTACCTTTGATAAAAAAACATTCTCCTCCCTTTTTCTCTTATTATTTAATTTATTTTTTAATTAAGAAATAAATTTTTTTGAAAATAAATTTTTTTTATTTTAAAAATATTTTTTTATTTACTTTTTTTAATTAAAAAATTTTAAAAAATAAAAATAACATTTCTAAAATTAATTTTTTTTAAAAATAAATATTTAAATATTTTATTTTAAAATTTATTTTCAATTAAAATTTTTAAAAAATAATATTTTCTTAATGTAGGAGAAAGGAAAAGTAGGTTTTTTTATTAAAGGCAATTTTGTCTTTACAATATCTTTTATAATAATTTCTAATTTTTCATTTCTCTTTTTCAAATAACTCTTACTCATTAGACCATTTAACAATTATTTGACTATTGAGAGCATGTCTTTCATATTTACCCTTAAGACAATTACGCTTCCAACTACTCCCACGTAGACCTACTCAAGGATCGGGCTATCCGTCCAAACCCGAAGGTACGTCCATATTTAGGAGGGTTTGGATAAAAATATAAGGTCCGAAATATGGGTTTGAGCAAAAAAATGAGGCCCGTTTAGAAAATGGGCTGGGCCTTGGCTCCAACAATCAAGGCCCGGCTCATTTCTCATTTATATAATATAATATAATATTTTTATATTTTATATGTTATATAATTTATATGGTATAAAAAATATTATATAATATTATAATATAAACATTTAAAAATATGCTAAATTATCCATATTTTAAAGTTTAATAAAAGAAAAAAAAAAGATAAAATTATTAAAATTGAATAATAAAAAAATATTTATTTAAATTTTTTTAGAAAAAAAATATAGGCGAACTTAAACGGGTTTGGACTATCCATTTACAAATATGGACGAGCTTGGACAAAATTTGAGACTCATATTTCGGACAAACCGGACTTAGACAAGCATATGTGATGTTGATATCTTACCTCGATCCGAACTCAACCCGGCTCGGCCCATAAGTACCTCTACTCCCATACACAAAATATTCTCAACGAGACTGCTCTTTTTGTTTAATAGTAATTGTATAGTTCATGGAAAGAAAATTGTAACATAACATTAAGAAAGAAAAGAGTGTACTTAAATACTTTTTAAAATTAATTAATATATTATTTATTGTAATAATATTATATTAAATATAAATATAAATAATTTTATTTATCATTTTTTATATATTAAATAAAAATATTATTATATATAATAATTTTAAGATGTATTTTTAAAAAACTCGTTAACAAACAAAATTTAAAAATAATTATGTTCAAGAATAGAGTTAAATAAATAATGACACGAAATGGGGTCCCTATCTCATAAAATAAAACCATAAATCAAATCACCCAAAATTGTTTTCAATATCTTAAGATCAATAGCTTCCAAAAATTGGAAGAAATTGTCGGTCTTTGACTGTTCAAAATCATCACCAAATTTGTGAAAGGATTGTGATAGAAAAAAAGAAGAAGTAAAATAATTGTTTTTGTAAGAGTGAGGATGTATCATGGTCATGGATGGATGTTTGGATTTAGCATAAGGGACATATCATGTCTGTCATCTTCTTGCATTTTAGCTTCTCTTTTTGGCCTTTTATATGAAGGTCAACCCTTGGAAAACAGCTATGTTTCTTAAGGCCATCCAATAATAAAAGAGTGGTTATATCAGACATGTTTGAAATGACTTTCTTCAAATTGGGTTCACTTAAATTGTCTATATAAATAAATATATTAATTTTCCAATCTAATGGGTTTCTTGTTGATGAAACTTTTAACCTAAAAGTTTGCTATGATTTTGAGAAATAGTGCAAAAGATTATGTGAGTTAGCAAAGTTGTTTTTCACATTATTTATTTTGTTTGTTTAACTGATGTTTATAAATATCAGTTAAAAATTATTTAATTATTAATTAAAAAAATTATATTTAATATATTATTTTTATTAAATTAAAAAAATCATTAATTACATTTATATATATATATAACTTTAATCAGTGTCTAATAACACTGATTAGTATTTTTTTTTTGTAATTTTATTCCTTTAAGAGATTTATTTTATTTTATATATATTAAGATCAAATGATTTGAAACCAATTCTCGAACAGAAAAAATATGCATCAATTATTGAACTAAATACTCAATGCTAAAAGATCAAATAAAAATTTTGCTTATAAAGGAAAAGAAATACATGTTACTTTACTATGATAATTAAGAAATTTGGGTAGAATCAAGTGCTGACTTAGAGAACATGATCATAACATCAATTACAAATAACATGCAAGTCGAAGCATAAAAATTTATTTATAAATCATTCAAGTCAAAGCATGATCATAACATTAATTAAAAAAAGAAAAATCATTTATAATGTGAGAATATAAAACCCTTATTAATACATGTTTAAGCTAGGTCCAAGTTTTTATTTTATTTTATTTACAACATGAAATACAAATCTTACATAAAGGGTCACCAGGTGGTTGAGCTAAAAATATTACGATGGTAGCTAATTGGTTGTTGCAATTTTAATATAAATTTTGTTAACAAATATTTTAAGAGCAGTTTTTTAAATTATTAAAAATAGTAATGTTTTTATTTAATATATTAAAAATGATGAATAAAATTATCAATTATTATATTTAATATAATATTTTATTTTATTATAAATAATATATTAATTAATTTTAAAAAATATGTTAAGGATGCTCGTGAACAAAAACTCTTTTAATATTACTGGTCTTCTTAACATTAAGAAATCAACCAAATGTAGTTGATTTTGGAATTCCTTGCAATGATCACAATGCCACCTTTGGTCCCCACAATTAAAAATAAAAAAATAAAGAATTAATTACTAGGAAAAAATGGCCAAAATCATTACAACCTAGGAAAAATTTAAGTAGTACTAATAGCCAACGAGGAACAGGCTAGTTGTATTACTTTAGACAATAATTTAAATGGAATTTGCAAAATAGATTATGAAATTATTAAGGTGTATTAATAATTCACATGATTAAGGTTCAATTGGTATTGTTGTTGGTATAACTTTTGAGATCAAAAGTTACATTTTACTACAAACGAGATACTAAATGGTTATTTTTTTTAACTGTTAAAATTATGATTTGATAATCCAAAAAAAAAATTTTGAGTTTTTACAGTAGGATCAAATGACATTATTATTTTTATATCTTTAATTTTTTATTATTTTAATTTTTTTTTACATATCAATTTCTCATAATATTTTTTCACAATAATGTCAAACACTTAAAATTTCTTAAATCATATTTTTTACTATACTTTTTTCAACCAAATATTTTCTGATTCAATTTTTTTTTAACAATAATGCCAAACTAACTAAGCAAATGATGCAAAAAATTTAGTACAAAAACTATATAAATTTTAGAAAAAATATAAAAATATATTGCATTTGGCAGTGGGGAGTAGAGCTGCTCATGGGCCGGGCCGGGCCGCAGCCCGGTTTATTTTTTATTTTCTCTGCCCAGGCCCGGCCCTGGATCGCCCAGGCCCGCCCGTTTAGGCCCGAAATATTGTTCATTGGAATAAAAAAATATTTTTTTTATTTTTTTATAATTAAAATTAAATAAAATAATATTATTATAATAAAAATTACTGTTCCGGACCGGGTCGAGCCGGCCCGGAACACAAAATATCCTACCCAGGCCCGGCCCGTGAGCAGGTGTAGTGGGGAGAGAGGCGGAGACTAGAATTCTTCAAAATCATGGATGATGAATCCATGATTGTGATTGATTTCAAAGAAAAATGTAGAAATTCTGAAATTGTCTTAAGTGAAAACATTCCTTTTAGTTTTAGAAAAACAAAAATAAAAGAAAAAAAAATGCATAGCCACCAGCATCAAACCTTTTTTCCAAATTTTTCTGAATTTTTTTTTTTCTTTGTTTGATCAAAGGAATAAGTAGAAATTGGAAAACAACATGTCTTTGTCTCTCTATTCCCTGCAATAAACTAACACAAAATTGAAAAATGTATATGTTAAAAGACATGTATTTTTGGACCACAATAAGATAAATTTTTGTTTTTTATGGGTTTTTTTTTTTTGCTCTTTTTTTGTTTGTTATATATATATTTCTTTATGGTTGGAGGTTTGCTATTAGTCACTACCCATAAAAATAAAGGGTTGTTTTTTAGGACCACCCTAAATTGACTAATTTTACTAATTTATCTAGATATGTCATATGTTCCTTAATGGTAGTATATATAACTTATTCGTAAAAGATGAATATGATAATTTTCAATATAATATGAAAATTGATACAAACACAACATATTTCATAAAATTAATATAAATAAATATATAATTGAAGCCACTGTGCCTCTTGTAAGATTTTGTTCGGTAAAAATGATTAAGGATTAAAGATTTGTTAAAAATTTTAATTATTTTTTTATTTTATAATTTAATCATTAAATTAACAATTTTATTTTTAAAATTAAATTAAATTATTAGTACTATAAATTTTTATATGATTTTTTGGTCAATTTTATATGGTTATGTTTAATAATGGAATTCAGACTCGGGACAATTGCCAAAAGGTTGTGAAAAACCAGATCTCAATGCAATTGCAAGTTTTGCTTTTTTTTTTTTTTTTTGAATTAATATTTATTTATTAGTATTAAAGTTGTTGACATTTTGCACCCCAAAAAAAAAAAATCTTATTCTTATCCAAATAATGATTAATATCTTAACTCTCAAATGATTTTGTTGATTTGTATTATAAAGTTTAATCTTATGATATTAAGATTATGATTAATTGATTATGATTAAATCATATCAACATTTGGTGATAATTTACACATCTTTTTCAAATTATCCCAAAAAAAAAAATTTACACATCTTTATATAACCAGTTTTATGACTTACGTAACAAAAATGAACTAAAAAATTTAGCACAATTATCTTTGTATTTATATTATTAATAAAATAGTTGATTGAGTTTAATGTCATCGAGTTAAGTGATATCAAATTAGTTGGTGAAATGACATAAAAATTTGAATTAGATTATAGTAAATTTATAAAATAAAAGATAAAAATATCATTTAATATGAAATTAAAATATTTTTAATTAATATTATTTTTTAAAATATTCACACATAAAAAAAAAAACTATCTACTACTTTAGGTAACTTTTTTTTTTTTGCTTTTCTTTTCTTTCACCCAATTCCTTATCTATATCTATAGTAATATTAAATTTTTTGATTGAGTTAATGTCAACAATTAATCAAACATCAACTCAGTAAAAAAAAAATACTTAAAAATCTATTTAAAAAAAAATTAAAGTCTTTTACGTACTTTTTACATTAATAAAATTACTCATAAAATTAAAAATTACCCACTTGTCCTTAACAAACTATTCGTATTTAGGATGCATTTGGTTTTACATTAGCTCCAGTACGATGCATTAAGAATCCAAAAACGCACTGGACATCCATTTGGATGTCTTCCTCTACTATAGTTGAGATGTTCTCAATTGCAATGGAGCAAAAATTTCCACTGGACCCTTAATGGTCTGGTAGAAATTCTTCTTTAAGCAGTGGAGATTTGTTCCACTTTTGCCTTCTTTTTTAATTTTTTAATTTGTTACTTTTATAAATATTTAATTATTTAAGTGGTAAATAAATTATATTGTTGATCTTTCTATTTTTATGTATTTTTTTAATTTTCATTTAAAAAATTTCAAATTATTTATTCTTATTAACTTTCTCAAATTTTAAAATTTATACTAAGTCAAAATTTGTGAGTCAATAATTTTTTTAAAAATGTTAAATAAAATTAAAATATTATAAAAATACATAAAAATAATAAATAATTAAATATTACTTTACAAAGCTTTAATTTTTGTAAATATATTATTCACTTATGTAGAAATTTTATTATAATATTTTTAATAATCATTTTTTTCTTACTATAATTCACCTCACCGCCACCGATGTTTTTGAATCCAAACACATAACCCACCATTGATTTTAATCTCACTGCTACAGTAATGCAATTTCATCACTACAGTAACTAATCTCAGCACCACCGCTATTTTTAATCTCACTAGAATCAATCTTACCGTCAATCCAAATGGACCCTTAATCTCTTTCCTTCTTTTCAAATACATTTTTCACATCAATTTTTTTCTTCCATCCACATAGTGGGTGCACATGTTTCTAGTCTATACTATTAATATTAATAAAGTGGTTTATAAGTTTGATACCATCAAGTCGATTAACACTAACTCAAATAGTGAAATGACACAAGAAGTTGAATTAGATTATATTGAAATTTTAAAATAAAAAATAAAAATATCAATTAATTTAAATTTAAATAATTGAAATTAATTTTTTTAAAAAAATATTCACAAATGAAAAGAACTTCTCACTATTTTAAGAAATATTTTTATTTTATTTTATTTTTTTCATTGGTGTGTCAAAATCTAATCATATATAAAATTTATGATTAAATTAAAGTTACGAATAAAGTGACATCAATTCAATTAGATAATTATAAAAAAATCAAATGAAATTAAAATTGGCACACTAGATGAAAAAAATAAATGATGATTTAAAAATATATATTTTAAAAGAGAATAATATTTTAAAAAGGGGTGGCTAGATTTTTTTATTGGTTAGTTATTTTTTTGTAATAAAAAAAATATAGCTTTAATTTTATATTCTATAATACTTTTATTTGAATTTTTAAATAATTTTTTATTAAATTGATATGACCTCATTCGTAATTTGAATTCAATTAAAAATTTTATAATAAGTATAAATTATTATAAAAAAATATAAAAATAAAAAATAAACATATCTTTTTAATTTTAAAAAATTACTATTCACTTTAAAAAAATTACTTGTTCTTTTATTTATAAAAAATAATTACTCGTCTAAAAAAATTGTATTAATCTTTTTTTAAAAAAATACTTTTTTTTCGTCTATAAAAGTAATAACCCCTTAATAGAAAATTTATGTTTCCTCTTATTTGGTTTTCCTTGGTCTCGTCGTCGCCACCGGAAGAAAGGACACGCCGCCAAATCAGTGAATCAATCACCCAACGCCGCCACTGTAAATCACTGAATTCATAAAACCTTAAAAGCCCAAATCACTAAAAAAAAAAGAAAAAGGGAATATTATCTGACACCATAAAACCACAGCTCAGCTAAAAAAAGTCCACTCACTCTTTCTCTCTCTAAACCTCTCTGAAACATTTCCCGATGTCCACCGTAACCGTCGCCAAATCCCCCTAACCCGCCGCTAAGTCATCCAACTCTTTTTATTTTATTTTATTGAAATTACCATTGTTTTTTCTGTCCCATACATGGCGGAAGAGGACAACGTCGTTTCGAAGACCTTCCGAGCACTTGTCGAGAGTGCGGACCGTAAATTCGCACGAGTCCGGGACTTCCCATCGTACGGACGAGCACAAGGCCAACATTATTTCCAGAAAGTCTTCAAAGCATACACGCGGTTATGGAAGTACCAGCAAGAGCACCGAACCGAGCTTGTCAAAGCCGGTCTCAACCGGTGGGAGATTGGCGAGATCGCCGGTCGGATCGGCCAGCTGTATTTCGGCCAATACACGAGGACGAGCGAGGCTAGGTTTCTGGTCGAAGCGTACGTTTTCTATGAAGCGATTCTGAAGAGGAGGTATTTTGAAGGGGGTAAAGTGAAGGATCTTGGAGTCCGGTTTAAGGAGTTGAGATTTTACGCCCGATTTTTACTCGTTTCGTTGATTTTGAACCGGACCGAGATGGTGAAAGTTGTCGTTGAAAAGCTCAGAGCTCTTGTTGATGATTGCAAGGCTAATTTCCGGGTAAAAAGAAATTTAATTTCTTTATCGTGGAATTTCAAGTTCAATTTTTATTTATTTGTATGTGTTTGTTTTTACTATTGTTGGATAAGGTTCTTTTTCATTTTTCTTATGCTTTCTTTGGCTGCTAAGGGATTTTTAAAAAAAAATGTTGTTAATTATGTCAAAATAAAAGAGATTTTTTGCTCAATTGTTAGGGATATTAAGAAAATGAAAGGTTTTTTATTTATTTTTTATTGATTACCATTATAATTACCATATCATAGTAATAACCGAGCTAATAAATTAGGATAGCATCGTGTTCCGGTGATTTTTTATGTCTATTTCTTAGTCTATTCTTGTAAACCTTTTTTTTTTTTCATTTCTGTAAGAATGGAATGATTTTGCATTTCTTAGGCTGAGTTAGAATTTTCTTTTGCACTTCCACCATTGGAAGAAAAACAAGTAATTCTTTCTTATAGAGTAGGTAATCAAAGTATTTGAAGTTAAAAATTATCAAAATATATTTGTTTGAATTCCATTTAATAATGATGACCGTCGAGTGCTCTGTAGCTATGTTACTCGGACTCGGGTGTGAGTGTCGGACACGGGTATGTTTGATTTATTCTAAGTTTTTCCATGTATTTGAAGTGTCCTTGGGGATCATATCCCCACACCCATGTTTGGATATGCTTCGGACACGGGTACTTCTAGAAAAATGAAGAATCGGAGCAACATAGCTTTGCAGTGGCATTAGAGGATGATGAAGTATTATATAGTGACATTTTAGATGGATATTTTACTCTTATGGGCTTGTTACCTTGTACAAAATGTTAGCAGCTACTGATCAAGGCATATGATTTTTTTTTTCTAGGAAACAAACTTTAAAGAGTGGAAGCTAGTAGTGCAAGAAATTGTCCGCTTTATGAGCGTTGATACAACTTTTACAATTACAAGTGCCAGGCCATTTCGGTACTGTGCTATGTTTGACTGTCATTCAAATTCTTTTCCATATGTGGCTCGATTCCATGCAAAGAAGGTTCTAAAGTTTCGAGATGCAATCCTGATGAGTTATCACCGGAATGAGGTGAAAGCTATTTTTGTTGCTTTGATCATTGATTTTGAGATAAAACTGCAAATTGAGATTCGTAATCTGTTATTCTGTTGTCATTTTTAGGTAAAATTTGCAGAACTTACTCTGGATGCATATAGAATGCTGCAATGTTTGGAGTGGGAGCCTAGTGGATCATTTTACCAAAAGCATCCAGCTGAACCAAAGGAGAATGGTGTTGCAGTTGATTATTCTGGAGCTTCTGGAGTAATAGATATGAATTTGGCTGCAGACATGACTGATCCAACTTTACCTCTAAATCCTAGGAAGGCTATCCTGTATCGACCGTCTGTAACACATTTGATAGCAGTGAGTTATAAAGCCCTGTTTATTAAACTTGCTACTATAAAAGTTTTCTGTTAGTAGGAGACAAGTAGGCTAGTGCGTTTTTTAGATTGTTTCAGGTGGCTTACCTAATTGCGTTTTTAAGCTATCAACGACATAATCTTCTTATGGCTATCATATTGCTTTTTCTTTTAAACAGGAACGAAACCAAAAAAAAGTATGCATGTTCCTTAGGAATTTGATATCTCCGTTAATTTACTCTTATGCGCCTCAGTTGTCATGGCATATGTTATTTTATTTTAATTGTTGTCTGTGTGAGTTAGCTTTTTTTTTTAATCATATTATTATGTTGGATATAGATACTGTTAGATTGTAGGGTATTAGGCATAACATCTACATAAACCAATAACTAATAATCTGTAATTCAATGAAAATGTTACCCATATTAGATGGATCTGGTCATTAATAATTGGTTGTTAGCCTGCTAAAATAGTATATCTACTCTTTTTTGCCTTATATGTATTTTTACATAGTCTTTTGTATGGATATAATCACCACGGATGAGTTTGAGCAGGTTATGGCAACAATTTGCGAGGAGCTCCCTCCAGAGAGCATTATACTAGTTTATCTATCAGCCTCAGGTAATTTTGCTTCCACATCATTGCTATCTGAGAAAAAGTTTTTTTTTTTTTTCCAAATAATTTGAATGTGTTTATTCTTCCCAAGTTGTTGACACTGTGATGAATATGCAGGGAAGCCTGGTCATATTAATGCTTCTCCAGTAGGAACTTCAGGAGGATCTAGGCGAACAACAAAAAGCAAGCTTGCTTCTCACAATTCCCTAGAACGGAATTTCCCTGCACCTGAATCCCACATTAATGGCAAGAAAGGGTCTAGTGACTATTATGATGATTATCTGTGGTTAGGTCCTAAAGGAAATGGTGGTAAGTAGCTATAGCCATATTTAATACTATATGCTATCTTTAGCTTTTATTCTGAGGGTTTTGTGGATCGAAACCCCTGAATTTTATTTAGCATGTTCCAATTAATCTGAAGTATGATTTTCTGGGATTTGCAGGTTTAAGTAACCTCCATCCTGGTGATATAATTCCTTTCACCCGAAGACCTCTTTTCTTGATCATTGATAGTGACAGCAGCCATGCATTCAAGGCAGGTTTGTCATAACTTGTGTATGCCTGTCAGGATCATATATTTTACCGTATATAAATGTAGTTTTTGCCAGATTTTTGCCATATGCAAAAGGTGACATGTTATAGTGTTATTTGGTGGGATATTTGGAAGAATTTTTGTTTTATTCTTTAAATTTAGAAAGTTTACAACTTCAAATCACTTAGGTTCAGTTTGGTTGGTGCTTTTGCTTTTTCTTTTTTTAATAGAAAATGAAAAACAAAAAATAAAAAATAAACTGAAAACAAGGGACAAATAGCAAAAACAATGAAGTAAAAGCACCAATCAAACATAGCCTTATTTTACTCTTATTTTTCCTATATCTGCTATGTGATTACCTATGGCATTCACGACATGAAGTTGGATTAAAAAGGATGAAAAAAACAATGTGAAGATTTGAGAGGACGTATAAAATCTCCTGACTGGTATTTGATAATAATGAAGTAGATTGCTCTTACTGCAACTTGCAGATCAAGTTAAATTCATTGCAATGCGTTTTGTGGATGACAATGATGGATAGTCAACTTAACTGAAGGAATGAGTTTTACCCTGATTATGATAGAAAAGAGGACAAAAAGCAATTTGAAGGTTTGAGAGGAGATTTAAAACCTCTAGACTGGTCTGTGATCATGAGGTAGATTGTTCTGGCTGCAACGTGAAAATAAAGTCTTTTTTATTGCAATGCCTTTTGGAGATGAAAATGATAGATAGTAACTAAACAGAAGAGATGAATTTTACCTTTGTATGAAATGTCAATGGATAGGCTTCGTTTTGTTCTGCTGCTTGATTCCAAGGTTTCATGTATCTTTCCCTAGTAAGAAGTTAACCTACATCTAAAATGCTCTTTCAAGATCAAACTGAGATGAAAAAAAAAAAGTAATTAATTAATCAATTAAAATTTATGACACCCTCCTCTGAGAATTGAACCGCTCGGAACATGTTTGTTTACAGTTGGGTGTTAGCTGTTAGGTTCTTTTACTGTTTTTGGAAGAAGTGTGGGTTCTGCTAAGTTGCAAATAACTTGTTTAAACTTGTAGGTAACTGTGTTTGTACTATTTGTAATGGGAGATTTTGCAGTATCTCATCTTGCTTTCATCTGAATTCTTATTTATCTATGTGGTTGCTTATAGTACAAATTACTATGAGTTTCAGGTCTTACATGGTGCAGAAAGGGGAGAGAAAGCTGCCCTAATGCTTTCTCCATTGAGACCAATTTTCAAGGACCCATCTAGTGCTGACATTACTCAGAATGGAAGTCAGTTTACCTTTTTCTTGACTGCTCCTCTACAAGCATTTTGCCAAATGGTTGGCTTCTCCTTGTCTGATAGTGATGTGGTAAGTTGATTTCAAAATATTTTGAGTTTTTTAACAGTACATTTCTCTCTGTGCCAGTTGGTCTTACTTTCACTTCCTTCTACTTTTCTACTTTTAGGAAGTTCTAAATAGTGCTGAAAACATATTATCTACTGCTTTCTCCAAGTGGGAAGTAATTCTCTGCAAATCACCTAGCCTGGATCTGGTTTGGGCGCAGGTTTTATCTGATCCTTTTTTAAGGCGGCTTATTGTTAGGTATTAATCTTTCATCTTCATCTCAAGTAGCTTTTGTGTGTGTAGACATAATTAAATAAATTTTGCTTGGTTTAATGGAGGCATGCTGGGACAGAAAATTTACTTAATGATATCATAGGACAGAGTGAAAGCTTTTCGCCTTTTCTTTTATAAGACCCCATTGCACTTGTTGGCCCTGGTTTGGGTTGTTGTTACCTATGTTACTCGGACTTGCGTGTGAGTGTCGGACACAGGTATGTGTCCGACGGGTACGTTCAGTTTTTTCTAAGTTTTTCCATGTATTTGGAGGGTCCTTAAAGGGTCATATCCCTATATCCATGTTTGAATTTGTGTCAGACAAGGATGTTGAACACGGATACTTCAAGAAAAATGAAGAGTCCGAACAACATAGGTTGTTACTTATTATTGTCAAGTGGAGATGGTGGGGAGATGCTGCTAGGCATAGGTGCTTTGTAGAAATATTAATATTGGTGTTCATCATCTTTGAGTCTGATCTTGTACAATTTCGGATGCTTAGCCGAACAAATGAAATGACTGTATCTTATGACTTTTCTCCAGATTCATATTCTGTCGAGCTGTGCTCTCTGCCTTCTGTCCTCCAGAAGGGAGTGATCAATATCTGCCTGTTTGCCTACCACAACTTCCTAATTCTCTCTCTCCAAAGTCCGATGTCGTGCAGTCTTCTGTCAGCCAGCTTGCAAATCACCTAAAAGTTGCCGACCGCTGTCACTTCGACTACACGTAAATAGGACCATAAGTTGATGAAGTCTGTAATACAACACTGTGGCTTCCTATAATGGCTTTCATATAGGAAGTTTCATTCAAATATATATTTTATGGTACAGTAGCTCCTGGATTTCACCACCAGTTGGCCTTTCTGGGCTACTCAAAGGTAATGTGATTGCTAAGTGAGGCTTAAGCCAAGCATTGTCGAGGATATTTGATCGAGCATGCTTGCTTCAGCTTCGTTAATTGCCGATGCACGCCTCGCTGGTTTAACGATCCGTGTGCCGCAACTGTATACTGGTTTGCCACTATGTTAAGATGGGTGCTTGATAACTTGCAAGGTGTTTATGAACATAGCTGGGTAAAGTCTTTAGGAGTCCATTGATGTATAAGGTAATTGTTGTCATGCATGTTAGAGCCTTTTCTGATTAGTGTTCTAATTTTTTTTTTTTTTTGGGGTCCCTTCTTTTTCCTTTTTGTGCAACTTTGTAAAAGAAAAAATGAGGTAGGCTAGTGGGATTAATTTTTTTTTTTCTTCCCCCTTTGATCAGTTTGGTTTACATGTTTTCTTAAAAAAAATGTTCATGAAGAGCTAGAATGTAAATTGAATATTGGTAATTGAGGAAGCGTTTCAATACATGTAATGTAATTGCAATACTTTTTTTATAGTTGTATTTGCCTTTAATATTATGTCTCTCTAAATGAAACCATCCTAATTCCTATGTGAATGTGAGTAAATTTAGTGGTTTTGAACGCGATATAATTAAGTACGATTAACACATTTGATATTAAATTTGTTTAAGGATAAGATTTGAATAGGGATTTTTTTAATTTAGATCGGTTCGGCACGAATTATTATTTATTAATAAAAATATATTTTTTTTAAATTTCATTATGAAATATATTAATATAAAAATATTTTTTTATAAACAGTAAATCAGTAATACAAACTTTCAAGTGGGGTCGGGTTTGGGTAAGAAATGTAAAAAAAAAATCCAGTAAAGACTTGGTCCATGGACAAGTTTATTAAATACGCGTATTATATCATGTTTATAATTTTGACAAATTTAATAATTTATATTGTGTTTATAAACTATTGATATGAGAAAGAAAAAAAAAAGTAAAATGCCTTTTGCATTTCAAATAAAATGTTTTTTTTATATAAATAATACAAAAAAAATTAAAAACGAGTATCTTGTTCATTACTTTATAATTTTTATCTTTCAAGTGTCATAAAAATTGAGTTTGTTTATCAAAAAAAAGTTTTCTTAAAGTTAGTATTTATTCAAATAAAAAAAAAGTTAATATTTGAATGAAAAGGCATTGGAAAACAATTTGTAAATTTAAAAAAGTAAATATTAGTTTAAGGCGATTAAAAAAAAGGAATATTTAATTTTAAAAGAGCCATGGGTGTTTATGAATGGAGTTTGACTGTGCTTCATTGCCATTTCAAAATGTTTGTTCAAAGGCTCAACTCAATTTGTTTATTAAAATTTATTATAAAATATTAAATTTTTTATGTTAATAATTTAAATCTTTAAATATAATTTTAAATTAAAAATTAAATAATAAAATATTATCACGAGTAGGGTCGGATCAAGATTTAAAAAATTTAACCCAAGGCCTGACGGACAGCCAGGTCCAGTCCGAAGGTAATGGGCCAGAAGTAGGCCGTGCATTAAGGCTAAACTCCATTGTTGGCCTTTGTTATATTTACTATTCAGGAATTTCAGAGCTTGAAAAAAATCCTAAAATTGCCCAAATAAATATGCTTTTTAACCCCATTTCTCTCTTCCGGCCGAAAGAAAAAATCGCTCCATTCTCTCAGGTTTCCATTGTCTTGCTTTGTTTCATTTCGGTTTTCCGTAACTGGACAAATGGTTGCCGCCAGAGCAAAAATACTTGCAGGTTAGAGAAGAGATCCGATCCCGATCTCACTGAAGAGTCAAAACCAGTTTTGCAAATCCCAATCGCCTAATCTAAGCCACAAAAAAAAGCCCAAAACTCGAAAGCCATGGTAGTTGCTAGTTCCAATCCTCACAACAAGGAGATGCAAACCCGTAGAAGAATAAACAACATGTAATTTCTTTCTTTCTTTCTCTTCTCTACTGCTATTCAGCATTACTAATGCAAAAAGTTAATTGCTGTTCTTTTTTTCTTTTCTTTTTTGAATTTTTAAAAAAATAGATTTAATAAAAGAGAAGAGGATTTTCCATCCCTGAAAGAATACAATGATTATTTGGAAGAGGTGGAAGACATGAGTAAGTTCTGCTAATTCATTACCCCAAAAAGCCCAAACTATTTGTGTTTTTGTTTAAACAAAGCTAATTTGGGGGTTTTGGGCAGCTTTTAAATTGATTGAAGGAATAGATGTTCAAGCTATTGAAGAACAAATTAGTAAGTATCAGCAAGAAAATGCTGAGCAGATTATGATCAATCATGCTCGGAAGGTACCTTTCAGGAACCCCTTTTTTTTTTTAATCTCTCTCTTTGGTTTCCTCCAGGGTAATTGAGGTTTATAGCAATATCATTAACTTTTCTTTTTACAAAAAGATTTCATGGAAAATCTACTTTAGAAGTTACTAATATCAGCTGTTTTGATGAACAGGCTGAAGATTTAGCTGCAGCTATGGCAGCAAGCAAGGGACTTCCAATACAGGCTGATACTGATGGGGTGAGAGGATTCTATTACCATTGACCTTAGTTGTTGAATTCTGTTCCTAAATATAAAGCATGCATAATCAGTTGGTCTTATGTTGTTAGAACAATGCCTTGGGTCAGTCTCAGTATTTAAAGATTATGTTGCTCCGACTCTTCATTTTTCTTGAAGAATCTGTGTCCGAACATATCCGGACATGGGTATGGGGATATGATCCTCCAAATACATGGAAAAACTTAGAAAATTGAACATGCCCGTGTCGGAATACCTGTATCCGACAATCACACCCGAGTCCAAGTAACATAGTTTAAAGTTGTTGTAATTAATCTCTTAACCTCGTTCATGTTGCTACCTGCTTCGAGCAAAATGATTAATAGCCAGTTCAAATGTTTGACATTATAGATAGATGATGGTGGTATATTTTACTGTTTCCTGGGTTTTTCTCTTCCAAAGTTATTTATTTAATTTTGTTTCACATGACTGGAAAGAAGAGAAAATATGTACTTGTGGAAGTTTATTTTGTTGAACCATAGTATTCATGTTTTTGACATCTGGTTATAACCTGCTGCTAGATTTGGTTTGGACATTTTCAGCTACTCTAATTTGCATCATTTACAGGACTTACAACAGATAACTGATACTTCGTTATTTATTTCTACTTTTTTCTCGAAATATTGTGTAGACCATTTTGATTTATTGTACTTCAGGTTCTAATTAAGAGTCGAAACAACTTTGGTTGTATTTAGTTTCGCTTGAAGTTGCTTAAACGGTTTATCAGTGCTATATTTTTGGAGTGGATGCTTCTTAGCTTCCATGTTTCTCAAATAATTTTTCTTTTGCAGCTCTCAAAAGCAAAAATAATGGGATATTTTGGCAGATAGACTTTTAGTTTTCTTATATTCTTTTGGTTTTTTTTCTGCAATCCTACATGTAACATGATTTAAATTGATTGTTTACTAAAACAGGCCATAAGCCAGAGCTCTCAAGCAGGGTTTGTTGCTGGTGCCCAAGGTCAATATGCACCTACAGTTCCTGGAGGGCAGCCGCGACCAACAGGCGTGGCACCACAACCGGTGCCACTTGCCGGTGGGCTGGACATGCATGGCTATGCTCTTGATGACGAGGAAATGATGAGGCTCCGAGCAGAAAGAGGTGGAAGAGCGGGAGGGTGGAGTATAGAGTTGAGCAAGAAGAGGACCCTGGAAGAAGCCTTTGCAAGCATTTGGATTTGATGTTCTTGATGAATAACCAGTTTTGGCTCCATGGCAAATATATAGCTTGGGTTTCTGCTGAATCTTAATATGGTGCAGAGGCCATAGGGTACTATAAATGGGGATTGCAAAAGAATTCTCTCTATTTGTAAAGGGTGAAGTAAACCCCCATTATTTGTACAAGCTTTTGCTTTCTACTGCATTTAAATTAAATTGTGAAAGGCTCATCACCCATTAATATCAATCACAGGCTAATGCCAGGGTGACTTATAAGGGGGGTTGAATTGAATGTAGCAAATTTCTATTATTCTGATTCTTCTATTTTAGGCTTATACATGTAGTTGATAGAACCCTAAATTTGTTTGGGGCCAAAGCAATTGTCCTGAAACATGTACAAAGGGTCAAAGTATTTGGGGGTTCTCATATTATATAATCTAGTATAAATTAGTCTTTTTATTATAAAATTAAATAATTTAGTTTTTTTTTTTAAATTGAGACAAAAAATTAAATTCATTAATTGGTGTAACGTGAATCGTTAAAAAAAATCATATGGTATCAATAAAATATATTATTTTCAGATGAAGTGGATAAAATAAATAATCAATAAAATATGTTATTTTAAGATGAAGTGGATAAAATAAATAATCAAGCTGTTAAAAATGTTATATCTACGTCATTAATTAAATACAAGTTAAATGCCACGGTGGTTTTTTTAGCGGTTCACGTTACTTCAATTAATTATTTTATCTTTTTTTTTCAATTTAAAAAAAATAAAAACTAAATCACCTAATTTTAATAAAAAAATTAATTTACGTTAAATGATATAATATAAGCATCTCATAAGAACTTTGATTAAAAAAAAAAAAAAACTACTACTACTTTGCCTTTTTGATGTGAAATTAGAGGCAATTATTTTTTTTAATAAATGAAGGAATTGAGAGACAATTCTTATAAGCAGGTTCGAGTTTTAATATTTATAATTTTTTATTTTTAAATTATGGTTTTTTTATTAAAAAAATATTAATCAATATTTAATAGCATTGATTAAAATAATATTTATTAAAAAAATTATAATTTATTTTTTTAATTTAATAAAAATAATATATTAAATATTAAAAAAATTCGTAGATTGATAATTTTTAAGTGATATCTATATATACTAATTAATTTGATCCATAAATGTAACCTAAAATTGATTAAATTACGTAAAATTTGATAATTTTTGTTACAATTTTTTTCTGATACCTTTTTCAATTATTAATATTTATTTTATATTTAAAAATAAATAACAAAAATAGTCCTTAAAAGAAATTTTACTCGACTCAAGCGGGATTAGGGATGTAAATGAGACAACTGTACTCGCAAGCTACTCGAGTTCATCTCGAAAAAAACTTAAATTCGACTCGATCATTATTGAGTCGAGCTCGAGCAACTTGAGTTATCGAACGAGCCGAATTCTAGTATCTTAATGCTTGACTTGAGTAGTTCGCGAGTCTAATCAAGTTTTTTATTTTTAATATTTTAATTAGTATTGAAAAAATCACAATTCAAAATTGAACTCGAGTTTGAGTTTAAATAATTGAGTTTGAAGTTGAGCATGAGAATCAAGCTTATATTTTTACTAGATAAACGAGTCTAATCGAGCGAGTTCAAATAATTCAGTTTTCATCTCAAATCGAGCTCGAGCTTTAAAAATAAAACTCAATCGAGCTCGAGCCGAATTTCGAACCGCGAGTTTTGAGTCGAACTCGAGCTTCTTACTGCTTGAGTTCAGCTCGGCTCGATTACTCCCCTAGTGTCATAGTCCCAAAGAGGAGCCATGAATCCCACATTGGTTGTATACTAGAGTTCGACTGGGTATATAAGTATACATATCATCTTCAACATGTTAAGTGACTTTTGTGGACAAAATCGTGAGGCCTAATAGGTCAAAGCGGACAATACCTTGCAGGTTGATGTGGACTGTGACATTTGATATTAGAGCCGGCTCTGGGGTACTAGAAATTTATCACTGAGGACAGTGGATTCTCGTTGGAGTGTGGGAGGATGCCATGGTCCTAGATAATAGGAGTCATGAATCCCACATCGACTGTGTACTAGAGTTCGACTAGATATATAAGTGTTCACACCATCTTCAACCTGTGAAGCACATGAGATTCAATGGATCAAAATAAACAATACCTTATATATCGGCATGGACCATGACAGGACTACTGTCTGGTTAACTTTCCAAACCCAACATTAAAGCTAAAAAGCGTTCTCTGTCAACCAATAAGAATAGATTATTCAACCCTGACGATCCGTGTCTTCACCTTATGATCTAATTCAAAATCGTCCATTTTGGCTAAGAAAACACAACTTGTGACAATTTTCACCGTCAGATTTCATACAAAAGAAACACACAAATATTTATTCGTAACCGTTCAATCCACTTTAGGTAGCTGATCCCCACATCTTCTATAAACACCTCTTAACCGAAGTTTTTTTTTCCAAACTAAAGCACTTTTGTAATTTTATTTCCCTAACTAGAGTAATTTTAAACTTTATTTCTAAACCTATGTTTGGATTGGGCTAGGAGGAAGAAAAGGAAAGTAAAGGAAGGGAGAATGAGAAACCTTTCTCTTGTTTGGATTAAAAAAAAAAATTAATAAAGGAAAGTGAGAGAAGTTGAGCATTGGGATGGCAGCGGGTCGGATATCTGTCATTTTCTGTATTATCCGAATTCGAATTTGCAAATCCGCTTTAGAATTCGAATCCGTTTATTATCCGTAATAATCCAAATATTACTATCCGAATCCGAATTAATTAACATTATCCGCCGGATATCCGAATCCGCAAAAAATCCGAATTCGATATGTCAAATTTTTGAAATAAAAAAAAATTATAAAATCAAACAAAAATTAATTTTTAAATTCAAAATCACTCATAATAAACAACAAATAAATTCTAAAATACAAGAACAACAACTTAAATAAAAAAATAACAATTCCAAAATACAAAAAACAACTTAGGTAATACAAAAAATTAGTTCCATAAACTAAAAGTATTTGTTCCATAAACTAAAAACAAACATAAAACTTAGTTATATCAACTATGAAAGATTACTCATCTTCCTCAACAACACATGTGCTAACTGAATCTCCAACTGAATTATATACTACATAAAGAAAAAATTAAACATTAATTTAACTCTTGAGATGAAATATAATAGATTGAATGTTTCTTTTTTAATCCTTAAATAATAAAAAAATTTGAATGTTTCTTTTTATTATGCTCTTTTATATTGAATGTTTCTTTTATTATGCTATTTTATAATGTTAAAATAAATAAATAAATCCTTAAATTTTATCTTTTTATATAAATATATTGATAAATATTAAAATACTAAAAATATTGATAAATATTTTTAAAATATTTTTTATTAATATTCAAGTCAAATCAGACATGATTTAAAAAGTTATGTTCAAAACTTTGATTCGAATCAAGTCAAACACGTTTACATGGAACACGATTAAACGAAATGCATACAATATTTTTTCATATAATTTAGAATAATGTACATAAAATAGGTAATTGATAATGATATGTGTATTTATTTAGACCTGTCAATAAGTGTATTCATATAGTTCAAGATCGTGTACTTTAACGTTTCATAATCGTGTTTAAGGTATTATATATTAATATATTTATGACACATTAGTAATTCGTGTTATATAGATTTTGACATGTTCGTGTATTCATATCGTGTTTGTGTTATTTTTATATCTTGTTTTAATTATTCGACTCATTGTCATCCTTAATCGTATTCATGTCCTGTAAAGGGTTTCAAAAAAATTATATATACATATATGTATATAATTTGTTAAGGTTTATACATTTATATAAAAATATCATGTATATTTAGAATTTATAAATGTTTAAAATATATTAACTAATTTAATTTTATAATTATTTTATCATTATACTTTTATCTTGTCCAAGGAAATGAAAGAATAAAAGATGAAAGAGGATTTTATATATAATTTTTTAAGCTAATAAAAGTTTGATTCTTAAGATTTATACTTAATATATATATATATATAAATATTTACGTCGTATTAAACAAAATTTACTTTTATATTGTCCAATGAAATTAAAGAATAAAGGACGAAAAAAGAATTTTATGTATAATTTTTTAAGCTAATAAAATTTTGATTCTTAAGATTTATACTTAAAACATCTTTCTATATATATATATATATATATATATATATTTATGTCGTATTAGAAGAAAAAAAGTATATTTTAATATTTATTTTAATTAACATAAGTATTAAAGTACATAACTTCGTTACAAGGTTATTTTTTTTAAAATAAAATAAATATTGTCATTAGAGTGATTTAACTAATTAAGCTGATTAAGTCATCAAATATTATTTTATAAAAGTACCATGTATTTTTTAAATTTAAAGGTATTTAACATAATTAATTAATTTATTATTATATTTTATTTTGAAAAAATATTTTTAAATTATTATTATATTTCATTATACTTGATATAATTTAATTTTAGTAGAATGTTATTTCAAAATTAAAGCTTAGCTCTAGACCTGCTCATGGGCCGGGCAGCCCGCCCGGCCCGTGTTGGGCCGGGTCTGGGCAGGATATTTTGTGTTCCGGGCCGGCTCGTCCCGGAACAGTAATTTTTATTATAATAATATTATTTTATTTAATTTTAATTATAAAAAAATAAAAAAATTATTTTTTTATTCCAATGAACAGTGTTTCGGACCTAAACGGGCGGGCCGGGCCGACCCAGGGCCGGGCCTGGGCAGAGAAAATAAAAAAAATACCGGGCCGCGGCCCGGCCCGACCCATGAGCAGCTCTACTTAGCTCACTTGGTTAAGTTTTTTTTGGATAATTTTGCAGGCCAAGGTTCAAGTCTCTCAAAGAGCAAAACTTTATGTGTTTTACAAAAATCGGATTCTGATATCCGAATCCGCATAACTTATGCAGATTCGGATAATGGATATCCGAAGGTTCATATCCTCATCCGCTCTGGATAGTAATTATAATATCCGAATTCGACTTTTATACGAATTCGCAAATCCGAATTCGTAAAAAACGGATCGGATATCCGCGGATATCCGAATCCGCAGTACAGGTTGTCATCCCTAGTTGAGCACCCCTCATTTTTCCTCAAAATATTCATTTTTTCAAAATCCCAAATGGGTGAGAAAGGAAGGGAAAGGAAAGTAAAAAAAAAAAAATAATAAATATAAACTTATATACTTCACGTAATTGATATTGAAATTATAATAAAATTTTATTATTATTTTTTTCTTTTCGTATTTTTATATTACATTCATATTTTTTAATGTAATGTAATGTTTATTTCTTTTATTATTTAATTTATAATATTTCTATTGTTATTTTAATTAAAAAAAAAGGTATAATTAAAAATGTATATTATAATTTTTCTTATTCTTTCCTTTTTCACATTTTAACCAAAAGATAGTAGCTAATTTTCATTTCTTTTCTTTTCCATAACACATTTTAATTATCCAAATAAAAGAAAAATGCATCATTTCTTTTAAAAACCCTTCATTTTTTTTTCATTTATTAACATCTATCCAAAGTAGTTGGATTCCACATAAGCATTTTATTCGTATCAATTTCTTCTTTCTTAAAATAATCGCTCTTTTGTTTTCTTCTCTACGGTAAATACATTTTATCTTTGTCAAATATATATATTTTCTTTCTCTAGAATCAATCTTAAAAAATAAAAATCCTCAAACTCATTTTTTATTTGTCTTTTTTTATTAAAAAAAAACTCTTCAATTTTCATTGTGTAATTTTTTTCTTTTTCATTTTCACCAATTTCTTGATTCGATTTTTTTGCTTTTTTTTGGTTCTAGATTTAAATTTCGTCTTCTCTCTCAATCCCCAATTTGAAGTTGTGTGTTTTTTTTTTTGTTTGCTGCTGGAGGTTTTCAGCAAACAAAGAGGTGAAAGTTGAAAGAAAGTTGTCAAGGGAATCAAAGGATTGCAGTATATGTTTGGAGAGCTTCAAGGACGAGGATGTGCTTACACGGCTACCGTGTTGGCACAGGTTTCACTTGGCTTGCTTTAGACCTTTGGGTTAGAAGTTGTGGGGACTGGGGACTGCCCTTACTGTAGGGTCGGGTTCGAAATTTTTTTTACCTAAATCTTTTTCGGATTAAATTTAAAAAACTTATTTTACTGTTAAAATATTATTTTTATATTAATATATATTTTATAATTAAATTTAAATAAATAATATTTTTTATTTAATAAATAATAATTTATGTCACGTCAATCCAAATTATCAAAAAATTTATCCTTTATTTCAGACTCATCATCAATAGAATAATATAAGGGTTTTGTTTTGTTTTTTTTTTTCTTTCATTTTTCCTATGTTTCTACTTGTGTTAACATTGATAACATCAGAATTGAAAAATGTAAAAGCATCTTATATTATCTATATTCTTTTTGTGTTTAATCTTGTATGGAGATTTTACTTTTATAATGAAATATTACTCGATTAAGAATTTATTATTATATTTTTCAGAAACAATTAATGTAGTTATTTACTAATATATATATATATATTTTAAAAATACATGACAATGAATTGGATTGAAATACCTTGCTTATATAAATAAATTTAAATGTACTTTATTTTGGGAATTAAAATTTTAAATTATCTTAATTTGAGAAAAAACTTTCCAAACCCAAAATCAAAGCTAAAAAGCGTTTTCTGTCAAGCAATAAGAATCGATTATTCAGCCCTTACGATCCGTGTCTTCATCTTATGATCTAATCCAAAACGTCCATTTTGGCTGAAAAAACACAACTTGTGACAGTTTTCACCGTCGGATTTCGTACAAAAGAAACACATCTATAAACACCTCTTAACCGCTTCTAATTTCAAACCTTTTAACATCGTATACTTTGAGGGTTCCGAAGAAGAAGAAAATTTAGGGTTCGTTCCCTTCTCTTTCATTCTCTCTCTTTTCTTTAAATATATATTTTTCAAAATTTAGGGTTTCGTGGTTTTTATTTCTTCTATTTGGCTTTTTTTTTTTTTTTTTAGCATCAATTGAATTAGGATATATGGAAGGAAATTATTGTAAGATAGAATTAGTTTGAATTTAGAAGTAGAGTGATTTTTCTGGGGTTGTTGAATTCCTCTAGGAGTTTCATGTTCGATTATTTGTTTTAATTATGATTTGTATGATTTTAGGGTTTTGAGTTTACTTTCTTGGAGAATTAGGGTTTATTTGTTAATTACCATTTGATGAGAAAATGTAGATAGAAAGTTTTATCAAAATTGAAAATATTCTATTTCTTTGCAGAGATGGCCCGTACCAAGCAAACTGCTCGTAAGTCAACCGGAGGAAAGGCTCCTAGGAAGCAACTCGCTACCAAGGTCAATTTTTTTTTCTTCCCTTAAAAAAAATAAAAATAATTTAACCCAAATTTTAGGTTTCTTTTCTCGTTTTAAACTTCTGATCTGTTTCTGTTGCCAATTAGGCTGCACGCAAGTCTGCCCCAACCACCGGTGGTGTGAAGAAGCCCCACCGTTACCGCCCTGGAACTGTTGCTCTTCGGTTAGTCATTTTTTTCTTCATATTTTTGCTTCACATTCTGATAACATATATATATATATATATATATATATATATATTTTAAGGTTATTTCATTATATGGGCTTATTGGCTTTTTATATTCTGTCTTTACAGTGAAATTCGTAAGTACCAGAAGAGTACTGAGCTTCTTATCAGGAAATTGCCCTTCCAGAGGCTTGTCCGTGAAATTGCCCAGGACTTCAAGGTACAGAAAGGGTTTTTTTTTTGGGGGGGGGGTCTTTTCCTTGACAATTGATTTTCTTTGCTTGATAGTTGACTATGTTTTCTGGGGATTTGTTTGCAGACTGATTTGCGTTTCCAGAGCCATGCTGTTTTGGCTCTCCAGGAAGCTGCAGAGGCATACCTTGTGGGTCTTTTCGAAGATACCAACCTGTGTGCCATCCACGCCAAGCGTGTTACAATCATGCCCAAGGACATCCAGCTGGCTCGTAGGATCAGGGGCGAGCGTGCTTAAGTTCCAAGAGTGATGATCTCACTTAGAATGACGAAATTCTTGTTGGTTTTTACTTTTTAGGTTAGATTGTGTGTTTTTTTGGGGGTTTTTTTATCTTTTGTTAGGTAGATAAAAGATAGGTTGATGGTAGCGCTTGTGTCTGATGATATCTGTTAATGGACAACTTCTCAAAGTCTGGGTATATTCTGTTTAAATGTGTTTTCTTGGACAAGATATGCTTTGCCACACTGTAGTGACCTCGAACATCTGTCTATTATTTGCCAGCATAAATCTAGATCTAGTTTAGTTATGATAATTCTTAAATTGTTTGTTTTTCGGATTGTGGATGAATGATAATATGGGGCTTCACTATTGATTGTTGTTGGAAGAATGCGGTTTTGCTCTGATTGCCACTGCTAAATTAATTAATCTATCTATAGCAATTTGTTGGTAGTCAAATTCCGTTCCCCTTCAATTCCCCTCAACGTTATTTCACTCTCACCCGCCATCCCCGTTCTTCTCTGCCCGCGATGTCTGCCGCGTCAGGATCCGAGAGTTGTCACGGGCCGGGAACATTAAAGCGGCCCGCCAACTGTTCGATAAGATGCCTACTCCCGATGTCGTCTCTCGGAACTCTTTATCATTAACGGCTACTGGCAAAATGGGTGTCTCCAAGAATCAAAGAAACTTTTTTTGATTTAATGCCAGGAAGAGAACTCCATAATTGCCAGTTGTTGAAAACGGAAGCGCAGATGAAGCTTTTCGAGTATTTTAAAGCAATGCCTGAGAGAAATTCGGAGTTGTATAATGCGATGATATCGGGGTTTGTGAGATGGGAGAAGGGTAAATGAAGCTGAAATTCTTTTCCAAAAAATGCCTAGAAAGAATGTGATATCTTATACAGCGATGATTAGTGGCTATGTATGGTGATAATTGAATTTTTTTTTTTTGTTTCTCAAGGTATATTAGGTTTCACTTTGAGGTATTATTTGGCGTCAAGGCGGGATTTTTTCCAAAAAAAATTTGTTGCATCCACAAGTGTTTTGCATTCACAAGGGTTCAAAATCGATACCTCTCATTTAAACGATCAGAGCCCCTTCCATTCATACTGTGATAATGGAAAGTTTAAAACCCATAAGGTGATAATATGATATGCTTTCACATATTGCAGGTTATGCACAAAATGGGATTGGAGAGGAAGCACTGAAATTGTGTTCAGAAATGGTTAAGCAGGTTTGGTGATCTAATAATTAAGGAGAAGAAGTTTTCACAAGAAGGAACAACAACAGTCTTTGAGTAAAATTTAAAAAAAAAAAAAAAATGAAAATCTTTTGTATGTATGACTTCAATTTGTTTGTAGACTTGATAGTATGATTTTCTTAGTACATAAATTTATTCATATGTTTTATATATATTTTTTAATTATATGTTTCAAGAAATGAGATTTTTCATTTCTAAATTTTGATATTTTAAAAACTTAACTCTGAGTTCAAATTCAAGTTCATTCCTCCACCTATTTATATTATATAATATTAAAGTATTTGACTGAATTAATATTACAAATTTATTAAATTTTAAATATCAATTCACTAAATAAAATTACTTACGGACCTAAATAAAATAATAATTTTAAAAATAATTACATATTTTTATATAAAAAAGGGTTAAGGGGCCCGTATTGGGTAGGACCAGGCAAGGATTTTTTCATTTCGGGTTAGCCCGACTTAACCCGAATTATTGTTTATATAATAAAAAATTATTTTTATTTAAATTTAATTTTAAAAATATATTAATATGAATATAAAAATAAAAATAATTTTTTAATATTATTTAAACAGTAAAAGAGATTTGCTGTGCGGCCTAGACCCTTACAAGACCGAACTTAGATAAGAGAAGAAGAAAATTTTCGAATCCCGACTTGACCTATGAGCAGATCTAGTCTAACGTCACAATTTTTATTTTTTTTTCAATTCACTTTTTTTTAATAATATTCCATGGCTGGGTCGAATTTTAAAAATTCATGTCTAAAAGTCTCAAACTTTTCTCACGTCAACTTGGATATATTAACTTGATAATTAATCCGGTCCATGAAGAAATCAAATTAACTGGTTTGATTTTGGTTTTTCTATTTTGATTAAATAATGTTCAATCCCAAATCCCCACCCGGTTAAAAAAAAAAAAAAAAAAAGCTTGCAGCAATCAGCATTGATGTGAATCATTGGGAATTGAAAACCTTAAATCCATAAATAATTCGAAATATCTTAATTCAATAAAACTAAGATTCAAGTTAAAGATCTAGATCCAATGAAAATTAGTTTTAAGAACTTAGATTTGATTGTGAACGCCACAAAAGAAAACCTTTGATAAGTTCTTTCAAGAACAAGGAAAAAAAAAATCTAAATTGAATAAAATTCAGATTACAAGACTTAATGAGACATAGGCGGTTAAGAAGCTATTTATAATCTATCTAACATAACCTAGATCGGCTAGGCTTGAAAAAACTAATAATACTAAAGGTTGAACATGCTCAAACCCAAAACCTAATAATTAAAAAAAGTTCAACTAGATTAATGAAGTAGACCTCACAAACCTATTAGACTTAATATATAAATAGACTGACACGCCTAAGTGGATTAATGAATTAAAACAAAACCTACTCTTGCCATATCAAATAATGAATTATAAATAACCCCACACATACCATATCAATTAATGAAACAAAAGTTAGGTCCCATGTCAATCAATCCTCTCTATGCTGTCACCTTATACTCTTGGATCATATGATTTTAAGGTGGATTCAAGCTCATCTTGAATGTTGAAGTCTTTCTTGAATAATTTGCAACATGATCAAAGTGAATTATACTAATGATTGCAGTAGTTTTTTAATCTTCTTAGATCTTGACTTATATATGAAACTTGCAATAAATCTTTAAGAATTTACCCATCTTGAATCCTATCAAACATTCAACAAATTCTTGGTAGAGTTTGGTAGCTGAAAAAAGACACGATAATTTCTTGAACAATCTAATATTATGTTTAAATCAAAAGCAGCCGAAAAGGAAAATTCTATATATATATAAAAAATCATCCTTATTAATAATTCTGTTAATGAAGCTTTTCCTATACATGTTCCCACTTAATTCTCTTTTTAAGTTCAAACAATCAAGTAAAAATAGTGAAGGATACTACACTTGATCTTAGCCAAAAGATCGAAAAAAATATACTTTTTACCATTTCTTTTTTCAGTATTCATAAAAAGGTTTTTGTTAATGTGTATTTTTATGATATTTTTTATTTTTTAAAATTAATTAATATATTATTTATAATAATATTATATTAAATACAATAGTTGTTAATTTATTCAATATTTTTAATACATTATGTGAATATCTTACTATATATATATATATATATATAATAATTTTAAAGAGTTTACTTATACTTATTAGCAAAATTCTTCATAAAACCTTTTTTAGAGTAATACTATTAATTACTATTGAAAAGTGCTGAATTACTGTCATTTTTACTATTAAAAAATGAAAAACAAACAAAAGGTGTAAATTAGTGTTCTTTTGGAAATAATATTATACTCAATTAAAATTCGGTACACTCATAATATAGGTGAATTTTATAATAACAAAATTTATTGAGATAGTTTTTACTATAAAAGCAGATAGTTTTTGTAATTTTTAAATAATTTAAATTTAAAAAAATATAAATATTTTACCTTTATTTTTTATTATTTGATAATTTTATTAATTAAATTAATATTACTTGATTTGTGACATTAAATAAAAAAAAACCACACGAGTTTTGAGATAGGAATCATCAAGTCAGATAAAAAACAATGGGCATTGTATCAAAAAAAAAAAACAAAACAAAACAATGGGCATGCATTAAAAATATATGGTCAGATTTAAATTAAACTAGCAACGCAATGCCGCATTGCCGTTTCGGTCATTGTTTCTAAAGGTAAAGGGATCGTTGTTTATTTGAAGTTACGAATTTGCCACTCTTAAGTTAACCCAGGTTTTCTTGACAAGTTTGCAGAATTTCATGTTTAATACTGTAGGAACATGTTGATTTTAAAAATATTTAAAACACCTTGTATAAAATTAAAAGGGCATTTAGTAGAAGTATTTACAGATATTTTTTTGTTCTATGAGCATCACTTCACTTGTATGGAAGAATTTCCGTTCAACGTTTGGTGGTGGTGGTGGTGGCTATGTGGCTATTTGAACACCATTCGGTATACCCAAGCTTAATTAATATTTAATATTATATTATATTATATATAGAGTACTAGTTGTTGTATCAAAAATAAGAGGAAGCATTAAATGATATCTATATATTATATATACTTAAATTATCTCATCATATTCTTAATTATTATTTGAATTTAAGCTAAAGTACACGTATAAATACAGTAGTAAAAAAATACATACTAGCTATTGATAACTCGTATAATTATATAGTTTTTAGTTATATTTTATTATTGTTTTGTGTCAAATACGAGTTATTATTGCTTAGTCTAATTGTGTTTATGATCTTTTATATTTTTATGTAATTTGGTGTTTTTCACGAGTTTCTTTAAGTGATTTCAGATTACTAGGTTAAATCAAGAATTAAGGGCAAATCCAGTTCAGTTCCAGTTCCGACACCTTTTGCCATATCAGCTATATCTAGAGTTTCACTGAAGCAGTAAGGCTGAAATTTTTACAGTGCAAAGTTAAGAGGCATATCTATCTTTTTCATGCTTTACACTTCTTGAAACGGAGTCGTTTTCCCTAGCGAAATGTGGTATCAAGTTGGCTGATGTGCAATGCCGTCTGTTCTGACCAGTTTTGGTATTTTGACCATATCTTCTGATCCACATGAGAAAATGAGCTGATTCCAATGGCTATGGATCACAAACTGATAGGGGAATATTTCTCTAGAAGACAATTTGATCAGATCAAGCCTCCAACATTGACAAAATCAACCATCAAGCTGGCTGATCAGAATTGTCATACAATATGACGAAAATTGTTAGAAAAATGCACCCACCTATTATACCTACCTTTGAAATTTATAAAGCTTGTCTCTTGTCATTTAGCTCTCCAAAATGTGTATAAATAGAGGGCCTTGGATGATTGTAAGAGTATCATTGTACATTGGTAGGATATTAGTCATTGTAATAAAATTCTCTAAGTTTTCTTCTTCTTTCCTTTCTCTAGTTTTCTTTTTCTTTATTTACTTATGCTTCTTACATTTCTTTTCATTTTATTCATATCTAGTATGTGTTTCTAATCATATTGTTGAGGTGAAGCTTTTGGTAAATGCTAAGGTTAGTCTCTTAAACATGAGCTAAAATGAATCATCATTTATAAACACTAGTATAGATAATATTTTCTTTTGGTTTAAAATCATACTTGCAAAGTAGAGATCTTGATTCATTATTGACAATGAAAATGGCATAGTAAATGCTTGGTTTCATAACCTTGATTTGTTGTAGACATATACCTTGGCATAAGGAATGCTTGGACTCTTTTTATGAGTTTTGAGGACACCAAATGAACATAATATCATATGCTATGGACGTTGGACAATTTGGACTGAATTGCTAAACCTTCCGATTGGAACCTCCCTTATGTGTGAATTTCAATTGTGTAATAAAACAAGATTAATCTTAGCATAACACCAAGAGTGGATTCTCTAACCTCAACATCTTTTATTATTGTTTTTTATATCTTGTGATGCACCCAAAAGAGTGTATCTTATTTAACCTTGCACTAAAAAGATAAATTGTAAGTATAGTAGTTAGCAAAGGGTCGAGTCCTCAGGGATTGGGTTTTAGTTTATAAGTTAATAGTTTAAAACTTAAATTCAAGAACAATAAAAGAAAAGGGGTTTTTGAAGCCAGATTTAAACTAAAGTAAATAATAAGAAGAAGATGCAAGGCGGTATAACCAGCCAATAAAAATATATATACTAAATTAGGCGGTATAACCAGCCAATAAAAGTAAAACAAAGTTAATATACAAATTAGGCGGTATAACCAGCCAATAAAAATAAATATACTTTTAAAAATAAGCAAACTAGAAAAGTAAGAAAACAAGTAAGTAAGAAGAATCAAATATGAAAAATATGGTTAAGGTTTCATTCTCCACCACTAGACATCATTAAGAATCAATTTCAGATCTATCAATATCAACCAACTATCAAAGTTAACAACCGTAGATAACAACAAGCTCTGTTATCCCAATCTTTCCTTAGTTTGTCGTTAAATAGAACAAGCTCTCTATTTAATCTCTAACCATTAAACAACCTAGAATAAGCTCTCTAAATTCAATTTAATGGCAGCTTTATGATGAGAAAGATAGGTTGATCTAAGCAACAAACACATAAGCTCGGATTGTTCAACTTAGGTTATGTTCCACTTTGCAATTATTGAAAACTTGACCATAATCATTAATCACAAATTGCCACTTATGAATAGGAAATCAAGACAATTACACGGATCAAGACTCCTAAACTAGCAATAGATAATTATCAAGATCTATCTAGTTGTACACCTAAACAAATCAAGAAAACATCATGAACAATTCTTGTAGAAGAACATAAGCAACTTTGATAGAAAATTAATGATAGATAGAATCTGAAAATCAATCATAAAACATGTCTAGGGCTTTGAAATCACTCTTAACCAAATAGAAGTTTAGCCTAGCATAGGCATTATAAACATAAACATAAAATTAAAGAAAATCTAAGAAGAAAATAAAAGAAAGAAAGAAGAAGAGGAAGAATATTAATTATCCAACCTCTTGCTCTCTCTAAAGAAAAAGAAAACTAGAGAAAAGAAAGAAAACTAGAGAAAAGAAAGAAGAAGAAAACTTAGAGAATTTTATTAAAATGGCTAATATCCTACCTATGTACAATATGATCCTCTACAATCATCCAAGGCCCTCTATTTATACACATTTTGGAGGGCTAAATGACAAGAGACAAGCTTTACAAATTTCAAAGGTAGGTATAATAGGTGGGTGCATTTTTCTAACAATTTTCGTCATATTGTATGACAATTTTGATCAGCCAACTTGATGGTCAATTTTGTCAATATTGGAGGCCTGATCTGATCACATGGTCTTCTAGAAAAATGTTTCCCTATCAGGTACTGATCCATAGCCGTTGGAATCAGCTCATTTTCTGATGTGGATAAGAAGATATGGGCATAATACGAAAACAGGTCAGCACAGACGTCATTGCACATCAGCCAACTTGATGGTCGATTTCGCTAGGGAAAACGACTCCGTTTCAAGAAGTGTAAAACATGAAAAAGATAGATATGCCTCTTAGCTTTGCATGCCTACAAATTTCAGCCTTATTTCTTTAGTGAAACTCGAGATATAGCTGATATGGCAAAAGGTGTCGGAACTGGAACTGAACTGGATTTGCCCTTAATTCTAGTAATCTGAAATCACTCAAAGAAACTTGTGAAAAACACCAAAATACATAAAAATATAAAAGATCATAAACACAATTAGACTAAACAATAATAACTCGTATTTGACACAAAACAATAATAAAACATAACTAAAAACTATATAATTATACGAGTTATCACACCCCCACACTTAGATTGTTGCTAGTCCCTAGCAACGACTCAATAAAAATAAAATAAGAAAATCTAATCTAATCCATTTTCGTAGGAAATCACGGTGGCACTTAGCATGTGACACAAGCCTTTAAACCCCTAGGTGTCCCTAGTGGACGAGTTTAGTCTCGTGAGGGTTTACTAGAACGATACCCACAAACATTGAAGACATAAGAAAAAACTAAAAATAATAATTATAACTAATCCTTTCAATATAAATTAGAGATAATCATTGGACAAGTCTTAAAAACTAATCAATAGCTTAAAGAAATTCACAAAAAATCTTGCTTGAATGTAAGTAGTTTGAGTTAAGCCAATATTAACATAACATATTTCAATCAAAATAGTGCATATTCAAATTAATCTCAACCTCTCACATGGGATACTCTCATGATTTTCACTCTTTAAAGTAGTGGTAAAGTGTTTACACTCAATCAATCTCATGAAAACAGTTCTACCATATTCTTGCTTGTCCACCTATTCTCCACTATTTAGATCATACAACTTCATGAATCAAGAGGTCTTTAATCAAGGTTGTAATGGGGCCAAAGGGTTTGTAATGTGGTTGAAGAACAAAAGGATAAAGATATCACAAAGGTTCCAAAGAGTTCATAAAGTTTAGAGACATAAAAAGATCATACAAAGAAACTTCTCAAAACTCTTTACAAGTACATAGTCACCTAGGCCGGATATTCATGTTGAGCCTTTGCATCATTCTAACCAACTTTGTAACATCTTTTTCTTTATTTTAACTAGAAGTTCAAGAGAAGATTTTTTTTTTTTTTTAATATGGGAATGTATTTGACAATGATCCCTTTCTTTTTCTCTTGACTTTTTCTTTTCTTTTTTTTTCCCCACACTTATCTTTTGTTTCCAACCCAAATTTTTAACTAAAAATATCCCTTGTTTTTTTGCAATATGTCTCAAAATATATAATCCATCTTTAGAACAAGGGTTATATTTAGGCTAGGTGTAAGTTGTGGTTACCAAATAAATAGCTTATTCAAATGTAGGCTCAAATTGGCTCAGTAGGGGTGTGTTCTCTTGGAACAACAATAAGGGACGGCTGTTTGGCCCTAGCTAAAAATCCTAATGCCTCTATCATATTCATGTTGTCACATGCATCAATATAGTCTCAACAAGGTCTAAAGCAAGTTCTAGAGAATCATGTAATCATAAGAGCACTCAAGAAAGAAATTAGATTGATTTGTATAATGCGTCAATCATTATAGGCTCAAAAACTCACAAGGATGATTATACAAGTCAGATTAAGTCTAAACATGCTTCTTTCTCAATCAACATATCATATTAACATTGGCTCATAAAAAATAGTATCAAGCTTAATTCTCATGAAAATCTTCTCACTAGTAACCAGTTTAGACCTATGCAATTCATATCTCATCATTGTATTAAAAAGGAACTAAAACACACTAAAAATAATAATAATAAAGACTCATAAAAAAAATAGTAGACAAAAATAAAAGAAATCCTAAATCATTCCCCCCACACTTAATTCTTACATTGTCCTCAATGTAAGTCTATTAACCCAAATGAAAGAATCATGTGTAAGAGAAAAGAACTAATAACATAAGAATAGAAATAACTAAGACTCGAAACAAAACAAACTCATGCAACCTAAATAATCCTAAAATACTAAACAAAAATTAACAAGTAAATATAAAAAATAAAAATAAAAACAATAAAAATAAAAATAATAAAAGAAAAAGGAAAAGGAAAAGAAAGAGAAAGAGAAAGAGAAAGCAAATCTGAATATGGAAGGTTGGCAATTTCTTCTTTAATTGGGTTGCCTTCCCAATTAACACTTGAGTTAGTGTTTTGAACCTAACCAACACCCCTTTCTTGGCTTTTTAGGCTTGTCAGGCTCATACATGAAATTTTCCAAATTTATGCGTTTGAGAGGAAGCTTTCTTTGCACAACAGTGGATGCATTCTCCATTATAAGTATTATTCCATCATCCTTTGTAGTGCATTGCTCATTGAGGAATGGTGCATCTTTTGGTACTTGTTGAATGGCATCCACAAACAAACTGTTTAAGGTTTCCAACATGTCTTGTTCATGTTTCTCCTCTTTGAACTTTGCGAATCTACTAGGAAAAGGTGGAGAAGAAACATTAGTAAAAATTGGAATCTCAAACGTTACCTCAGGTGCCGAAATACTCTTATTTGGATCATTGGCTTCATTATCCTCAAGAATAGAATTCATCTCTAATTTTGTCTCATCCTCATCTTGTTCCTCATTCCTCAAGGTCACAATAGTAGCATTCTCCTTTAGGTTAATCATCGTTTGGGCAGGGAGTTCTTCAGATCTTTGTGCTACCCATCCCACCATACTACTAGTCAATTGGATCATTTGCTTTTCCAAACTCTGGATGCTTGCCCTTGTTTCCTGTTGAAATTACAAAGTATCAGTAACAAGAGAATAGACAAGATCTTCTAAAGAAGTACCTGAGTTTTGAGTCATATGTGGTGGTTGAAGAAGATCTGGTTCTTGAGACCATGATTGATTGAAGCTAGATGGATGAGTGTAATTGGCATAAGGATCTACTTCTTGGTAATTTTTCGAGTAGCCATAATTAGTATGATCCCACCATCCCTCATGGTAAGTGTTTGAGTAATGATCATACTGTTGGTCTTGGAACACTTCATGGCCTTGACATCCTCCCATGGCAAATTGTTGAACTGGGAAGGTGAGATTGGCTTGTTGATTCTCCATGTTCATGTATGCCACCAACTCTTCAAGTGTTAGATTGCTCAATTCCATCGTTTTCTTTTTTTTTTTTCAAAATTTGATAAGAAAAACTTGTATGTACAAGAAAATATAACTAATTAGAACTGAAAATAAGAATAAACCAAGTAACAAATAAACTAAAGAAAACAATCCCCGGCAACGGCGCCAAAAATTTGATGCACCCAAAAGAGTGTATCTTATTTAACCTTGCACTAAAAAGATAAATTGTAAGTATAGTAGTTAGCAAGGGTCGAGTCCTCAGGGATTGGGTTTTAGTTTATAAGTTAATAGTTTAAAACTTAAATTCAAGAACAATAAAAGAAAAGGGGTTTTTGAAGCCAGATTTAAACTAAAGTAAATAATAAGAAGAAGATGCAAGGCGGTATAACCAGCCAATAAAAATATATATACTAAATTAGGCGGTATAACCAGCCAATAAAAGTAAAACAAAGTTAATATACAAATTAGGCGGTATAACCAGCCAATAAAAATAAATATACTTTTAAAAATAAGCAAACTAGAAAAGTAAGAAAACAAGTAAGTAAGAAGAATCAAATATGAAAAATATGGTTAAGGTTTCATTCTCCACCACTAGACATCATTAAGAATCAATTTCAGATCTATCAATATCAACCAACTATCAAAGTTAACAACCGTAGATAACAACAAGCTCTGTTATCCCAATCTTTCCTTAGTTTGTCGTTAAATAGAACAAGCTCTCTATTTAATCTCTAACCATTAAACAACCTAGAATAAGCTCTCTAAATTCAATTTAATGGCAGCTTTATGATGAGAAAGATAGGTTGATCTAAGCAACAAACACATAAGCTCGGATTGTTCAACTTAGGTTATGTTCCACTTTGCAATTATTGAAAACTTGACCATAATCATTAATCACAAATTGCCACTTATGAATAGGAAATCAAGACAATTACACGGATCAAGACTCCTAAACTAGCAATAGATAATTATCAAGATCTATCTAGTTGTACACCTAAACAAATCAAGACAATATCATGAACAATTCTTGTAGAAGAACATAAGCAACTTTGATAGAAAATTAATGATAGATAGAATCTGAAAATCAATCATAAAACATGTCTAGGGCTTTGAAATCACTCTTAACCAAATAGAAGTTTAGCCTAGCATAGGCATTATAAACATAAACATAAAATTAAAGAAAATCTAAGAAAAAAATAAAAGAAAGAAAGAAGAAGAGGAAGAATATTAATTATCCAACCTCTTGCTCTCTCTAAAGAAAAAGAAAACTAGAGAAAAGAAAGAAAACTAGAGAAAAGAAAGAAGAAGAAAACTTAGAGAATTTTATTAAAATGGCTAATATCCTACCTATGTACAATATGATCCTCTACAATCATCCAAGGCCCTCTATTTATACACATTTTGGAGGGCTAAATGACAAGAGACAAGCTTTACAAATTTCAAAGGTAGGTATAATAGGTGGGTGCATTTTTCTAACAATTTTCATCATATTGTATGATAATTTTGATCAGCCAACTTGATGGTCGATTTTGTCAATATTGGAGGCCTGATCTGATCACATGGTCTTCTAGAAAAATGTTCCCCTGTCAGGTACTGATCCATAGCCGTTGGAATCAGCTCATTTTCTGATGTGGATAAGAAGATATGGGCATAATACGAAAACAGGTCAGCACAGACGTCATTGCACATCAGCCAACTTGATGGTCGATTTCGCTAGGGAAAACAACTCCATTTCAAGAAGTGTAAAACATGAAAAAGATAGATATGCCTCTTAGCTTTGCATGGCTACAAATTTCAGCCTTATTGCTTCAGTGAAACTCGAGATATAGCTGATATGGCAAAAGGTGTCGGAACTGGAACTGAACTGGATTTGCCCTTAATTCTAGTAATCTGAAATCACTCAAAGAAACTTGTGAAAAACACCAAAATACATAAAAATATAAAAGATCATAAACACAATTAGACTAAACAATAATAACTCGTATTTGACACAAAACAATAATAAAACATAACTAAAAACTATATAATTATACGAGTTATCATCTTGTTTAATTTCTTTTATGTTATTTTGTTTATTTTGTTCTCTAATATCTTGTTTATCTTGTTTTGTTGTTGATTCCCTAATATCTTGTTTGCTTTCTTTTTCTTATATATTTATAAACTTATACTTACTAATACGCTTCCCTGTGGTTCGACCTCGGACACCCGAGAATTTATTACTTGAACATAACCTGCACTTGGGTTTACAACTCTTAATTGAGTCTCCATCAAGTTTTTGGCGCCGTTGCTGGGGAGGCAATACTAAGTATATAAGTTTATAAGTATATTTATTTTTATTGGCTGGTTATACCGCCTAATTTTCTATATATTTATATTTATATTGTAAAGTTTATATTTATATAAATATATTATCTGTATATTAACTTTGTTTTATGCTTGTTTGGCGTCGTGATTTTAGATCTCGTCGTTTAGTTAGATTTTATTGTGAAACTTTTTCAGGTAATCTTTCTAATACAATTCCTACCATGGCTGACAATGAAAGTGTTCATGCTGAAGATGAGAACAGACAAGTACGCACCATGCGTGACTACTTGCAACCAACTCGAAGCTCATCACCCTCTTGTTTTATTTTTCCTCTCAATGCAAACAACTTTTGTTTTAAACCAGGTATGATAGCTTTGCTTCCAAATTTTCATGGGTTAGAATCGGAAAGTGCTTACTCGTTTCTAAAAGACTTCGAAGATGTATGTGTCACCTTTAATGACCAACAATGTACAAATGAAATTGTCAAGCTAAAATTATTTACTTTTTCTTTAAAAGATAAAGCAAAAATTTGGCTTCATAATTTAAAACCAAGGTCAATTGGCACATGGCAAGAATTACAAACTGAGTTTCTAAAGAAATTTTTCCCAGCACATAAAACTACTGCTTTGAAAAGACAGATTCAAAATTTCAATCAAAATCAAAATGAAGCATTTTTTCAGTGCTGGGAGCGTTTTAAAGATTTGTTAAGTTCTTGTCCACATCATGGTTTTGAAAAATGGCGTCTTATTAGTTTCTTTTATGAAAGTTTAACTCCCGAAACTAAACAATTTGTTGAAACAATGTGTAACGGTGAGTTTCTAGAAAAAGAACCTGAAGAAGCCTTTGACTACCTAGACCATTTGGCAGATAACTCTCAAGCCTGGCACACAGATAATTCCTCTGAAAGTTCCAATAGATCTAATCTTGTTTCTAACAGAGGTAAATATCATTTTAGTCAAAAAGATGAGATAAAAGCTAAAGTAGCTAATTTGGCTAGAAAGATTGAAGCCATGGAACTTAGAGAAGTAAAAGAAGTCAAAACGGTTAAAAATGAAGAAAGTTGTGGAATTTGTGAAATCATGAGACACCCCACTTCTGAATGTCCAAACAATCCCATTCTTAAAAAAGCGTTGCATGATCAAGTAAATTCCACGAACACATTTAAAAAGCCTTTTCCTTCTCTTTACTCTGAAACGTATAACCCTGAATGGAGAAATCATCCCAACTTCAGTTGGCGGAATAATAATCATGTTCAGGTACCACAATCTCAAAAGCCGGGCAACACTTTTTCCTATCAACCTTCACGTGTACAAACCTTGGAAGAGACATTGCAAGCATTCATGCAAACACAAGCAAATGTGAATAACCAAACTTCACAGGACATCAATGAGATCAAAAACACCTTGTCCACATTGACAGCTTCATTACGCACTCAAGAAAAAGGTAAGTTTCCTGCTCAACCTCAGCCTAACCCTTCTACTCAATGTCTTGTTTCTTGCTCCAATGAAACTCAACAGGAAAATGCCAGTTCTATCACAACTCTTCGAAGTGGAAAGGCAATTGACAAAAACATTCCATCAAAAGACCAAGATCCTCCTTCCCCTCCGAAAAGTAATGGTAAGGATGATGGTAAGTCTGAACTTCTTGAAAATTTGGACAAAGAAAAAGGTATGCATCCTGCTCCTTTTCCTCAAAGGTTGCAAACAATAAAGAATTTGAATCAAAATGCAGAAATTTATGAACTTTTCAAACAAGTTAAGATTAACATTCCTTTATTGGATGCAATCAAACAAGTTCTATCTTATGCTAAATTTTTGAAGGACATGTGCACAGTTAAAAGGAAACATAATGTACAAAAGAAAGCATTTCTGACGGAAAGTGCGAGCTCAATCATTCAGCACCTTACTCCACCAAAATTCAAAGATCCTGGATGTCCAACAATCTCATGCATCATTGGAAACACTAGAATAGAACGTGCATTGCTTGATCTTGGTGCTAGTGTTAATCTTTTGCCTTTTTCTGTTTATCAACAGTTAGGTTTAGGTGAACTCAAGGAAACACCTGTTACACTTCAACTAGCTGATCGTTCTGTAAAAATTCCTCGAGGGATAGTTGAAGATGTTTTGGTTCAAATTGATAATTTTTACTTCCCTGTTGATTTTATTGTTTTGGACACACATCCTGTTTCAAATCCAAATGTTCAAATTCCTGTTATATTAGGCCGTCCATTTCTTGCAACTTCTAATGCTCTGATAAATTGCAGGAATGGTATTTTGAACATTTCTTTTGGAAATATGACTTTAGAATTAAATGTGTTCAACATTTGCAAGCAACCTGGTGATGATTCAGAAGTACATGAAGTGGATTTCATTGAAGAACTTGTTCATGAACATCTCACCACTACCACATTCCATGATCCTTTAAAAGTTTATTTAATTGAATGTGAGTTTGATAATGCTTCAGAAATTTCACACACTGATTCTTTGTTAAATTCTTTTCAGAATAAGCATTGTTGGAAACAAAAGTTTGACTGAACTTCCATCACTCACAAATGTCACTGTACCATCAACTATTGAACCACCCAAGCTGGATTTAAAACCATTGCCATCCGAGCTAAAATATTCCTTTTTGGGAAAAATTCCTTCTCAATGGAGCCCCCAAGATAAAAGGAAGTTTCTGAATGAGGTAAAGAAGTTCTATTGGGATGACCCTTACTTGTTCAAATATTGTCCTGATCAGATTTTTCGAAGATGCATTCCCGACAATGAGGTAAGTAGTGTAATTAAGTTTTGTCATTCCGAGGCATGTGGTGGTCATTTTTCATCAAAGAAAACTGCTGCAAAAATTTTACAGTGTGGATTTTACTAGCCAACTTTATTCAAAGATGCACATAATTTTTGCAAGTCATGTGAAAGTTGTCAAAAATTAGGTTCCATTTCGAAAAGAAACATGATGCCTTTGAACCCAATTCTTGTAATTGAAATTTTTGACTGTTGGGGTATTGATTTCATGGGACCATTTTCACCATCTTTTGGTTTCTTATACATTTTAGTTGCAATAGATTATGTTTCAAAGTGGATAGAGGCAATTCCATGTCGAAATAATGATCACAAAACAGTGATTAAATTTTTAAAAGAAAATATTTTGAGTCGATTTGGAATTCCTCGATCAATCATAAGTGATGGGGGAACACATTTTTGCAACAAGGTTTTTGAAACATTAATGAAGAAATATGCCATTACACACAAAGTTGTAACCCCTTATCACCCGCAGACAAATGGACAGGTAGAATTAGCAAATAGGGAGATTAAACAAATTTTGGAAAGGATGGTTAATCCAAATCACAAAGATTGGTCTCTTAGACTTAACGATGCATTATGGGCCTATCGAACAGCTTTTAAAACAGCATTGGGCATGTCTCCTTATAGGCTAGTTTATGGAAAACCTTGTCATTTACCTGTGGAACTTGAGCATAAAGCATATTGGGCCATTAAAATGTTCAACTCAAACCTTGATGACGCTTCTAATTTACGGAAATTACAAATAAATAAACTTGAGGAACTCAGAAATGATGCATATGAGAATTCTAAAATTCATAAAGAAAGAATTAAAGCCTTTCATGACAAGTTAATTTCAAGAAAAACATTTGATGTTGGGCAAAAAGTTCTACTTTATAATTCTAGACTTCACATATTTCCTGGTAAGTTGAGATCAAGATGGACTGGCCCATTTGTGGTTAAGCATGTGTATCATTATGGAGCAGTTGACATTGAGAATCCTCAAAATGGTAACGTATTCAAGGTAAATGGACAAAGACTCAAACTCTTTTTGGAAAATCATGTTACTCAAAAAGAGGTTATTTTTCTTTCTGATCCTTGTTTTGAAAATAACTAGATGTAAATATAATTTCTTTTAACCCCGGTTAAATGGCGGATAACGGTACTCCGTGATTATTTAAGTCGGTTCCTTCAGCTACCCACAAAACTGATATTGTATATAAATTTCTCTTTCAATTTCTCTTTCATTTTTTTTTCAGGATGGATGATATTCTCAAAATATTGCAGAAACGATTTTCTCATTTTCCTCGAAATATTTTACTGAAGCTTTACCAAGTTCGATTTGAAAGATTAAGAATGCTTATGCACAAAGGGATTCCTGAAGACATACCTTGGATAATTGAAGCCAAGGTACGTGAAGATGAATATCTTCCTGTTTTGCATTTACCAGGTACAGGTAGAAGCACTTTTGCAAAGAAGCGACGAGCAAAGCGCATGAGTTCAAATTGCCACAAATGTGCACGATGGACGTGTAACGGTAAATGTCGTTCTATTGGGATTCCGTCCTCTAATCGAGATGATAAAATTGAATTCATTAAGGATGGACTGAGTAAGGAGAATTTGGGTAATATCCAACTTTCTCTTGAGACGCATCCTAGTGGAGACGTACAAAGAGAAATTCTTGATTTATGGCCGCAATTCCAAAGGGAATGGAAACATCTTGGGAATATGATGTTAAAAGTCCCTGTTTGCCAGCTTGTAAGAAAACTGGATGGGAAGCATATCCTCGACTCATAGAAGGCGTTTAAGCCATTTCTGGACGTAAAACCAGATGAAGATGTGAGCCACAATCACAACTACAATAAATGACTTCTCAGCTTTTGGTTTGATTTGCAATAACTTCATTTCGGTTTAATTTACGTGTTGTTCGATTTGTGTAATTATTCTCGTTTTTTTTTTTGCATTGGTCTTTTACGGTTGATTTTTCTTCTCTTTTTGATTTTCTTCCTGAAATCACGCAAAAATCTTTTGTTAGGTTAACATTTTCTTCTGACTGGCCAAATACACTTTCGGCGACATTATTACTCTTGTCTGATTCACTACTCAGTCCTCTATATATTACACCATGTACTCATTCTCTTTCAGGCACTTGAAAAAAAAAATGGAAAGTACTTCGTCCCAGCGCATTGAAAAAATTTGTGTCTTTGGAGGTGCTTATCCAGGGAAAAATAAAATATTCGCTGATGAAGCCATAAGAGTTGGAGTAATACTTGCCCAACAAAAGATCCAGTTGATTTATGGAGGCGGTAGTACGGGTTTAATGGGAGCAGTCGCTACAGCAGCACACGCCGGAGGAAGTCCAGTTCTAGGAATCGTGCCAAAACTATTCACAGGTTTTTGTGGACCTACCTTGGGTAAGGAAATACAAGTCTGGAGTATCCCTGAACGGATGACAATCATGTACCATTCTGCCGATGCATTCATTGCTTTACCAGGAGGTCTGGGTACATTGGAAGAAATAGCTTGCGTGGCTTCTTGGTCATTTTTGGTCACAAATAAGAAACTCATTGGTTTGCTTAATATTAATGGTTATTTTAGTAATTTGCTTTCATATTTAGATAATGCTGTGGAAAATGGATTCATGTTTTCAGAGGCAAGGAGAACCATAATTTCTACTACAACCATTGAAGATTTACTCAAAAAGCTCCAAGTTTATGAGTATTTACCTGCTACGGTTGTTTCGCAAACGCTCGGAAAAAGAAAAAGAGATATGGACAAGCAAGGAGTGGATTGCACTTTGTCTTTGTGACATTATCTAACATTTTGTTGGTTGTGTCTCAGTTATAATAAGTGGTTAGCAACCTCTGCAGGTAATATCTCCTAAATTCTACCTTTAAAATTTGACATTGGGGGCAATGTCATATTTTAGTAGGGGGTAAGGGACATATTTTGGTAATTTGTAAAATAAAAAAAAAAGAAAATTTTTTTTTGTTGTGTTTTAAGCCATTTAGAAGTATTCATTCTGAACAAGGTCTGAGTAAGGGAGACTTGAGACATACCTTGTCAGTTTGATTTAATCTTTTCAAAAAAAAAAAAAAACACTATCTGGTCTGTTTATTATCTGCATGTGTTTTACTACTTTCGTGTATGTATTTTTTTTTTGAGTATTAGTATAATCTTGGCAAGCGTGTGGATAAAGCAATAGAGTTACAAAGGCTTTGATTAAGTTATCTAGGTTATTTTCAATTTGGTTTTCTGAAAATTGAATATTTTTGATGATCAAATGTCTTTGAGATTGTTTTTGGCAGATCGGTTCGATTTTTGTTGGAATGTGAATTCATGGTGAGCCTTTGGAAAGCCACGGAAAACTGGGAAGACATAGTAAGTTTACTTTTTCTCTTCATTCCACATGCAGATTTAGGTCATCACATAGATGCTTGCATCTATACATGATCTGATCTTAGAACAAAGTCACTATCCAGAAAGCCCCTTATCTTTGCCCCCTTACATTAGGAGCCCATAGGTTGTAAACCTTCGGGTTGGATCCCTAGATATGAACTCCAGAAATTATGCCAAAGTGAACGGATACGATTCCTACCCCCATTCCCTCTTTATACTTTTATGATAATATTTGTGATCATTGGGTTTGGGATTGTGTGTTTCCTTATTGTTTATTTTGTTATCTTTTGAAATCTGAAAAAAAATAGGAATAATGCAAAAGAGGGTAGTTAGAATGAGTGACTGTTTTTAGAGTCGTGAACTTTGAACTTATTGATGCCAAAACAATGTTGTGATGAGTTGAGAAAAAGATGCTGAAAAAAAGAGTTGATGAAAATCTGTCTTGTTTGATCAATTGAATGAAAAGAAAGAAAAAGAAAGTATGGAATCCAATGTGATTTCTGAAAAAAAAAAGAAAAACAAGAATGATGATTATGAATAGATGTGATTGTGCATAAAAGATGTCCCAATGAGGGCACAAATCAAAAGAAAATCACTTGTGCTTAAAAAAAAATCAGAATTCAAGATTCGAGGTTCTTCATTATAGAGAGGTTTTTACTTTTCTATTTTCTTTGGATCGAGTCTTTTCTTGCTTTTTGTTTTTTTTTTTTCAAAATATTAATGTTGAACATAGGACTAAGGATGAGTGAGAATGGAAATATTTTGAGAGGATTGATCACATTATTATTATATTTCTTGAGCTTAACTTGTGATAAACCTCAGATTATGTTTGAACATTCCACCCCTCACATGTCCATAAGCTTCAGATTCATCTCTGTACCGATCAGATTTGTCGAGTTCACTTGTGAACTGCGGTGACAAGGATCTTAGCATGTGTACTTATGAAGCTATAGTTTGCCTAGTCCTCCATGGCTAGCTAAAGTCTCGCCAAGAAGGAAGTTCCTCAATCGTACGGTAATGCCTTCAATTTTAATCTCATTGACCCTTTACTCGAACTTAATATGCCAATGATACTTAATCAGATGCCTTGCCAATTCTTACGCTTGATCTTGCTTGTTTGTTTGAGATCCCTTTAACTTGTTTTCCTGTTTATTTTTTTTCTAGGATTGAGTCGTTGCTAGGGACTAGCAACAATCTAAGTGTGGGGGTGTGATAACTCGTATAATTATATAGTTTTTAGTTATGTTTTATTATTGTTTTGTGTCAAATACGAGTTATTATTGCTTAGTCTAATTGTGTTTATGATCTTTTATATTTTTATGTAATTTGGTGTTTTTCACGAGTTTCTTTGAGTGATTTCAGATTACTAGGTTAAATCAAGAATTAAGGGCAAATCCAGTTCAGTTCCAGTTCCGACACCTTTTGCCATATCAGCTATATCTAGAGTTTCACTGAAGCAGTAAGGCTGAAATTTTTACAGTGCAAAGTTAAGAGGCATATCTATCTTTTTCATGCTTTACACTTCTTGAAACGGAGTCGTTTTCCCTAGCGAAATGTGGTATCAAGTTGGCTGATGTGCAATGCCGTCTGTTCTGACCAGTTTTGGTATTTTGACCATATCTTCTGATCCACATGAGAAAATGAGCTGATTCCAACGGCTATGGATCACAAACTGATAGGGGAATATTTTTCTAGAAGACAATTTGATCAGATCAAGGCTCCAACATTGACAAAATCAACCATCAAGCTGGCTGATCAGAACTGTCATACAATATGACGAAAATTGTTAGAAAAATGCACCCACCTATTATACTTACCTTTGAAATTTATAAAGCTTGTCTCTTGTCATTTAGCTCTCCAAAATGTGTATAAATAGAGGGCCTTGGATGATTGTAAGAGTATCATTGTACATTGGTAGGATATTAGCCATTGTAATAAAATTCTCTAAGTTTTCTTCTTCTTTCCTTTCTCTAGTTTTCTTTTTTTTTATTTACTTATGCTTCTTACATTTCTTTTCATTTTATTCATATCTAGTATGTGTTGCTAATCATATTGTTGAGGTGAAGCTTTTGGTAAATGCTAAGGTTAGTCTCTTAAACATGAGCTAAAATGAATCATCATTTATAAACACTAGTATAGATAATATTTTTTTTTGGTTTAAAATCATACTTGCAAAGTAGAGATCTTGATTCATTATTGACAATGAAAATGGCACAGTAAATGCTTGGTTTCATAACCTTGATTTGTTGTAGACATATACCTTGACATAAGGAATGTTTGGACTCTTTTTATGAGTTTTGAGGACACCAAATGAACATAATATCATATGCTATGGACGTTGGACAATTTGGACTGAATTGCTAAACCTTCCGATTGGAACCTCCCTTATGTGTGAATTTCAATTGTGTAATAAAACAAGATTAATCTTAGCATAACACCAATAGTGGATTCTCTAAACTCAACATCTTTTATTATTGTTTTTTATATCTTGTTTAATTTCTTTTATGTTATTTTGTTTATTTTATTCTCTAATATCTTGTTTATCTTGTTTTGTTGTTGATTCCCTAATATCTTGTTTACTTTCTTTTTCTTATATATTTATAAACTTATACTTACTAATACGCTTCCCTGTGGTTCGACCTCGGACACCCGAGAATTTATTACTTGAACATAACTTGCACTTGGATTTACAACTCTTAATTGAGTCTCCATCAACTACTAGTAGTAGTATGTACTGTCCTCTGCCTTCTGCCATATATATTGTCATAATAATAATATGAAATGCGAGGAGAGGAGAGGAGCCTAGCTACATTATTCTTGTGCAAAATAGTATTACACAAAATTTGTAACCTATCATGATTGAAAGATTATTTAAATTAACATAGGGTATTTTCTACCTACATATATTCAGTAAATATTGAATCTTCTTTTTTAAACAAGAAAAACAAAATTTGTAAGGCATAAGAAGTTTCAGTTTCAACCATGCATGGGGCATGAGGCATGGGGCATGGGGCATGGAGGATGAAATTCATAAAATAAAATTGTGGGCAAAGTCAAAGCAATTACTTAAATGTAAAATATTAGTAAGGGAGAGCAGAGCAGAGCAACAGCAGGCAGCATTGCAACGAAATCCAAGGGTGGCAAGTGGCATGTAAAATATTGAAATGCAGGTTCCTTGAAGTTGTACTGATAATTATATTAAGTATCTATTAAAATAAAAAAATTTATACAGCATATATTTGAAGTTAAAGAAACGGTATTAGAGTTTGAAAAGTGTGCAAAAATAAATCAAATATCGATTAGAGATTCAATGTTTGGTTCAGATTTTTTCGTATTCGATTAAAATCATAAAATATTTATTTGACTCAGTTTCATTATTTTTCATTTGATTTTTTTTTTATATATTTTATAAAATTAAAATATATTTTTATTTATAAAATTAAAATAATATAAAAAAATAAATTTAAAAAATTTATGAACTGTTATGAATTTGTAAAATGTGATTAGAGATCGATAAAATTTCTATGCTAATTAGGTTTGATTTTTTTTTTTAAATCAATTCATTAATCAAAAATTATTTTTTAAAATCAAATTGAGCCCAATTGAACAATTATCTATTATTATTCAATATTTTAATTTTTATCGATAATTTATCAATACAATAATTTTTTATTTAATAATATAAAAATAAAAAAATTAGTATGACTTTATTTTTCAAAAAAATAAAATAAAGAACCAATATTTATACAACATGTGACATAAAATTAGAAGTTATTTGAGTATTGTCACAAACGAACATGACATGAAAAAATAACTAAAATACGACATGATACGAAAAAATAAAATGATCACGACATGAATACACGAATGTGTCGAAATTTATATGAAATGAATTTTATACAAAATTGAGAATTATTTGAATAATGCCAATTAGACCTGACAATATCGAATACAAAAAAAATAGCTAAAATACAATACAACACGAAAAAATAACACTAACACAATATGAAAATACGAATATATCAAAATCTATACATAATTTGTCAAAATTTATATATATAATACTGTTAATATGATTAAAATATAAAAATAACATAAATACAATATAAAAATAAAAATTAAGCTGCTTGCCACGTTGAGGGATAATAACTTTAATTGTATTCATATAGAATCGATTGATCCCTCAATTGAGGGATAATAACTTTAATTGTATTTATATAGATTATATAGATTACATGCATTAATTTGATTTATCTAATTGAATGTAACTTTCCCAACTTAAAGTATATTATATTAATCTTTTACAAATAATTCATTTTGATTACTTGTAAGTATTAAATTGGTATATTCGTTTTACATCCATATCCACTAGAATGCTCCCCCTAATTGGCAGTACTATATAGTAATTGATATAATATTCTCTGGTTTCTACTAATATTCTTCTATACCAAATTTGAATAGTTCAAAATTTTAAAATCTTTTTTTTTTGGCAATAATTAACATGTAAAATACAACATTTTGCATGAGTTTTGACAGACATAATTATAATAAAATAAAATACTAATTTATAAATTGGCACAAACATTTAAAATAAATAAGTTAAAATATAACAATGCTATTATCTTTTTGTGTAAATCCAAAATATAAAAAAGAGAAAAGTTACTACATTGATATATGATTTTAATAAGATGGAAAATGTATCTATGGTTTTATTTTTAAATATAAAAAAGTTTGAACTTGAAATTTTTAATAAGATGGAATTGGAAGTATTTCTGTTGAGGGACTTATGATTTTATTTCTTATTGGCTTACTTTCTTACTTTAATGATTTTAAAAAAGAAAACAAAACGTATCTTTCAGTAGATCTATCCAATGGCCGAATTACTTGTCAGGTCTGACAAGCTCGACTCGTATTTGATCGGTTCTAAACAAGTTTTTTTTTTTTTTTAATTTAGCTCGACCTGAATTATTATTTATAAATACATATTTTTAATAATAAAAATATTTCAATATTTTGTAAACAGTAAAATGAATTTTCGAATCCATTCGAATCAAACTTCGATAAGAGATATAAAAAAGTTGGACCGCGACCCAATCCATAGATATATCCAGTTATGAATTCATTTCATGCACTCGATTATCACGAAACTTTTTTTTTTCATAAAAATTATCATAGAACATTGATATAACTTAAGCACAATCACAAACGTTAATTTATGGTAAATAAATAAATTTTATTCGAAATATTTTAATGGAACCAATTTTAATACATAATAAATGTGATTAAGTTATAACATATTTCATGATAACTCCTACAAAAACGAATGAATCCATGCTATAAAACTTTTTTAATTTTGAACCAATATTCAATGCCCCTTGATAATAATAACCATTGTCTTCAAATTGCCAATGAACATAGAGTCTCATTAGTTAGGTCTAGTTTCTGTATTATTTAAACGGTTTTAATCATTTTTATAAATATAAATAAAAGAAAATTGAAAACAACAAATTATAAAATGAACTATAAATCACGTGCTATTATTTTTCATATTTCGTGTTTTTTTTTTGTATTTTTTTATATTAATCATGTAAATATAAACACAACATAAATTATTAAATGTGTTAAAATTTTAAATACAAATATAATATATGCATTAAATATATCATATCATATTTATTATGTTATTTTCGTATTTATTAAATATATTATGTTTATAACGTTGTTCAAAATTATCAAATCAAAATGGTATCTTTGACAAGATCTGTTGGCTCATTCCCACCGTTAAAATAAATACTCTTTTTAAAAAAATTATTAATTGAAACATAAATGATATCAAATCTAATTAATCACCAAATTTTTCATTTTTTTATAAAAAAATTGCTAACCAATATCTTAAAAATATTTTAAAAATTATTATATATAATAATATTTTTATTTAATAAATTAAAAATATAAACAAAATTATTAATTTTTATATCTAATATAATATTATTATAATAACATATCAAAAATATTAATTTTTATATCTAATATAATATTATTATAATAATATATTAATTATCCTTAAAAATTACCTAATAAAAACATTAGTTAACAAAATTATTTTTATAAAACTCGCATCTTTAACAACTATAGTAGTACAGTGGCCCCACCTTATCCCACCGTGTGATCTGATCTTCAAATTTTTTTTAAAATGTGAGCCACGTGCAAATCAACGGTAAAATATTTTAATCATAAGAATTCCCTGTGAATAAGCCACGTGTACCAACCTCTTTCTGCGTGTGCTACACCGCCATTCCATACAACCACAGCCCAACAGAACAACACCTTTTTATTCTTTTCTCTTTCTAATTCTCGATCTGATGCTTCTTTCCTTTCTAATTCTCTTCTTTTTCATTGCTATAAAAAAAATCCAAACAAAATGATCAAAAGCCAACCAACAAACCAGAAAACAATGTCTTCGGTAGTGAAGTTAGCAGCATCTCAAGAAAGCCATGAAGAGGGTAACAATGAACGGTTAGATCATTTGCTTAAAATGGATCCAACGCTTTCCAATATTAGTTTGTCTCTCTCTGCTGATACTTTCCTCAAAGCTGCCATGGCTCTCAAGAACGAGGTACGCTGGTTTGTCTCATGCAAATTTTTTTTTCCTTTTTGGGGTTTTGTTTATGACTAAAATTATTCTTACATTTAAACCTCTGACAGTGACTATCTATCATCGTATAAGATGCAAATATCGTTAACTGGAGAACAAGTTTTTAAGGTTGTCTTAATTATCAGGGAGAACTGAGAAGTTTAAGCTAAGGGTTTTTTTTTTTGTTGGTGTAGGTGGTGGAGGTCACGTGGAAAGGAGGAGGTGGATCGGATCCGGGAATAGACCCGACTGTGTACACGGGTCTGCTGGGGACAGCTTTCACTTGCTTGAGATCATACGAGGTGACTGGTAATCGGCAGGACTTGCTATTGTCCGCTGAGATCGTTGACACGTGCGTCTCTGTCGCACGTGCCTCCACTAGGTAAATTTTTGTTGTTGTGTTATATATATATATATATATATATATATATATATATATATATATAAAAGTATGAATATTGACAATCTTTTGAAATGACGATAATACATATTATTATTTATTATATTACTAAATAACTATTAAAATAATATTTTATTATGCCATTATAAATATTTTATTATTATTAATAAGATTTATCTAATTTATAAATAAGAAGTTTAATTTCATTAAAACACTTTGGTTAAATAAATTAATTTGATAATAAATATGTAGAATTGCTTTATCTTAAAAAATTTAATTTTTCACTATCTTACAAAATGAATTAATTTTATTTGATATTTAAAATTTACTTTAAATTTTTTTATATTCATAATTAATTTTGCATTAATATTAAAAATAATATAATAATTTGATATAATTTGTACATGAAATAAAATTTACATACAAATTTTAGTTAATATAATTATATATTCAAAAATACATAAATCAACGAGTATTCACATGTGAATACATGTGATAATAAATACTAATATATATATAGACAGAAATGATCTACTTATATTAGTACTAAATTAAATTAGTTTTATATATTTTATAATATTTTATAAGATTTATATTTTAACAAATCGACCGTTAAATTTAACAATATAATTATATTCGTTATGCACGTAAAATTTCAGAACGATCCGATATTTCTATCATATCGATCGATAATATTGTATTTTTTAATATATATTTAACGATTGAAAGTTTTTTATATCGAAAAAATAGTTAGACATTTTTAATTTACTCGAAATTTGATGTATATGATCTACGTGAATAAAATATAAAATACAATGATCGGATTAAAGAAATATAAATCATATAAAAAATTATAAAAATATATAAATTCAATTTAATTTTATATTAATATAAATAAATTCCTTTTCATATATATATATATATATATATATATATATATATATATTGAAAAGAAAAATTAGATATTGTGAGAATGACCGTACAAAATTTACAATTTTCATGGTGGAAGCTCTGAAAATTAATGGCACTTCCGTACTCGTTTTGGCTAATGAACAATCACCCATTTATTTATTTAAATTTTTTTTTTGTGTAAAAGTATTATCTTAAAGAATCAAACTCACAATAAAACTTCAGATTTTTTTTCACAGCATTTATCTTTTATTCATTTTAATTTAAACTAGGGCATTTTTTTAACTTGAAAAATAGTTAAGGGGACTTGTCGTCTGTCGGCATTAATGTGATTGTTGAATTTGGACAATGTGTAGGTAAAAACTTTTGTGAGTAATCAATAATTACCTATAATTTACGTGTTATTGAATATCATATTCTAAGTATCAGCGATCAATTTAATTTTATAATCTCAAATATGATTTAGTTTATTAGAATCTTCATCAATCAAAATGAAAAATCCTTTTTTTTTTTTAAAGAATCAAAATGAAAAATCTGTCAAAAGAGATTGATAAAATAGAATCATGTTTATGCAGACACGTGACATTTTTATGTGGTAGAGGAATAGATTGATAAAATAAAAATCATGTTTATGCAGACACGTGACATTTTTACGTGGTAGAGGAGGGGTCTATTCACTGGGAGCTGTGGTGGCTAATTACACGGGGGACCATCAAAGACTTGACATCTTCCTAAATCTCTTCCTTGAGGTAGCTTTCTTTAACCCCAACCCATATGTTTCACTACATGATTAAAAATCTATGTGCTCCATCAACTGCTTTCATATATGACTTCTCATGAAAAATCCATGACCGATAGTCTTAATCACCGCCTAAATATAAAGAATAAATACCTACTCGTTAAGGAAACATGTATGTTGCTTTGCTTGCTTGGCCGTGATTTACTCTTTCAAAGGACTGTAGGGATGGCAAAATTTGATTCGTTTTATGAATTTTGTATGAATCCGTTTTGAATAGGAATTTTTTTTTTGAAAAGTAGTGACAAGGTGGAGCGAGACGGTTTTGGTTAATGCTTGTTCTGCTCCCTCCTATTCCGATTTTTAAAATTACTATTTTACTATTTAAAATATTTTATATATCCATTTTATATATATATATATATATATATTGGACGTATACACTAAAATATATATACTAATATTTTATAAATATATATACTTTTAGTATATATTATATATAATAAAAAATTATATATACTAAAATTATGTTAATGAATAAATTATAATATACTTTTTATAATATTAAATTAAAATAATTGATAAAAAAGCGAGTGAAGCGGTTATGGATGTAACTGATATTCATGGAGGCGGAGGTTTTCAACATCCATGCAAGAGTTAGGCGTAGTTGGATAAAGCAATCCCTGCTCCATTGTTATCCCTAGAGAAAGGTAGCATTGGCAGCTTTTTTTTTTTTGGGTACAAAGTAGGTTATCGTCTGGGTATAAGAAAAGGGATTCCAAATATTGGGATTCGAATTCCAAATTTGTTGGATGCCATCTCTTAAAAATGACTGCATGAACCAACTGAACTAAGTCTCTTTATAAGGTATATGTGGGCAGCATTTTGATAAAAAAAAAAAAAAGATTTGTTACTTTTGCCTTTGATAAGGTATATGTGGGCTGTGGCTCTTTTTCATGCATTGCTTGTGGGAATTGTCTTTTCTTTTTGCTGATATTGAAATTAATAATCCTTAGTTTTATATGTTTTCCATTCTTGTTAAGTGGTAGATACTGCCAAATAAATGTTACTTGAGTTGAGTGTTAGGTATTTGGTTTCTACTTTCTATGCTTTAAGTAGACAAAATCATGAGTATGCGGATCCATTGAGGCATAAAGATTTGCTTGGATGTGAATGTAGGGAGGTTCACTTTGTTTGATATTCGTTGGGCCATTGCTATGCTGGACAGCACTATATCTATAAGCTAGATATTATGGGACAGACTAATACTGCCATTTCTTGTTTGATTTTAACATCTTTTGTTTCATCTCTACTTAGATGGTCACCAAAATTTAATTGGACCATAAGAAATAACTTATTCATGTCTTTCCGTTTTCCTTTTTTTACATGTTAAAAGAGCCACAAAACTTAAAGCTTAAGCTGTTTAAGTAAGCATATCCGTTAGTTTTTCTTGGCCCGAAAAATATACTACATTCACTGTCATTTCTTTATATTCATAAATCCATAGATATTCTCTATAATCCCCATCTATGTTATTATTCGGACTCGGTTGTAAGTGTCGGATACGGGTATGTTCAATTTTTTCATATATTTGAAGGCTCATATCTCTATATCCATGTCCGAATATGCGTCACGTGTGTCAAACACGAATATTTCAAGAAAAATGAAAAATCGAAACAACAAAAATCTCCATCGTTTGACTATGAATCTCTTAATTGTAATATTAGCTTCTTTAAACAATGTGAGGTTCATGGAAAGCATTATAATAATATCTTTAGTATTTCAATTAACAAACTATAGGTAGCACAAGAAAAAGCCCTCCCAGTAGGACCTGAAGAAGGTGGTTTTGGGATGTCATATGATCTTCTTTATGGGCGAGCTGGATTCTTATGGGCTGCTTTGTTCCTAAACAAGCATCTTGGGAAAGAGACGGTACCCAATGATGTTGTTTTGCCAATTATTGATGCCATATTAGCTGGGGGTAGAACAGGGGCTTCGGATCACCCAGCCTGCCCGCTAATGTATCGATGGCATGGCACAAGGTATTGGGGTGCAGCCAATGGTCTTGCTGGAATCTTGCAGGTGCTGCTCCACTTCCCTCTTTCTGAACACGATGCTGAGGATGTCAAAGGAACTTTAAGATACATGATGAGTAACAGATTCCGCCGTAGTGGAAATTACCCCTCAAGTGAAGGGAACCCAAGGGATAAGTTGGTGCAGTGGTCTCATGGTGCAACTTGTATGGCAATCACTCTGGCCAAGGCATCACAGGTAATTAGCAACTCTTGCACTCTTAATGCAACTTATTCCTGACGGCAATTTAACATAAATAACAATGTTATACATTTTATCTATGTTACTTGGACATGAGTGTGAGTGTCGGATACTGATATGTGTTTGACATTGGTTTGTTCAATTTTTTCTAAGTTTTTTCATGTATTTGGAGGGTACTTGGAGGGTCATATCCCCATATCATATCCGGATATGCGTCGGATACGGGTGTCGGACACAGATACTAAAAGAAAAGCGAAGAGTCAGAGCAACATAGCATTTTATAGGTTCAGAGGGTCAAATGTGATGAGGTTTAACAACTCCCATCCACACATTGTGACTAAAAAGCTACGTTACTTGGATTCGGGTGTGAGTGTCGGATATGAGTATGTGTTCGACAGGGTTATGTTTGACTTTTTCTAGGTTTTTCTATGTATTTAGAGGGTTCTTGAGGGATCATATCCCCATATCCATATCCGGATATGCGTCGGATACGGGTACTTCAAGAAAAATAAACATAGCTAAAAAGAATTAGATTATAGCTTTCGCTCTTTAGTCAGGCCTGTATACTCAATATTTGAGATGTGCTTTGCAAGTCTAATGTAGTTCATTAAGTAGTACTAGTTCGTTTTCCTTGTTCAAATCCATACTTTTGCTTTGTTCGTGAAGGTGTATCCAAATGATAGAGAATTCCGCGACGCTGCTATAGAAGCAGGGGAGGTTGTATGGAAGAATGGGTTAGTCAAGAAGGTGGGACTAGCTGATGGTATTGCCGGAAATGCCTATGCTTTCCTTTCCCTTCATCGCCTTACCGGAGAGACCATATATGAAGAAAGGGCAAAGGCGTTTGCAAGCTTCTTGTACCATAATAAAAGGAAGCTTGTAAATGTTGGACATGCCCCCGGAGCTGATCATGCCTACTCCCTTTTCCAAGGACTTGCTGGGACAGCTTGCCTCTGGTTTGATCTGCTTGCACCCCAGAACTCTAAATTCCCAGGATATGAGCTCTAAGTGAAGATGAAGGGACTCGAATATTTTACAACTATGGAGGGTGACTTTTAACTTGTATATTTAAGTGTATGACTTAATCAGCCAACTGCTTTAATGTCAAGATATAATTAGTTATATATCTTTAATTACCTAAGCTTATGGGGTTTTGAGTTGGGTGAATTGGTGGGAACCTGCATGGTAAATATTACTTTGAAGTGAAATTTGCAGTCTAGCATATAAAATGAAATTCCTTGGTAAAGTTACTTATTTTTGGTGAGAGGTGAAAATTGGATTTTTTTTTTTGTATGAAGGAAGTCGCAATTTGAGGATAAGAGAATAAGTTGTAATACTAGGATTCAAATTTAAAATCTGGAGGATGTGGGTGACTATATGAATTAATTGAATTAAGCTATGGGTTTAAAGAATTTTTATCCAGTATACTAAAATACATTCCAGCAGGTTATGAGCTCCTTGTGGACTCATGAAAATTAAGGCATGCTTATGTCATTTTATTTTGTAATATACCTGCAAAATGGAAAATCATAGTATTTGAGAAGAGCCTGAGTTGAAAGCATGCTTATCGGGGTTATATTCGATGGTGTCCAGTGTTATTAAAATCCGATCGGATTGATCGGTCAGATCGATTGAATCGAAAATTGATGGTCTGTTCGGTTTGGTGCATGTCATAGAATCAAATTTTTTCGAACAGGTAGAAAATCGATTGAACCGATAAAAAGTCGAAAAAATCGATATACACTTATTTTTAAAAAAAATTATTGTATGTGATAAGATTTGAACTTTTAAGTAACTCCTAAAATCTATATTCAAAATTATACCGTTTAGTCAAAATTATATTTTTATTAAATATTTATTATATTTAATACTTATTTAATATTTTAAAATTTTTTTTATAGAATCGACCAATTTAACTAATCCAACCAATTAAACCGATAATCGAAAGTCTCACCGATTCGACTTTCAATATGATTTTTTCACCTTGATGGTGTCATGGTGATTTGTCTACAATTATCATGGTTGAGGTCCATTTGAAAATCATATCTACCCCATAGCAGTGGATCTTTTTCAAGCCAAGAAATCAAGGCCCATGGAATTGTTTTTGGGCATATAAAGACCCATGAATAAGAGTGACTATGTTTGGTCCAAATAAGCCCATTTATTGATTAACCACAAAGCCCAAATTTCAATATATGGACCCACAAAATATCCACGTGTATAAATCGGGTTCGACTCAGACATACTTTATAGTCTTCCTTAACAACACCAAATTATTCCCTTTTATATATAAACCTCCACAAAAACCCTAACCGTCCTTTGTAAGGAAACCCTAAAAGAGAACAGCAGCAGCGGCATTTTCCCCCGGGGCTGTAGCCAAAAGACCCATCAAACAAAAATGAAGGTTTTTTTTTTTTTTTTTCTCTTTTCCTTTTTTATAAGAACAAAGATATTTCAATCTCTTTTGGGTTTTGTTTATTCTTTTTCATTTTATTGATTTTTTGTTTGTTTGTTTCAGTTCAACATTGCAAATCCAACCACTGGTTGCCAGAAGAAGCTGGAAATCGACGATGACCAAAAACTGTATTTTCCTTTCTATTTTCTCTCTCTCTCTCTCTCTCTTTTGTTGGTTTTAAGCTTATTTTGTTGCTTTCAATTCCAATATTAGTGTTAAAGGCAATGCTTGTTATTTTAACCAATGACAAAACCCAAATGAAAAATATGACTTCTTTTTGGTTATTTTGTCTATCTACATTTGGAATATTATTTGTTAATGTTTGTTATACTGGGTGAGATTGAATTTTGTAGATTATTTAGAGATGTGCAAAAAAATTGTTAGAAACAAATTAAAATTTATAGTTTTTGCTAATGAAATTTGGATGTATGTGATTTGGGGCATAAATTTTATGCAACAGTGGCGAAAAAAACTTAAAATTTTAATGGGTTTTTCCCTTTTATTTGAAAGTTTGTTTTGTCTAGCTGATTTAGACATTGTCGAAGAGTAGAACAATTGTGATGAATGTTGCATGTTTTTTATATTGTTGAAACTTCATTGATAGTCGTCTATGTAGTGTTATGCAAAATGCAACTGTTATTTATATTTCCTAAATCCAGCAAAAACAAACATGAGCTAATTGATTTTATTTGAAAATCTTTTCATTTCCATTTATGTTATGAAGTTAGGACATGGAATGTATGGTGGATTAACCTACTGAATATAGTAGTTGTCATTATATTATGAAAGAACATTGACAAGCAAGTTAAGGAAAAACAATCTCTTATACTTTATAAGATGATTGCACATCTGTTAAATTTTGTGCTGATTATTTTGTTAATTAATAGTTTCTTTTGACACCACTTTTTTGTGTATAATGGTGTTTTTCTTCTCTAAATTCCATCTTTACTTACCTAATGCAAAGAAAACAGAAAGGAAATTCAACTGAAACTATTTTTTTATCATAGTTATTTCTTGCTGACAGTGCAGTTATACATGTTAGCGGCTTGGTTTGACTGTGATTGTGTTTGCAAGCATTTATTTGTTCTCTTTTTGCAATGCAAGTTATAATTGTTTCTTAAGAAGAAAATTTTCTCACCTTGACCTTTGAATCACAGCCGAGCCTTTTTTGACAAGAGGATCTCACAAGAAGTCAGTGGTGATGCCCTGGGTGAGGTATGTTTTCAAGTTACTTCTATCTTCTCTTTATCTGTCTCAAATTTCTGCTGGCACATCTGGCCTTCTTAACTGCAATTTGCTCTTCCCTTATTATCATTTAATAGGAGTTTAAGGGCTATGTATTCAAGATCAAGGGAGGCTGTGACAAGCAAGGTTTTCCTATGAAGCAAGGAGTTCTCACTCCTGGCCGTGTTCGTCTTTTGCTTCACAGAGGTCTGTGGACTCTGCAAATTTGTTCCTTTTTTTTTTTATTTGTGTAGAAATGTTTTTCCATTATGAATTTTTGATTTATTGAATGACTGTTTTCTTCTGAACAGGTACTCCCTGCTTCCGTGGGTATGGTAGGAGAAATGGAGAGCGTAGGAGGAAGTCAGTTCGTGGATGCATTGTTAGTCAAGATCTTTCAGTTCTGAACTTGGTTATTGTGAAGAAGGGTGAAAATGATCTTCCTGGATTGACTGACACTGAGAAGCCAAGAATGAGGGGTCCAAAGAGAGCATCAAAAATCCGAAAGTTGTTCAACCTCTCTAAAGAGGATGATGTCCGGAAGTACGTTAATACTTATCGTCGAACCTTTACAACCAAAACTGGTGAGTGCAAAATATTTATTTTTGTTTCAAGTTGTCACGGAAAGAAAATTTTTATTTGTGATTTTATTTTAGTTTTTGGAAAAGTATGCCCTTATAAGTTAATGATGGAAGCTGCGCCCAATTTAAAAATCAAAACCATTTTTTGAAATGCAGGTAAGAAAGTCAGCAAGGCTCCCAAAATTCAGAGGCTGGTGACTCCTTTGACTTTGCAGAGGAAGCGCGCCAGAATTGCAGAGAAGAAGAAGAGAGTTGCAAAGGCCAAGGCTGATGCTGCTGAGTACCAGAAGCTCCTTGCCCAGAGGTTGAAGGAGCAGCGTGAGCGCAGGAGCGAGAGCTTGGCTAAGAAGAGATCCAGGCTCTCTGCTGCCTCTAAGCCGTCCATTGCAGCTTAATTGTGCCACAAGGTTTTGTATCTTGGTCGGTTGTGCAATCCTGATTCTAAAATCTTATTATAGGATGAGGTAATTTTGATTGTTCAATTTTCAAGAGTCAACAATGTTTTTTTTGGGGTATCACATGAATAGTATGCTTTAAATTTTTGTTACATTATGTTGCGAGTGTTTACCTATTCTTCTGGCCATTCTGTGAATGGTTAATTACTACTGATTAGGTTGCATTCTAAGTATCAAACATTTTATTTCTTAACCTGCAAAAGCATGTTCTTAGTGCTCAAGGTATCCCATAGTGCTATGTTGCTCCGACTCTTCATTTTTCTTGAAGTACTCATATCCGACACCCGTGTCCGACCCATATCCGGACATGGGTATGGGGATATGATCCTCCAAGGACTTTCCAAATACATAGAAATCTTGAAAAGAATTGAATATACCCGTGTCGGACACATACTCGTGTCCGATACTCATACCCGAGTCCGAGTAACATAGCCATAGTGGAAGATTTTATGGGGTTGCAAAAATGGTGTTTCCCTTTGCTGCCCCCCTATAGTTTACTGCATTGGTCAATCTATCTGGGGTTGGGGTTGGGGTTGAGGTTGAGGCATGCATGTTAAATTGTTAATCTTGTTCTCTTATCCTTTTTGAAGATACCCTTAATTAGGCCAAATTTGGGAAAAAATTTTAATGGTACTTTCTGTTTTGTTAATGCTCACAATTTTAATTCTACATGCAAGCTTGAATGCATCTGCCCCTACCTCATGAATTTTGCAATTTCCCCTGAAATTTATTTTGGTGAAGGAAGGAAATGTTAAAGTAACATGTGGGGTTGTTATTTTCAGTAAATCCCACCCATCATATTATATTGGCTTTTATTATTTGCTGTTAAATCTTTATTTTTTCCTGATTTCTTCTTTTGGTTTGTTTTGGATGGAGCATCCATTGTGCCATTGCTTTATTGCCATCTGTTCGTAATTGAATGTCTATTTTAACCTTTTCGAAATTCATTTTTTTTTTCACAATTTATATTTTATTTAGGCTTGGTTTGGATTTCATTGTGCCAGAATCTTTAATAATTTGTGGGGTGGAAATCCTCACCGACAGTGCATTTGGATGCACTTTCAGTGAGATATTTCACCTCACCAGTTTAATTAAAAAAAATAGGGGTTCAGTTGATAATTGGACTTCTTGTAGAGGAAAAAACTTTTTTTTTTATCCTTTCATTATATTTTTTCTTTTTAAATTTTATTCAATTTTTTTAAATTTATTTTTAAATTATTTATTTTTTAACATAAAATTATTTTTAATTATTATTAATTATTATTTATACATTTTAATTTAATACTTATTGTTTTTATTATAATTCATTTTATTGTTACTGTATATATTTTATTGTTAATTTTAATTTTATCATTACAATATTAATTTTATTATTATCATTATTATTTTTAATTTTATTAAATTAATTTTATCTTCTATTCAAATAAAATTTTAAATTCTTATTATCCATCCAAATAGAATCTTAAGGGGATACTTTGCCTGCCCTGTATCTGAATGGTAAGATTTTTACAAGTGTTTTGAGTGGTAATATGGAAGCAAGTGCAATGTGTCACGTGGTGGGGTAGGTGTGTGTTGTTGAGTCCTCGACGTGTACTGTCAGATGTGTTACATCTGTAATACACTAAAATCATCTGTTTATCTCACTTAAATAGGTTAGTCTTTTGGGTCTAGGTCTAGGCTTAGGCTGTTGACAAGTGGTATCAATCACTTTAGGCTTTTATCTTGTGTGCTTGGACTTTGGAGACATTAGACATTACAAGATAGTATTGTCCCCTGACGAGGATTTCATAGATAAGTCGGAAGTAAATCTGCTATTTATTTTATATTTATATTATAATTATATTTAAAGTATTATATATTTATATATATATTTATTAATTTTTAGTATATAATTTTAATTATTATTTATAATTCATGTGTGAATTTTATTCATCAGCTAAACTGTGATAGTAAATAAAATAGTTATAAACAGGAATCCCATCCCAATGGAAAATGGATAATACTTAAATCAGCGAGGATACTTGATTGAACGTGATTTTTTTTCCATAAAAGGCAAGGAAAAAACCTTAGAAAAACTATACTTGACATTTTCTAATTATCCAAAAAAAAAAAAAAAAAACATTTTCCATGAAAAACAGAGAACCCGTGAGTTCGGATAGAAAAACTTCACCTCGAGGTTGAAAGTGGTGTTAATTTTTTGCGTAGTGGAACACAATTCAAATAGATATGATAATTTATTTATTGTATCAATTGTGTAAAAATAAATATAAAATAAATTATTAAATGTGTCAAAATTATAAATACAAATATAATACATGTAATAGATATATCATATTAATTATTTTAATTATATTTAAATGTGCATATAATATTTACTTTATTATTTTTGTATTTATAATAATATATGAATATGATATTCAAAATTATTAAATCTAATTTCAAATGCAAGTACTGTACTAGTAAATTTTTTATGAGGAAACTTTTCTAGGGTTCGTTTGAATGCAATCCCCTATAAAAGTTGTCTCGAAGTTGACAATATGGAGTATGGGAGTACCTTTATTTGCATTCAGTGTTTTGAAAGGTCGAACCCTAAACCGTCCTGATGTACAAACAAACAGCAGGATATTATGAAATTTTCATGGTTGCTTTCAAGTTCAAGTTCCAATGGTCCTTTTTCATTTACCCATCACATCTATGCTTCTCACAGTCTGACAGATTAAACTATCTTTTTAAATACGTCAGAAAAGGACAATTATAAAGAAAGGTGAACTGGGTTGGCATCTTGTGCATTATTGTTGCAAGTATAGCAACAATTTTGTTCTCACGATTCTATGTAGCTATTCGCAAAATGGCAAATTCTTGACTCTAGTTTTGGCAATCAAGAAAAAAAAATCTGAAGAAAAGTCTTTGATATTTGCATAATTCACTGATTCATTGTCTTTAATTCCTCTTTAATTCTATCAAAGATTCCAACCAGAAGCATCTTAGTTATGATAAGATTTGAGCATATGAATTTGATTTCTCAAGCCTTAATTCTGTTTTCTAGAGCTTTCTCTATTCTATCAACGGCTTCATATACAATACAATAAAATTTCTTCCTTCAAGATTCCAGTAATACATTATACATCCATAGGCTGGCTATTGACCACCCTGCAATTGGTTCTTATCTCACCAGGCTGCCCATACTGCAACTCACCCATCTTCAACATTCCCTCAACGAAGGCGTTGAAAAATTCATTTTGGTCATTGCTAAAATGCTTAACATGTTGTCTAGTTCGAGGAAATGTGAAAAGGGTTTGATCCGAATTCAGAAATCCTCTTCCTGCAACCAAGTCTTTGAAATATTGGTTATCAAACAATCTGGGTGTTGCATCAAGAGCTCCGGTTACATTTTCATCTACACCAAGTGGACAAAGCTCGTCTAGCTTTTCTCTGAACCCTGGTTCGATGGCTGGGTCAGGCTTGCCCGACCCAGATTGGTTGTAGAGCCTGAACATGATTGAGAAGCACCTGGCTTCCCCAATAGAGTGTGATCCTGACAGGGCTACAAGATCCTTGACAGATAGATTGAATCGGCTGAAAAGATCAACCAGGGAACTTGCATCTGCTCTTGGGCTTGGCATTATATTGTTTGAGTCTTCTTGACTGGCTGTTAAACTATCTTTTCTTCCCAGTCTCACTACCCAATCAGGTCCTCCAGTCTGGATTGATTATAAACACAATAAGAATCACATCATTTTTTTTTTTTTTTGTAAATGTAAAGCAAAGCCTCACTTTAAAACTCTTTAACAAAGTTAATTAGCTTGGCTTAAGCAAAACACAATTAATACTATCTGCTAGCAAAACCTCAAAAGGGTTTTACTCTATCTAGAACTAGAATTCATTACTTGACAACCAGAAAAGAAGGATTAAGAAGAGAAAGCACAATAGCAAACAAAACATGGACTTAACAGCTGCACTTTTTGAACATTATGGGGCGAATTGTTCTTTTTAGAAGCTTGGATGGGATAAAGAATAAAACAATTTAGGCAAATATTTAAGGTTAATTATAAAGTATCCTAGTTAACAAAGTTAGGACAAAAAGCGCCCATTCTGCTGAATTTCCAGCAGAAAACAAAAACAACTCAGCAGCTAAGTATCTCTATTAGGCTACCATATGGCCAAAATGTGAATATAGCTTGTTTTTGAAGGGGGAAGAAAAAAAAAGCTAAACAGGACAAAGCTAACAATAGTACCAGGGCAACGGCATCTCTGGCGGCCATGATTATGGTATCTGCACAAGAAACGATTCCTGGACAGGCCTCCTCCAAGGCTTCCTTGACCTCATCGACAACTTCGAAAGATCTTAGCGAATTTATATTGGAAAGAGCTAGTTTTTCCCCAAGCATGTTTGGTGTATCATCTAGCAGCACAGAAGCATCACAACCCTGTAAAAAGAGGTAAAAAAAAAAAAAATCATGTACTACAAAGTAATAAGAAAAAGGTAGACATGGAAATATATATATATATATATATATATATATATATATATGATATGAGGTCTTTGCTTTGTTAAAATTAAAGTTTACATTAACAAAGCAATCATGGAATTGAAGGCGCATGACTGAAGCAACGCTTCTTGGTTCCCTAATCATGGCCTTCCTCATCACATCTCTGACTATGAATTCCGCTGGTGGACATGTTTCAGAGTAAAACCCTGGCCGGAGAGGGGCTGCAGCGCCCATGGTCACTAGTAGGAGAAAGAGTAGTGAAGGAAAGAGAGACATTTTTTGGGGGGCACAAAACAATGGTGGATGGAATGTGTGAAAATAGACCAATTTAGGCTTTTTCAATGGGTTTTAAACTTGGTGGATGCATTCTTAGAGCCTATGGGTGGGATATGATGGTGTGATGGGTTGTTTTATAATACGAATTTTAAATTGTTTGAATATCAAAGTTTGTTTTTTTAAAGCGAGAGCGGGAAGAAACGAATTTTTTTTAATAAATGTTTCTTCTGCTTTATCTCATTTTATTTATTAAAATTATTATTTTATTTTTAAAATATTTTATTTCTCTTTATACTTTTAATATATGTATACACTTATATTTTATATATACTAAATAATTATATATTAAAATTATATTCATGAATAAATTATAATATTTTTTTATAATATTAAATTAAAAAAATTAATAAAAATGAACGGAATAAAATAGAACGATTATAAATGTAATCAACATTTATGTAAGCAGAATGATAATAATATTTCAATATCTATATAAAAAAATATAGATAAATAAAGCGATCGTCCCGCATCATTCCATTAACATTTTAATAAAAACCGCAAGACTATTTATTTTATATTTCACCATACATCATTTTTTAATCATATTTATAAATTTCACACCCCAAAACATGTATGTGCAAATAATTAACAAATGCTAACAAGTCAAGCTTCTAATTGCATTTATTTTGTTACTATTTTTGTCTATATATTTTGTAGACCTGATAATTCGTGTATGTTAGCAATCTTGTAAGCAATTAACAAAATTTCATTACTACTAAATATAAATTAAAAGACTAAACAACAGGTTACTTATCTGTAATTCCGGCAGAACAACATATAAAAAATACGAACAATCCAGAATAAAAAATTGACAATACTTACAGGTTAATCCGAATACAGAAAAAGGATAATCGAGTCAAGGTTGGACCTCTGACCTTAAGACGATTATTACCTGTCTCTCAGGTGCTAACAGTATGTCGCAATTCGTCTCCTAGGCCTCCTCGATTACGTTGCAATCAAGAGCACACTTTTAGCAACACGGCGAACCAGAAAAAATGTCGGTCTCTCTCACAGAAGACACTGAAAAATACAAGAGCAGTATAGAAAAATTAGGAGAAATTTTCAGTACATTAAAAAGACAGGCACTGCTCAGGTTTATATAGAAAAACAGATGACTTTTCGGAACAGACACATCATTTGGAACAAAACCTGTTCGGCCAAACAGGCAGCTTTTGAAAATAAAAATGTTCTTAGTTTAAACCGAACAGACAAAACTTTTAACAAACAAAAAAGTTTGGTCCGAAAAGATACTTCTTAAACAGACAAGTCTCTTGGTTGGAGAATGCTGAATCGGTTTGGTTTGGACCGAATAAATATATCGGTTGGGCAGTAAAAAATTAATTATTGACCCAAACCCGACCCAGCCCAAGCTCGGCTCGGCTCGGCAGCGCGCTCGCATGTGGTCCAGCCCAGTTTGTGTAGGTCCTCACCCACCACAAAACTTGGGTGCCCTTTGGGGCCCAACCCCTCATGGAAACAAGGCTTATAAATACCACAAGCTTATGCCTTTGTTCATCCTATGTGGGATTCCACACCAATCACTAACATCAACCAACTTTCTTCCTCTTCAAGTGGGTACAAAGAGATTAATTTCTCATTCAAACATGATATCAATTGTGTACTTAAATTATGCACCGTGTATCTACTTACGACAACCTACGTATTAGAATACATATTTCGTATTTATATACCAAATAATATATTGATATCCAACAATTTCCCACATGAATGAAAATTGTCTGATTAAAACAACGAACTGACTCGGAATATGAGAGAGTTAAACCTTGAAGAGTTATTGCATCAAGATAGGTAGCTTTTGACTTTGAACCTTCCATAGTGAATAACTATCGGATTTACTCGGCTAACTAGTGAACATGATGTCTTAAACTATTCAGCCTTTTGTATAAACCAAGACAATAGATATAACACAATTCCCCTTCGAACATCTTCGGTTCTCACAATTGTGTCCATTTTGGCCCCGGACACTGCCTGATTTCTTATGAGTACTCTAGAAAATTTAGCCTGATCAATTCTCATAGAAGTGACCACTTTTCTTACTCATAATAGGTGATTGCTCATTAAGAGTATCCTGCAATACTCCACTTGATTTTATCAAGCTATAAGAATCATTAAAAGCATAGCTTATCCTAACTCCTTTGCAGGCAGCACTAAATCATCATAGGAATGGAGAAGAATGTTTAACTCTTTTAGTGCTCACACTCAGTTAACATAATTTAGTTGTCCCTTTTGAACCTAGATCTTGGGATCTCCAGTCAGCTAGGTTGGGTTTCCACTATGTAACTTTAATTTATAGGCTTAAAACCCATCCCCCTCGATGATATACTTGCTCTATTGTTAAAACATTTCGTAAGCGCGCTTCATTATCCTTTGATTTTTCATAATCAATAGTGATAATTTCATTTGAGAGCAACTGTTTAACGGTATTATGTCTTCAACGAAGTGTCGAGATTTACCGTTATACAAACAACTCTATACCTTACCAATTGCAGATTGGTTATAGCAATGTATACAAATTGCAAGCACAAGTTTCGACCAACTTGGAATATCTTCTAAATTTTCGAAGCCATTCCACTTCTTCTCCAGCTTTATCTAAAGCTATAACTTCAGATACCATGGTAAATCTGGCTATTCAAGTTTGTTTAGAAGATTTTCAAAATACTACAGCTTCTCCAATAATAAAGATAAATCCATTAGTGGATTTGAAATCTTTTGTATTGAATATCCATTTTGCATCTAGATATCTTGTATAGTGCAGTCCATAACTTTAGGTGTATCTCAAATTTCTGAGTACCCTTCCTATGGCCTTCCAGTGATCCTTTCCAGAATTACTTGTAAATCTACTCAGTTTGCTTACTGAGTATGTTATGTCCTTACATTCATTTACAACCTAATGGTTTGCTCCCAGGGTCCGTGCCACTATTGGCACCAACTGGGATCACCAATCCCATAGATAAGGTTTCATCCTTTGATTCACAACGGGATAGTCATGGTAGCACCAAGGCATGCCGATACCATAACATGAAACTCTTCCCCTCTCACTATGTCGATACCCTCATTAACGACATGATCATACCCGAGTACCTTTGTTGCATAAAGTTGACATTTTCTCACATGTCCTTCTTTTGCCCTCAAGGACTGGGTCATGATCCCTTCGAATGAGACACCAAACATAGTTTTAGATCTTATTATGATCTTTTAAGCCGGAGAAACTGATACCTTTGCAAGACACCCCTACATTTTCGTGTATTTGTAGGATGGTCTTTGACTCTTCCATAATTCATATAGTTTCTTGTTCGATTTCTTATGGGATATTTTATTTTAAAAAATAATTAGCTATTAAAATAGATTTCCCTACAAGTTCTGAGATAACCCTGAACTAATCAACAAAGCATTCATTATTTCTTTCAACGTTTGGTTCTTGCGTTTCACAATACTGTATTGTTGAGGTAAATAAGGAGAAGTGGTTTGAATGTTGATTCCATATTTTGAACCGAATTCATTAAACATTGAATCATATTCACCACTCATATCAATCCTTATTTTCTTGCTTAGTTGATTTTCGACCTCATTTTTAAAGAGTTTAAAAAACTTCCAAGGCCTTGTCTTTGCTTCTTAGCAAATAGACATAACAATATCTTTTTATCACTTCTAGTTGGCACAAACTTTAAGTCACATATATCAGTGTGAATTAAATCTAGAGGTTTACTACTTCTTTCAATCGAATAGAAATGAGCCTTAGCCAAATTGGATTCCACACAAAATTTTCATTTGTGATTTTTTATCAATAATTATTTGAGGAAGCAAATCCAAATTGTTGATTCTCTGTAAGGTCTTGTCCCACACATGACCTAATCTACCATGTCATAATTTAGAGGACACCACCAAATAATTAGAATAAATAATTTAATTATTATTCTTGTTCTTTGGCATAACAGCCATTACAATGAGCTTAAAAAACCCATCACATAAATATCTTCTACTCACAAACATACCATTTTTGGTAAGTACAAATTTATCAAATTCAAATACGAGTCTAATCTCATTCTTTCTCAACAGAGAGCCGGAAACCAAATTCTTACGAATTTCAAGAACATGAACCACATTGTTCAAAGTTAGTTCTTTAACAGATATCATCTTGAGCACTACCTTTTCATGGCCTCGTACCTTGTAAACCGAAGATTTTCTCATAAATATTTGTTTCTTTATACTCGGAGAAACTCTTTCTATCAGAACAATCATGACAAGTGACACGGGTATAAACCCACCATATCTTAGGGTTTTCTTCCATGTTCACTTGTGACACTACAACAGCGAGCTCAATCTCATTATCATCAACTAAGTTGGCTTGAGCTATTTTCTTGTTATGTAGGTAGTCCTTTGCTCGATGACCGGGCTTGTTACATATGACACAAGTTCCCGTGAACTTCTTGAAATCCGTTCCCTTATTAAATTGGAAAGAACTAGAACCAATAAATTTCCTCTTGTTGATCTTGTGCGAATGTTCAACAACATTCGCCTTGGTTTCCATGGTTTGAGTTTTAACCCTTTCCTCTGAACCACGGTTATCCTCCTCGATCCTTAATCGTATAATCAAATTCTCTAAAGTCATCTCCTTTCTCTTGTGCTTTAGATAGTTCTTGAAATCTTTCCACAAAGGTGGTAGTTTCTCTATCAAAGCCGCCGTCTCAAATGATTCACTAAGAATCATTCCTTCGGCATCAACATCATGGAGGATCAACTGATATTCTTGGACTTGGTTAATCATGATTTTCGAGTCCATCATTTTGAAATCTAGAAATCGGCCAACCACAAATTTTTTTGTACCAGCATCCTCGGTTCTGTATTTTCTCTCTAAGGACTCCTTCAGCTCTCTTGTTGTATTTATTGGGCTATACACGTTGTATAACGTGTTGTCCAATCCATTGAGGATATAGTTCTTGCATAGGAAGTCAGAATACTTCCATGCTTCCATCGAGGCTACAACCGTAGTATCGGTCTCTCCCTCTTTAAGAACCGGGGCCTCCTCCTGAAAAAAAAAATAGCTAGGTTCAGAGTGGTCAAATAGGACAGCATCTTATGCTGCCAACGTTTGAAGTCCATACCACTGAACTTCTCGAGTCTCTCACCATGTGTAACATGTAGTGGCATTCACGCTATAGGCGCACTTGTATTTACGATAGACCGTTCTACCATTTGTTATTTAAAATAACAAGATCACCTTTATATATATATTTAGAATATATATAAATACACATATATATAATATATATATTACAAACACATATATACAAACAAATATATGTTCACAAATATATATTTTCACAAATATATATATATATATCACAATATATATCTCATACAAAAACAAAGTAAATAAACTCATTTCGCAACATATATTATCACAAAAAAATATAATTCAATGACCGAAAACAAAGCATGAAGACGTCAGCTTCAATTGTTTATAACCGAAACAATTAATAGAAACGAAACCATATACCGAACCAGAGCATGCAGTTAAGGAGCCTTTTCCCTCCTTTATGAACGGTCACAACAATTACAAATGCTAAAAAAGATATTCATTTAGACAAACCTTGATTCGGCCACAGAAACAAGTTTTTCAACCATGAAAAACTTCACCAAACACACTTAAACTTCACCAAACTTTTCATGCATGAAAACTAATATAATATAATAAATAACTAAACAGAGATATAATCAAATTGAAGCAAAGAACCTTTTAAGCGTGGCCCACTTAAAAAATATTAAAAGCAAATATTAAAGAAACAGAAACATATAAAGAATGTTCATGCGGGAAAGAGTAATTGCTTTGCATGAATATTATTGAAAAAACAAAGGATTGCATCTGGCACTGGTTAATGGCAATGAAAATTGCAGCCTGCAAACACACAAATTAAAAAGGTTGAAACCGATGCCAATAAAAAATAGTCATCATCATTCCACACTGACCGTACCAATTGTCAGTAAACAAAATATTATTAACAAACAGTAATAAAACTGAACACGAAAATAAAACATAATCGTCTTAAGATTGTTAGTAATCTTGTAAGCAATTAGAAAAATTTCATTACTATTAAATATAAATTAAAAGACTAAAGAACAGGTTACTTATCTGTAATTATGGCATAACAACATATAAAAAATACGAACAATTCAGAATGGAAAATTGACAACACTTACAGGTTAATCCGAATACAGAAAAAGGATAATCGAGTCAAGGTTGGTCCTCTGACCTTAAGACGATTATTGCTTGTCTCTCAGGTGCTAACAGTATGTCGCAATTCGTCTCCCAGGCCTCCTCGATTACGTTGCAATCAAGAGCACACTTTTAGCAACACGGCGAACCAGAAAAAATGTCGATCTCTCTCACAGAAGACACAGAAAAAGACAAGAGCAGTATAAAAAAATGAGGAGAAATTTTCGGTACATTAAAAAGACAGGCACTGCTCAGGTTTATATAGAAAAACATATGACTTTTCGGAACAGACACATCATTTGGAACAAAATCTGTTCGGCCAAACAGGCAGCTTTTGAAAATAAAAAGGTTCTTAGTTTAAACCGAACAGACAAAACTTTTAACAAACAAAAAGGTTCAGTCCGAAAAGATACTTTTTAAACAGACAAGTCTCTTGGTTGGAGAATGTTGAATCGGTTTGGACCGAATAAATATATCGGTTGAGCAGTAAAAAATTAATTACTGACTCAAACCCGACCCAGCCCAAGCTCGGTGGCACGCTCGCGTGTGGTTCAACCCAGTTTGTGTAGGTCCTCACCCACCACAAAACTTGGGTGCTCTTTGGGGCCCAACCCCTCATGGAAACAAGGCTTATAAATACCACAAGCTTATGCCTTTGTTCATCCTATGTGGGATTCCACACCAATCACTAACATCAACCAACTTTCTTCCTCTTCATGTGGGTACAAAGAGATTAATTTCTCATTCAAACATGATATCAATTGTGTACTTAAATTTTGCACCATGTATCTACTTACGATAACCTACGTATTAGAATACGTATTTCATATTTATACACCAGATAATATATTGATATCCAACAGTGTATCCGTGTCGTGTTCGTATATTTTGTCGTGTCATAATCGTGTTTAAGGTATTTTATATTTATATAAACTTTGATATGTTAATAATTCGTATTATATAGATTTTGAGACATTCGTATATTCGTATCGTGTTCGTATTATTTTTTCGTATCGTGTTATTGTTATTTTTTTCATCTCGTGTTCGTGACGTATTCAATATTGCTAGATCTAATATTTTGTAACTAAAGAACCTTTCATTTGGAATTTTTAAGTACAAATGTAAAAGAAATCAATGGAACGAATATGAACTCTTTATTTGTGTAAAGTGTAAACTAAAGTCCAAAGATAATTTCTCTTTTGAGCTCGTTGTTGATGCATTGATACTGAAATTTTTTTAATTTTATATATAGATTAAGAAGTTGTCACATATTTATTTTTTTTTAAAATTAATTTTTATTATATCATAAAGATACGTGTCATCTTATTAATTTTGTTTGTAAAATTTAAAAAATTTACTAATTATATATGAGATAATTTCTTTATTGTATATGTAAAAAATATAAAGTAATAGATAATTATTTCAACAAACAAACTACTTAATGGGTAGAATTTTGGTAAAATCTCTTATAACCCACTTAGCAATATTCCATTTGACTTGCCAAGAGAGAGAGAAGCCAATTTCTTTGTTGAGATTTGGGTGAGTTATAGAAAATATGAGATTCTTTTGATTGCATGGGTGTCAACAAGTTAGAGGGCTTTGCTATGACAAAAGGAGGCAAGCCAAGCCAATTGGCTAAGAGTTTGTATGTGAGAGGGATAGTTAACTGCAACAAGTCCATAGGTTGTTGTGGTTGTGGGGGGTGGGGTTGTCCCCAACGAGTGGGGCAACAATTACGACATCCACCATTACATGATTTTAAATTAATAGATTTTTGTTCGTGTTCATTTATTTATTTATAAATTTATTTATATTTTATTCGTGTTCGTTAAAATTTTTTAAAATAATATTTAAATTCAATTTATTTAAAATTGAGTATGATTGAGTTCGGTTGTGAACATATAATCGAATATATTTACAAACAATTAAAAATTTGTTCATAAATAATAAACAAATTTAAATAAACAAACAAGTAAAAACAATAAAAATTAAAAATCTTAACAAATATATAGATAAATAAATGAAATAATATTAAAATATATTAATATTATTTATTATATTATATTCGAACAATAAATGATTTGTTAATGAATTTTAAATGGTCTTATAAACAAATCATAAAAATAAATATAAATAAACTGAACACACCTTATTTGAGATCGATTCATTTTATAAATAAATTTTAAAATTTTAATTCAAAATCATTTATTTAACTCGATAAAAAAACTAAATCTATCTAAAAACGGTTCCCAAATGCTCTCTTCATTTACGATTATTTTTTCACAAATTTGAACTTATTTAACCAATTGTGCCATCACTTTTTTGTCAATAAGATAATTTCAAAGGTGGATGGGATAAGAATATGATCAACTTTCTCGAGAGTTGGAAGAATCTTAAAAGGAGGTCGGCTAGTGGAATTTAAGTTGAAACTTGAAACTATGCTTAATATTAGAAGGGAAAGTGAGCCCAAGTTGGACTATCTTTTCGATTTGGAGAGAAATTTTATTTTTTAGTATCTGGGAGTCTTTGAGTCATAAGGCTGCTTAAATAATTACAAGTGGGACATGATATTTTTGCAGTTCCAATGAGAAACTGGTTGAAAAATAAGATAGATTATTATTACTCTTTATTTCAAATTGAATATTTAAGTTTAACTTAATATGGAGAATGGAGATTAATAAAAATATTTTTCTTTAATTTAATAATGCTTTTAATATTTTTCTGCACTCCTCTAACACTTTTAAGTTTTATAATTCCATTAGAGATAAGCAGCCAAAGGTGGATTAGGATAGGACTCTTTGATTTCAGCATAATATACCCAAACACTCTCTATATAGCATGAATGGCTCTTTACTAGAAGTGTTCATGGATCTGATCGAGCCTGAAAATTTTTATTTTTTGTTTGTTTAAATCAGAGTCAAATTGAGTTCGAATTATTTTAAAATTATTAAAAAAAGTTATATTAATATTAATATATTTTTATGATTAAATTTAAATAAAAATTTTATTAAATGAATAGTAATTTTGAGTCAAGCCAAATTATAAAATTTTTAATTTAAATATGATCTAATTCGAATGGAGTCAAACGAATAATTCGTCCCGTAGATAAGTAAACTCCATACTCTACAAGGGCTCTCAGGAAGGGTGTTCTATTAACATTGGAGAAAAGCTAGAGAGGCTGAAATGATCTTTAACTGTATCATTGATTGATGCAATTAGATATAAGGGTGCCACTCTCTCTGTAAACCATGGTAATATACCCGGTTTTTTTTTACCGTAATACAGTTGATTTTTTTTTTATTTATTAAAATATCATTGTTTTTAAATTATTTTTAAATTTTTTTTTTAATCAGTTGAGAAATCGACATGGTTCATGGTGATTTCTCAACGGTAATTTTTTGTTTTTTTTTAAATTAAGTTGGGATTCCCAACTTAATTTTTAATTTTTTTTAATTTTTTACTTTTAATTATTAAATAATAAATTTAAAATAAAAATTATATAATTTATAATTTTAAAAAATAAAGATTTAATAATTTTTATCTCATGGTGGTACAGGTGTCCATGGACCGGGCCGGGCCCATTTATGATATCAATACCACATTTGTTTGCCCAAGCAACGATGACGATTTTTCAACCTTTATTTATTTTTTTAATTTTATAAAATAATAAAAATTATATAAAAAATTATGTAATTTTTATTTTAAAAAATAAAAATTTAAAAAACGAAATTAAAAAATAACAATTTACCAAAATTTAAAAAATTATATTCGTAATTAGACTTGTTCATGGGCCGGGCCGAGACCCGAAATTTTTTCCCTTGTCCAAGCCTATTTCGAGTCAGGCCGACCCGAAAGACTGTTTAAATAATAACAAATTTAAAATTATATAAATACAATTCGGGTTTACTAGGCCAGACTTACCACCATGTAGACCTGTCTAAGGGCCGAGCTACTTGCCCAAGCCCGAAGGCCTGCCCATATTTGGAAGGGTTTGGACAAAAAATATTAGGCCCGAAAAATGAGATTGGGCAAAAAAATTAGGGTCGTTTAAAATACGGGCCGGGCCTTGGCTCCAACATTGAAGGCCCGAGCCCGGCCCGGCCCGTTGTCTAATTAAATAATATATTATTTATATATATTATGTAATTTATGTCATATAAAAATTAATTGTATATAATATTATAGTGTAAACATTAAAAAATATGTTAGGTTGTCCATGTTTAACAACTTAATAAAAGAAAAAAAATAAAATTATTAAAGATTAAATAATAAATATATATATATTATTTTAAAAAATAGAAAAAATAATATGGGTGGGTCTGAATGGACTTGGACAAAATTTGAGGCTCATATTTTGGGTCGGACCGGGCTTGAGCAAGCAAATGTGGTGTTGATATCATACATGGCCCTACCCATATTTTAAAAGAATAAAAAATATATATATATTAAAAGAATAAAAAAAGAATTATAAGAAAAAGAAATAAAAAAAGAGAAGAAGAGAAAACAAAATTTATAATTAAAAAAATAATAATAAAATAAAGTACTTTGGGCCAAGGTAAAAAATAAAAAAAATTTTAAAAATTACTCTTGAAAAATCATCATGAATCATTGTAATTTTTCAATTGGTTAAAAAAAAGTGAATTTTAAAAAATATTTTCAAACCATAAATATTTCGATAAAAAAAAAAAACAGTTGTATTAGGATAAAAAAACCAATATACCCGCTCATAGTATTATTAAGAAAAAGCAATGTCACCCTTTGCCAGAACTGAAATTTCTTTGGTGAATTATTCATGAACTTTAGCTTTACTAAATAAGTGTTCTTCAATTGTTGCATTTGTTCTGCACAAAAATCAGTGATGTATAGTATTTTGAAACTACCTAAAAAATTGAACATTCAAATAGAAACCAAAAAATTATTATTTTCATCTTTCCCAAAAAAAAAAAAAAAAGAACAAAAAGAGTGCAAGCTTACTTATGGTTATGGATTGCAAGTTTGGGACTGTAGGCCAACTTCAATTCTCAGCTTACAAGTTACATGCTGCAATATTATTGTTGAACTCAACCCAACTTTCTAATTCTTGGGCCATAGCCACTAAACCTTGGCGCACTACAAAGGTAACCTCTCAACTACCCAACAAGTTCCCAGCCAATCCGACACCTCCCGGTTACAGGATTTGAGTTCAGACACGACACAACCAAACTCTGGTTTCTGAATACTAAAAACCTGTCTTTCTGGCAGTTGAGAATAATACCAAATGGGCTACGTTGTATAAAAACAACAGAGAAACAAGAAAAATAAACAAATCACACTCTCAATCTCCCCTCTTAAAACCTCGGCGGCAGCCACCGTCCAAAAGAAAAAGAAGAAGAAGAAGCAGAAACAATGGGAGGTCGAAGAGGGTCTCGTACTCAAAGGAAACATTTCAAACAAAGCAGAGAAAATGTTTGGAAACGACCAAAAACAGATTCTTCATCTGACCCCAATAACCCCAACTCTCATGACCCAGCTTGGCAGCCTTTTGCCACCCAAAACCCTTCCTTTGATGAATATTACAAAGAAAATTATATACTTTTGTAACTTTTTTTGTTATTTATATGTGAAAAATGGAAGTGTTTTATGTACTTTTTGTTTTGCTTTTATGATTTTTTTTTAATGGCATGAACAAGGGATTGTTTCTCCTGAAGAATGGGATGCTTTCATGAAAATGCTTAGAAAACCATTGCCTGCCGCTTTCAGAATTAATTCCACGTAGGTCTTGTTGAAAATAATAATTTGCAACCATCTAGAATGTTTGTGTCTAGATTCATGTGTCTTCTTCTAGATTAAGTGTGTGCTTTGTATTTGGTGATTCATGTATAGCTTATTAATGAAGTTCATGGTGTATCTAGAATTTATTATGATTCATGTATAGTTTATTAATGAGGTTCATGTAATTAAATGTTAAGAGGTCACCTAGTGTGCCTATATATACCTATTGTACTTGGAGATTGAAATACAAGTTGAGTTGTATTCTCTTCCTCAATATTTCTCTTATTTTCTAACAAAGTGGTATCAAGAGCCATTTTTCTTGTCTTTGAGAGATGGCTAACAGTGGTTTATCTTCATTCCAATTTTCTCGTCTTACAAAGGAAAATTATGATACTTGGAATCTTCGTATGAAAGCTTTGCTTGGCTCACAAGATGTGTGGGAGATTGTAGATAAAGGCTATACTTCAACAATAGATGAAGCATCATCGTCTCAAGAGGAGAAGGATGCTTTGGCAAAGATAAAGAAGAAGGATCAACAAGCCCTTGCTCTCATCCATCAAGGTTTGGATGAAACAATGTTCTTGAAGGTAGCGGATGCTATTAACGCAAAGCAAGCTTGAGAGATTTTGAAAAACTCCCTCCAAGGAGTTGACAAAGTGAAGAAAGTGCGACTCCAAACGTTACGTGGAGACTTTGAAGCTTTGCAAATGAAGGATTCTGAATCCATTTCGGATTATTGCTCAAGGGTAAAGGCTATAGTGAGCCAATTGAAGAGATATGGTGAAGATATAGAAGATGTTCATGTGGTGGAGAAAATTCTTCGTTCCTTAAGGTCAAAATTTGATTATGTGGCATGTGTCATAGAGGAGTCAAAAGATTTAGACTCCATGACAATTGAGGAACTAGAGGGGTCCCTACAAGCTCGAGAAGACAAGATCAAGAAGAGGCATGAAGAGCCTTTGGAGCAAGTCCTCAAATCAAAGGTTTCTTTGAAAGATGATGGAGGTGAAAAGAGCCAAAGAAGAAGAGGAAGAGGACGTGTTCGTGGTCGTGGCCAAGGAGGTAGAGGAAGAAGCAACCAAGATAATGCCAACAATGAAGATAAAAACCATCAATCCTTTAGAGGTCATGGAAGAGGAAGAAGAAGAGGAAACTATCATAGATCAAATGAAGGAAGGTATGATAAGTCTAAAATTGAGTGTTATAATTGTACAAATATGGCCATTATTCTTGGGAGTGTTGTAGTGCTTCCAATGATAAGGAGGAGAAAGTAAATCTTGTTGGTTACAAGCAAGATGAGGAGGAGCCAACCTTTTTACTAGCACTCAAAAGTGATGAGAAGGATGACAAAAGTTCGTGGTACTTGGACAATGGAGCAAGTAATCACATGTGCGGCTACAAAGAAAAGTTTGTCGAGCTTGATGAGAATGTGAATGGCAATGTTTCCTTTGGAGACTCTTCAAAAGTTAAAATTCGAGGGAAAGGTACAATTTTAATTTCCTCAAAAGATGGTAGTCATAGACTTATCTCCAATGTTTTTTATGTGCCACAATTAAAGAGTAATATTTTGAGTTTGGGCCAATTCCTTGAGAAGGGGTATGAAATTAACATGAAAGATTGTTGTCTTTGGCTTAGAGATCAAAATGCTAATTTGATTGCTAAGGTACTTATGTCAAAAAATAGAATGTTCATGTTAAATCTCAAGACCATTGAAGCAAGGTGTTTGAAGGCTAGTGTGAAAGATGAAGCTTGGTGTTGGCATATGAGATTTGGCCATTTGAACTTTGGCGCACTCAAAGCTTTGGGAGAAGAGAAGATGGTGAAGGGGATGCCTTCAATCAACCATCCTAACCAATTGTGTGAAGCATGTCTTCTCGGCAAGTATTCAAGAAGGAGTTTCCTAAAAGAAGCCATTACAAGAGCAAACAAACCACTCCAACTTGTTCATACCGATGTGTGTGGACCAATCAACCCATCCTCATTCGGTAAAAATAAATACTTCCTGCTCTTTATTGATGATTATAGTAGAAAGACTTGGGTTTATTTTCTAAAGCAAAAGTCAGAGGCATTTGTTGCATTTAAAAATTTCAAAGCTCTTGTAGAAAAAGAGAGTGGCTATGAAATTAAATCTTTGAGATCCGATAGAGGAGGCGAATTCACTTCCAAAGAATTCAACAGTTTTTGTGAATCACATGGAATTCGTCGTCCACTAACGGTACCTAGATCACCACAACAAAATGGTGTAGCGGAGAGAAAAAATAGAACTATTCTTAATATGGCTAGATGTATGTTGAAAGCCAAAAATATGCCCAAGGAATTCTGGGCCGAAGCTATTTCTTGTGCAGTTTATTTATCCAACAGGTCTCCAACAAGGAGTGTCAAAGACAAAACTCCCCAAGAAACATGGAGTGGAAGGAAGCCTAATGTTGATCATTTGTGAGTCTTTGGAAGCATTGCATATGCTCATGTTTCGCAACAAGAGAGATCCAAGCTTGATGATCGAAGTGTCAAGCATGTTTTTATTGGCTATGATTCAAATTCAAAAGGCTACAAGTTGTACAACCCAAGCAATGGCAAGATTGTGGTGAGTAGAGATGTTGAGTTTAATGAAGAAGCAACGTGCAATTGGGAGGCACAAGAAGAAGGAGTCTATGATTTCTTTCCATATTTTGAACAAGAAACCATGGTGCCTATACAAGAGACAACTCCACCTTCTTCTCCAACTCATGTTGCATCACCACCTTCTTCTCCAACTCATGTTGCATCACCTTCTTCTCAAGAAAGTTCAAGTGAAAAGCCAAGAAAAATGAGGAGTATCTATGAACTTTTAGATGAAACTGAGGAGATTACTAATGATGATATAAACAATTTGTTTTGTCTTTTTGCTGATAGTGAGCCTATGAACTTTGATGAGGCCATGAGAGACAAAAGATGGGGACAAGCCATGGAGGAAGAGATTAATGCCATTAAGAAGAATAACACTTGGGAGTTATCAACTCTTCCCAAAAGTCATGAAGCTATTGGCGTCAAATGGGTGTACAAGGCAAAAAAGAATGCTCAAGGAGATGTGGAGAGATACAAGGCGAGGCTTGTGGCTAAAGGTTACAAGCAAAAGCATGGAATTGATTATGAAGAGGTTTTTGCACCTGTTGCACGCATGGAGACTATTCGCTTTCTCATAGTCATAGCAGCTCAAATGAAGTGGAGAATTTATCAACTTGATGTGAAGTCAGCTTTCCTCAATGGTTATCTTGAAGAGGAAGTCTATGTAGAACAACCGTTGAGATTCGTGGTTGAAGGCCATGAAGATAAGGTGTTGAGATTGAAGAAAGCTTTGTATGGATTGAAACAAGCACCAAGAGCATGGAATAGTCGCATTGACAAGTACTTTCAACACAATGGGTTTGTTCGTTGTCCTCATGAATATGTTTTTTATGTTAAAATGCACGATAATGGTGATATTTTGCTTGTTTGTCTTTATGTGGATGATCTTATCTTCACCGGCAACAATCCTAGCTTGTTTGAAGAATTCAAGAAGGCTATGTCACTTGAGTTCGAGATGACCGATATTGGACTCATGTCTTATTATTTGGGCCTAGAGGTGAAGCAAATGGGAGATGCTATTTTTGTTTCTCAAGAAAGCTATGTAAAGGAAATTTTGAAGAAGTTCAAAATGTTTGATTGCAATCCCGTGAACACACCCATGGAATATGGGGTGAGATTGTCAAAGTTTGATGAAGGAGAAAAGAAAGATCCTACTTTTTTCAAAAGTCTTGTGGGAAGCTTGAGATACTTGACATGTACGAGGCCCGATATTCTCTTTGCGATTGGAGTAGTGAGTCGTTTCATGGAAGCTCCTACGTCCACTCACATGAAAATTGCTAAAAGAATTCTTCGTTACCTAAGAGGTACTATTGATTTTGGGCTATTTTATTCATGATCTAATGATTTCAAGCTTGTGGGATTTTGTGATAGTGATTTTGCGGGAGATATTGATGATAGAAAGAGCACCACTGGTTTTGTATTTTTTATGGGAGATTGTGCAATCACATGGAGTTCTAAGAAGCAATCCATCGTCACACTTTCAACTTGTGAATTCGAATATGTGGCGGCAACTTCTTGCACTTGTCATGCTATTTGGCTTAGAAGGTTGTTGAAGGAACTTCACTTGTCTCAAGACGAAGCTACAAAGATTTGCATTGATAATAAGTCCGCACAAGCTCTTGCTAAGAACCCAGTGTTCCATGATCGAAGCAAGCATATAGATACAAGGTATCATTTCATTAGAGATTGCATTGCTAAAAAGGAAGTGGAGCTCAAGTATGTGAAGACTCAAGATCAAATTGCGGATATTTTTACAAAGCCTCTCAAGTTTGAAGTTTTTCGAAGATTGCGTAATAGTCTTGGAGTGAAGAAGAAAATTGCAAATTAAGGGGGAATGTTGAAAATAATAATTTGCAACCATCTAGAATGTTTGTGTCTAGATTCATGTGTCTTCTTCTAGATTAAGTGTGTGCTTTGTATTTGGTAATTCATGTATAGCTTATTAATGAAGTTCATGATGTATCTAGAATTTATTATGATTGATGTATGGCTTATTAATGAGGTTCATGTAACTAGATGTTAAGAGGTCACCTAGTGTGCCTATATATACCTATTGTACTTGGAGATTGAAATACAAGTTGAGTTGTATTCTCTTCTTCAATATTTCTCTTATTTTTTAACAGGTCTTTCCTTTTCTTTTTTACTTTTTGAATATCTGGGTTTTGAGTTTTGATTGTAAAAACCATTTCTTTGCTTAGTAATATCTTTACTTATCACCTGCAGTACTAGCCAATTTTGTGAGGATATTCGTTCACAGTTAGAGAATGACTTTATGAAATCTCTTCAAGCTGAAGTAAGTGGGCATAGTTTTGCTTTCTGTTTAAGATATCTTAATTTTAATGGGGTTATAAGTAACTGTCTTTTGGTTGTTTCTCATCTTTTTTTTTTTCAGGCTATTGAAGGGGGTGATTTGGAGCCTATCAAACCGTTGCCTTGGTACCCTAATAATCTTGCATGGAGATCGAATTTTTCACGCATGCAGATAAGAAAAAACCAAACTCTTGAGAGGTAAGTCATGTTAAATGATCTTGTGTTCGGCAATCCCATGTAAAAAAACAAGGTGTTCCCATAATGCCTTAATAACAGTCGGGGTATATGTGTGATCTTGAATTTTGTGGTGTATACATTTGTAAAATGGGTTCAGCTGTCATGGAATTCTGATTATTACATAGACCTATATATTCTATGTTACTTGGACTCGGGTGTGAGTGTCGGATACGGATATGTGTCCGACACGAGTATGTTCAATTTTTTTTTTTTAAGTTTTTCTATATATTTGGAGGGTCCTTAGAAGGTCATATCCCCATACCCATGTCCGGATATGCGTTGGATACGGGTATTTAAAAAAAATGAAGAGTCGAGCAACATAGTATATATTAATTGTACCAATTACTGATAAGTGCTGCAAATTGTTATAAAAACTTAAACATTTCTGTAGATGAATACATTCTTATCTTATCTGGATACATGCTTAGAGGCAGATTTACTGTTGGGGCAACTGCCCTTTACACTTTTAACTTTAAAAGTAAAAAGGGGAAAAGAAAGAAAAGAAGAAGAACGAAATGATACATTTGCAACATTTATACATTTCCTACATTTTACACTTGTAATATCTATGACGTGAATTACAAGTGCTTGGTTTGTCATATTGATGCCTTGTTGGTTTTCAGCTACTAAGCATGTCTTATGCGCAAGCTGTCCAGTATACTTTGAAATAGTTTCCATACTGAACTGATGATTTTTTATTATTATTATTATCATATAGTCATCAGTCGATTGACCCGATTCATGATTTGGCTATTATAACTTTCAGGTTTCATGAGTTTTTGAAACTTGAAACCGAAATTAGAAACATCAGTAGACAGGAGGCTGTCAGCATGGTAGGTAGGTTCCCCTCATTAGTTTTTGGTGCAGGTGCCTCCTCTCTTCCTTGATGTACGTTCGGATCATTTTGTGCTTGATAGTAAACAACAACTTATGATGCATTGAGATGGTTTTCTTTGTTTATCTTCTTCTCTCTAAAGATCACAGCCTTGTTTCTACATCTGAAATATAGTTACAATTTCCTGCTAATCCCTTATGCAGTGTGTGCAGCACCTGGTTCAAAAACTTTTCAATTGCTTGAGATTATACACCACTCAGCCAAAGGAGGATTTTTACCTAATGGCATGGTTTGTTTGCTTTTAGTTATCTCTTTGTCTTATCTTAACTTTAGGTTTTACTTTTGTCTTGTCCATCGTCACTTTACAATGATCTATAGATTATGAATTGGTAGATGTTTTATATACTTCTTAATTTGCTTGAGTAGCTTTTTGGCCTGCTCTTATAACAACTCTTAACCCATTATTCTGTATGCAGAACTAATTCTTCATTTGTCTTATTCTTTAGGTTCTAGCAAATGATCTTGATGTTCAAAGATTTAACCTTCTCATCCACCAAACAAAAAGAATGTGCACTGCTAACCTGATAGTCACAAATCATGAATGTCAACACTTCCCTGGCTGCCGTTCCCACAAAAAGATATCAAATGGTTCAGAAACAACAAATAAATTGGAGCAGAGCATTACTCAACTTCTCTTTGACCGTGTATTATGCGATGTTCCCTGCAGTGGCGATGGCACTCTTCGCAAGGCTCCTGATATTTGGCGTAAATGGTTTGTTCTCTTGCTCTTCCCTTCTATCCCATTCCCTTCACTTGTTAATATCACATTTCATTAGATCATATTTATGTGTGTTTATAACGTTATATTTTATACAGGAACGGAGGAATGGGCAATGGACTTCATTGCCTACAAATTCACATTGCCATGCGAGGTATGAATTGTTGGAGACCTTGGGTTTTTAACTGAGTGGATGTTGCAGTCTCTAAATTGTTGCATTGTGGCAGGTTTATCTCTGTTAAAAGTTGGTGGAAGAATGGTTTACTCAACCTGCTCTATGAATCCAGTTGAAGATGAAGCTGTGGTTGCTGAGGTAATTTATACTACCTGACAGAAAAATGTACTAGATCAAAATAACTTAAATCTCTCTTATTGAGTATTCCTTTTTTTTCTTTTCATTTTGGTAATCTTTGCTGGTTATGGACCTTATGGCCCATCTAAGTCGTTTAAAAAATCTAGTTGTCCTTTTTGTTTAACATGGTATATTTGTTCTATCATAAAGGAAAAAAATGGTTTATATCTCCTTATTTTCTTTTTTAATAATGTAGTACATAGTTATGATAATTGCATCAGAGATTTAGAATATCATCTCCTCTTAGGAAAAGAATAACGTCCATTAAAATATAATGTGCTGGAGCTGCATTAAGATGAAAGTTGAGGGCCCAAGAAGGATACTAATATTATGAAGGAAACCATCCATGTCTGAGCAAGGTGAATTTTAAGAAAGATGAAAGAATGCAACTTCTAGTATTGTCAGATATAAATTTAAATGCTGATGAAAGTTCATAAATATAATTCATCCCTCCAAGATGAACCTTTGATGGGAAATATTGATAAAGTCATGTCGTTAATGCTAAAAGATTAACATGTATAAACTGGTTAGTGCACTAGAGCATGAATTAGTTGTTCTTTTCTAATAGCTGATAAGGTGTTCCATTCTGAACATGTATAGTATATTTACACTATAGTATTTTAGTAGATATATTTTAAATTTTGATTGTATGTTTGCATTTTCTTTGTTCTGAAGTTTTGGCAGCAGCCCTGGTCGGAGTAGTTACTCTTACACTTTGCAGCTAATTTATTCATATATATGAGAATTTGTTCTTTAGTTTCTTCATCTTACTCCTTCCTCTTCTTTTAATGTGGCTGGATTTTCCAATCCTGTTTGAATGTATTCTTTTTTCCCTTTTGATCCCCATGTCCTATTTGCTTCAGATTTTATGGAGATGTGGAGGGTCTGTTGAACTGGTTGATGTCTCAGATGAGCTGCCTCAATTAATTCGCCGCCCAGGTCTAAGAAAATGGAAGGTTAGTTACGATTTTCACCAAATCCATTCTTTGGTACTCCATTCTACTGAAAATTTTGGCATGTTGTTGTTATACAAGTAGAAATTCTGTTTTTGCATCATTTTCTGTGTTTTGCTGTGTGCGCATATGCATTGGGCATTTCATTGTGCATCTAGGATGCAGACAAGTTTTGACATATGGTGCCTCATGTCTGAACAAAATGTGTCATATGTTATGTTGCTTCGACTCTTCATTTTTCTTGAAGTACCCGTGTCCGACGTATATCCGGACATGGGTATGGAGATATGATCCTCCAAGGACCCTCCAAATACATGGAAATCTTGGGAAAAAAATAAACATACCCGTGTCCGATACTCATATCCGAGTCCGAGTAACATAGGTCATATGTATTCCTTAAGTTATCGACAGCAATAGTTGGTTTCATTTGATAAAACAAAAAAAAGGCAAGTTGTTTATGTTTGCTATGTACTCCCGACCTTGTCTAGACGTCAAAAATAGATCTGCAGACCCACATCAAAGCAATATAATGTCACTACCAACCAACTAATAACAATAATATAATACTTGCATAAAGACCTTCTCTTTCAACATTTCATTTTTCTTCTTCTCATGTGATGTCAAACTTTTACCATGTCCATCAGATACGTGATAAGGGAGTCTGGTTAGCATCACACAAGGATGTTCGCAAGTTCCGCAGAAATGGGATTGTTGCCACTTGCCAGCATGTTCCCTTCTGGCAGAAATTATGTGGATCCAATTGACAATAACCAGAAGAGTGAGACTGGTGAGGATGTAAATTCTGAAGATGGAGCTCAGCCCGATGATCCTGTTTCTTCTACTAATAATTTGGAGGAAGAAGTTTCTGATCTCCCACTCGAACGCTGCATGAGGATAATGCCTTATGATCAGAACACAGGAGCCTTTTTCATTGCTTTCCTCCACAAAGTTTCTCATTTGCCAGGTAAAATCAAAATTATCTTCCTTCTATGGCTATGGATGGTTTACAAGTGGCATATAATTTATATGCCATTTCTAAGATGCTTCATCTGTACCTTGATTCATATATTCTATTTGCTGATTCATTCCATTGTGAAAACTATGATTTTGATTCCCTGCCTCTACTCTTTCTTTTTGCTTACCTCATCAGGCGTTTACGAATTGGTTTCATAACATTTACTGCAGCAATTCAGGACGAGTCTGTTAGTTCAGAAGGGAATTTGTCAACCAGAAATGATGAACTACATGAAGATTTGTCAAACCAAGCTACCAAAGAAATAAATGGATTAGAAGGTACTTATGCGGATGGGACAGATGAAAAGATCTCAGAAGTGGCTTCAGAGGCAGATGAAAAGATCTCAGTAGTGGCTTTAGAGGCTGATTTGGTTGATGGTGGACCAGACGGAGTTGCTCCGGAGACCATTTCTTCGGAGGCAGCTCGAGCACCTGATAATAAGAAAATTGATTCTGCAAAAGCTGGGGAGAAGAGAAAGTTGCAGATCCAGGGCAAGTGGAGAGGAGTTGATCCTGTTCTTTTCTTCAAAGATGAAGCTATAATAAACAGCATTAAGACATTTTACGGTATTGATGAATCCTTCCCATTCAGTGGCTACCTTGTTACAAGAAACAGCTAAACTAACCATGTGAAAAAAATTTATTATGTTTCAAAGTCAGTTGAGGATGTTTTGGAACTGAATTTTCGAGTTGGACAGCAACTGAAGATAACTTCCGTTGGCCTGAAGATGTTTGTGAGTAATTGAGTATATTGATATTCTTTTAATCAAACCCTGAAGATGAATTCTTCCCATTCTATTCCTTTTCTTATTTTATTTGATTTTGTTTTAAAAACAGGAACGCCGCAATCATCTAGAGAAGGTTCGTCTGCACCATGTACATTCAGGATATCATCAGAAGGGTTGCCAGTGATTCTCCCATATGTTACTAAACAAATCCTATATGCTTCCCCAGAAGATTTCAAGCATCTTTTGCAATATAAAACTATCAAATTTGCAGACTTTGTTGATGCTGAATTCAGTCAGAAGGCAGGAAACCTGATGTTACGCTGCTGTGTGATTGTTTTGAGGGAAGGTTAGTAACTTCATTTAATCTGCCATGCCTGTCAGAATGATTTGTTTACATGTTTCCCTTACTAACCTTCTATGTTACTCGGACTCGGGTGTGAGTATCTGACAAAGGTATGGGTCCGACACGGGTATGTTTGATTTATTCTAAATTTTTCCATTTATTTGGAGGGTCCTTGGGTGATCATATTCCCATACCCATGTCCGGATTTGCATCGGACACGAATGCTGGACACGGATACTTCAACAACAATGAAGAGCCAAAGCAACATAGCTAACCTTTTTTGGCAGGTGACAAATCCTTATCAGATCATATCCGAGTGACCCATCGACAATGGCTGCTGGAAGGGTAGGGCAAGTTTGAGTGTGATGGTCACAGCAAGCGACTGCCAGGAACTGCTGGAAAGGCTTTCAGCACGCATGGAGACTGAGAAGGGAAGTTTGGCACAAGAAAACCATGGCGAGCTAGATGAAAAACAGGATATGGGTGGTGAAAACGGAACCTCACTGGAGGAACACAATGTGAAGGTCGCAAGTGCCGACTGCTAATGTTGAAAAGTAAAAGATTTTGAGTGTTTAGAAACCCCATTTGTATTCTTTGAGCAATTTGAAGGTCGAATCATTGTCACCTTAGGTAACAAATATAAGTTTATCATTGTTCACGAAGTTTTCCTCAGTTTTTTTTTTTTTTTTGTACTCTATTATGAGCATTATAATTTTTTAATTTTCATAATTATAAAGAATTTTATCAAATGTATGATTCTTTTAATTATTAATATTTTTTTGTAAAGAACATTTATAATAAAAATATAACAATTATAAGTTTTTGTTAAAAATGTATTTTATTTAATATTTAATATTTTATACTTCTATACTTTATTTTTTTAATTTATTATTTCATAGTTAATCAGAATTAATTTACGTTGTTGAAATAATTTTTAAAACTTTCTTAATATTTTTTAAGTTAAAATTTCTATAATTTAGTTTATTCAACTATAACTTTTTTTTTTCAAGAATTTTAAAAATTTTATTAATAAAAATAAATAAAATTAAAATAAATAAATAACTTATTAGACTTAATCCAAATCAAATTAAATCATATGGAAAATTTAAAATATATATAAAAAATGTAATACAATGACTCATGCAGGTCTCAAACTTGCGATTTTTATGTTATTAGCACGACGACACTCTAATCAATTGAGTTAATAAACATTTTAATAAAATAATAAATTATTTAATAAAATGTAACTATTTTATTTGAATCAAGTTAGCCTTAAACTTATTCACTTGCCCAAAGAATTCATGCATATTTATAACTTAGAAAGTAGTAATGAAATGGGAAACATGAAAGCCCCATACAAATGAATGAAAACTATATTTGGTAATTAGTGTATTTTTATTGTGTTTGTGTATTTTTTTTTGTCGTGATCGTTTTTAAGGTATTTTATAATTAATATAAATTTTGACATGTTACTAATTTGTGTTATATAAATTTTGACAGGTATTGTGCCCGTGTTTTTTTTTATATCGTATTGTGTTTTAATTATTTTTTCGTGTCATATTCATATCGTATAATCGTGTCGTGTCTAATATTACTAAATCAGAACAAAAGGAAAAGAGTTGGTGGGGGAGGGCCGAGAAAGAATTTGTCAAGAATATGTAGTGAAAATAAAATAAAATGAAACTTACCAAAATAGCAAGTCCGAGATATTTGACTCCTTGGTGCCATGTTCTTGCCCTCCAAGATTTAATCCTCTTCAAGTAATATAGAATCCTATAATACATGCATTAAACACATCTAATGTCTTCCTAAATAAACTGTAAACATTTTCAAATAACTTCGGATATTCAAGCATAAGCTATTGGCTTGTCCAAGGAAGTCAACATGGATGGCCAAATGACATGCTCTACTTTAATTAAATTGATTGGCATTTTTTGTTTGAAAGAAAAAACATGATTAAAATAATAATAAAAAATTTGAATTTTATCACTTTATTTAAATAAATTTATACTTTTATTATATTCAAATAAATTTTTAATTTATACCTAAATAAATTTTTATCTTTTAATTAGTACTCAGATAAGCATTTATTTTTTTTAATTTATACTTAAACACGTTTTTTACATAAAATAATTTTTCATTTCAAATAAAAGTTTATTTGAATACAAATAAAAAATAATAATTTATGGGTTATGCTAACGAGTGTCCTTATGACACTTTTTAAGATTAGTTAATATGTTATTTATAGTAATAGCATTGTATTAATTACAAAAGTGAACAACTTTATTCATCATTTTCAATGCATTAGATGAAGATATTATTACATATAGTAACTTTAAAAAGTGCGAGCACTTGTTAACAAAATTCATAATTTATTTAAGTCCGATAAAAATTTAAAAATTTATTTAAAAAATAAAATAATTTAATAATTTTTTTAATATTAAAAAAGAAAAGGCACTTCCCAGGTCACGGGTAAAAGGGTCTTCCCAATAAAATAACTTAAATGAGCTTAAGTGCAAGGCAGGCAGAGGCCTTGGATTTAAGTTCATTAAGTTCTTTCCCTTCCATTTTCACCTTCTTCTTGGTCTTTCTCTTTCTCTTTCTCTCCTTATTTACTTTTTGCAGTTCACAAAAACTGAAAGGAAAACAAAACAAAAAAAGATCAGCCTTCTTGCCTTCACCTCTCACTCAGCATCACCTTCTTCTTGCAACAAACATTAATCACGCTCTTCCCTGTAAATAAATACCCAAAAAAAAAAAAAATTTCTCACATTCTATTATCAATCATACTTCTAGTTTCACCCTCCACCCCAAAAAAAAACCGAAAAAAAAAGAAAAAAAAAAACCCAGAGTACCCATCCAAAGGACGATGAAGAAGAGTTCATTGAAGCAAAGCTGGGCTGAAGTGTTTTGAGACCTGCAAGTATCCTTTGGGTCGAGAAGTTTAGTGGTTGGAGCCAAAGCTCACGCATCTTGGTGTCTTGTATTGCTTTGATCGATGATGAGTAATTTATTACCAAGTTTCATTATTAATGGAAAACTAATTATAAGTACAAGATTCCAAGATGCGTTAGTTTCAATCCGATGCATTCAACTTCTCAACTCAAACTGGTCTCCAAATAGTTCAGCCTATCTTTACTACAATGAAACACCAAATTACATCCATCCATCCATCATCCTCGTTGCTTAATTACTGCATCAGAAAATATATAATTGGTGTGGGTAAGAATCTTTGATTTTTTTTTTTTTTTTTTCTATATAGAGGGAATGCTCTCTTATCACATGATTCTAAAAAGTTTTAAATTTTAACCATTTTCATTTGGGTAGCTGTTGAGATATGTGGTTTTTTTAGTCTATTTTGGGATGGATTATACTTGTGCAATGTTCTTTAAATTTTAGTTTAGAGGAAAATGCTATATAAGTCCGTTTTCTATTTAATCTTCGTGTAGTTGTGTCGTGTACATGTATTTTTACGTGTCGTAATTGTGTTTATGTTATTATATATTTATATAAATTTTGATACATTAATAATTCGTGTTATATAAATTTTGAAGCATTTATGTATTCGTGTTATTTTTATGTGTGTCGTGTCTTAGTTATTTTTTTTTTGTGTCGTATTCATGTCATGTAATTGTATCATGTCTAAAATTGTCAGATCTAATTTTTTATACAACGTGAGTGGAGTTTTTAATTTTCTCAAGCGGTCAAGGTTAAGATATGTTATGTTAAACCTGCTGATAGAGTTTTCACACACACATAATATATAAATTTTCAAAATTTTATTATAACTTATAAAAATTTCAATATTTTTTATTAAAAAAAAATGTGAAATGGGTGTGTGAGAGAATGCTGAGTAATCCTTCCATCTTTTACAAATAATCTGAATTTGATTTTGTACAAAGCTAAAAAAATTTAACTTTCCTTGAATATATGTTTTATTTTTTCTTTACAAAAATACTCTTAACTTAAAGACAGAAAAGAAAAGAAAGTGAATGATTATGATTAAGGATAATAAATAAAAGTAAGAATGATTTTTTTAATTTGCAAAAAAAAAAAAAACTTTAATTTAAAATAACTAAAGGTATAAACAATAAATATTATCTATGGAACGGATGGAATAATATGTATATATCTATAATATATATAAAAACACGAATATGGAGAATTTTTTTAACTGACGAAAATAGTTATCGTTGTTTACTATATTTTTAAATTGCCATTATAAATACTTTATATTATTAATAAGATTTATCTGATTTATAAGTAAAAAAAAAAAATTAATTTCATTAAAACACTTTTGTTAAATGAATTAATTTGATAATAAACAAAAAAAAATAAAATTTTTATGTAGAATTGCTTTATCTTAAAAGTTTTAATTTTTCATTAATCTTAAAAAGTGAATTAATTTATTTGATATAGATAAAAAGTTAAAATTTATATTAAAATTTTTATCTTCATAATTAATTTTTCATTAATATTAAAAATAATATAATAATTTGATATAATTTGTACATAAAATAAAGTTTACATGCAAATTTTAGTTAATATGCTTTTTATTATTTTTATTTATTTTTAAAATATATAATTATATATTCAAAAATAAATAAACCAACGAATATTCACATGCGAATGCATGTGATAACAAATACTAGTATTTTTTAAAAGCTCTAATTGCAAAATATAAAGTATGCATGAATTAAAAGTTTCTTTCCTCAACCAAAAAGAGAATTTATTAAAGAAAATTATTAACCAAGTGTGTTTAGTGATATCGATTAAAATGATATTTAATAAAAAATATAATTAATAAATTATTTTTTTAATTTAATAAAAATAATATATTAAATACAAAAATTTTCTAAAATAATAATAAAATAATTTTTAATCAGTGTTTATAAACAACGATTAATCAATAGGATCTTTTACTAAAAATAACTCAAAAAACACTACGCCAAATTTGACATATAATAGCATTTCGAAGTGCTGTGAAAACTAAAAAAATTGCTACTATAAGATAAGATAGCATTTTTTCATGTGTTGTATATGTGACTACATCCTTATGTCTTGAGTAGCATTTTTACATATGTATAATAACACTTATCAAAATGCTGCTATTTCTACTTTATAACAGCTTTTCAAGATCTTTTACATGCATTTTTCAATTGCTGCAAAAGATCTCAATGATAGCAATTATAAGTGATACCAAAAGCATTTTTATATGATAACATATATAACAGCACATGTCAAATGCTTCTAAAAGTTTTAAAAATGCTGTAATTATTAGCCATTATAATATATAACAGCAAAATGCTCTCAAAGTGTTGTCTTTGCTATTTTTAACAACATTTGAAAAATATTATAATAAAAATATTGTCTAAAACTAATTTTGACGTAGTGAAACTACAAATATTCAACTCGAAAGTTATGAACAAAAGAACTCTAAAACCCAAAACGACATTGAAATAATAAATTAAATTTCATAATTTTAAATATGATATAAAAATACGATATATTTAATAAATATAATAAATATGATAATATATAATTAAATTTTAAACATAATTAATACAATATTTTTAATATATATATTTAATAATTTATATGTACACAAATAATAAAAGAAGCATTCACAAATTATCAAATCCGCTTTTAGCAGACAAAATTATAAGCAACAATAATCAACCCAATGCAGAATATAGTGAGCCATCCAATAGTGCAAAGAACACATCAATCAAATCACCCCCTCCTAATAATATCCAACCAAGAATATCCTAAATTTTCATACAGAAAACATCATGGGATTCCTTTATGTCCCCCACTTAACCATCAATCAAAAGACTTTTAATTACTGTCATATAAACATGTTCATGATCGAATTATTCGATTCGATAAATTCAATTTGAGTTGAATCGAATTTAAATTCAAAATCTACAATTCGAGGCAAATTGATTTAAATTATTATTCATTAAAAAATATATATATTTTTATTTAAATTTAATTATAAATATTAATATAAAAATATATTTTTGAATAATAATATAAGCTTTCAACCTAACTGTATCAAGCCTGATAGAAAGAAAAAAAAAAAAAAAAAAAAAGCAACCGGGTCATAAACAGGTCTACTGTCATTATCAATCAGCTTTTCTTGTTCTATTTCCATTACATCACGTTTGGTTCGCTGTAATGGAATAGAGGGGGGATAGAATAGAGAAGGAATGAAATAGAGGAGGAATGGAATAGAGTATGAATAGGTATTACATAGTTTGGTTGATTGAATGGAATAAAGAAAAAATACTATTACTTTGTTTGGTTGGTTAAAATGATGTTAAGGAATAGGTAAAAAATAGATACGAATAGATTATTTTATCCTTAACATAAATTTTTATTTAATAAAAAACAAAATTAATTTATTAATCTCTTAAAATTATATTAAATATATTAAAATAATAAATATTTAATAATAAATAATAATTTAAAATAAATATAAAATAATAAAATTTTATATATTATATTTACAAATAATATTTAAATTTATTTAATATTATATTTTTATATATTAAATTAAAAATATATTTTAAATAAAATTTTAGTGTATTATATTTAAAATTATAAATAATAATATAAAATTATATTTTATATTTATTTTTAAATTTTTTTACCTATACCTACTTTTGTTTTTCTTTCTCTTCTCATTTCTCCCTCTCTCTACCTATCTCTATCTCTACCGTCTCTCTCTTCTTCAAGAGAAACCAACAAATATATTAATAAATTTAATATAATTTATTAAATTTTTTCATTTTTTTTTGAAATTATATAAAATCCAATTTTTTTTTTTTTAATTTTCATCACTTTCTCTCTCTCTAACCTCTCTTATCTCTCTAAAAGCTCTGCCCTTTCTCTAAAAAACTTATATCCTCTCTCTTCATTCAACCTATAAATTCAAAAAAACCCAAAATCCACCGGCCGCCTACTGTCGCCGGCCACCTATCCAAAAATGTCCCAAAATTCATCCAAACACTCCTTTTAACCTCTTCTTTCTTATTTTCTACCTTGTTTTTCCTAAAACTACCCAGAAAAGCCTAGATCTACGAAAAAACTCATGGCAGAAATCACCCCAGACCACTGTCTTTCGCCCCTCCAGTTTCTGATAAATTCTTCCCTTTAGTATTCTCTTTCTACTCCTTAAATTTGAAACACTGAAACCCCCTATAAATGGCCTTACCCAAAAACCCATGAGAGATAAACTTTCTCTCTCTCATTTTTCGATTTTTGATGTTATTTTTGTTTCTCTGTGACTTTTTTTTTACAATGATGTGTGGTTGCCAGACAAGTCGTCGAAAAATGGCTTTCAAAGGTCTAGAATTTGAAAAATTGTCAAAGGGCATTTTGGGAATTATTTTGTTAGGGCTATTACGGTTGATCACCAAATAGCCATTATGAGGGGTATCACCAAATGGCTATTCGGTGGATTTACCGAATATGACCAAAATGATATTCCATAAAATATCCAATTTTTTGAACCAAACGATTGAATAAAGGTAGAGGCTAAATAAGGGTGTATCCGATTGGCTATTACAACTAACCAAACACTGTTAGTCTTTCAATAATTTACCTTCGTTTGAAAAAAAAAAAAAAAAAGATTTCTTCTAACTTCTCAAGAAAAAGTTCAACTTGTGGCAAACTGGCACGTACGGTATACAGAGTAACTATTCTGACCGACAAAGTATGGCCAACCAAAAGGCTTTGGTTATGAAGTTCCTGGAAGCAGAAGCTGTTCAAGAGGCACTTGTACGTGCTGAATGAATCTGAATTACGTGGCCGCCAGTTGAAGGTAACGCATTTTCTGTAAGAAACATGGTCTTTGTTACTAAAAGATGAAGCCTGGTGATCCTGATAATAAAGGCTTTGCGGTTGCTTCAGTAAAATATTTCTGCTAAATTTTGGGTATTCCACATGATATTTAGGTTTTGCCTTAAAGGACTAATGTTCCTTGGATGAAGCACTACCATCCAAGGTTATGTTATTCGGATTTGGATGTCAGTGTCCATATGAATATATTTTCGATACTTGTATATTTAATTTTTAAAAGTTTTTTCATATATTTGGAGGATCATACTTTCATACCGATGTTTGAATGTGTCGGACACAAATATCGGATACAAATACTTTAGAAAAAATAAAGAATTCGGGTAACATAGCTACTAGACGTTTCAACCCTTATATGGGCTACCAGTTCAGGAGGGCCCTATGTAGTTCCTTATATCTATGGATACGGGTATGTTTCTTCTGGTGCATGGACTGCTCTTCCTCTGTACACACAATATTGCATTCTTTCTTTTTTCTTACTATTTTTCCCCCTTCACAAATTCATCACAGGAAGGTTCCTAGATTCAGGAGGCCAATGCGATATATGCCCTAATATTAGAAGATGGAGCTTGTGACAACATAATTTACCAAGCATGGATGATTTCATCCAGGAAGTATAATTTGACTGTATGCCAGTCATTTTAGAGGATATAAGCAGATTTTTCTATTTGCTATATGCAATTTGTATCATATACTATCAGCTGTATGACATTGCTACAATTCTAAGAGATTCAGAGTTTCTAGTTTAATAATCTGGACAATATATATATATATATATATATGATTATGGTACTGTGCACTTTTCTCATCTTAATTAAGAATGTTTCAAGTTAATTTCTTGAAATTGTTTGTCATACTTTCATGAATCATGATGAGAAACCTTTATTATGAACATTAAGTAGGATCCAATCTAGTTATTATGCCTTGTTACCCGAATTCGAGATGTCGAATACGGATATTTATTTGATATGGGTATGTTTAATTTTTTAAAATTTTTTCATATATTTGAAAAATCATACCCTAATACTTATGTCCGAATATGTATTGGACACAGACTTAAAATTTGGATGTTTTATTCTATCTTATAGCACATTTCCATTGGTTTTTTTATCACAATATAGTTAAAAAGAAATTATTTACCAAAATACCGTTGTTTTCAGATAAATTCTCAAAATTCGCTTGTTTTAAAACCAGCTGGGAAATCGCTATCCCCCATGGCGATTTTCCAGCGTAAAATTTTCAAAATTTTCAAAAAACACCAAGGAAAATCGGCATGGGGGTGGCGATTTCCCTTGGTGGTATTTTTTTTTAATTTTTTTACTTAAAATAAAAAGAATTTGCAAGTTTGTTTTTAAAATTTGTATTTTAATTTTAAAAATTACAAATTAAATAAAAAAATTAAATTGAAATTTTTTAAAAAAATTTAAAAGTCCAACGGTATATTACTTATTTAAATTTTAAATTTTATGAATATTTTAAAAAAAAATTTAATTAAATTTTATTATATAACCTTTTGAAACAAAAAATAATAATAAAATACAAAAAAGAAAAATCAAATTTTTTTAAGGCAACGGTAACTTGACCGTTGCCTTCAAAATCTCCTCCCCCACACACACTACTCTTCTATAAATAACCCTCCCTCATTTTCTACGACTTATTTTAATTTTCTTTCTTCTTTCTACAATCAATTTTTTTTCTACCAACAATTTTTTTTTCTACAACAATATTTAAAAATGGCTTCATCATCACTATTGAGGTTGCAAGAAAATCACATATCCTCGGTTATATTTAAAGAGGTAATTAAATTGTTGTAATATTATTTGTATTATATTATCAATTTTTAGTAATTTTTTAATTATTATTATTTTGTAATTTTATAGTTTTATAATTTTATATTTTTTTATATTTTTAATGTTTTAATTATTATAGTTTTATCATTTTTTTAATTATTATTGTTTTTTCATTTATAGTTTTATAATTATTTATTTTTTATATTGTTTAATTTTTTTATTATTATAGTTTTTTAATTTTTTAATTATTATTGTTTTTTCATTTTATAGTTTTATATAATTTTATTTTTATATAATTTTATTTTATATTATTATAGTTTTATAATTTTTTTAATTATTATTATTTTTTCATTTTATAGTTATTTATTTTTTATATTATTTAATTATTTAATTATTTAATAATTATATAAATAATTTTAAAATTTTATATTATTATTGTTTTGTTATTTTATAGTTTTAGAATTTTTGTATTGTTTAATTTTTTAATTATTATAGTTTTATAATATATTAATTTTTATAATTATTTAATTTAATTTAATTAATTATCAACAGGATACTCGTCGCGTGTTACGTTCGAGGAAATTTACATTGGAGGATTCGCATCCATCTATTATCGACCACTTAAGAAGAGTCAAATTTTATCACGCAACTCAAATTCGACGATTTTTGATACAACCCTACTTAATCAGTGCGTTGATCGAACGATGGAGACCCGAGACGCACACTTTTCATTTTCCATTTGGTGAATGCACGGTAACTCTAGAAGATGTTGCGCTTCAACTTGGACTTCCGGTCCATAGCGATGCAGTTACAGGCGGAAGCTTGCTAGATTGGAATGAAGAGTGTCAAAATCTATTAGGCGCGGTACCTCCAGATGAGTATGTATCTGGCTCAACGGTGAGACTAAATTGGTTGAAATCCTTTCAAAATCTTCCATTACACGCAACTGAAGAACAGATACAATATGCTGCTAGAGCGTATATTTTACGTTTGATTGGAGGATTACTAATGCCTGACAAATCGAGCAGTCGGGTACATTTAATGTATCTTCCATTACTACGTGATTTAAAGTATGTGGCAAATTATAGTTGGGGTTCTACGTGTTTGGCGGTTTTGTATAGAGAACTGTGCCGGGCTACAGTTCCAAAAAGCTATGACATAGGTGGATGTTTAGTGCTTCTACAATCATGGGCTTGGTATCGGCTGTCATTTCTTGCTCCGCGCGTGGATGTTTCGGCTGTATACACCCTTGCAAGCAGGTAATAATCTTTACTATTTTATTAATTTTGTACGAACTTGTATTTTTATAGGTTTATTAAGATTTTATATGCATTTTAACAGGTGGAGTAGAAGTAGGAGTAGAGATTTTACTGAGACTCCGACCGACCTTGCAAGTATAAGATTGCGACTAGAGCGAGTAGGATATGATAAGGTAAATATTTCAATTGTTACATTCAAGTATTTTTGTATTTAATCCATATGAAACTAATAATTTGTAATAATTATTCGTAGTTTCTGTGGATGACATATTCCTCAAGTGAAATTATGGCATGCCTCTCATCGAATGCCTACAATAATTGTAATATATGGAAAGCAAACACAGCATTGATATGCTTTTCATATGTAGAGTGGCACCAAATTTACAGGGTGTTGCGACAATTTGGGATGCAACAATCAATTCCGCAAGCACCGGCGAACCTTGATAAGCTTCACAAGATCGACATGCGTGACCGTCAAGCATGAATATTGGATCCATTGGTGGAATATACATTGTCAACAAATTCCGACAGGTTATCCAATTGTTGGTAATAATTTCAACCCATCTAATGATTACATAGGATGGTATAAAAATGAATGTCGACCTTTTGTTTGTCCACCGTCGGTGTATGAGGATGTTAGGAGTATGCCATTTACCGAACGAACTTCAACTCCAGTCCCTCCTACACAGGATATGGAAGCTCCTAGACCTAGCCGACAATGTGGGCGGACGCATCAACCGGCCTCATCGGAGTTCACAGCACCGAGGATGTCATTTAGTTATCCTGAACCTGAACGGGATTATGGAGTACCATCCAGTCATCGTTATTCCGTCAGTCACCCCGGATATGACGTTGATGAGTGTTATCGACCATCACCGCCAATGACGAGGTTAGATGACCAGCTCCCCATCCTAAGTCCAAGTTCAGCATATCTAACATCAATGTATCAGTTTGGAACCCCTGCGCCAACATTTGATGGTACATCATTTCTGGGTCCATCTAGTAATCAGGTTTCCTTTATGGGTGAACTAGGTGTTGGCTCCTCCAGCAGTGGGTTTCAAATTTTTGATACAGAAGAAATGACGGATTACATATGTAGACACTCGTTTTTGGTCAACAACATTTCATGTAGGCACAAATCTCATATGCAGCGGGCCTTAGTAATAATCTTCCTGTCAGCGTCGCTTCCTGACACGTCGCTTGGCACGTCGATTCTTAGCACGTCACTTGGCACATCGCTTCTTAGCACATCGCTTCTTGGCAGCAGGACTTCCTGCAGTAATACACAACTACATGAAGACTGTGGAGCTAACCCGGGAAGGTTGGCAGGATTCTTGAGTTTGCTCCACTCTTGGGATGTCTTGGAGAGCATGGCTTGGAGGCTCAGATACGGAGATTGTTAAGAGGTTCGCTTCTTAACCTTTCCCTGTAACACAAGTGCTTCCCTATCCCGTTGAACAGACAGTGCATTCTCAAGCGTGGTGTCAGTAGCCTTCCTTCACTACATGTGACTGAAACACTTCTCCTGATGTAACCTCCCATAACTGGCACTTCTCCCACTATCATATATAACCTCTCCACCACCCATGATCGAGATCATGTTTATATAAAATAATTTCCCACTCTTTTAGTAACTTCTTCTGGTAACCTCTTTGGAGAGGCTATAAATAGAAGTCCAAATACTTCATTTGGGATCTTTTGGCCATTTGACAAACTTTCTGACGTTAAGAATTCTCTGTAATATTTTCTCTGCAATTTCTACAACAACCATACTTTCCACCATCCTCAGCCACTTACAGCCTTCATCACCACCACATGCCACCGCACTTGTTCTCCAGGGTCTGCTCCAATCTTCCTCTCCGCCATTTCCCTACGACATCTCGTTTTACTGGTTTGCAACGTTTCCTCACCCGATCAAAATCACCCTCTACATTTTGGCGACTCCACTGAGGAGGAGCGATTGCATTTAGTAAAAAAAAATATATGACTTTATTTCATCGAAAAAAATGGAAGATTCTCCCGGAGATCAAACTGAAGCAGTTCCATCTTACATCCAAAATTTGATGAAGATGGTGAAGGCTAACGAGGAAAAAATGCAAATACTAGAAGAAAGCAATAGAAAGATGATGGAAACCATCTCTCAGTTCACGTCTTCCTCCAATGCTACTACCTCCCAAGTCCAACCTGTGAACAATGAAAACAAGAACACCTCTGGTGGAGTTACCCCTCTCACAAATGGCAATGGAGAAAACACATCTGATGCTTCTAACCCTGCACTTACTGGAAACCTTGGTGTTACCAACACCCTAACCACCAATACCCTAACTAGCCTTAATAGAAATCTTAGCATGATCAACACGCTACTTGCTGGTACTTCCACTATGGTTGTTCCTCCAACCAATACTCAGGACTTGGTTACTAGGGAAGAGCTTCAGAGGTTACTTGAGGAAAAGAATAAAATTTTGAATTTTTCTAAGTTTGACCTCAAATTTCCATATCCTGCCCGCGTAGCTGCTAAATCATACCCTACAGACTACACTAGTCCCAAGTTCAAACAGTTCAATGGCAAGACGAGCGATGCTCGTGACCATGTGATGAAATTTGTGGAAACTCTTGGAGTAGCTGGTTTGGATGATGATCTGAAGTTGAAAGAGTTTTCTAAGTCTCTCACTGAAAAAGCCTACACTTGGTATGTCAACCTTATTCCTAGCTCTGTGGAGTCTTGGAATCAAATATGTATGATATTTGGTGAGAAATTCTTCTCCACTCAAGAGAAGGTCAGTCTTGTTAACTTAGGTAGAGAATACCAAAGGCCAAAGGAAGATGTCATGGATTACATCCAATGTTTTAGGGAGAAAGTATTAGACATACAAGAAGCTCATGATGAGAATGATTTGGTTAAGGTGTGTATCCAAGGAATGTTTGACGAATTTCAGCTTTATTTGCAAAATTTATCATTGCCTTATTTTTCTACTTTAGTGGAGGCTGCAAGGAGAACCAACAACACTATCATGGGAAATAAGAAAAGAACCAATCATTTTAACCAGAGAGAAGGTGTTTTCTTTGCTTCACATGAACAAAAATCATACAAGAATCCCAGACTTAACTATGATGAGAGAGTCTCTCCAACATCATTTCCATGCTCTATGGAAAAAGTTCTTGAACTCTTGAATAAATGGGTGAATGAAGGCAGTGTACATCTACCTAATATTGAGCGTCAACCTACCAATGGAGAAAAAACAAGTCCTATGTATTGTCATCTTCATAGAACTTTTGGACATCCCACCAAGGAATGCAATACTCTAAGAAAAATTACCGTGGAAAGATGAAGAATAACTAAATGTTGATTAAAAGGTGTGTATTCCAATCTAGTGAAACATACTTCATTTGTATTATTCGTATGTATTTGGAAGCAATTCTCTATTGATATTTAATTATATCTTTGCAAATTTGAATTGTTACTATGCTTTACACACATGTGATATGTGACCAATTCAACTAATTATTCTCCATAACACTGACTAGAGAACTCATTCACAAGTTCTCCTTATGGAGAAGTCGACCGTTGTGGTCTCATGCGCCACTTCCGTCACTCTCCCATATACAAGTGTTCCCAATGGAGAAGTCGACCGTTGTGGACTCATGCGCCACTTTCGTCACTCTCCCATATACAAGCGCTCCCAATGGAGAAGTCGGCCGTTGTAGACTCATGCGTCACTTCTGTCACTCTCCCATATACAAGTTCTCCTAGTGGATAAGTCGACCGTTGTGGTCACATGTGCCACTTCCGTCACTCTCCCATTCACAGGTTCTCCCAATGGAGATGTCGGCCGTTGTGGTCTCATGCGCCACTTCCATCACTCTCCCACATACAAGCGCTCCCAATGGAGAAGTTGGCCGTTGTGGACGCATGCGCCACTTCCGTCACTCTCCCATATACAAGCGCTCCCAATGGAGAAGTCGGTCGTTGTGGACTCATGCGTCACTTCTGTCACTCTCCCATATACAAGTTCTCATAGTGGAGAAGTCGATCGTTGTGGTCTCATGCACCACTTCCGTCACTCTCCTATATACAAGTTCTCCCAATGGAGAAGTCGGCCGTTGTGGTCTCATGCGCCACTTCCGTCACTCTCCCATTTACAAGTTCTCCTAATGGAGAAGTCGACCATTGTGGACTCATGCGTCACTTCTGTCACTCTCCCATATACAAGTTCTCCTTATGGAGAAGTCGGCCGTTGTAGTCTCATGCGCCACTTCCGTCACTCTCTTATTCATAAGTTCTCCTAATGGAGAAGTTGGCCGTTGTGGTCTCATGCGCCACTTCCGTCACTCTCCATATACAAGTTCTCCTAAGGGAGAAGTCGGCCGTTGTGGTCTCATGCGCCACTTCCGTCACTCTCCCATATACAAATTCTTCTAATTAAAGAGAAGTTCATTGTGGCCTCATGGGCCACTGTTGTTACTCCTATATATAAGCCTCTTCTTCAAAGGTAAAGTTGAAAGTTGTGGCTCTTGCGCCATAGCTATCACTCTCTTCCAAAAGGAACCAAGTATAACATGTTCCTCATGTTACGTGCCAAGATCTACACGTCCTTAACATCACGCACACTAAGTATTATATTGTAATGTTATACTTGTTCTTATTTGTATGTTATATCTCACTCTAATTACATTGTTCATCACACGAATTCTTTTCAAGATATTTTCATGCAACTGTTTAAGTGTAGACAATACTAACATATTTCCTCAAGAAAAACGCAAGTACAATGCAAAGTGCAGGTAAGCATGTGGAAGATAAGTCCTGCATTGGACAAGTACTGCAGGAGTTACACATGACAATCTCTAGCGGAACAAACAAATTTCACAATCAACCCTTTGTGTTAGTTGGTAGTGCTCCGCTTGCTGGTAGAGCTCCGCCACCATGCTCGTTAGCGAAAAAGCAGTCTACAAGTCAGATAAGTCTACTTCATAAATAGTTTTGTAATTTATAGAATGATTAAAGTCATAATATTGTTAAAAAAAAAAATACAACTCTGTTCCACAAGACAGCATGCTCATGATTTGTGCAAAATCGCAATGCAACATGACGCAAGCTTGAAAACCCACTGGCATATCATGTGTTTATCAAGTAATTTATTTTTTAAAAAAGAAAGAAAGAAACATGCATTGTAGAGAAATAAATAATTTTATATCCTATATTATGTTTTATTTAAAAAAAAAAATTGCTGGGTGCATCATCACTCCTTGAACCCTTTCTTGTAACCAAACTTCAAATTTCCCCTCAAATTCGCATTCCAATCATGCTCACACATCTCCCTCCACTTGAGTCGTTCAACCATCATCTGATGGATAAAATAGAATAGTCATAAAGTTTCAAGTTCTCTTCACTTGCCTTGTAAGCAAAAACCGACACCAGTTATGGATGAATATATATATATATATATATATGCATGTAATTTCATCAAGATATAAATTTCGTTTTCAAGTGTTTTAAATGAAAGTTTATGATATATAGGATACTGATAACTCGTATAATTATATAGTTTTTAGTTATGTTTTATTATTGTTTTGTGTCAAATACGAGTTATTATTGTTTAGTCTAATTGTGTTTATGATCTTTTATATTTTTATGTAATTTGGTGTTTTTCACATGTTTCTTTGAGTGATTTCAGATTACTAGAATTAAGGGCAAATCCAGTTCAGTTCCAGTTCCGACACCGTTTGCCATATCAGCTATATCTCGAGTTTCACTGAAGCAATAAGGCTGAAATTTGTAGCCATGCAAATCTAAGAGGCATATCTATCTTTTTCATGTTTTACATTTCTTGAAACGGAGTCGTTTTCCCTAGCGAAATCGACCATCAAGTTGGCTGATGTGCAATGACGTCTGTGCTGACCTGTTTTCGTATTTTGCCCATATCTTCTTATCCACATCAGCAAATGATCTGATTCCAATGGCTATGGATCCGTAACTGATAGGGGTATATTTTTCTAGAAGACAATTTTATCAGATCGAGCCTCCAACATTGACAAAATCGACCATCAAGCTGGCTGATCAGAATTGTCATACAATATGACGAAAATTGTTAGAAAAATGCACTCACCTATTATACCTACCTTTGAAATTTGTAAAGCTTGTCTCTTGTCATTTAGCCCTCCAAAATGTGTATAAATAGAGGGCCTTGGATGAGTATTGGGATACATGGATACATTGGTAGGATATTAGCCATTGTAAAAAATTTTCTAAATTTGCTTCTTTTTTCCTTTCTCTAGTTTTCTTTTTCTTTATTTACTTATGCTTCTTACATTTCTTTTCATTTTTAGTATGTGTTGCTAATCATATTGTTGAGGTGATGAGGTGAAGCTCTTGGTAAATGCTAAGGTTAGTCTCTTAAACATGAGCTAAAATGAATCATCATTTATAAACACTAGTATAGATAATATTTTCTTTTGGTTTAAAATCATACTTGCAAAGTAGAGATCTTGATTCATTATTGACAATGAAAATGGCACAGTAAATGCTTGGTTTCATAACCTTGATTTGTTGTAGACATATACCTTGGCATAAGGAATGCTTGGACTCTTTTTATGAGTTTTGAGGACACCAAATGAACATAATATCATATGCTATGGACGTTGGACAATTTGGACTGAATTGCTAAACCTTCCGATTGGAATCTCCCTTATGTGTGAATTTCAATTGTGTAATAAAACAAGATTAATCTTAGCATAACACCAAGAGTGGATTCTCTAACCTCAACATCTTTTCTTATTGTTTTTATATCTTGTTTAATTGCTTTTATGTTATTTTGTTTATTTTGTTCTCTAATATCTTGTTTACTTTCTTTGTTATTGATTCCCTAATATCTTGTTTATTTTCTTTTTCATATATATTTATAAACTTATACTTACTAGTACGCTTCCCTGTGGTTCGACCTCGGACACCTGAGAATTTATTACTTGAACATAACCTGCACTTGGGTTTACAACTCTTAATTGAGTCTCCATCAAGTTTTTGGCGCCGTTGCCGGGGAGGCAATACTAAGTATATAAGTTTATAAGTATATTTATTTTTATTGGCTGGTTATACCGCCTAATTTTCTATATATTTATATTTATATTGTATATTAACTTTGTTTTATTTTTATTGGCTGGTTATACCGCCTAATCTGTATATTAACTTTGTTTTATGCTTGTTTGGCGACGTGATTTTAGATCTCGTCGTTTAGTTAGATTTTATTGTGAAAATTTTTCAGGTAATCTTTCTAATACAACTCCTACCATGGCTGACAATGAAAGTGTTCATGCTGAAGATGAGAACAGACAAGTACGCACCATGCGTGACTACTTGCAACCAACTCGAAGCTCATCACCCTCTTATTTTATTTTTCCTCTCAATGCAAACAACTTTCGTTTTAAACCAGGTATGATAGCTTTGCTTCCAAATTTCCATGGGTTAGAATCGGAAAGTGCTTACTCGTTTCTAAAAGACTTCGAAGATGTATGTGTCACCTTTAATGACCAACAATGTACAAATGAAATTGTCAAGCTAAAATTATTTCCTTTTTCTTTAAAAGATAAAGCAAAAGTTTGGCTTCATAATTTAAAACCAAGGTCAATTGGCACATGGCAAGAATTACAAACTGAGTTTCTAAAGAAATTTTTCCCAGCACATAAAACTACTGCTTTGAAAAGACAGATTCAAAATTTCAGTGAAAATCAAAATGAAGCATTTTTTCAGTGCTGGGAGCGTTTTAAAGATTTGTTAAGTTCTTGTCCACATCATGGTTTTGAAAAATGGCGTCTTATTAGTTTCTTTTATGAAAGTTTAACTCCCGAAACTAAACAATTTGTTGAAACAATGTGTAACGGTGAGTTTCTAGAAAAAGAACCTGAAGAAGCCTTTGACTACCTAGACCATTTGGCAGATAACTCTCAAGCCTGGCACACAGATAATTCCTCTGAAAGTTCCAATAGATCTAATCTTGTTTCTAACAGAGGTAAATATCATTTTAGTCAAGAAGATGAGATAAAAGCTAAAGTAGCTAATTTGGCTAGAAAGATTGAAGCCATGGAACTTAGAGAAGTAAAAGAAGTCAAAACGGTTAAAAATGAAGAAAGTTGTGGAATTTGTGAAATCATGGGACACCCCACTTCTGAATGTCCAAACATTCCCATTCTTAAAGAAGCGTTGCATGATCAAGTAAATTCCATAAACACATTTAAAAAGCCTTTTCCTTCTCCTTACTCTGAAACGTATAACCCTGAATGGAGAAGTCATCCCAGCTTCAGTTGGCGGAATAATAATCATGTTCAGATACCACAATCTCAAAAGCCGGGCAACACTTTTTCCTATCAACCTTCACGTGTACAAACCTTGGAAGAGACATTGCAAGCATTCATGCAAACACAAGCAAATGTGAATAACCGGACTTCACAGGACATCAATGAGATCAAAAACACCTTGTCCACATTGACAGCTTCATTACGCACTCAAGAAAAAGGTAAGTTTCCTGCTCAACCTCAGCCTAACCCTTCTACTCAATGTCTTGTTTCTTGCTCCAATGAAACTCAACAGGAAAATGCCAGTTCTATCACAACTCTTCGAAGTGGAAAGGCAATTGACAAAAACATTCCATCAAAAGACCAAGATCCTCCTTCCCCTCCGAAAAGTAATGGTAAGGATGATGGTAAGTCTGAACTTCTTGAAAATTTGGACAAAGAAAAAGGTATGCATCCTGCTCCTTTTCCTCAAAGGTTGCAAACAATAAAGAATTTGAATCAAAATGCAGAAATTTATGAACTTTTCAAACAAGTTAAGATTAACATTCCTTTATTGGATGCAATCAAACAAGTTCCATCTTATGCTAAATTTTTGAAGGACATGTGCACAGTTAAAAGGAAACATAATGTACAAAAGAAAGCATTTCTGACGGAAAGTGTGAGCTCAATCATTCAGCACCTTACTCCACCAAAATTCAAAGATCCTGGATGTCCAACAATCTCATGCATCATTGGAAACACTAGAATAGAACGTGCATTGCTTGATCTTGGTGCTAGTGTTAATCTTTTGCCTTTTTCTGTTTATCAACAGTTAGGTTTAGGGACACACATCCTGTTTCAAATCCAAATGTTCAAATTCCTGTTATATTAGGCCGTCCATTTCTTGCAACTTCTAATGCTCTGATAAATTGCAGGAATGGTATGTTGAACATTTCTTTTGGAAATATGACTTTAGAATTAAATGTGTTCAACACTTGCAAGCAACCTGGTGATGATTCAGAAGTACATGAAGTGGATTTCATTGAAGAACTTGTTCATGAACATCTCACCACTACCACATTCCATGATCCTTTAGAAGCTTATTTAATTGAATGTGAGTTTGATAATACTTCAGAAATTTCACACACTGATTCTTTGTTAAAATCTTTTCAGGTTAAGCATTGTTGGAAACAAAAGATTGAGGAACTTCCATCACTTACAAATGTCACTGTACCATCAACTATTGAACCACCCAAGTTGGATTTAAAACCATTGCCATCCGAGCTAAAATATTCCTTTTTGGGTGAGAATGAAACTTTTCCAGTCATAAATGAACTTGAGGAACTCAGAAATGATGCATATGAGAATTCTAAAATTCATAAAGAAAGAACTAAAGCCTTTCATGACAAGTTAATTTCAAGAAAAACATTTGATGTTGGGCAAAAAGTTCTACTTTATAATTCTAGACTTCACATATTTCCTGGTAAGTTGAGATCAAGATGGACTGGCCCATTTGTGGTTAAGCATGTGTATCATTATGGAGCAGTTGACATTGAGAATCCTCAAAATGGTAACGTATTCAAGGTAAATGGACAAAGACAAACTCTTTTTGGAAAATCATGTTACTCAAGAAGAGGTTGTTTTTCTTTCTGATCCTTGTTTTGAAAATAACTAGATGTAAATATAATTTTTACTAATCTTCAAAAAAATATATATTTTTTTTTTAACCCCGGTTAAATGCCGGATAACGGTACTCCGTGATTATTTAAGTCGGTTCCATCAGCTACCCACAAAACTGATATTGTATATAAATTTCTCTTTCAATTTTTCTTTCATTTTTTTTATATTTTTTTTTTCAGGATGGATGATATTCTCAAAAGATTGCAGAAACGATTCCCTCCTTTTCCTCGAAATATTTTACTGAAGCTTTACCAAGTTCGATTTGAAAGATTAAGAATGCTTATGCACAAAGGGATTCCTGAAGACATACGTTGGATAATTGAAGCCAAGGTACGTGAAGATGAATATCTTCCTGTTTTGCATTTACCAGGTACAGGTAGAAGCACTTTTGCAAAGAAGCGACGAGCAAAGCGCATGAGTTCAAATTGCCACAAATGTGCACGATGGACGTGTAACGGTAAATGTCGTTCTATTGGGATTCCGTCCTCTAATCGAGATGATAAAATTGAATTCATTAAGGATGGACTGAGTAAGGAGAATTTGGGTAATATCCAACTTTCTCTTGAGACGCATCCTAGTGGAGACGTACAAAGAGAAATTCTTGATTTATGGCCGCAATTCCAAAGGGAATGGCAACATCTTGGGAATCTGATGTTAAAAGACCCTGTTTGCCAGCTTGTAAGGAAACTGGATGGGAAGCATATCCTCGACTCATAGAAGGCGTTTAAGCCGTTTCTGGACGTAAAACCAGAGGAAGATGTGAGCCACAATCACAACTACAATAAATGACTTCTCAGCTTTTGGTTTGATTTGCAATAACTTCATTTCGGTTTAATTTACGTGTTGTTCGATTTGTGTAATTATTTTCGTTTTTTTTGCATTGGTCTTTTACGATTGATTTTTCTTCTCTTTTTGATTTTCTTCCTGAAATCACGCAAAAATCTTTTGTTAGGTTAACATTTTCTTCTGACAGGTCAAATACACTTTCGGCGACATTATTACTCTTGTCTGATTCATTACTCAGTCCTCTATATATTACACCATGTACTCATTCTCTTTCAGGCACTTGAAAAAAATAAATGGAAAGTACTTCGTCCCAGCGCATTAAAAAAATTTGTGTCTTTGGAGGTGCTTATCCAGGGAAAAATAACATATTCGCTGATGAAGCCATAAGAGTTGGAGTAATACTTGCCCAAAAAAAAGATCCAGTTGATTTATGGAGGCGGTAGTACGGGTCTAATGGGAGCAGTCGCTACAGCAGCACACGCCGGAGGAAGTCCAGTTCTAGGAATCATGCCACAACTATTCACAGGTTTTTGTGGACCTACCGTGGGTAAGGAAATACAAGTCTGGAGTATCCCTGAACGGATGACAATCATGTACCATTCTGCCGATGCATTCATTGCTTTACCAGGAGGTCTGGGTACATTGGAAGAAATAGCTTGCGTGGCTTCTTGGTCATCTTTGGTCACAAATAAGAAACCCATTGGTTTGCTTAATATTAATGGTTATTTTAGTAATTTGCTTTCATATTTAGATAATGCTGTGGATAATGGATTCATGTTTTCAGAGGCAAGGAGAACCATAATTTCTGCTACAACCATTGAAGATTTACTCAAAAAGCTCCAAGCTTATGAGTATTTATCTGCTACGGTTGTTTCGCAAACGCTCGGAAAAAGAAAAAGAGATATGGACGAGCAAGGAGTAGATTGCACTCTGTCTTTGTGACATTATCTAACATTTTGTTTGTTGTGTCTCAGTTATAATAAGTGGTTAGCAACCTCTGCAGGTAATATCTCCTAAATTCTACCTTTAGTAGGGGGTAAGGGACATATTTCGCTAATTTAAAAAAAAAAAAAAAAAGTTTGTTGTGTTTTAAGCAATTTAGAAGTATTCATTCTGAACAAGGTCTGAGTAAGGGAGACTTGAGACATACCTTGTCAGTTTGATTTTAATCTTTTTATGTTTACTTGTTAATTTTTGTTTAGTATTTTAGGATTATTTAGGTTGCATGAGTTTGTTTTGTTTTGAGTCTTAGTTATTCCTATTCTTATGTTATTAGTTCTTTTCTCTTACACATGATTCTTTCATTTGGGTTAATAGACTTACATTGAGGATAATGTAAGAATTAAGTGTGGGGGGGGAACGATTTATGATTTTTTTTTATTTTTGTCTACTATTTTTTTTATGAGTCTTTATTATTATTATTATTTTTTTTTAATGTGTTCTAGTTCCTCTTTAATACAATGATGAGATATGAATTGCATAAGTCTAAAACAGATTTATTAGTGAGAAGATTTTCATGAGAATTGAGCTTGATGTCAACCTTTTTATGAGCCAATGTTAATATGATATGTTAATTGAGAAAGAAGCATGTTTAGACTTAATCTGACTTGTATAATCATCCTTGTGAGTTTTTGAGCCTATAATGATTGATGCATTATACAAATCAATCTAATTTCTTTCTTGAGTGCTCTTATGATTACATGATTCTCTAGAACTTGCTTTAAACCGTTTGATACTATATTGATACATGTGACAACATGAATATGATAGAGGCATTAGGATTATAACCAGAGCCAAACAGCCATCCCTTATTAATGTTCTAAGAGAACATCCCCACTAGTGAGCCAATTTGAGCCTACATTAAATATACTGTTTTATTGGTAACCACAACTTACACCTAGCCTAAATATACTTATATCCTTACCCTTGTTCTAAAGATGGATTTTTATATTTTGAGACATATTGCAAAAAAAAAAAAAAAAAAAAAAACAAGGGATATTTTTAGTTGAAAATTTGGGTTAGAAACAAAAGATAAGTGTGGGGGAAGAAAAGAAAAGAAAAAGTCAAGAGAAAAAGAAAGGGATCATTGTCAAATACATTCCCATATTAAAAAAAAAAAAAGAATCTTCTCTTGAACTTCTAGAAAAAGATGTTACAAAGTTGGTTAGAATGATGCAAAGGCTCAACATGAATATTTAGCCTATGTTATTATGTGCTTTATAAGAGTTTTGAGAAGTTTTATTTGTATGATCTTATTATGTCTCTAAAATCTATGAACTCTTTGGAACCTTTGTGATATCTTTATCCTTTTGTTCTTTAACCACATTATAACCCTTTGGCCCCATTACAACCTTGAATAAAGACCTCTTGATTTATGAAGTTGTATGATCTAAATATTGGAGAACAGGTGGACAAGCAAGCATATGGTAGAAGTGTTTTCATGAGATTGATTGAGTGTAAACACTTTACCACTACTTTAAAGAGTGAAAATCAAGAGAGTATCCCATGTGAGAAGTTGAGATTAAGTTTGAATATATACTATTTTGATTGAAATATGTTATGTTAATATTGGCTTAACTCAAACTATTTACATTCAAGCAAGATTTTTTGTGAATTTCTTTAAGCTATTGATTAGTTTTTAAGACTTGTCCAATGATTATCTCTAATTTATATTGGAAGGATTAGTTATAATTATTATTTTTAGTTTTTCTTATGTCTTCAATGTTTGTGGGTATCGTCCTAGTAAACCCTCACGAGACTAAACTCGTCCACTAGGGACACCTAGGGGTTTAAAGGCTTGTGTCACATGCTAAGTGCCACCGTGATTTCCTACGAAAATGGATTAGATTAGATTTTCTTATTTTATTTTTATTGAGTCGTTGCTAGGGACTAGCAACAATCTAAGTGTAGGGGTGTGATAACTCGTATAATTATATAGTTTTTAGTTATGTTTTATTATTGTTTTGTGTCAAATACGAGTTATTATTGTTTAGTCTAATTGTGTTTATGATCTTTTATATTTTTATGTAATTTGGTGTTTTTCACATGTTTCTTTGAGTGATTTCAGATTACTAGAATTAAGGGCAAATCCAGTTCAGTTCCAGTTCCGACACCGTTTGCCATATCAGCTATATCTCGAGTTTCACTGAAGCAATAAGGCTGAAATTTGTATCCATGCAAAGCTAAGAGGCATATCTATCTTTTTCATGTTTTACACTTCTTGAAACGGAGTCGTTTTCCCTAGCGAAATCGACCATCAAGTTGGCTGATGTGCAATGACGTCTGTGCTGACCTGTTTTCGTATTTTACCCATATCTTCTTATCCACATCAGCAAATGATCTGATTTCAACGGCTATGGATCCGTAACTGATAGGGGTATATTTTTCTAGAAGACAATTTTATCAGATCGAGCCTCCAACATTGACAAAATCGACCATCAAGCTGGCTGATCAGAATTGTCATACAATATGACGAAAATTGTTAGAAAAATGCACTCACCTATTATACCTACCTTTGAAATTTGTAAAGCTTGTCTCTTGTCATTTAGCCCTCCAAAATGTGTATAAATAGAGGGCCTTGGATGAGTATTGGGATACATGGATACATTGGTAGGATATTAGCCATTGTAAAAAAATTTCTAAATTTTCTTCTTTTTTCCTTTCTCTAGTTTTCTTTTTCTTTATTTACTTATGCTTCTTACATTTCTTTTCATTTTTAGTATGTGTTGCTAATCGTATTGTTGAGGTGATGAGGTGAAGCTCTTGGTAAATGCTAAGGTTAGTCTCTTAAACATGAGCTAAAATGAATCATCATTTATAAACACTAGTATAGATAATATTTTCTTTTGGTTTAAAATCATACTTGCAAAGTAGAGATCTTGATTCATTATTGACAATGAAAATGGCACAGTAGATGCTTGGTTTCATAACCTTGATTTGTTGTAGACATATACCTTGGCATAAGGAATGCTTGGACTCTTTTTATGAGTTTTGAGGACACCAAATGAACATAATATCATATGCTATGGACGTTGGACAATTTGGACTGAATTGCTAAACCTTCCGATTGGAATCTCCCTTATGTGTGAATTTCAATTGTGTAATAAAACAAGATTAATCTTAGCATAACACCAAGAGTGGATTCTCTAACCTCAACATCTTTTCTTATTGTTTTTATATCTTGTTTAATTGCTTTTATGTTATTTTGTTTATTTTGTTCTCTAATATCTTGTTTACTTTCTTTGTTATTGATTCCCTAATATCTTTTTTATTTTCTTTTTCATATATATTTATAAATTTATACTTACTAGTACGCTTCCCTGTGGTTCGACCTCGGACACCCGAGAATTTATTACTTGAACATAACCTGCACTTGGGTTTACAACTCTTAATTGAGTCTCCATCAGATACACAAAAAAGAAAAAAAAATAATTTGTGACCATTTTCTAATCAAATGTAATATATATATATATATTGCACTACCTTAACTAGTCATGATTTCAAGACCATTATGTTTTCAATATATATATATATATATATATATATATATATATATATATATATATATATGCGTGTGTTTGTGCCTATACTACATTCCATTACATTCCATGGTGATTTTGATATCCTTTATTTATTTTTTATTTTTTTATTTTTTTAAAAAAAATATTGGAGGCCCGCCTGCAGGCACCCCAACAAACCCCCGCCTGCAAGCACCCGCCTGCATAACCCCCCTCCCCCAACTACATAACCAAAAATGTGCAGCCCCCCCACGCTGCATGCAAGATTTAAAAATCTTATTATTACAATTTTATACACAAGCAAAACACACCCGTTTGCTCCCTCTCCCTACAAAATCGATTTTATTTTTAAAAAAAATCTTCTTAATTATAACTCTTTTTGTTATTTATTTATTTATTTTATTATTTTTTTTCTTTCTAAAAACAAATATGGGCATGCAGGCGCATTGCTATGCACTATATTTGAAAAGGCCAAATATAATATCTTATATTCTTCTTTTGTAAAGCTTCAATTTGTTCACAATGTCAATTTTTTGTTACCTATCGATATAAATTTCACACGTAAAAATCTAACTACTAGTTTATAGCACATACATGCAGGCGGGGGACAATTACTTCAAATTTTGGAACTATATTTTTCATACTTGATATTATTAACAGTGCATGAGAATCCTTTAAAAAAAATTCTCATGCAGGGGGCAAAAATGTAGACACTCGTTTTTGGTCAACAACATTTCATGTAGGCACAAATCTCATATGCAGCGAGCCTTAGTAATAGTCTTCCTGTCAGCGTCGCTTCCTGACACGTCGCTTGGCACGTCGATTCTTAGCACGTCACTTGGCACGTCGCTTCCTGGAACGTCGCTTGGCACGTCGCTTCTTGGCAGCAGGACTTCCTGCAGTAATACACAACTACATGAGACTGTGGAGCTAACTCGGGAAGGTTGGCAGGATTCTTGAGTTTGCTCCACTCTTGGGATGTCTTGGAGAGCATGGCTTGGAGGCTCAAATATGAAGATTGTTAAGAAGTTCGCTTCTTAACCTTTCCCTGTAACACAAGTGCTTCTCTATCCCGCTGAACGGACAGTGTATTCTCAAACGTGGTGTCAGTAGCCTTCCTTCACTATATATGACTAAAACACTTCTCCTGATGTAACCTCCCATAACTGGCACTTCTCCCACTATTATATATAACCTCTCCACCACCCATGATCGAGATCATGTTTATATAAAATAAATTCCCACTCTCTTAGTAACTTCTCCTGGTAACCTCTTTGGAGAGGCTATAAATAGAAGTCTACTTCATTTGGGATCTTTTGGCCATTTGACAAACTTTCTGACGTTAAGAATTCTCTGCAACATTTTCTCTGCAATTTCTACAACAACCATACTTTCCACCATCTTCAGCCACTTACAGCCTTCATCACCACCACCTGCCACCGCACTTGTTCTCCAGGGTCTGCTCCAATCTTCCTCTCCGCCATCTCCCTACGATATCTCGTTTTACTGGTTTGCAACGTTTCCTCACCCGATCAAAATCACACTCTACAACATACAATCAAAACCAGTGGCAGTTACAGCAAGAGGTCCTGGTCAACCACTGACGAGGTTGAACGATGGGTCCAACCACCACGCACTAGGAGAGCTCGACACTGTTGCTCTACACCAAGCAATAATTAGAATAAATGTACTTTTATCAATATAACGAGAATAATGTATTTTAAATTTGTAATATATAAATTTATATGTTTTACATTTCATGTTATTTATTTTAAATTTGTTGGGAAATTAATTGTTATTTTTAATTTTTTTATTCAGTATATCTAACTAAAATGTTAATGTTGTTATTTAATTTATAAAAATGTAATACAATATATTATTCAATATAATTTTATAAAATTTCTTAATTTTATATAAAATAATAATCCAAATTACATGATAAGTAGAAAAAAACTTGCATAACATTTTCCCTTAATGGCAAAATATGTAAATATTACAGGTTATGAAAACATGTAATTCCTTTATTGTTGATGCGAACTCTCCCCCGATGTGCCAGATTGATGCAGACATTTTCGATGGCTATGACCTTCATTTCTGCATAATCCACAACGTTTTTGGTTGGCCTTTCTCCCTGAGGTCCATTTCATTACGAATACGACTTGATTTTGGCCGACCATATGGATTTCTCCGCATTTCTTGATTGGGACACACTTCTGGACCATCATATTGAGGCCAATAACCTTCATTTCCAACTGCTTCGAACTCATGTCTATAAACATTCAATATAGTTTCCAGTCTATAGACATTGTCCAAATATTGCATGCAATCTACATGGACATGTGCACAAGCAGCAACTACATGTGAACAAGGGAACCTTTGTGCTTGAAACTTCCCACAGTCACACCACATGTCACTAAGCTTGACTTTGTACTTCATTGCATAAACACCCTCTTGTGGATCAACTAACTCTTCAATCAGAAAAGATAGATTTGCTCGCGTAAAATTACGAACAAAGTGGGAGTTAGCTTTTCTGCGATTTTCTTGCATAGTCTGTGTGACTATTTCACAATATGTGTGCCCTCCCTTCATCGTTGCAATTTGCTTGTTCCCCATCTTAACAAAAAGTGCAGCCAACCTATAATATGTTGATTGCACTAAAGCAGTAATGGGAAGATGACGCGTTCCCTTCAACACCGAATTGATAGATTCAGCTAGGTTGGTTGTCATATGGCCATAACGTCTTCCTTGATCATATGATTGGGCCCACTTCTCCTTGGGGATCATATCAAGCCAATTAGCCGCCTCTGCATTTTCTCCACGAAGATTCTCATACATGAAATGAAAATTCGGTCGCCTCAACTCGTATCCTAATAAAATTAAAAACAAAAGACTTGTGAATTTTAGTATTATTTTATATACTAAAGGAAATATAAGAAATAAAATAACTATGATTCCATTCCATACCCATGTTAACAATGTGTCGACGCAATTCTTTATTGTTAAACTTCTTCATAAAGTTAGCTGCAATGTGTCAAATGCAATACATTGAATATGCATGCGGAGGATTCCATCCACTACTATCGCGTCTAATCGCAGCTTTGATGGCTTCATGTCGATCAGACATCAAGCATATGCCAGTCTGTTTTGTCACATGTTTACGCAAATTAGTGAGAAAGAATGACCAAGCCTCTGTTGTCTCACCCTCCACAATGGCAAAGGCAATTGGCAGTATGTTTCGGTTGCCATCTTATGCAATAGCTAATAATAATGTTCCTTTGTATTTTCCATATAAGAAAGTATTGTCTATTTGCACAATATGTTAACAATACGGATACCCTTCAATGCACGACTTAAATGTCCAAAAGAGTCGATGGATATTCTCTTACCCTGGACCAGTCGTTCACCGTGATATGCAGGTACCATTTGCAATTCCACAATTATACCAGGCACGAAATGTTGCATTGCACCTAACCATTTAGGTAGCTCATTTTACGATCTATTTCAATCGCCAAAAACTCGAACAATTGTCTTTTGCTTTGCTTTCCACGCTTTCTTATAAGAGGTGATGTATCCATACCGGATTCGCATCTCAGCGATCAAAATTGAAACGAAGATCTCAGGATTTGCTTGGATCAATGACAGATTGCATGAACAGATCATGTTAGAATCTAACTTGCAATGATCTTATGAATCCTCCCCGATGTGCAAGTATGAGGCCCTTCATATTTTCTAATCTCTCATGCCTGTTTCTTCTTCATAAAAGTTGCCCTTATTCTCCAATTGCACCTTTTCTCATACATTAGACATTTGGCATAATATTTAGTCCGCTCAGATTCAATTACTCTGTAATCTACAGAGTTTTTGATGTTATAGTGCTTAATAGCTGAAGCACAGCCTCTTTTGTTGGAAATTGTAACCCAACACACAGATCAACTGTAGATGGATCAAATGTCAGAGGCGTAGCTAATGTATGAGCATACTCAGGAAATTCTGGCACTTGCATTGCCTCCAAATCCAAGGTATGCATATGGGATGCAGCCTCATATGAGGAAAGATCTTCATGAGTGTTGATCTCAGCAAGGACGACGTCTGGGTCAGAATCACTGTTGTCATCACTTACGAATTCAGCATCCTCTTCCTGCTCACTAAAGTCACCAACATATTCACCATGGACTCCACATGGCGGAACATGATCAACACCAGCTGGCTCATCTTCGAGGGTAGTAGGAATTGTTTGTGAGACTAATGAATTATGAAATGTTGTAGCTTGAGCATTGGCTACAACATTCAAGACCCGAGCCCGACCTGACTCGTTTTCTAATTAAATAATATATTATTTATATATATTATGTAATTTATGTCATATAAAAATTAAATATATATAATATTATAGTGTAAACATTAAAAAATATGTTAAGTTGTACATGTTTAACAACTTAATAAAAGAAAAAATATAAAATTATTAAAAATTAAATAATAAATATATATATATATATTTTTAAATAAATAGAAAAAAAAAATAATATGGGTAGGCCTAAACGGGCTTGGACAAAATTTGAGGCCCATATTTCGGGTCGGGCCGGACTTGGGCAAGAAATGTGGTGTTGATACCATACATAGGCCCGGTCCATATTTTAAAAGAATAAAATATATATATATTAAAAGAATAATAAATAGAAAAAACAAACTTAAAAAAAATATGAACCTTGGGAAATCGCTACCGTGGGTGGCGATTTCCTAAGGTAAAAAAATCAATTTTTTTTAAATTAAGTTAAAAAATCGCCATGGCCCATAACGATTTTCCAACTTTGTTTTAAAAAAAAAAAAAATACCATTGAAAAATCGCCATGGACCATGGCGATTTTCCAACTGATTAAAAAAAACGAATTTTGAAAAATAACTTGAAACCAACGATATTTCGGTAAATAAAAATAAAATCAACTATATTTGGATAAAAAAACTCGAAATGTTGGGAGGGAGAGTAATTAGTGGTTGTTGGTGGATGACAGGATGATGAACCCATGCCAAATTTATTCACCAACAAATATAGCAGAACCCTTGTTAATCAGAGATGATGATATGGGTTTTCTGAATCTGTCTAAAGGCCCAAGGAAAACAACCTTTGGGTTCGTATTCTTGTTTTCTTAAGACGTACGTTCATGATGAAAGCTAGCTCAAGAGATTGGGAACTAGACCTGCTAATGGGTCGGGCTGAGTCGGGTCGTGATCCGTTTTTTTTTTATATTTTTTGCTCAAGCCCGGCCCGTTAGGTTCGAATTTATTATTCATCGATTAAAAATATATATATTTTTATATTTTTTATATTTTTATAATTAAAATTAAATAAAATAATATTATTATAATAAAAAAACACTGTTCCGGGCCTGGCCGCCTGAAACAAAAATATCAAACCCAGGCCCGACCAAATACGGGTCGGGCCTTCCGGGTCGGGCTGGTTGCCCGGCCCATGAGCAGGTTTACTAGGAACCATTAAGCCTCTGTTCACACTGTGTGTGGTAACGTGTGTTTAAGTCATCCTAACTTATGTTATCCGAATTTGAAAGTGAGTGTCGGACATAAATATATTCAAAATATATATATTTTGAATATATTTAGAAGATCATAACTTCTATATTTATATCGAAATATGTATCGATACAAATGTGAGATACAATACTTGGGAGAATAAAGAATTTGAGTAATATAGATCATAAATCACTTTCTGAGATCCTCCAATGCACCATCTGTCACATTTTGGCCAGTCATTTCTAGATGGATGCCCCCAGGGTGGCAGCCTTCGTGCTCATGGACATCGAAGAATCGAATGCTCGTACCTCAGCCTATCAGAACCAAAAATACTGATATGAACAGTGTACTAACAAGGACGAGCAACATATATGATGTTATAAGCTAACTAGTTCATTTGGATCCATTTTATCGCTCACCTGCACCACAAGTTCCACCTTCTGCCATTCCGCCAATTTCTCAAGCAAAATTTTTAACTAATTTTACAGAATTCGTTTTTGATATATTTAGTATTAATATTTTTTTTTAATTTCACAATCGGAGTTAAAAAACTGTCACATGTGACATGTCCTATTTATTTTTTAAATAATTTTTTTTTTAAATATAACTTAAGGGGTATGTATCACTCTGCTAATCCCACTTATCTAAAAGATTCCACTAAGGTGAATGAGATAATTTATCAATGTTATATAATAAGAAAGCAAAATCAATGCCCAAAACCTGCAAAATTAAATTCAAGTGTAATTTTTGGGTTTTGATGAGGAGAGTAGATGTTACAAATACTAATGTTTTGTTAGCATGGTTAGAAAGACCTTAATTAGTATATATTATCAACAATGCTTCTTATTACCAATATTTGAATAATGTTTTAGGAGAAAGACTACAAAGTTTTTTTTATCTGTAAGCTAAGTTTTTATTGAATATATCGATTCACATATTGTATACAAATAATTAAAATTTATATTCTAATATAAACTTTAACATGTATATAAAGTTTATATTGAATTACAATTCTTATTTATAAGTTGAATACATTTTATTAATTAAATAAATAATTTAATAAAAGTTTTTTAATGAAATTTTTAAACAAGATAAACCTTAGTAATATTTAAAATGATTTAAAATGATTTAAAATAATATTATAGAAATATAATGAATAAAAATATTTATTTTTATCATTTCAAAAGTTTCCCAACATTGTGTTTTTATATAAATTATAGATTGTAAATTATAGATATATAGATAGATTATAGATATAAATAGATTATTCATACATGATGTAGCAAAAGAAAAAAAAAATTATTCATGCATGTAAGATCCACTCAAAAATTATGAAATTTATACTACGTATAAATAGTATATTAAAACAAAAGGAAAAAAACAATAAAGGAAGTTGAACGGCCCTTTGGTTTTGAGTTATGAAATTTATACTACGTATATATAGTATATTAAAACACAAGGAAAAAAACAATAAAGGAAGTTGACCGGCCCTTTGGTTTTGAGAAATTATCTTTGGGAGTAGAATTTTTAGACTCTACAATAAGAGTTAAGAGGATGATATTGATACATACTTTTAGCGTATGGTTAAACAATAAAAAAAAAATAGAAATAATATTTTTTTTAAGGATTATTATTTGGTATATTGCCATTGAAATTTTTAAACTTCACAAACAGAGTTAGCAGGTGACACATATTTTTAAGATATAATAAAAAAATAAAAACTAATTAAAAAAAAAAAGTGGGACATTGATAACTTTTTAATCCGCTTGTGAAGTTAAAAAATTTTACACTATCAATGTACCAAATATGAACTTTTTTTTTAATTCACTGTTAGTATATAAAAACGAACATTTTAATTTTTTATATTAGATTTTTTGGTGTAGATTTTCTAAAAGTCTAACTTGGTAGCCCATCCCATCTTTTATTTTATGGGCTTGTAAAGTTGAAATCTATTCCCTTCGGCAAAATAAGAATAAGTAAGGTAAAAAATAATAAAAAATCATATATTTGATATTATTTATTTGATTTTTATGAATTTGAATATTTTATATTTGGATATTAAATTTATTATTTGAGGTGGATTCGGATAAGATTTCTTGATATCTAGTATCTAAATTTGTTTTTATTTTGATTTGTATAATATCAATTTGTATCCGCTTTACTTATAAAAATATTATCATATATCTAAATTTGATAACGGTTTACATATTTTTAAAATATAAAGAATTTGATGTTTGTGTAGACATTCGAACAGTGACATACAAGCGGCAAGCCTTTATTACTAAGAATTTGAATATTTAGCAGATTTAAATATTCTATATGGATGTTATTGTTATCTAATTCAGATGTGAATTTAGATAATAATATTTGAATTATAAATAAATATTAAACGAATTTACACATCATATAAATTAATCAAATTAAATTTTAAATATTTTTATAAATAAATAATAAACAAATTTATATATTATATAAATTAATCAAATCAAAATATAAATATTTTAAAAATAAAAGATATCCGATCGCTTTGAAGTCCCTAAATAAAACCTATGTATTATGTATTTCCCTTCCCATGCTAATAAGTGCGCAAAGTTCACCAAATATCTTCCTTCCTGGCGTACTTTAACCTAATTTGAACTTTCCTAAGCTAATGTGCACGGATAGACCTACGCGCGCAAAACCATTGAATTCATCGCCATCAGCCTTCTCTCTCGACACAAAAAAAAAAAAAAACCCTAACAATGTCTTCCCTTTCAATTCAAATCTACCCCTAAACCCTGACAGAAAGCTTTTAAACTCCTAAAACGACAATGTCAATCGCGCTTCAAAACCTCTTCACTCCTTCACCCCCTCGCTTAAACCCTTATCTCAAAAACCCTAATTCATTTCCTCCAATCACGTCCCGCCATCTCAGCTTCCCCCTCTCGAATTCCCAAGTTTTGCATTTCCGGACCCGAATGTTTCTCAATTTCAAAAACCCCCACCCTTCTTCCCATTCCTTTCTCAAAGCTTACGAATCCGATTCTTCAATTGCCACCTCACCAGAACAAAACCCTAATTTTAATGATTTCAATTTAGATTATTTTCTCTCAATCGCTGAATTTTTGTGCATTTTTTCTTCGGCTGTCGTTTCGGTTGTTTATGCTGTTTCGGGATGGAAAGGTGTCGTTTTGGGTGGGATTTGGAGGACGGTTATGGTCTTGGGTGTTTTAGGACTGGTGGGTGGGGTTGCCATCGGGGCGTGTATTAGGAGGCGGCAGTGGCGGAGGATTTGTGTGGATAAAATGAAGGGTGATGGTGGAGGAAGAAATTTGAATTTGGTTGAGAGGATTGAGAAATTAGAGCAGGATTTGAGTAGTTCCGTTACGATTATTCAAGTTTTGTCTAGGCAACTTGAGAAGTTGGGGATTCGATTTCGCGTTACAAGGAAGGCTTTGAAACAGCCTATTGCGGAGGTAATGATAAATGAGTATAAGCATTTATTGTAATTCTTATTGCTTAATGTTAAACTTTTTAATTAGAGAACTATAAGGAGTTGAAGAGATAGAAACAATAATCGAAAATGTTTGCTTTGACCACTATAGGATATTGCTAGAAATTATTAATCATTACTATCTAAGATTTTCTTTGAGACAGTCATAGAAAAATGGCAACTCATCCCAAAAGTTAAATTGAATGTTCAAGAAGAATGTCTGTGTGTGTGTGTTCAAAAGCCTTTTTGTATTGTTGATTGCAAGTTTGCATCTATTTTACAAAGGCAAAGATATGCTCTTGCTGTTCTATTTAATTGTCATCTTTAGTCTATGTAACCCAGTGTTTGACTTGATACAATCCATAAACTAATGCTAGCAGTGGCTCCAATGTGATAATAATGAAGATCTTATGCCCCCTTGCTGCTTACTCAGTAAATGGTTGATAACAAATTATATTTACTAATTTATTGTGATTTTTATATTTATAACTTTTGCTGTGTCTGAAGACTGCAGCTTTGGTTCAAAAGAATTCTGAGGCTATTAGAGCATTAGCAGCACAAGAAGACATCCTGGAAAAGGAGCTTGGTGAAATTCAAAAATTTTTGCTGGCCATGCAGGTACCATTTTAGCATGGTTTGATGGATTCTTTTAATTTTCCAAACTCGTAAGGAATATGATGCTTGATTGATATAGGAGTTCCCTAATGGGGCTTCAGGGAAGTTAAATATGGTTTTGAGATTAGTTACAATCTTGTACTCTGTTGATCCAAAGGGAAAAGGAGTAAATACTGGTCAAAGCTTTTTTCTTTCTTTTAGGGTGGTTTTGAACGCTTCAAGAATCGTGTCGGATTTAGCAAAGCCTTAAGCCTATCTAAAAGCAATAGAAAGTACATGAGCTGTGATCCTAAGCCAAGAAAACTGGATTGCATGCATGTTGTTCCAGAATCATTGTACCAATAGAAACCTTGTTATTGTCTTCACTAGTATTACGAGGAACTAGTACTCAGTGATAAAAGACATGCTTGTGGCTTTTTTTGGATTCTCAACATGTGTAATGGTTAACTCAATACATGGTTTGTTGTTGGGAATATCTTTGCTGTTTATTAATAGTAATTTAACTTCAAATATTCCAATGATGTACTCTGCAGGAGCAACAGCAAAAACAACTTGAGTTAATCCTCGCAATTGGGAAGTCAGGGAAGTTGTTTCAGGACAGGAGGGAACCTAGTCAAGAGAAAGATACAGTTGTAGCATGTAATTCAACTGGGGAGGCAAAACAAATGAAAGTCCATCAGACTCAACCTTTAGGTACAAGCAAGGGATCTGGCAATGACAGAGAATAAGATTTTGAAGCAGCAGATATAGTCGGCTTGTATGTAACTAACAGCGGGATCCAGTTTGTCTGATCCTTTAGTATACAAGGCACTTGGACTCCCATAGATGCCACCAAAGCATGTAATACACCATGTTTTGATCGCGTCTGCTTTTACTTTTATTTTTTTGACTTGTCCGACACGTATTCCACCATGTCGGATACGTGTCCGACACTGGTATGTGCCCTACACGGAGTGCCCATGCTTCATAGCTAATCAAAAATGGAAAGGCCCATGATGCTATTGAGGCTATTGGCTGGGTTGAGCATTGATGTTACAAGATGCTTACTGCTAATAAGTTTATGATACTGATCTCCTACGTCTAAAGCTGAGTCTGAAGCCAGCTGGATTTGGTATATGATGTCCATCTCCAGTGTCATCATTGTCTGCCTTCATGTGGAAAGAGTTCTTAATCTTCTTCCAATTCAAACTTCAACCTGATACATTCTTGTGTTTGTGGCTTATCTTTTCACTCTTGTTGCTGATAGGAATAGTTATTTTGTAGTTCTGCCATCTTTGTTTTTACATTCTCAAGTTCTGATAGGTTCTTTATCTCTGTGTTTGTGGATGCTCGGTGTTCCTCTTGTTCGGAATTATCTCCTCTAGTTAATGGTTCCTTACCTTGCATGTATTCTAATCTCATATAATAATATATTTTATTGTAATTTAACATAATTTTATGATCAAAGTATTCTATCATAGTACCAATTAAATTTTAATTATCATCTTTAGTTATATCTTCACGTTTCAATTCTGATTAAGTAAATTATGGTTTAAGATTTTCAAAATCTAATTTTTTATCAAAGGTTATCAAAAATTATATAAAAATTTATCAAAATTATATAAAAAGTAATCAAAATTATATCAAAAGTTACTAAAATTGTATCAAAATTTACCAAATTTACATCAAAGTTTATCAATATTATATCAAAGGTTATTAAAATTATATCAAATGTTATCAAAATTATATCAAAAGTTATTAAAATCATATTAAAGGCTATCAAAATATGTCAAAAGCTATCAAAATCATATCAAAAGTTATCAAAATTATATTTAAAGTTATTAAAATCATATCAAAGGTTATATTATATTATATAAAAGGTTATGTACTCATTGTTACTTATTATGTATTTATGTCAAAATAATTCATATGTAATTTTATATGGTAATATATATTATTGTAATTTAACATAATTTTAAGATTCAAGTGTCTTATATCATATTACCAATTTAATTTTAATTATTGTATTTGATTATATCTTTATGTTTCAATATTTCTCGTCAAGTAATAAATAAGATTTTGATTCTTCACTAATAAATATTTTTCTAATATTATTTCAAAATCTTATTTCTATTGCTTTTAATAATAAATTTGGAAGTACGCTTATCATAGAAAAATTTTAATAAAAAAAAAATAGATAAACAAAAATTAGTCCAATTTTAATTTAAATAAAAAATTATCAATTGAGAAATTTTATTTTAATAAATATTTTAATGTTTAAAAGAAAAAAATAAAAAAATGTGAAATTTTTATTAATTTAATAAAAAATCAATAATTAATTTAATAAATTATTAAGGGCATATATATCGTTTATTATTTGTATTTTTGAAATTGATACTTTTATATAAAATATTGATAATAAGTAGAACTGATAATCCGTATATACGTATCGCATCTCGTGCGTGGACAATTTTCTAACGTTGTGTAAGAAAATTCAAATTTCACATGCATGCATTTGGTGGCAGAACTTGAATCCTCGAACTTGTGTACATTTGCACATGCATACATGCATTGGGTGGCAGCTTCGTTGCATGTATTCTGCAAAATCTTTTCGGTTGATCCTAATTCCTGCCTTAATTTATAGCTTTTTATCTAAGAAAAGTTTGGATTCCTACCTGCCTGCACAACATGATCCAATTCCTCGAACTCATGACTTTTGATTATTCTTTTTGCCAACTTAATTCTTATATTTAATAGAATTTCTTTCGATTGAGTAACATGTTAATTGCCTGAGTTATTCCACTTTGCCATGCACTCTTTAATCTTTCCTCACGTTAAAATTAATTTTCTGCCTTTTCAGTTTTGAGGGGACAAAAAAGGTTGGAAAATTTTGAAAATGTGCTTGGACCAAGATAGTAACAGGTTGGGATTTTATGCTTCTTTAATTTATAATCAAAATCTCGAAATTTAAAAAAAAATAATAAAAAAAATTACTTCATACATAGTAATAAAGAGATCGAAGGCTTAGAAGAGAAGAAACGTCAACATTAAACATTGATTATAACTTAAATCATGAAAGATTGGAAGAAAACAAGGCAGACTCCATATTAATTTCCTTCTCTCTTGCCTGAAAATATTGTGTGAATTGCCGCGTGACTTGTGGCATGGGGATTTTTTATTTAAATATTGCAAAAAAAAAATTTCCCAAAATACCGATGCTTTTAGATTATTTCTCAAAATACGCTGGTTTTAACACTAGCTGGGAAATCGTCACCCCCATGGCGATTTCCTAGCATCAAAAAATTGATTTTGGCTAAAAATACCAAGGGAAATCGCCACCCCCATGGCGATTTCCCTTGGTATTTTTAACCAAATTTGTAAAAAGGATGAAGGGAAATCGCCATGGGGGGTGGCGATTTCCCTTCATGTAATTTTTTTTTTAAATTAATAAACAAATTTTAATTTGTAAATTTTATTTTTTAAATTTAAAAATTATAAATTAAATTAAATTTCTTATTAAATTTAAATATGGAAAATTTTGTTTCTTATAAAAATTAAAAAAACAAAATAATATTTCTTCTTAAATTTGTATATCAAAAATTATATTTGTAAGTTTTGTTTTAATTTTAAAATTTTGTAAGTTTTGTTTTTTAATTTTAAAATTTATAAATTAAATTAAAATAATTTTTTTATAATTTAAAAAAAAAAAAGAAATTTCGTAAGGTATATTTTATTATTTAAAATTTAAGAACAATTTTTTTAAATATTGTTAATTGATTTGTATTAGATAAAAACAAAAAACAAAAAACAAACAAAAAACTTGCATTACATTTTCATAAGCAAACAAGTGAAATTCTGGAAAGCAGAAAAAAAAAATTTCAGCTATATTTCAGTCCATCAAATGCTGCAGAAAATATTGGAACTTGATTCTTTCTGCAATGGATAAGACTGATGATATAGGTTTTTAGACAGGTTTCAGCTATATTTCCAGTCCATCAAATGCTGCAGAAAATATTGGAACTTGATTCTTTCTGCAATGGATAAGACTGATGATATAGGTTTTTAGACAGGTTTCAGCTATTTTCCAGTCCATCAAATGCTGCAGAAAATATTGGAACTTGATTCTTTCTGCAATGGATAAGACTGATGATATAGGTTTTTAGACAGGTTTCAGCTATTTTCCAGTCCATCAAATGCTGCAGAAAATATTGGAACTTGATTCTTTCTGCAATGGATAAGACTGATGATATAGGTTTTTAGACAGGTTTCAGCTATATTTCCAGTCCATCAAATGCTGCAGAAAATATTGGAACTTGATTCTTTCTGCAATGGATAAGACTGATGATATAGGTTTTTAGACAGGTTTCAGCTATTTTCCAGTCCATCAAATGCTGCAGAAAATATTGGAACTTGATTCTTTCTGCAATGGATAAGACTGATGATATAGGTTTTTAGACAGGTTTCAGCTATTTTTCAGTCCATCAAATGCTGCAGAAAATATTGGAACTTGATTCTTTCTGCAATGGATGAGACAAATGATGGGATTTATCAATCACATTTTGCATTGAATAAGTTATAACTTTTTCAGTCAAATAGTCCTAGGCAGAATATCAGAATCAGATTCCATCCTATACAAAGGATGGGATTTGTCATCTGGTACAACATAATGAACCATTATAAATTCATAATACTTATGAAGGTTTACAATACCCCCTACAACAGTTTTTTAATCAGATTTTTCCTGAGTGCTAAAACCTCCTCATTCTCATTCTCATCCTTCTATATTTCTTCTTTCTTTTACGGAGTGAAAATACCTACATTCTCATCTTTCTTATTTTCATTACTACACAACATGAGCAATAGAGTGATCGCATTGGTCTACTATAATGGCCAAATTCATAATACTGACGAAGGTGCTACCTTTGATTGTGAACGTCCAAAAAGTTTTCGTGTTGAAGACGACGTCACATTAGAGGAACTGAAGCTGCAAATTCATACAAAAATTAAAGCTGGAACTAGAAAAAGAGTTTCAGAGGTTAAGTACAGGCATCCTCTTTCTATTGGTGAATGATGTGTCCGATATAGAACATTTTCACTTGAAGATGATGATGATGTCAGATGCATGTTTTATGCTCATGAGACATTTGCAAATGTTGGTGTCCTTGAGTTATATGCTGACATAGATGATGTTGACGATGATTGCGGCCCTTCAAATGTTCGCACAACAGAAAACTTTCCCATAGAAGATTATGATTCTGGGTCGTTCTATGTTCACACTACATACGACGTTCCCACAGAAGAAGTCGTGCCCTTATCTCAAGCTACAACTTTTCAGACTTCATTAGTCTCACAAACCCTAATTCCTACTACCCTCGAAGATGAGCCAACTGGTGTTGATCCTGTTCGTCCACGTGGAGTCCATGGTGAAGATGTTGGTGAATTTAGTGAGCAGGAAGAGGATGCTGAATTCGCAAGTGATGACAATACTGATTCTGATCCAGACGTCGTCCCTGCTGAGATCAACACTCATGGAGATATCAACACTCATGGAGATATTCCCCCATATCAGGCTGCATCTCATATGCATACATTGGATCTGGAGGCAATGCATGTGCCGGAATTTCCAGAGTATGCTCATACATTCGCTATGCCTCTGACATTTGATCCATCTGCAGTTGATCTGTGTGTTGGGTTACAATTCCCAACGAAAGAGGCTGTGCTTTCAGCTATCAAGCACTATAACATCAAAAACTCTGTAGATTACAGAGTAATTGAATCTGAGCCGACGAAATATTATGCCAAGTGCGTAATGTATGGGAATGGGTGTAATTGGAGAATAAGGGCAACTTTTATGAAGAAGAAACATCTATGAGAGATTAGAAAATATGAAGGGCCTCATACTTGCACATCGGCATTTGCTTGATGTCTGATCGACATGAAGCCATCAAAGCTGCGATTAGACGCGATGGTGGATGGAATCCTCCACATGCATATTCAGTGTACTGCATTCGACACATTGTAGCGAACTTTATGAAAAAGTTTAACAATAAGGAATTGCATCGACAAATTGTTAACATGGGTATGGAATCAAATCATAGTTATTTTATCTCTTATATTTCGTTTAGCATATAAAATAATATTGAAATTCACAAGTTTTTTGTTTTAAAATTTATTAGGATACGAGTTGAGGCGACCGAATTTTCATTTCATGTATGACAATCTTCGTGGAGAAAATGCAGAGGCGGCTAACTGGCTTGATAGGATCCCCAAGGAGAAGTGGTCGCAGTCATATGATCAAGGAAGGCGTTATGGCCATATGACAACCAACCTAGCTGAATCTATCAATTCGGTGTTGAAGGGAACGCGTCATCTTCCCATTACTGCTTTAGTGCAATTAACATATTATAGGTTGGCTGCACTTTTTGTTAAGATGGGGAACAAGCAAATTGCCATGATGGAGGGAGGGCACACATATTGTGAAACAGTCACACAAGCTATGCAAGAAAATCGCAGGAAAGCTAACTCCCACATTGTTCGTAATTTTACGCGAGCAAATCAATCTTTTCTGGTTGAAGAGTTAGTTGCTCCACAAGAGGGTGTTTCTGCAATGAAGTACAAAGTCAACCTCAGTGACATGTGGTGTGATTGTGGAAAGTTTCAAGCACAAAGGTTCCATTGTTCACATGTAGTTGCTGCCTGTGCACATGTCCATGTAGATTGCATGCAATATGTGGACAAAGTCTATAGACTGGAAACTATATTGAATGTTTATAGACATGAGTTCGAAGCTGTTGGAAATGAAGGTTACTGGCCTCAATATGATGTTCCAGAAGTGTGTCCCAATCAAGAAATGCGGAGAAATCCACATGGTCGGCCAAAATCAAGTCGTATTCGTAATGAAATGGACCTCAGGGAGAAAGGCCAACCAAAACGTTGTGGATTATGCAGAAACGAAGGTCATAACCGTCGAAATTGTCTGCATCGATTTGGCACATTGGGGGAGACTTCGCATCAACAATAAATGAATTACATGTTTTTCTCAACTTATCATGTACTTTGGATTATAAGGGAAAATGTAATGCAAGTTTTTTTGTTTGTTTTTTGTTTTTTGTTTTTTGTTTTTATCTAATACAAATCAATTTACAAAATTTAAAAAAATTTGTTCATAAATTTTAAATAATAAAATTTACCTTATGAAATTTCTTTTTTTTTTTTTAAATTATAAAAAAATTATTTTAATTTAATTTATAAATTTTAAAATTAAAAAATAAAACTTACAAATTCTTAAAATTAAAACAAAACTTACAAATATAATTTTTGATATACAAATTTAAGAAGAAATATTATTTTGTTTTTTTAATTTTTATAAGAAACAAAATTTTCCATATTTAAATTTAATAAGAAATTTAATTTAATTTATAATTTTTAAATTTAAAAAAAAATTTACAAATTAAAAAAAAATTAAAATTTGTTTATTAATTAAAAAAAAAAATTTACATGAAGGGAAATCGCCACCCCCCATGGCGATTTCCCTTCATCTTTTTTGCAAATTTGGTTAAAAATACCAAGAGAAATCGCCATGGGGGGTGGCGATTTCCCTTGGTATTTTTAGCAAAATTTGAAAAAACCACCAAGGGAAATCGCCACCCCCATGGCGATTTCCCTTTGTATTTTTAGCCAAAATCAATTTTTTGATGCTGGGAAATCGCCATGGGGGGTGGCGATTTCCCAGCTAGTGTTAAAACCAGCGTATTTTGGGAAATAATCTAAAAGCATCGATATTTTGGGATTTTTTTTTTCTATATTTAAATAAAAAAACCGTGGCATGGAAGGTTCTTTATAAACAAATTCTGAACTTTATTATTTTATTTATATAAGTTTTTATATTTTTATTACACCTAAATAAACTATTAATCTTTAATTTATACACAAATAAATTTTTAACCTTTAAAATGTACCAAATAAGTTTCTAACCTTTAATTTATACTTAAATAAACTCTTAATATAAATCAACTTTTCATTTGAAATAAAAGCTTATTTAAGTATAAATTAAAAGATAAGAGTTTATCTAAGTACAATAAAAATATAGGAGCTTATTTAAGAAAAGTGACAGTTCAGAATTTTTTTTAGTATTTTAGTCTAACTATAATTTAGAAAACCTAATAATATTTTTTACTCTAATTTCGATTTTAAAGCCGTCTTTGACATTAAAATAAATTAAAATATGAAAAAAAGTATAAATTGCTAAATATGAGTTTATATCCCATTAATTTTTGAAGTGCAAACCGATTATTAAAAAAAATATTACTTGCTAAATATTTTTACATTGAATAAGATTTAATTATTCATTATTAATTAACTTTATTTTTATTTAATGAAATTTAGCCGGTTAAGAGTTATATAAAATTTATTTCCAAAGTTTATATCATAATGACAATAATTCAATAAAGTTAAAACTATTTTCTATCCATAAAACTAATCTTATTAGTTATTATTAAATTTAAATCCAAAATTTAAATTTTTAATAAATGAGTATGATTTAATTACTATGAATTTTAATTTTACATTTATTTGATGAAATTTAATAAATTAAGTGTTATCTAAAAACTTTTATGGTAATGATTACTTATTGTTAAAATTTAAAAGTATAATAAATGAAAATTAATTTAAAATAACAATTTAAATAATTAGATATATAACTAATAATTGTTTTTATTTTTGTCAATTTAAAATATTTTTTATATTTGTGTTTTATAAAGATGAATAAATTATAAAATTACTCTATAAAAAAAAATACTATAAAGTAACTAAACTAAAAAGGGACAAATTGCCAAGAAAATAAATCTCAACAAAGGGAAAGAGAATTAATTAATCCTGTAATTGAAATCGAACAAGAAAGAAAAAGAAGGGGGTAAAATTGGAAATTAAAAACCGGTTCAAAGATTTTGACTAAGCCGTCGTCGTCATAGTTGGCGGTTTCTCGTGCTCCCTATATAAAAGGGATTAAACTCAAAGCTTTCCTTCATTTTCTTCTGACTCTTGAAATTTTCCATTTCCATTTCCATTTCTATCGAAATAATAATAATAATAATAATAATAATAATAGTAACAATAATTTCAAATTTTTCTTCTTAGAGATTCAGATCTGAAACTCTCTGTTTACAAGCAAAAATAGAGAGAAGAAATTGAAAATGGCGACAGTGTCCCCTCTGGCGAAATACAAGCTGGTATTCTTAGGCGATCAATCCGTCGGCAAAACCAGCATCATCACCCGCTTCATGTACGATAAATTCGACACCACTTACCAGGTAAACTTTTCCCTAATTCTTTTTAACAATTCAACGTTATTTTTTATTGATTCGTGCAGACTCAACGAACATTTGACCGTTTCTCTAATTCCTCTTCTTCTTACATTGTTTGAATTTGATTTAGTTTCCGTATTCGATTTATTGATCTCTCTGTTAGATATTGATTTGGAATCTTTATCACGGGTTTGGCGTCGTCTTTGCTCTTTTGTTGTTGATCTCGAACGAAATGATCATAGCTTAAAAATGCTTGATTTGTAACGTAGCAATTTTCCATAATAGCCTAAAGCATATCTTTATATATTTTATATATATATATATATATTTACATAATCAGCTTAGATTTCTTTTCTGTACGATAATTACTTCTAATTAATTGAATTTGAATTTTACTTCTATCAGATCCAGGAATACTGGAATTGAGGGGGTGTTTATATGTATATTTTCCTTAAATACTTTTAAGCTTTTTCGAAGAAGATATTGCTCACGATTAATTGCTATATAAATTGCAGGCCACCATTGGAATTGATTTTTTATCAAAAACAATGTATCTTGAAGATCGAACGGTTCGTTTGCAGCTTTGGTAATACAGTTTCTTCCTTTCTTATATATATCTTTAACAATATAGATCTTGGATAACTATGTTCAACGTTTTCTTTATCAGCTCTAGACCCATTGCTATTATATGTTTAATGAAACAAGCAATCAAGCATATTTCTTCTGAACTTAAGGTGTTGATTGCTTAAATTTTAGACTACAAGTTAGTTTCAAAAAGGGCTTACTTTTGTTGCAAGGCAGTTATAAGTAGTGGGTAATCGTCATTACATGAGAAAAATAAAAAGAAACCATTTTTGCTTGTTGAATCCCCCAGCATTTCCTCTTCATGCGGTTAGAAAATTTGACAACTTTTGGAAATAGAAACTTTTTTATTTATGTTGTATACTTTATCATCTTATAGTAAACTATCCAAAGCCATCAATGCCAAAGTCATTATGCTTGGTTGACATTTCTATAACTATTTAGTCTGCCATAGTCAGTTTCTGATGACCACTTTTCAGTGGTCGGTTTGGCAATTGAGTATAGTTATATGCCAATTAATCTAATTTTCTTGGTTTTCACGATGCATATAGTCTTCAATTTTTCTATCGTCTTGTCTCCATTTGAGTTTTATCTTATAAATTCACAGGGATACTGCTGGGCAGGAGAGGTTTAGGAGTCTTATTCCAAGTTATATCAGAGATTCTTCTGTTGCAGTAATTGTCTATGATGTAGCTAGTGAGTATAAACTTAACCAAGTTTTTTTTTTCTTTTGACTTCATTAGATGAGAGACTAAAATGAGAGCTTTCATTAATTGTCTGTATGATAATGCTGGTAAAAAAACTTTCCCTAATGATAACCATGTGTTAACCCAATTATCTCCTTGCAGATAGGCAATCATTTTTGAACACTTCTAAGTGGATTGAGGAGGTACGCACAGAGCGGGGCAGTGATGTCATTATTGTCCTTGTTGGGAACAAAACTGATCTAGTTGATAAAAGGTTAGTGATGAGTTGGAAAATTAACCCTTTTAGATTAATTTTCCATATTATTGGAATTCGATGAGCTTCTTTACTTGAGGCTGTTAAATTTAGAAAGTTTAAATCTCAATGACAGAATACCTTTTTTAGCTTTCCAACTGACAAAAAAACCAGTAAGTTTGACTTGCTTAATTTTTCGTGTTTTTTCGTGAACAAGAACTATGTTTCTTTGTTCACATTGATAATATGTCATTTAGGTCTTAGACTGAAACTATAGGGAATTTCTTTAACAGTCTTAACTCTTAACTATATCATACAAGTAACTCTTGATGTTGTTTCCATTTATACGCTTTGGTGATTAAACAGGCAGGTTTCCATAGAGGAAGGAGATAACAAGGCTCGTGAATGTGGAGTCATGTTTATAGAAACCAGTGCAAAAGCGGGATTCAATATCAAGGTGAAAAAAAACAACACTGTTTAATAGTTATAACAAATGCAGTTTGGAGACAAAATTTCTTTGCTTCTTAATGTTGATCTGCTTCCATAGCATGCTTGAGCTTAAAACCTATGTTACTCGGACTCGGGTGTGAGTGTCAGACATGGGGTATGTGTCCGTTTGATTTATTCTAAGTTTTTCTATGTATTTGGAGGGTTTTTGGGAGATAATATTTCCATACCCACGTCCAAATATGCGTACGGCATGGGTATCGGACACAAGTACTTCAAGAAAAATGAAGAGTCGAAGCAACATAGATTAAAACACAATACTTTTAGGTAGATGCATTGGTATTATTTACTTTGTTCTTATCTTTATTAACTTCAATTCATATTATAAATGTGAAATTGCAGCCTCTATTCCGCAAGATCGCTGCTGCCTTACCGGGGATGGAAACTCTTTCTTCAACAAAACAGGAAGACATGGTTGATGTGAACTTGAAGCCCACCGTGAATTCATCCCAGACAGAGCAGCAAGGAGGTGGCTGTGCATGTTAAGACAAATGTATTTTACTAAAAGCTTAAGAGAGAAAACGAAGCATTCAAGCATTTTTTTTTTCAACCATCAAATACACGGTAAAACTTTGTTCCAGAACAAAATCGTTTTTGCTCTTGAATTTACAATCCAAAATTTTGAATATTTCAGGAATCTAGTCTTATGCTTCTGATTCTAGGGTAGATTGTTTTTGACATCTCTTATTGTTATTTTCCTCGTAGTTTATGATAACTATTCTTCCATGCATCGTAGTAAACTAGAGTTCAAATATTCTCAGTATTTTATTGTTTGATTGAGTTTGGGATCTTTAATGTTCATACTGATTCTTTTATGAGAAATTTCTACAGATTCAATTCCATATGAAAATGAAAGCATTGTTCTGAATAAGAACTTGCATTATATCTGCTCTTTTGTTTTCCTAGAAAAAAAAGATGCCTTGAAGATGAGGGGGTAAAAACACAATCTAACTACATAAAATGCGGAGGGTTGGATGTCTGTTGCCTTTTGGTACACTCTTGAGTACTAGGATTGAGAAAAAAATCGAAAATTGATTCGAATCATAATATTCGGTTTGATTTCAGTTTAGGTAGTAATTAGGTTTATTCGGTTCGATTTTTGGTTCACAAGTTAAAAAATTACAATTATTCGAATCAAATCAAAATTTATTTTTAATTAGTTTTTTTAATTATTTTTATTTTCATAATATAAAAATAAACACTTTATTTTTAAATTTTACTGAAAAAAAACTACAAAAAGTATTATAAAAAAGATAAATTTTTAGAATTTCAAAAATCGATGAATCGAAATGGTCCGAACCGAATTGATGGAATTCGGTAAAAATGTTATTCAATTCAGTTTTTATAAAAATTTAAATAATGTACATTAACCGTAATTATTTTTTAAAATTGAACCAAAACGAATCTTTATCATCTTACTCTTTGACCAGAATTTGGATACAAAGAGGAACTAACTTCAAAGTTTCTGTGCCTGAGAAGATCTTGAGTTTTGGGTTAAATAATGTTTATCCAAATCCAACTCCAACCCGATCATCCAGGCCCTTGGATACTGACAGGGTGTTATTATCAAACCAAATAAAAAAAAAAAAAAAAACAAATGAAAGAAAGAAAGAAAGAAAGAAAGAAAGAGTTACTGTTTCTGTTTATGGATGTTGCCGTTATAAGATTCCTGATGTTGGGAGGGAAGGAGACGGAAAGCACTTTTCGTCACAGCCAAATTCCATGTTATAATTATCATTACAATTTTTTAATTTATTTTCTTCATCAATTGAATTATCAACGGAAAGTACCGTTGTAAATGAATGGAGCATTCGAAGAATAGTTGGTAAACATGTTTAATTTCTGTTCATTTATATTTATTTATCAAGTTAAACAAATAATTTTGAATAAAATTTTAAGATTCATTTATTAAACGAACAGATCTCGAACAAAGTGTGTTCAATTCATTTATATTCACAATATATTTTTATATTATTTCATTTATTTATCAATATATTTATTAATATTTTAAATTTTTATTTATTATTTTATCGTTTTTACTTGTTTGTTTATTAAAATTTATTTATTATTCATAAACATATTTTTAATTGTTTGCAAACATATATTCAATTATATATTCATGAATATGTTAATTTAATATTCGCGAATAAATTCATTTAAATTAAAAGAAGCGAAAACAAAAATAAATATGTTCGTTCAAATTCCATTTACAATCCAACTAAGAACATGCCCAAAGTTGATATAACATCAGTCCTGACAGCCAACTGAATACCAACTAGCAACTAGCTAAACACGTTAGGCATCCTCTTGGTTTACAATCAAGTTTTCTGAGAGCAGAAAACTATTTTGCTTTTGGTCTTGTTCTTTAAAACACGACAAGAATTCAGTAAAATCTTGTAATGAAGTTGTAATTGTTACTATACTAATCAACTGCTACATTCTCACAGCACAAAGTTGAACCACACTTTTGTTTTCGATACCCAACATTGTAAACTCTTTTGGCAGTGATAAGAGATGCTGCATTTGCTTAATCACTAGTCATATTTACAGTGGAAACTAAAAAAAAATGAACATTGAAAAGCTAAACTTAAAGCAGCTGTTCTCAAAACACAAAAGTTCCCAAGAAACTTCAAGAAAAACAAGTTCAAGCATGAATTTGAAGGCGCTAGACATGATTGAACCCATCACTAGTTTGTCTAACTCTCAGCGTCAGACAAATCAATATCAATGTCCCCAAACTTGACCTGAACCAAAGAAGAAACAATAAGTTGATGATTGAAAGAGAAGAAGAAAATAAAGAAAAAGAATCAAAAGTGGAACTCTGATTACTGTTAGTACTAGGAAACGTTATGATTGCTTCCGAATGCAACGTGCATTAGTAGTTTGTTCGTGAATAAAAATGACTCGTTTATATTCACGAACATTTCTTGTTGGCTCGTTTATAAAATGTAGCAAACCTCATTTCAATGTAGAAAAAAAAAAAAGAAATTCTGTCAGGTTACAGGAGTTGGCATGACACTTTTGCTTTATGTGATGGATGAGAGATGAATAGAGTTCAAACAAGTGGTTGATATCACATTGGACAGTGTAGAAGCCGAGTACATTCATCAATTCCAGATGAATTATACATTTAGTTACTAGATGCATGTTGTTTGGTAAAATCTGTCATGCATGGTAAGGTTGTAGCAAGGGTTGCTATCTTATTGCTTGAGGGGAAAAAATGGAAAAACTATAGCTCAAAATGAGGGTTCTTAGGGGGTTGCTCACTTGCTCTCATGATTTGGAGCCATGCACTTGAGAATTCAAGTCTTTGACCATTACACTAGACAATGTGCAATATCTAATAGATAAGAATAAAAGAAATGCAGATTATGGCAGTTATTTCAATATGGGATTGAGTACATAATACGTTCAACTTCAAGAGTAGGACTAATGGACAAACAACTTACTAATAATGTTTCATCAGACTAACAAAAGAAAATTCTCTACATGAATTTAAGCTTCGACTGAACTATCACATACTTATTATTTACTATATTTTAGATTTCCATGTCTTGCATCCTATGTTACTCGGACTCGGTGTGAGTGTCGGACACGGGTATGTTCACTTTTTTTTCAAGATTTTCATGTATTTGGAGGGTCCTTGGAAGATCATATCCCTATACCCATGTCCGGATATGCATCGGACACGGATGTCGAATACGGGTACTTCAAAAAAAATGAAGAGTCGGAGCAATATAGCTTGCATCAATGCTTTCTATTTTTTTTATCTCCCTAACATCCCAAACCTACTTGTTCTATGCAAAAGATTTCCTCCTTAGTTGTCAACTCGTTCATAAACACTTTAAATTTTGGAAATCTACTGGTTTCAAAGTCATTACTTAAATATTCTTTTCACTCCTCAATCGCATTAGATTTGAAATATGTTCTAATTTTACTTGTTATGCATTTTAGTGACTTTGCCTACAATTAAATTTTAATGTCGTAAACTGCAATCACACTTTGAGTTCTTAAACTAAATATATCCACAACAAATCTACATACAAGATAGAACCATGGAGTTGATGTTTGGCACAAACTTCTTACTAATTGGGTTATTTTAGTTGGCACAAGCTTACTACTAATTACTGAAGTGTTTTGTCTTACTAAATGGAAGTACCAATTAATGAAAATTTTGTAGTTTGAAAGTGAACTGCTGGTTTGCTAGGAATTGCAGAGCTTACAAGATTGAGAAAAGGAAGACTATTTTCCTCGAGTCAAATGACGCAGCTCGTTTATATCTCCTCCATCTGTTCGTTGGTGCATCATGAACCCTCTCAGTCGATGATTTGTCTGTTGAAATTAAACTCAGTTTAAGTTGTAAAATACATTCTGCATGGCATGAGTAAGGTTGTAGCCTATGGAATTAAGAATCAAATATGCAAAATGCATAACCAAAAGGAACTAGACAGTTCCTAGATGTGATACGCAAAATACTGCAGAGAACAGGTAGCAGACAATTCCAAAAACAATTACAAAAATCACATAGCAAAAATGAAGTTTACTGATCAGAACTCAATAATTAAATAGTGTTCAATCTTTGAATGCTTCAAAGCCCTTTGATGTAACAGTTCCGACATAGTTGCCAAGTATCAATCGCAGACCTATTCACTGACTGTATTTGGTTCATTTATTCTCAATTATCAATTCACTGAAATTATACATGTCAAATGAAGTTCTTTTGTCAACTTTAATCTTCTTGAGGGTGAATGTTTAAGCCTGGGGGGGGGCAGGCGCCACAAGAAGATTAACATGTTTTTCAACTCTTAATAGCACCCATGTTAACAGAGTACTATGGGAACCTCTGCCTTTTGCTAGTTATTACAAACCTCATTCAATTTGTTAAAAGTTCAAGTCTAGTTATTATAAATCTCATTCAATTTGTTAAAAGTGAAGTTTAGATGTCGAAACACCTAATCAAATGATATGCATGAAACATTATAAACCTGAAGTGCATTATAACAGCTCAGATACCAGCAGAATATTTTATTCTTTAGAAGTTCTCTTGTTTCTTGTTTAAAAGAAGCTGCCAGCCATATCTTATGCAAAAGAATGCACTCATGACTAAATCATGGAAATGGAAAATGAATCCATAGATTTTGGGGGACATATGGAAACTACTGCTAAAAAAAAGTATCTATAGGTAATAGAATATGCTTACAGACCTCTCAGAGTAAGTTTTAGTGCAATTAACCCATTAAAATCCAAAGCTGAGTTAATTCTCACCTACAATTAAGCTTGCTTGTCTCTGCAACACCTTTTGCAAATGCTGTAATTCATTGAGATCTAACATTAGAGTCAAGAGTGAAGAAAAAAGAATGTACCAAAACTCAAGGAAAATCAGCAATGCTTTGATGATTAAATAAATAAATTTGGTATACCCCACACTATATGTATGATCTCGCATATGCCCTATTTATATAGATAGGTATATCAAACTTACTGTCACTACGCCTTCACTTTTTGAATTTCCAACAGTTTCATCACTGGATTTAAGTATGTCAGGAGTCTCTTTCTCGATGTTCATATCCAGAATGCAAGATGAATAGGCATCTTCACTATCCACTTTCAAATCAATGCAGTTCTGGCAACTCAATTGTGCATCCAAACACAGCTGCTTTTTAGATGAAAAAGGAACTTCTAGGAGGCTCAAAAAAGTTAACTGTGGCATACATTTTGGACTCGTGTTTCCTTTCTCAGGCAACACAGAAATGCTATAGACATCCTGGCCCTGCACAAAGGAATGGAAAACAAATAGGAGCATATACAAAGTTAAAAAACAACTCAATCAATTTCCAAATTCTCATTTTAAAGTAATTTATTTATAAGAAAGAACAAAAGGTTGACTGGATTTGAAGTACTCAACACCTGTTCCATCATGAGGTCATCTCAATGGAACGGCAGTTGTGTACACTTTATCGGAGTTCCATTTTAAGTGAATTTTCACTTCTCCCAGAAATGAACTCATCTGATTGAAAGAAAACAGAGGATGATTTCAAGAGATCATGCTGACCTGATTCATGAGGAGATCGAGCATAACTCAAAGCCAAATAGCAGGTTTTCAAAAGAGTAATGTACTTCCTTTAACTTTTACATGAGATCATGCTGATCTGATTCATGGGGAGATCGAGCATAACTCAAAGCCAAATTGCAGGTTTTCAAAAGAGAAATGTACTTCCTTTAACTTTTACAGGAGAAACCGAAGCAGTAGGAAATTTACTAAAAAAAAGGCCCTTTTATATTAATGATCAAAAGGTTACATAGCTGAAAACAGCTTTTAAGCATGTATATGAAGATATAAACATGTAACTAACATTTTTCAGGCTTATGCCTGTTGCTTTAGAGCGAATCTAATGTTGGATTACAGCCTGAATTTCCATTAACAACATTGCAAGTTGCTATAAAGAAAGATATGGTTGGTTAAATGCATCTCAAATCTATGTTACTCGGACTCGGGTGTGAGTATCGGACACGGGTATGTTCAACTTTTTCCAAGATTTCCATGTATTTGGAGGGTCCTTTGAGGATCATATCACCATAACCATGTCCGAATATGCGTCGGACATGAGTGTCGGACACAGGTACTTCAAGAAAAATGAAGAGTCGGAGCAACATAGTCTCATATTACTCAATTGAGCAAGTCAAGATGATTGGACGAATGGATAGGATTTATTTGGGAGGAGAAAAAAGACTGCAGCAGCTTAGGAATGAACTTACATGTGAAGTGTTTAAGCTGCATTTTTCTCTTACTGGAAATGAAGTCTCCTCTATTAGAATAGGCAAGACATCTGAAATTTCAATAAAAGGAATTCATTAAACATGCTTATCAAACTGAGGACATTGAATAATACTCTATCTGACACAAATATCCTTACCCAGAGAACCATGCTGGTTGGTCTCATCAAAGCTTGGCTTAATCAACTCAAAGCATGAAACTTTTACTGGTAAATTGGTGCTTCCATCCACCATCCCTGGTAAGTATGGTTTTTCCTGCAAGTAATTATGAGTTAAAATAAACTTTGACAAAGAAGGCCATAAAGATTATATAACAAAGAAGAAGAAAATTTTCATTTTTTAGGTTCTTTTTCCTAACTAAAAACACAAGTGGGTGTCAAGTTAAATGTGAGACTGATATGATTTAGAAATTCCATTCTAAGTCAAGGCTGATTTTCTAATTATCTGCAGACTCATTAATGGATGACATTTTACCATTAAAGCTTAAAGGAAAAAGGACATCAAGTTTGTTAATTTGAAGAAATGATGAATTTCTATTAAAAAAAAAATTTTTTCAATGTGAAGAGAAGAAATCAACATAACTAGAATCATAAACAGGAACTGGGCAATGCAAGAAAGTCCAAGTCATCATAGCCATACGAAAGAAAAAAAAAAAAAAAAAAGCAATTCCATTTGGCCAAGAAACTGAAGAAAATGCAAGAAAATTGAAGTGAAAATATCTTCTTTATTCTACATTTTCTCAGCTACCAAACAGGAAATTCAATTTTTAAAAAGCCAATGGAAGATAGACCAGATCATAAAGGCCATGAAATTTCAGCTAATCATATGCCTTTATAAGAAAACTCCACCGCCCCGGGAAAAAAAAAAAAAAAAAGAGAAAAAATGAAATGCAATTCCCTTTGGTTCCCAAGAAACGGAGAAAATGCAAGAAAATTTGAAGTGTAAATATCCTCCATTTTTTCCCCACATTTTCTCAAGCGGCAAATCTGGCAAAGACTCTTTTTTCAACCAAAAAAAAAAAAAAAACTTGACACTTCATCCAAAATTAGAAGCTTTATTTCCAAAAACAGCTCAATTTCATGACAGAAACAGAAAAGAATCAAGAGCTACACATTCCAAAAATTAAAAAAAAAAAAAAAAAAAAAAAAAAAAATCAGACCTCCTCGATCGATTTAGCCACCATTGCAGAAAGAAAAATGAGCGAGAGAAATTTTTTTGGGAAAATCTCAGAATATTTCAAAAATGCATTTGATTTAATTTCTTTATTTTTTTCTAAGTTGCTCTGAATTTATAAATCTGTTTATTCATATAGAATTTATAAAAGAGAGCGAGAGAAAAAAAAAAAAATGAACGTTAAAAGTCTACATCGGAGGAGAAGGGAAGGTGGCGCAATTAGCCAGAAAAAGGCTCGTTATTACGACTTTGACGACAACGACAAATCTTCTCCCCTGTTCTTTCTTTTTTATTTTGACGTAAATGCCCTTCTCTTCTTTTTTTTCTTTTTTTTTCTTTTTGATTGCCTGGTCGGGTAGGTATCTTAAAATCGAATTTTTATTAAATCGGTTTATCTAGTTAAAAATTAAATTAAATCGATAAAAAAATAGTTTTATATGTATTTTTTATTTTTTTAAGTGATGAATTTGAACATTTAATATCTTAATTTTATATTAAAAATATATTATTAAATTAAATATATATTTTTATTAATTATTTATTATATTTATTACTTATTTAGCATTAAAATATTATTTTAATTTAAACTGGTTTTATTTAAATCGGCCGATCTAATCGATCAAATCAATTGAATTGAGAATAAAAAATTTCACTGATTTGATCTCCGGTCCGATTTTTATATTAAGTTTTTCTTTACTTATTATTTTTTTTTAGGAGTGTTGTTAGTGATTTCTTTATTTATATGACGTTTTTTTAGGTTTCATTTTATTTTTGTCAGTATATAAATTTATACATTATTATCGAATCACGTGATATCATCTCAATAATGTTTAATAAGCATAACATGATATTACTTCATTAATAAGTGAACTTAAAATTTTTAAAAAATTTAAAAATAAATACAAATAATTTTACTTATTAATAAGTGTCAACATGTGACTTCTGGTTAATTTATAGATTTATATACTTACCGTGCATTAAATATAATTTTTTTTTCTAGTTTATACTAAATGTTTGAGTTCAATACAAGATAATTTTGAAAACGACACAATTACATGACACGAATATAATATGAAAAAATTAAAATAATTAAAACATATCACGATATGAAAATAAAAGATGAATATATGAACGTATCAAAATCTATATAAAACGAATTATTATCATATCAAAATTTATATAATACGTTAAATATGATTTACATGAAATTAATATGAATACAAGACGAATATACATATTACCAAATCTAACTGCACGACTAAGTGAAAATCTTCGTGAAGTTTTAGGTTTCTTTTGGAATGAAGGAAAGAAAGAGGAAAGAAATAATAATAATAATAATAATAATAATAATAATATAACAAATTATCAGCTTATTTTTTATCGATCATTAAATCAAAAGTTGTTTTTCTTTCATTTTTTTCTTCATACTATGCAGAGTGTTAATATTTAAAATTACTTAAGATTTTGCTGATGAACGAAAGATTTAAGTAAAGTTTTTTAAATTAAATTCAAATAATATGAATATGTTTTGATATATTATTTAAATAAATATTTTCATTGAAAATTTTGATAACATTTTTATGGTTCAGCAAACATTGATCAAATTTTGTGTGTAAATGCTATTTTTAATTAATTTTTATATATTATTGATATTCTGATTACTTTTTATTAGCATATTTTTTTTTAATTTTCAAAATTAATTTTTCAATAGATTTTAACAAAGAATCTTTTTTTTTTTTTTTCATATTTAAAGACATTTATTTGTTAACATTACATAAGAATATTACTACCTGTTAACGATATCTTTAGATATAAAATTAGAAGAGTTTTTTTTTAATCTCATCCATGAGACCTAATAGGAGAGTAGAACTAGTTCTTTTTCAATGTTTTTAAAAAACTAAAATCTTTATCCATAATTTAAGACATATCTTTTCAATGTGTTAAATTGAGTAACCAATTATCTTAAAAGTTTAAATTAATAAGAAATAGTTCAATTATTATATTTAAGTTTCAACACATCATCTCATATGGAAGCTAGATGAATGATTAATGGGTTTGGACGTGACATCTAGTGTATAAAAAAAGTGCAAGCGGAAGAAAAATTAGTTCAACAACGTATAGACCAATGAGAAATAAGACATATTTTTATAAAGTATATTAAAAATATTAAAAAACTAATATAACAAAAAACAGATTTATTTATTTCTTAACTCATTTGTGAAATTTAAAAATTTCAACAACTGTGTATAAAAATGAACTCTTAAACTTTTTGTCTTTAAAAATTATAGTGTTATGCATCTCTAGTGGATGACTCTATTTTAAGTTAGATGAGCTATTGTACCCAAAAAAAAAAAATAGTAAATCAATTCGCAATTCACATTTAAATGCAAACCAATAAAAAAAAAATAGTAGAATCACCACAAAAAAAAAATAGGAGTAAATGCCAACCTAAATTATGGATGAATTTTATGGTTTATACCCATAATTTACTATTTCAACAACCATGCAAATGCAAAGTCTTGTTGTTTGGGTCCATTTTTTATATCAAATCAACGTTAAGGTATGGAGAAAGATGCAAAAGATGAATTCAAATTTAATTATTGATTCATTTAATCATTTTTAAAAAATAGCATTCAACAAATTAAGTTCAAATTTTGTAAATCTTTTTCTATTATTGAGTTACGATCTTTTTTATCTATATTAATATAATGAGAGTGACTGAGTTGATGTCACGAGTCAACTAAACACCAACTCAATTAGTGAAATTACTTAAAAACTTATTTAAAGTAATAATATTATGGATAATTACGTATTTTTTATTTTTTTTTAAAAAAAATATTTGCATATATTTAAAAAACTATCAATTTCTTTTTATAAACTATCATATTTATCATAAATTACTCAACTTTTTCTCTCATCGAAAACATTTTTTTCACATTATTTTTTTCTTTTGTTCAATATTTTTTTCCACCCATGGATGTACATATTTCTAATATAAAAAAATTAATAAAATAGAAAATAAAAATAAAATATAGTTTTACACGATTGGGAGATTTAAGATTTTGGTAAAAGTGAAGGGCAAGGTGAGAGAAAGTAGAAAATCTTGAGTGGGAGAGATTTTAAGAAAAATAAAAAAACAAAAATTAAAACATGTCAAGATATGAAAAAATAAGATGAATACATTAATGTATCAAAATCTATATAAAACGAATTATTATCATGTCAAAATTTATATAATACTTTAAACATAATTATAATACATTAAATTAATACGAATACAACACGAATATACATATTACCAAATCTAAATACACGATTAAGTGAAAATCTTCATTAAGTTTTAGGTTTCTTTTGGAATGAAGGAAAGAAAGAGGAAAGAAAAAATAATAATAATAATAATCTAACAAATTATCAATACATGCTACTTTTTTATCATTAAATCAAAAGTTTTTTTTCTTCATCTATACATAGTGTTAATATTTTAAATTAATTAAGATTTTACTAATGAACGAAAGATTTAAGTAAAGTTTTTTAAATTAAATTCAAATAATATGAATATGTTTTGATATATTATTTAAATAAATATTTTCATTGAAAATTTTGATAAATTTTTTATGGATCAGCAAACATTGATCAAATTTTGTGTGTAAATGATATTTTTAATTAATATTTATATATTATTCATGATATTCTCATTACGTTTTATTAACCTTTTCTTTTTTAATTTTCAAAATTACTTTTTCAATAGATTTTAATAAGATTTTTTTTTTTTCATATTTAAAGACATTTCTTTTTTAAGATTACATATTACTACCTGTTAACGATATCTTTAGATATAAAATTAGAAGAGTTTTTTTTTTTTTAATCTCATCCATGAGACCTAATAGGAGGGTAGAACTAGTTCTTTTTACAATGTTTTTAAAAAACTAAAATCTCTAATCATAATTTAAGACATATCTTTAGAGTGTGTTAAATTGAGTAATTAATTATCTTAAAAGTTTAAATTAATAAAAAATATGTTTAATTATTATATTTAAGTTTTAACATGTCCTCTCATATGCAAGCTAAATGAATGATTAATGGGTTTGCACGTGAAATTAAGTGTAAAAAAAATGCAAACTGAAACAAATTAGAATAACAACGTACAAATCAATGAACAATAAGACATGTTTTTATAGGATATAATAAAAAATATTTAAAAAAATTAATATAACAAAAAAAAAATTAATTTCTTAACTCGTTTGTGAAATTTAAAAACTTAACAACTGTGTATAAAAATGAACTTTTAAACTTTTTGTCTTTAAAAATTATAAGGAGTTATAATTGATAGTGTTATGCGTCTCTAGTGGATGACTCTATTTTAAGTTAGATGAGCTATTGTACCCAAAAAAAATAGTAAATCAATTCGAAATTCACATTTAAATGCAAACCAAAAAAAAAAAAAAGTAGTAGAATCACCAAAAAATATTAAATAGGAGTAAATGCCAACCTAAATTATGCATCCACAAATTTATGGTTTATACCCATAATTTACTATTTCAACAACCATGCAAATGCAAAGTCTTATTCTTTGGGTCCATTTTCTATATCAAATCAACATTAAGGTGTGGAAAAAATGAATAAGATGAATCCAGAATTTAGTTCAATTAATTTATATAATTATTTTTAAAAAATGGTATTTAACAAAACGAAAATTTATAATTTTAGGACCTTCGTTTTGGCATTAAATCACAGTCTCATTTGCTGATCGTAAATTTCCTTCTATTAATATTTCTTAACAATTGATTAAGGGTTTATTTTAATGGACAATGAATGAGATTTGTTAGTAAAATTAAATTATATTTTAAAATTTTATTTAAAAGTTAAATTATCAAGTGTAATGAAATATAATAATAATTTAATAAATACTTATCCAAAATGATTTTTATTATTTAAGTTATTATTTTTTTTATATTTTAGAAATTATTTTTTGTTAATTATGAATAAATTTGAATTTTAAATGTAATTCTTCTTTAATTTTATATTTTAATTAAAAAATTAATTTAATAAATTTTAATATTTAACAAATTTTAATATTTAACGAATTTAAATATTTTATCTATAGTGTTACATAATTTGAATTTGAATAATAATATTCAAATTTAATTTAATAATAAATGAATTTAAATATCATAAACATTAATCAAATTCAAATATAAATATTTCAAAAATAACATATATCCAATAAATGGTAGAATTGATGATAATTAATGGTGTACTAATTTGAATGGAACATTATTTATAATTGTCGTCAGCCTCTCTTTAGTCTTTACCAACGAAAAAGAAAAAACTGATGAAGGCAAATATCCAACTATAACCTATTCTCTAAAGCATTAAGGGAAAAAAAAAAAAAAACATAACAAAGTGCAAATCAACTGCACGCTCTGAATTATTCTTGCACGACATTTGTCTTGCTGGAACACGTGTCTGTCTTTTGTCTTTACACCTATATTAGAAATGTTAATGAATGTTTATTTATACTGATTAAAATAATATTTATATAAAAATTATAATTAATATATTTTTTTAAATTTAATAAAAATAAATATTAAATAATTTTTAACTAATATTTATAAGTATCCGTGACCTAGCCTTATATATTGCTCAAGACTAAATAGCCAATTTTTTTTTTTTATAAGACTAATCAAATATTGATCAGATGGTACTTCAATAAATCAATTTTAGCGCTTTTATTCTTAATTCTTATAAATTATGTTTGCTCTCCGTGACCGGCCTTCTTTGTAGTAGATTTCAAATGAGATTAAGTGATCAACTTATTATTATGAAAATTGAGTCGTGAGGGATTCAATTGTCATTTATTGAAAATAATTTTTTTTTGTTTTGTTTGATAGTGGGGGATTCAACTATCATTTTGTTAAGAGATTTTTTTTTTTTTTTTTGGTAATGGGTGAAAAATAAATAATTTGAGTTAAATGATTTGACAAAAATAGCTAATTACACCAATGGTCCTCAAAATATAAGGCATATTTTATATTGGTTTTTAAATTTCAAAATGTAGCAATCAGATCCTAATTTCATAGTTTCGTATCAAGTATCAATGTGATCCGTCCGTTAGCTGATGTGTAAATTACAAAAATGCCATTTGCTGATGTGATCATTTTTTTCTTAATTCTTTTTTTCTTTTTCAAATTTTATATTTTTTTCTCTTTTTCTTTATAAATAAATATAAAAAATAATTTATATTATAATTTGAATTAATTTTGTAAAAAAAAATATTTATAAACATATAAAATATTTATTTAAATTAATTTAATAAAAAATATTTTTAATTTTTTTTTTCTTTCTTTCCTTTTTCTCTTTTTTCATTTGATCTTTTTTATAAGTAAATTAAAACATAAATAATAATTTATATTACAATTTAAATTAATTTTATAGATATTAAATAATTTATTATTTATATTAATTTTATAATTTTTTTTATTATATTTTTCTCTTTTTTCTCCTCTTTATAAATAAATACAAAAAATAAAATAATAATTATATTATAATTTAATTTAAATTAAATTAAATTAAATTAAATTAATTTTATAGATATTAATAATTTATAAAAAATAAAAAAAATATTTATTTGCATGTATATTATAAAAATATTATAAGTTTTTTACTTTTTTCTCTTTTTTTCCTTTTTCCTTTTCTTATTTTTTTTTATAAAAAATATAAAATATAGGAAAAATAGAAGAAAAAAAATTGTATTTGTAGTTTTTTTTTATTATTGTTGTTTTAATTTTTTATAGTTTATTATTTTTACAAAAATATATATATATATATTTAGTAAAAAAAATTACATAATTTTATACTTTTATATATTAAAAAATTATTAATATTTTTTATTATTCTCTTATCGATTTTTTTGAGAAAAATATGATTTAAAATAATTATAGCAGTTTATTTATCACTTTGTACTTATCAAACTAAATTTAAAAATATTAAAAAATATATAAAGGTATAATAGGAAAAAGTAAATTTTAAGAAAATTAAATATTTTAATTTAATTTATTTCCATTAATTTTTTATTTTTTAAAATAATTTTATTTTAAAATAATTTAATAAAATTACTTATGTATATTTTAAAATATATATAACTCCCGCAATATGCGCGGGTAAAATTACTAGTTTTCATTATATCCGAGTTTAATTTAATTTTAAGTTAAATTTATATAGTTATATATTAACTTGATAATTGATTCGTTTATTTAATTAATTTAATAATTTTTTATATAAATGCAATACTTGATTATTGTTGTAATTTTTACTTGTACTTTTATTTCATAAAAAATATAAATTCGATTAACGGGTGTTCATCTCTACTAAAATTAATTAAAATATTATTTAAAAAATATATTTAATACTAATTTATTTTTTAAAATATTATTTTAAGAAAAATTATCTCATATTTAACTATACAATTTCAACTTTCAAATTTTAGGTGATATTTTTTTTTAGTGAAAACTTGTAGGAGTAGTACTCTTTCTTTGAATAATAAAAATATCAAATTGTAAATAAATAAAACTTGTATTGTTATATTTTTTTTTCTCGAAAAAACTTCATGCGTTCTTAGTATTTGATGAAGCTAGTTTTGCCAAAGAATCGAATAGTTGGATTACTCATAATTGATATTGAAAAAACAAATTTAAAAATATTGATTTATTTTTTTTATAAAAAAACCATAATTTGAAGATATGATAAGGGAATATACATATTAAAATTTAAATCTTAAATTTTTTTAACATCACTTTTTAAAAGATGAATACATAAAATCATGAAAAGTTAAATTCAGGTTCATATTTACTTATTTCTTGCATTATATTATGGGAGATTTTTTCTAACATGTGCATTTATTCTTTCCCCAAGGGAGGGTAAAGGTAAACCATGGGCTAAACCGCCAAAGTGCCAAACTTTGGGTTCCACAACTTCTATTTAGGTTAGTTTAACATTGTGGTCGAAAAAAATTAGAGTTGAAAAAGTGTGGTTTAAAATTTTTAAACGTTTAGTATTGTTATGAAAAAGTATTGTAGAAAATTAAAATATAAAAAAAATATTTAAAATAATAAAGTATAGAGATGTAAGAATAATAACATTATTTTTTCAAAAGTCAACTTTTAAATCTCAAAAGTCATATTTTTTGACTTTTTGGGTTGACTTTTTAAATCATAATTTTTACAGTTAAAGTTAATTTTTTTTTATCTATTTAGCATTTACGATGAAAAATAATTTTTAACTTTAAAATTATTTCAAAAATAATGCTAAACAAAACCTTATTACAGTTAGATTCGTAAATGTTGTCCTAAAGTTGGTAAATAATGCATCAAAAATGGTACCCCTCCAGTTTCCATCTCTCTTTGTAAGAGAAGTAGATATGTCTAAGGTTACCTGATTAGTTAATTAGATACGATTTAAATTGGATCAGAATTATTATTTAATAAATAAATATTATTTTTAATTTAAATTTAATTATAAAAATATATTAATATTAATATAATTTATTTTTTTTAAATCCGACGAACCAAATACTCACCCCCTAATCAACTCTACTGACAAATGAGAACTTTGGCTGCAAAAATTGCACTATCCAAAAATTTCTGTACTATTCAATGAAGAACAATAACTTTTGGTGGGTCCATATTAAATATTTATGCCATTTGGTATTACATTTTTGTACGTTTCAAGGAGAAAAAATAGGTGTATTTTCATTTCCATTTTTTTTTTTCCCTTTGCTATGGTAAGGGAGGGTTTGAGGAAATTCAATTCTTACCTAACATAGACAGCCTCTTATAAAAAGCCAGCTTGCTTGCGAGTTTAGACTTGCATCTTTACATTTATCAAATCTTGTTGGAATTTTGTATTTTTATTTATCAACAAAAAGGAGAAATGATATGTAAAAAACAAAAAGTAAAGCAAAAAATGGTAGTACATTATCACATCATGGTAAGGGGCCATTAGAGGACATTTCATTGGCACTAAGTTTTTCATGAAGAAAGGAAAATAGATGATTTTCACTCTAATTCTTTTACTTTTACAAAAATTATTGTTATATATAAAGAAGTTAAATTAGGAAACTTTTACATATAATTCGAATTTTGAGAAAAAGGAGAGGAGTTATTATTATATATTTTTATAGTTCAAATATATATATCGGAGTAAATAACAAGAATAATTTTTAAATTTATTGTGAAATTTTATATAAGTCCTTAAATTATCAAAAGTCACTTGCTAATCTACATACTTATAAAATTATAATATTTTGGTCCGTCTATCCAGATAAGTGTCAGTTGTCAGTTGGCGTTACGTGTCAGGTGGCATGTCCGGATTGGATGGTGTGAATTTTTTGAAATAATCCATTTTAAATTATATTAAAAATATATAAAAATCTATATTATATTTAAAAATCTTAAAAAACAATAAAACTTATTAAAAATAGAAATTTGTGAAATTTAAATTATAATATTTGATAAAAATATATTAACATTCTATATTATATCTAAAAAATAAAAATAGAAAATTTTGAAATTTATTTATTTTAAATTATAATATTTGATAGAATATATTAAAAATTTATATTATATTAGAAAAATAAAAAATGAAAACTCTTTAAAATTTAACATTGTGAAATTTATTTATTTTAAACTATAATATTTGATCAGATATATAAAATTTTATATTATATTTGAAAAAAAAATCATTTAAGTAGAACATAGTTTGAAATTTATTTATTTTAAATTATATTAATTTTGTTTATTTTATTTTATTTTCTTCTTTTTCTTCTCTCTTCCATTTCCTTTTCCTTTTCCTTTTCTTTCTTGCTGGTTTGAGGCTTGCTATAGACGATAAAGCGTCGGATCTAGTCCAACCAACATTGAGACGGCGATTGGAGTCAGATCGACCCCCGCTGTCACTAATACGACAAAAAAAAAAAGGTCGAACTTCACAAATAATAATATTTCATTTTCAGTTATGATCTTTAAACCTCATTTTTTTTCATCATCAATCTTTTAAAAGATTTCAAATCCATTCATTTCATCACCCTTAAATTAAAATTAGAAAATAATAGGTTTAGTTGTTATATGATATATTAGGCAAATCTTAATTTGAGCACGTCATTTCTATAAGATCAGCAATATTTAGTAATTAAGCATTTTTTTTTCCTTTTCATTTAGGAGAATCAATAATGGTGAGATCAAGAATATATACCATCTTTCGTCTTGTATCAAAAGTAAAGATATATATATATATATATATATTCCACCAAAGCATGGAAAAAGGCACAAGTAGAAGTAATGTTAATTAGCTCCATAAAGAAAAATATCGAGTAAAGTTGAACCTAAAATTTTAATTCAATTGATTCATGCAATTATTTTTAAGACGCGATATATAATAAATTCAAGATTTGGATCTCATTATATACGATTTTTTTTTTTTATTTTCAAATTACGACATCCTTTGTATCAAGAAAACTTTGAGTAAAGCTTGTTTACCAATTCCTTTCAAAATAACTCTCAATCTCTTACTTCAAAAAAAAAAAAAAATCTCAATAAAAATATCCATAGGTCACATTGAATCGGACGAGGCTAGTAAGGTTTGGCTCCGCTTGATTTTTTTTTTTTAAATAATATTAAAATACTAATATTTTAATATTTAAATTAAATAAAAAAAATTATTAATAAAATATCATGGACCAAGTACAAGCTTGAAACTGTGTCTTTAAACTCAACGCAGATCGAGCCAAGCTTACAGGCCGAACGAATAATCGGGCCCATAAACAAATCTACCACTAAATCTTTCAATTGATATCTGTTTATAACTATTTCAAGTAATTGGTTTTACAACTCATGGCGGGTGCCCTCTTGTTATTGAAGCTACTTATGATAATTGTCTATGTGAATAATTCCAACAAGAGACTGAGGCAAAAGCTAGGTCTCCGACCTATTGCAACCAGACAACAACGACCAAACAAACCGAGTACCTGAGGCCATGCAAAGGCAGCCATGGGAGCGGCAGTAGCAACAGGTTTCAAGGGCAATCTTGAATGATCAGACCAACAATATTAATCAAGCAACTAACTGTGCTATATGCCTGGAAGAGTACTCAAGGACGACGATAATAAGGAATTAAGGATGAAGATAGTTGTAATATCTGTCACTTTGCTTTGCAAAGAGAGAACAAGTAAAAAAAAAACTGATGAAACCAGGCGACGACCTAGCAATCGAGTACCTGATAAGGCCATCCAAAGATAAATTATTTAATTAAAATAAAGAAAAAGGGAAAATGAAAACATTAATAAATACAAAAGATAAATAATAATTTAAATTAATTTTTTAATAATTTAAATAATTTATAAAATATAAATATTTATTTACATTAATTTTATAAAAAATATTTTTTCCTTTTCTTTTCTTTTTATTTTTATTTTTACTTTTACTTTTTCTTCTTCCTTTTTTTTCTTTTTCTTTTTATGAATAAATAAATTTCGTAAAAATTAAATAATTTATAATTATAAAATATTTATTTAAAAATATATTTTTTACTTTTTTTATTTTCCTTTCTTTCTTTTCTTTTTTTCCTCTTTTCTTATAAAATTAATGTAAATAAAATATTTTATATTTTAAAAATTAATTTAAATTATAGTATAAATTATAATTTATTTATATTTATTTACAAAAAAAGAGAAAAAGGGAAAAGATAAGAAAGGAAAAAGTAAAAAACTTATAAATAAAAAATAAATATTTTATATTTAGAAATTATTTAATTTTAGAAAGTTAATTTAATTTAAAATATAGTATAATATACTTATATATCTATATTTTGTATTTGTTTATAAAGAAGAGAAAAAAGAAGAAAGAGAAGAAAAAATAAAAAATATATATTTTTATAAAATTAATGTAAATAAATAGTTTTATATTTTTTTCAATTATTTGATTATTACAATATTAATTTAAATTATAATGTAAATTGTTATTTAGTTTTTAATATTTATTTATAAAGAAGAGAAAAGCAACAAAAAAAAAAAGAAGAAACGAAAAAAATTAAAATTAGTTTTTATAAAATTAAAGTAAATAAATATTTCATACTTTTTAAATTAATTATAATTAAAAAAAATATTTTAATTTATAATATAAATTATTTTTTCTTTGTATTTATTTATGAAAAGAAATCAAAGAAAAAATAAATAAGAAATAAAGCAAAAGAAAAAAAAAATGAAAAGGCAAGTTGGAGCAATCGGTGACACGTGTCACTAGCTGATTGCTACAGTAAAAGTAACGAAAAAGCTAACGGAAGTGACCAATTTGTTAAGATACTTGTAATCAAGAACCAATTTGATACGTTTTGAAGTTTAGAGACCAATATAAAATATGTCCTATAATTTGGGGATCATTGATACTATTAACTCATTAACTAAAAATTGTAAAACTTTGGAAAAATATACTTGGAGTCAATTCAAGAAATCAATATTTATAATTTAAGTAATGCACAAAGTGATAAAGAATTGCATTATAACATTTAAGGAGATCTGATTGAAAATGGAAAAATTATTTTGAGATCAAAATTGTAAATTTGGTTTGAAAAGTAATTGATATTTTAAGATATTAGTTTTAAAAAATTAAGAGCAATTCCAGTAAATTATCATGATTTTAGGAGAATTTGATTTTTCATACACATTAATATTTTTCAATAATAAACGAAGTCATAGAAGGCAAGAACAATATATATTTAAGAGAAAATTAATGTAATTAATTCAGTCAAAAAACGAATGTTTTGATACCAATTTGCATTTGACAGTAGATTTTTGGTATAATTGTAAGGATTAAAATATAAAGATTGAAACAACTATTGAATTATCAAAATTAAAAAGAAATAACGATAAAGAGTTTTAGCTACATGTAAAAAAAAGGTGTGAATCAATATTCCTGTATTTCGACATCTCTAACTACATGTTCCAACTTCCAAAACAATAATAAGATATAATGCCTATCATACAATAATTATTATCTAATATGAAATAATAAATAATTATTTATCTAATAAAAATCATTATTATTTGAAAAGAACAACTGAATATAAAAATTGAGTTTAGCAAAAGTAACAATTACAGATTTGCAAATACTATTAACAAATTGATAAAATCATATGGGTTCGTTTAATCCATATCCATAGACACCAATTAAGAATTATTTATTTATCATTTTAGGATTTTTTTTTGCATTTAATACATTACTTTCACTGAATTCAAGAAAATATAATGCATTCATTACACTTTTTTTTTTTTATAAATACCACCTTAACTAGTGCTACTAGGCACTGTTTAACATTTCCATTTTTGTATTTGGTCTTTGTAATAAATAATTAAATAATAAAATTACTTTTCAATTAGTTACAATATTGTTTGTATTTTTATTTTTTGTAATAAATAATTAAACAAAAAATGTTTGTATTTTATTTTATAATAAAGAATAGAAGAAAAATACGATATATTTAAAACTTATTCATACCATCCCAAACATAATCAGGTAAAAACGTAAAAATTTATATAAACTAATTAAAATGAAAAGAAATCTTATATGAAATTTAATAAAAAAATTTACATAGCACAAAAAAAATCAATTAATTAATTATATATAGACCTTTTAACATGAAGTATTGTTTCATTTCAAAACAAAAACTACATAATTCAATCAAATTAGCAGGACAAATTTACTACATCAAAACACAATGCTGCAAACCAATTGCCGCTTACCAAAAATCCAGTCAAATAAAATAAATACAATACCTTATTTGTAACATAGATACGATAGAAAAAAAGTAAAAAAAAAAAAAAATCAATCAAAAATATTTTGCAAAAAATAAAAAACATTAGAGCAACTCCAAGATTTTCACTTCATAATTCTTCCCTTTGCCTTGGTGCAATCCATCCAGAACTTGCATTCTAAAAGATGATGCTCATCCTTACAATAAATGAAAATGAAATCATATACTATATATTAAATATTTATAACCATAATATTTGCAAAAAAAAAAAAGGGTAAATGAAAGGATTCAAAAGTATCTAATTGTATCTCACGTTGTTACTATCTTTAATAGTCATGAAGAAAATATTGACAATATCTGCAAGTAGATTACACACAAAAAAAAGAGGAAAAAAAATCTGAAATATTCATATTTTACCAAAAAATACTCATTTTGTCATTCAAAAGTAAAAGAGTTAAAGATTGAAAATGTATAAATAAATGGAGTATGAATATGAAGAGAAAAAAAAAAGTGAATAAAAGAAAATAATACCAACTATCAAATGTGATAAAAAGAAATTTAAACATCTATGAACACAAAAGAAAAGAAGAAAAAAAATCTAACTTGGTGATCACAACCTTGTAATTTTAGTAGTGAATAGTGATTGGAAAACTAAATGAAATAATGTACTTGAATATGCCAATAAAAATCATTAATTGGCATAAAAAAATATTAATAGAATTATATGCACAAAGATTTACCTAATCACATCTAAATAGATATATGGAGGTTTTTGAAGTGTAGCATCCAAACAATCTTAGCATACCAAAATTCTCTATTTATAGTAGGAATTAGGTAGACTCATATAAACTAAGAGTAATTTATGCAAAGCAATTATAGTGAGTTATTAATTATTTATGTAACATTTTTTTTATCTTTGGAAAGTCTATGTTTCACATTTTGAAAAGTTCTTATTTGAAGTAAATTATGGCTAAAAATATGTGTTATTGTTAATGTTAATATTTATATAGGAAGAAGTATAGAAAATATGTTTACAATTAATTCGGCTTTGTATTTTGGGTTTGAATTCTTAACATTATATGATTTATAAATTTTATTAGGTTGATAAATACATAAATTATTTTCTAATTAAATACTAAAATTATGGTCTCTATTTAAATAGTCAATGCTTTCAAAGCAAATTTCTATTTATTAGTGTTGACGTTTTATGTTTAAAATTAATAATTGGATTTATTTGAGAGTTGAATTGTAAGAGAAAAGCAAGAACATTGAATATTATAATAAAAAAAATGTATTTAATTTAGTAAAAAATATTATTTACTAATTTAATAAAAATGTATTAAATCAAATAAAATTCGTTAGCATTTATCTAAGACATTACACAAGTCAAAATTTTAAGAATACCCAAATAGGACAATTACCTTTTTTATAAAAGCTTTAGCTTTTATATATTTATTAGTTTTAAGCCCGTGCAATGCACGGATATGAAATTATATATATAAAAAATTAATTATAACATTAGTAATAAACTTATTTTATATAAGAATATAAAAAAAATGTAAAATAAAGAAAAAATATATATTGGAGATCAATATGTAACTACGATAAAGTTAAAAAGAAATACTTTTATATCATATCCATCTAATATTGATATTTAAATAAAATCCAATAATGTTTGATTTTAAAAAGGTTAAAATTTACTCCACTTAAAATCAATATTGTATACTAAATCTTTCATATTTTTATGGGATATTATTCTATAACGTTTAAATATAACTTTTAACATTTTGTAATCATTTTTTTTTGTTAATTTGCATATTATGAATACATTATTTATTCAACAAATCATATCATTCAAAAAGAAGATTATCTGTATTTGAAACTCAAGACTTCCTTGATGTTTTGACAAATCGTAAGGTTTTTTTATAAAAAAATTGTTAAAATTTAGTTAAGAAAATAACATTATATAGGTGTGAACAAAAAATTTATTCATTTGGAAACCTAGTGAAAGTCCAAAATCATATATAATATGGAATCAACATTATAAAGGAATAATATTAAAAAAATCGTTTATACTCTTTATTCAATTTTAAGTTTTAATTGTTTTCAAGAGTATATAGTAATAATAATTTAATTTAGTACTCTGAAATTACATTCCTCAAGTAATTTTTTATGCAATATTAAAAAAAAAAATTGTCAAAATACAATTAAATTAGGAACAACATAATATATATATATATATATATATTTATATATATAGAAGAAGAAGAAGAAGAAGAAGAAGAAATACGAAAGTTGAAAATTTAATCTCTATAACAATTAAAATAATTATCAAAAAAGAGATTATGAGAAAAGTAGAGTTTCTATGAATTTAAGATTTTATGTCATTTAAAACTTAGATAAAGATTTAATATATTAAGTAAATTATATAGGTTTGGGATTTAACAAATAAATTTAATCACTGGCAAATAAAAATAATAGGACAATTCATGGATTAACAAATAATAACACATGCAAAGGAGTAAAAGAATTCCCAAAGAACTTCTTAATGTAATAAGAACATTTATTAATATCATCAATTATTCTCTCTTAATATAGAAGAATAAATTTGGAAAGTCATATATATGATAACAAACACTCCACCAACCCATAAGAACAATTTTTCCATCGTCCTAAAAACTTTTGCAGTTTAAACTTCTCCAAATTCCTAAATAATTTATCGATAGAAGATTCCCTAACAAATAAAAAAAAAGTTTTTAAATAATTAAAAGAAAATGCTTCAACAACATATATATATATATATATATATATATATATATATATACTACTCACGATAGAAAAAAGATTTGGGGGAAAAAGTTATAATTTGTGCTATGTTTGATAATGGAAAAAAAAAATGTAACAATAAAATGTAATGAAATCAATTCACGAACCTAGTATATATAATTGAGTAAGAGAAAAAATTATTAAACCAAATTCATAATAACATTAATGATTTTTCACAAAAAAGGGGAAAAAATATTTTGAATTGATTTTGTGTCACATCTAAAAATATATTGAGAATTAATAGGTTTCGTCATTCAATAAATTTGAATTTTGCATTGAAAATGATAAAAGAAATATGTAGAGCATATATATAAAAGGCTTTTTAGATTAAAAAGGGGAAACAATTTTCGATTTTTTAAGGCAATTTATTATTCCAAAACGTGAATTGAAGAGGTTATTAATTGGTGAAAAATTCAATTAATGTTTATTAGCACATAGTGAACTTTGTTATTATTTTGAACTTTCATTACTCACCAATTTAAAAAATTTTAAACGTTATTTTATTTAAAAATATATCAAATAAGACTTAACATAATACATATTGATGTTTTACTGGTTTAATGACTTTACATATTGATGATTTAAAAATATACGTATTATTAAACAAATTAATGGTCAAAATTAGAGGTGGCAATTGGACGGGTTCGGGCGGGTTCGGGTCGGGTTCATTCGGGTTCGGGTTTATTAGGGGTTCGGGCTCATTCGGGTTCGGGTCCATCCGGGTTCGGGCTCATTCGGGTTCGGGTCCATTCGGGTTCGGGCCCATTCGGGTTCGGGTTCGGTCTGGGTTCGGGTTCGATCTGGGTTAGGGTATGTTTTACATTATTTTATTTTATATTAGATGTAATCATTTTTACGTAATTTAAATATTTATATCTAAAAACAAATTATTAATTTATTTTTATTTTTATTTTTATACTTTTGCTATTATATGATATTTTTAATTATATTTATTTTTTAAAATTAATATTTGTTAGCACCAAAAGAATAAGAAATTAATTTGTTATATAAAATCAAATTTTGAAATAATTTATTATAAAAAATATGATATATTATAAATTAATATATTGATATTTAAAATAATTGATTTGATGAACTCGAATTTCAAAATATAAATACATTATAATATATATTCACTATAAAATAAAAAACTTTTAAAAATAAATAATGGCCTTCATCTATTCGTTTATATACTTATAAAATGCAAAAAATTTATGCTTATAGTCAAGATATATATATATATATCGAGTACTTATATTTTTTTCATCAGTCTAAAGTATAAATTATAAAGTAGTACTAAAAAATATAATTTATATTTAAATTATACGTAATAAATATATAATTAATATGATTATTTATTAATATATAATAAATATACCCAAAACCAAAAGGCCATAAAACCCAAAACCCCATTAAACCTACCCGCTAAAATAAAATCACATGAAAGCCATAATCCAATTAAACCCACCCTAACCTAACCGTATAAGTATAACTAGAGCTGCTCATGGGCCGGGCTGGGCCGCGGCCCGGTTTTATTTTTTATGTTCTCTGCCCAGGCCCGGCCCTGGGTCGGCCCGGCCCACCCGTTAGGCCCGAAACACTGTTCATTAGAATAAAAAAATAATTTTTTTATTTTTTTTTAATTTTTTTATAATTAAAATTAAATAAAATAATATTATTATAATAAAAATTACTGTTCCGGGCCGGACCGGCCCGGAACATAAAATATCCTGCCCAGGCCCGGCCCGATACGGGCCGGGCCTGCCGGGCTGCCCGGCCAGTGAGCAGGTCTAAGTATAACCCAAAAGGCCAAAATAATTGAATTATTGTCAATTTTTTTTACCCTTATAGATTAATTGAATTATTGTCAAATTTTTTTTCACATCTCTAAAATTTTCAAGAATTTAAAATATTTAGATTGTAAATTCATCATGATATGAGACGTCAAAGTTATAACTTATAAGTACACAATATAATTTACTTTTTGATAAAATTATTATTTCATCATCATATATATATATATATAATATATAATATATTAAATTTTAAATTTTAATTAAATTATTAAAAAAAATTAGAATAAAATTAATAATTAAAGTTATTGCTTTGTAAAAAAAAAAAAAAAAATTAATTGCAATTTGATTATTTTTATTTTTAGTATTAAATTCGGGTTCGGGTTCGGGTCGGTCTCGGGTTCGGGTCCATTCAGGTTCGGGCTCATTCGGGTTCGGGTCCATTCGGGTTCGGGCCATTCGGGTTCGGGCTTTTTCGGGTTCGGGTTTTTGACTTTTTGGTCAAATCGGGTTTGGGCGGGTTCGGGTTCGGGTTTTCCTGGGCGGGTTTTCGGGTTCATTTTGCCACCTCTAGTCAAAATCATATTTTATAATTAATTGGAACATTCCTTGATTTCGGATATTAAAGTATTTTTTACATACAGGTTGTAATAACCAATTTTCGTCCGGGTCGGATTCGAATCCGACCCGGACCAAGTACGAACAGGGCCTGCTATTCAGCAGGCCCAATCTGCTGTCCAGGCCTATTGGCCCATTTCGAGCCCAAAACCCGGCCCAAACCCATTTCCCTAACCAAACCCTACCCCTGACAGCCCCAACCCCCTCCTGCCAACCCACTCCCTCTGCCACCAGCCTCCCTGCCAGACACGCCACCCTCCCCCACACTCAACCCTCTCCCAACACTCAACCGGCCACCACCACCAACCCCTCAACCCCCCATAAAACCCCCATCACCAGCAAAAAAAGCCAAGGAGGAGGCCCCTCAGCTAGCAAAAAAAAACACCAAAAAAAAGAGGGAGGAGGGAGGCCCGATTCGGAGGACTCCCCACTGTTCGGACTTCCCCGGAGCAAGGAGGAGCCAGATCGAAACTCCCCCCTTTTCAGCAGATCCGAAAAAGCCCCCCTCCTTCACCAAAAAGGCCGGATCCGGGGTCCGAAAGTCAGATTCGGACCCCTTCAATCGGCTTCCCCAAACCCTTCTTCAACACCCAAACCTGCAAAAACAAAAAAACCAACATCCAGCAAACCCAAAAAAAAAAAGAAAAAGAAAAACCTAGATCTACGAAATTCGGTGGGGATCCGGGCTAAACGGAGCCCGGATCCGTGACGAGGGGGTCGAAACCCCTCGGATCGGAAATTTTGGAGAAAACCGACGGCCGGCGCGCGGCGGCCGGCGCGGTGGCCAGCCGCCGGAAACTGGGTTTCTGTGGGAGAGAGTGAGAGAGAAAAGAGAAGAGAGAGAAAGGAGAAAAAAAAAAGAAAGAAAATGAAAAAAAAAAGGGATTGGGGGGTATTTATACGGTGCCGAAACGGCACCGTTTGGGGGAGCGGGTCGAGGTTTGGGGGAGCGGGTCCGCGCGGGTCACCCGATTTTTTAAAAAAATGTAAACGGCGTCAAAACGACGCCGTTTTGGACCCAGGGTCCGCGCGTGGACCCGCGGGTCGACCCGGGGTCCGCGCGTCCGACCCGGAAAAAAAAAAAAAAAAAAAAAAAAAAAGAGAAAGGCGCCGAAACGGCGCCGTTTTGTAAGCGCCGAAACGGCGCCGTTTTGCCCGAGGAGGATCCGCGCCTGGACCCGGATCCGACCCGGGGTCCGCGCGGGTCCCCCCCAAAAAAAAAAAAATTTTTTTGGGCCAGGCCAGAACCAGGCCTGGCTCAGCAGGCCAGGGCCGAACCTGGCCCAACAGGCCTGGTTTTGGGGCCAGAAAAAAAGAGAAAAAAAAAAAGAAGAAAAGAAAGAAAAAAAAAGAAAAAAAAAAGAAAAAAGAGAAAAAATTAAAAAACAATAATAAAAAATAATAATAGTATAAAAATATAAAATAAAAAAAGAGAAAAATTAAAAATTAAATTAAAAAATATAAAATATAAAAAAAAATTAAAGAAAAATTCACGATGATCGTTTTTGAAGTTTTGATTTTTTTTATTGACATTTTCAGGTGATTTTACGAAGATCAAGTCCGGCATTTTGATTTTTCAGATTCTCGACATTCGTCAAGTATGATTTTCTTATTTATTTTCATTTACTATTTGTATTTATTTATTTTGTCCGGCATTCGATATATTTTTGTTATTCGATTTCGATTTTAAAATATTAAAATAATAATTTTTAATTAATACATGTTTTTTAAAATTATTTTCGGTAAATAAAATTCTCTAAAAACGGATCTCTTTCTCGGATGGTCGGAGTATCGATCGTTTTTCGAAAAGGTTCGAGTGAGAATAATAATCGAGACACTATCGAAAGTATCGGAGTGATTCGGGAATTACTCTTACATAGATAATTTCTTTTATTTCGGAAATAATTATTAAAAGCATTTTAATTTACCTTTCAAAAAAAAAAGGTTTTTAATAAATACGAATTACCGACGACGGAATTCGAAGGACGTCACGGTAGTGATTCCCAAGATATCTTGAGGTGCGAGAATTTCGTTAAATATCACCACGAGTGGTGGGAGTATTTAGCGACATGCTCGATACAAAAATTCGTTTTCGTTTAAAAAAATCAAAATAATCAAAATAAAAAAAAATGATGAATAAAGAGCGAATGTTTATTGCGCTCGATATTTTGCCATGCTCGTGTTTTTAATATTACGATTCGCATGTTTAATTTCATAGTTATATGTTAAGCCGTATGCATCCGATATTTTAATATTCGCATCATACGCATTTGAATAAAAAATGGATGTAAATTGTCGACGACGGAATTCGAAGGATATCACGGTTGTGATCCCTAAGATGTCTTGAGGTGAGAAGATCTCGTTAAATACCACCGAGAGTGTCGGGAATATTTAATGAGTATTTTCGATAATAAATTTATATTCACTTTCGTTTTCAAAAAAATAATCCAAAAAAAATCAAAAATAATAAACATGTTTTTTTATAAAATAAAATAAAAGGAAAATAGAATTAATTTTAAATACCGATGTTAAATCCATTAAACCGGGATTTAAGATAACACGTGATCAAGTGGTACCGTTTTCTAAACGGGCGTTGCGGGGGTGCTAATCCTTCCCCGCACGTAACCGACTTCCGAACCCGATTTTGTTTTCTCTCTGGTTCAAAGCGCGGACTTCGAAATTGGTTTTACAAAATATTTTAATTAATTTTAAAATATTTTTCTAAAATCGGTTTTAATAGGTGGCCAATCACACCTAGCAAAAAAGATTGGTGGCGACTCCATTATTTTGTGTTTTCATCAAAATCGTCGTAGCGGTCCGAAAAAAACCGTTATGACAGCTTGGCGACTCCACTGGGGAACCTTTGAGAGTCGAGCCACAAATTGATCATGTGTTATTTTAAAATCTCGAATTAATGAATTTAATCGGTATTTAATTTTAATTCTCTTTACTTTCTTTCTTTCTTTATTTTTATTTTGCTTGCAATTACACTTTGATATCTGTTATTTCTTGATTCATTTTTTTATGTCGTTTATTTTTTTTTTTTTAAATCGTGGAATGTTTAGAATAAAGAGTCGTAGACAAATAGTCGAAGGTTTGCTTTTTCCTTCTCACACACGAGCACGTTCATTTCATACATCAGCTCTGTACCCGAGCTTTATCCCTTTAGGTGAAAGTAAAGTACCTACGCTCTCGTGAGGCAATAACCTCCGCATGGGCTAGCGAAACGCTTTTAGAGAGAAAAAGTACCTACGCTCTCGTGAGGCAATAACCTCCGCATGGGCTAGCGAAAAATCTCTCCAACAAATTGAACCCGTTTTAAATCGGGATGCCTTACTAGCCTTCACGGGCGACAGTAAGGAGCAATTTGGAGCCTTTTAGAACCTAACTCAACCTCATGTAGTGAACTTGATTAGAGCCATATCGAATTTCCGATCGGATATCCTCGAAATTAGGAAGGAACATTGTGATCTTTCGCTATTTGTTTACACTCCGAACAAACTATAAATCGGGTAATGATGAACGTACATCGTGCTACCCGCAATAAGTTTTATTTTTCGCTTCGAAGGCACCGTGGTGCTTAAATAAGTTGATACTGTCGGAACAAATGTTCGTTAACTTTTTGAGTTTGTAAATATGAAAATTCTTTCTTTTCGTACATCTCGTACATTTCATGCACTAATGCACTTGTAAATAAAACATGTACATTTATAGTTGTATTTTGATTTCACAATGATAATAATCTCATTTGAAAAATTGCATAAACATTTGTTGTTGATTAAATGAGAATTGCAAACCGGTAGTGTTGAATAAATACTCGGACAGTTGTGCCGTAATAAAACCCACTACCACAAAAGTTTTTGATAAAAATTGGTTTTTTTAATAATATTTTTATTTTTACGAAAAAAATGTTTCAAAAAAAAAACAAACAAAAGAACAAAAAAATTGCGGATTGAATTTGGAGATCAAAGTTTGTGCAATAAAATTGTTGAAATGATAAAGTTCAGTCCAAATCATGAATAGTTTTCTGTATATATTCGTGCGTTAATTTGTTTACTCTTTAGACAAATCAAAATTAGCATCATTTTGCACTCATGACATGCATGATCATTCATTGTAGAATACATTAGTGACATCCATGATCGTTCTCTGTATATACCAGTATATCATTTTATTTACTCTTTACATGCATCATATCAACATCGTGATTGCATTCATAACAATAAGGTCATGCATTCCGTGACATACATGGTCACTCATTGTATATACTCATGCATTAATTTGTTTATTCTTTACATGCATCATATGGGCATCGTGTTACATTCACGGCATTCATAGCTCATGCATCATGAAGCACACTTGAGAGGAATAAAAAAGAAGTCGGTTTAGCTTTGAAAGGTTTTCTCTTCCAAATCAGAGAATCACTGCGTGCCTCTATGACACAGGCCGGAATCATGGAGGATGAACAAAATAGACTGGATAGAGTGGAAAGAGCACAGAGAGAACTACAAGAACAGTTAGCCAGATCTCAGCAAGAAACACGGGAACAGATCATAAAATCTCGAGAGGAGTCACGTGAGCAAATAGACAAGATGATTGAAATGATGACTAGGCTGACTCGAGGAAAATGGGTTGCTGAAGGATCGATCATAAGGGGAGAACCTCGACCTCGAGTAAACGACAACGAAGATCCGATTCACCTATCGAGTCAACGAGGCCAAGGACAATTTCAATTGAACTCGGAATTTCACCCCTCAGACTCAGTTGTTATTCCAAGCCGAGATGGTTCACTAGAACAAGAAAAGCTGAAAAAACGTGTGGCAAAGCAAGTGGAAGACATAGAGGTGCAACAGAAGTTTGATTTGTTTGAAAGGAGACTCAAAGCCATAGAAAGAATAGACGATTTCGGGAATACGGATCCGAATGAGCTCAGCTTGGTCCCAGATTTGGTGATTCCGCCAAAGTTCAAGGTCCCTGAATTTGAAAAGTATGACGGATCGAAATGTCCATCAATCCACATCATGATGTTTTGTCGGAGGATGGCTGGCAACACCAACAATGACAAGCTGTTAATCCACTGCTTCCAAGACAGTCTAACAGGGCCAGCTGCAAGATGGTATAATCAGTTGGATCGGGACCATATCCGTTCTTGGAAAGATCTGGCAAAAGCTTTCAAGACTCAGTATAAGCACATGATCGACATGGCACCAGATAGGTTGACCTTGCAAAATATGGAGAAAGAGGCCACTGAGAGCTTCAAAGAATATGCTCAGAGGTGGATGGACATGGCCACCCAAGTACGACCGGCTCTGACTCAAAAGGAAATTACTGTCCTTTTTGTGAGTACACTGCATGCTCCGTACTATGATAGACTCGTTGGAAATGCCACAAAGAATTTTGCAGATATGGTGGCCTCAGGAGAGATGATTGAGAATGCTATTAAGAACGGAAAACTCGAAAGAGATGAGACATCCAATGCCGAGGGAAATGAGACACTTGAAAGGAAAGAGGAGCATGTCCAGGCTATGGGAGAATTCACTCCGTATCGCCGGGTCTCTCCATATCAATCGTGTTACTTTACCAATGTCTCTTCAGGTCATTATCCTTACTTTCCAGATATTCAAACATCTCATCCTATGCCAGCCCTTGCAACTAGGCCTGCTTCCCAGAAACGACCGAGGGGCAACCGAGAGAAGTTTTCGATCCCAATCTCCGACCTGTTGCAATTACTAATGAGGAACCGATACCTCACCCCTGTGCCTTTGAAAACAGCTCCAAACCCATCAGCAAGGAGTTATGACCCGAATAGCAAGTGTGAGTATCACATGGGGGCAATTGGACATTCAACTGAAAAATGCAGACGACTGAAGGAAAAGATTGAAGGTTTTGTCCACGATGGCATTTTGACTCCAGAGCTAGTCGAACAATGGAAATCCGCATTGCCATAAATCGGTTTCTTCGCCACGGATTTGGGGGATGAATGGTTACCTTTAAAAGCATGTCGGCAAGCATTGAGGAATATGCATGTAGTTCTATGCCTCATCATGAAAGCACTTGTCTTATGTTGACATCCACATGAAATAAATAAATTTTAAATTTCAAAAGCTTTGTGTTTGTTGTGCTTTAATTTGAATTTGCAAAAATAAACATTAAAGAGATTCTTGATTTTTTGAAGAGCGCGTTCTTAAAAGGAAAAAATCTTTCTTCACGTTAAGAAATGATGAGGAGTCTCGAGGTTATTGATGATCATTGTTAGAAATTACCCAACACCCTTCCCCTCTCTTTCGGACTTGCCTATGCATGAATCCTTTGAGTTGAAACAATCAATGCTTCCAGGAACATATTGTTGAATTTCAGACACCATAGTCAGTGCAATAAGAAAAATGCAGATCCTAATTTAGGTTATGAGCAATGGAACAAACTTTTTGAAAACAAATCCGAGCTTTTTGTGTCTCAAACAAGTGAAACCTTTTTCAAGAATCTGGATTATGGTAAATTGATGTGTGTCAAGGTTATGCCAAAACCATTCACATCCCTTTCCGTAACCACAAAACAAGAGTTGCCCAGACGTCACTTCATGATTAACGTCTCGGGTAACAATGATTAAACCTGATTTTCTCGTGTTCTTAGAAAAAAGCTGTTTTCGAGCCATATTCTTTCTTATCCCTTCGGAGAGCAAAAAGACTCGAGGTATTCCTCGTTATGATACGAAGTCTCATTTGTATGACCAATCAAATGGTGCATCATTTGTAGATACGAAAGACGCGTGGTGGATAAAGTTGGAGTAATTTTCGGAGCATGCAAAAAAAAATGAAAAAATGAAAAAAGAAAAGAAAAGAAAAAATGAAAAAAGAAAAAAGAAAAATGAGTGTGACATCATGCATTTATGAAATTCAAGACGGTTTCAAGAAAGAAAAAAAAAACCTTTTCATTATTTTCCTCTAAGGAATGACTCTTCGATTTACGTGCTTGTGTTCGAGATGAAAAATGGCCATCTTTCATCATCCTTTCACAAAATAGAAAATATCCTTTTGCTACCCCTTTTGAGCCTAGTGAATACTTTTGTTCTTTCAACCCCGATCAAGGATCACCCTCCACACTAGGGGGGCAAATTCGAGGAAGGATCTTTTCAAAGGTCACGGATAGTGAAGTCTTGGTTCAAAAACGAAAAAGAATGTCGTGAATCAAAGAGAAATCTGAGCTTCCAAATGACTACGGGCTCACCTTGTCAAAATAGAGATGCAAAAAAAAAAAAAGATAAAAAGAAAGATGAAAGCAAAAACAGAAAAGGAAGAAAAGAACGGATGAAAATCATCGAATAAAGAGAAAAGCTCAGAAAAGACAAGTGTTTCGAAGAGAATCCTCCTCATGAAATGATCCTTGATTTGATCACCTTAAACACATGTTTGGGCCTATCTATCTTTCTTTCAGTACCTCGAACCTCGGCCTACATTACGTACCTGGAAAAGACCATTTCGATCGAGCATGGTCATTTAAATTGATGAGTCTATTCTTAGAGAAATGCATGAGACTTCGGTCTCCTTTCTGGTTAAAAATCTTTTTGGATAAGTCTTGATTTCTTGAATGCAGGGTGAAACATTTAAGAAAAAAAATGAAAAATGGAAAGAAGGAGACTCTAGGGTGAAAACCCGACATGGGCAGTCTAGAGTAAAATGGGAGAATTTCGGTGTTGCTTATGGTATCGTCGAGGCCATAACAAGAGAAGAGGTCATTTTGAAGAAGTTAAGGAACATCTGGGAATTCCAAAGTATCCCATAACTGTCAACTCTCGTTTGGAGGGTTGACTTTAAAAACTGAGACCGTTTTCCTTTCCAGAAATAATTTTCCAGTTTGAACCTCCCAGCTAGTCTTGACGTTTGTCGAAGCGCCATAATTTGGAAACTAAAAGAAGGTTGAATTTGTTTGAGTCCAAAAAATCATGTTCTATAAAATATGTTCCATTTGTGAGTCTAGAAAGGATATGCATTTTTTTTTCCTGTTGCGAAGTCTCCTTGGATCAACCAAAATCTTGTGGTACCAAGCCTTCCGACTCAATTTGAAAAACCCGAATTGACACTGAGAACAACTTCTAACAGTGATCATCAATTTTCAAGAGATGTGGATATCACAATATCAGACGATGACATTTTCAGCTCAAGAGTTTTCAGTAAATAAGCAAACATTTTTCAAAAAAGAAAAAGCAAGCAAAAGCAGATAAATGAAAATAGTTTTGGAAGAAACCATTTCCGATGTTGGCATAAGACGAAGGTTCTTTTGGCCCAGAGGCATGGAACTATTGAGGTAGAAGAAATGAACACTCGGATTCCAGTTGATGTTGAAAAACTATCGGGGCAAAGGGATAGTTCCAAGGTGAAGAAAAATGTTGATCTCTTACGAGGCACGAGCGTTTCAGGATACACTCTGTTTCGAAGAGGAAAAACAATTTGGAAGAGCTAAACCAAGATCAGAAAAAGAAAAAAAACAATTAGGGGCATTCGCATCATTCATGAACATTCGCATATTTATTAAGTTTTGCATCTACATCGTGTCGTAAAATGTGTACAGTATCTGAAGGTACTTGCACATGCATCATCAGGGGCATACGCATTGACATCACATGACATTCACATTTCATGCATGACATTGACTATTTGAAATTTTGACATTTGAATTTGAGCATTTAGTGAGATTTTCTTCCAAGATATGATCTTCAGGTATGATCATCAAGACCTCCGGGCACCTCTTTTAAAACCTCCGGGTTTCCTCTTTTAAGTCCTCCGGGCACAGGAAAAGCAATTTATTTTCAAAGTTGTGGAGCCTCTGATGAGAGGAGCAATTTATTTTCAAAGTTGTGGAGCCTCTGATTAGAGGAGCAATTTATTTTTCAAAGTGATGGAAAATTAAAAAAGAAGACCTCCGGGCATCCGTTTTAAAAAACCTCCGGGTTACATTTTTTAAGACCTCCGGGCACAGCAAAAGAAAAAGGAAATAAAAAAAGATACGGGTTACCTCTTTTAAGTCCTCCGGGCACAAGAAAAGAGTTTATTTTCAAAGTCGTAGAGCCTCTGATGAGAGGAGCAATTTATTTTCAAAGTTGTGGAGCCTCTGATGAGAGGAGCAATTTATTTCCAAAGTTGTGGAGCCTCTGATTAGAGGAGCAATTTATTTTCAAAGTGATAGAAAATTAAAAAAAAAGAAGACCTCCGGGCATCCGTTTTAAAACCTCCAAGTTACATTTTCAAGACCTCCGGGCACAGCAAAAGAGAAGGAAAGTTAGGAAGAAAGAAGACCTTCGGGCACCTATTCTAAGACCTCCGGGCACCTCTTTCAAGACCTCCGGGCACTATTCTCGAAAAGCATGGATAAGACCTCCGGGCACCATTTTCAAAGAAAAGACATTTTTAAAGTCCTCCGGGCACCTGTTTCAAGACCTCCGGGCACTATTCTCAAAAATCACGGATAAGACCTCCGGGCACCATTTTCAAAGAAAAGTCATGTTTTCAAGACCTCGGGGCATCATTCTCAAAGTCTAGAATAAGACCTCCGGGCACCACTTTCAAAGAAGTAACATTTTCAGACCTCCAAGTATCTGTATCCAAAAACCTCCGGGTAGCATCTTTCAAAATGACATTTTTCAAAACCTCCGGGTACCATTTTCAATTCTTGCGAAGTCAAACAACTCAAAGGTCGAGCCTCGGTATGATTAGTCGAGTGGCGATATCCGAAGAATCTGACAAGGAATTTCAAAACTAAACGAGAAAAAGAGGGGATATCCAGAATGAGTCTTCACTTTCGTAAGACTAAGGTAGTAAGTGAGGTGATGATCTAAGTTGTGTTCAAACTCATTGTCAAAAATTCGAAGTTCATTTTTAAAATTTCAAAGTTGTCGAGCCTCTGATGAGAGGAGCAATTTATTTTCAAAGTCATGGAGCCTCTGATGAGAGGAGCAATTTAAATTTCAAAGTTGTGGAGCCTCTGATGAGAGGAGCAATTTAATTTCAAAGTTGTGGAGCCTCTGATGAGAGGAGCAATTTAATTTCAAAGTTGTGGAGCCTCTGATGAGAGGAGCAATTTAAATTTCAAAGTTGTGGAGCCTCTGATGAGAGGAGCAATTTATTTTCAAAGTTGTGGAGCCTCTGATTAGAGGAGCAGTTTAATTTCAAAGTTGTGGAGCCTCTGATGAGAGGAGCAATTTATTTTCCAAGTGATAGAGCCTCTGATTAGAGGAGCAATTTATTTTCCAAGTGATAGAGCCTCTGATGAGAGGAGCAATTTATCTTTCAAAGTGGTGGAGCCTCTGATTAGAGGAGCAATTTATTTCCCAAGTGATAGAGCCTCTGATTAGAGGAGCAATTTATTTTCCAAGTGATAGAGCCTCTGATGAGAGGAGCAATTTATCTTTCAAAGTGGTGGAGCCTCTGATTAGAGGAGCAATTTATTTTTCCAAGCGATAGAGCCTCTGATGAGAGGAGCAATTTAATTTCAAAGTTGTGGAGCCTCTGATTAGAGGAGCAATTTATTTTTCCAAGTGATAGAGCCTCTGATTAGAGGAGCAGTTTATTTTTCCAAGTGATAGAGCCTCTGATTAGAGGAGCAATTTATTTTCCAAGTGATAGAGCCTCTGATTAGAGGAGCAATTTATTTTCCAAGTGATAGAGCCTCTGATGAGAGGAGCAATTTATCTTTCAAAGTGGTGGAGCCTCTGATTAGAGGAGCAATTTATTTTTCCAAGTGATAGAGCCTCTAATGAGAGGAGCAATTTAATTTCAAAGTTGTGGAGCCTCTGATGAGACGAGCAATTTAATTTCAAAGTTGTGGAGCCTCTGATGAGAGGAGCAATTTATTTTCAAAGTTGTGGAGCCTCTGATGAGAGGAGCAATTTATTTTCAAAGTTGTAGAGCCTCTGATTAGAGGAGCAATTTATTTTCAAAGTTGTGGAGCCTCTGATGAGAGGAGCAATTTATTTTCAAAGTTGTAGAGCCTCTGATGAGAGGAGCAATTTAATTTCAAAGTCGTGGAGCCTCTGATGAGAGGAGCAATTTATTTCCAAGTGATAGAGCCTCTGATGAGAGGAGCAATTTATTTTCCAAGTGATAGAGCCTCTGATTAGAGGAGCAATTTATTTTTCCAAGTGATACAGCCTCTGATTAGAGGAGCAATTTATTTTTCCAAATGATAGAGGCTCACTAAAAATGGATCTCAATAACCGGACAAAATTGGTTATACTGTCTTTGCCCTATTCCTGATTCTCAGCAATGTGCAAAGAGGGGCAGCTGTAATAACCAATTTTCGTCCGGGTCGGATTCGAATCCGACCCGGACCAAGTACGAACAGGGCCTGCTATTCAGCAGGCCCAATCTGCTGTCCAGGCCTATTGGCCCATTTCGAGCCCAAAACCCGGCCCAAACCCATTTCCCTAACCAAACCCTACCCCTGACAGCCCCAACCCCCTCCTGCCAACCCACTCCCTCTGCCAACCCACTCCCTCTGCCACCAGCCTCCCTGCCAGACACGCCACCCTCCCCCACACTCAACCCTCTCCCAACACTCAACCGGCCACCACCACCAACCCCTCAACCCCCCATAAAACCCCCATCACCAGCAAAAAAAGCCAAGGAGGAGGCCCCTCAGCTAGCAAAAAAAAACACCAAAAAAAAGAGGGAGGAGGGAGGCCCGATTCGGAGGACTCCCCACTGTTCGGACTTCCCCGGAGCAAGGAGGAGCCAGATCGAAACTCCCCCCTTTTCAGCAGATCCGAAAAAGCCCCCCTCCTTCACCAAAAAGGCCGGATCCGGGGTCCGAAAGCCAGATTCGGACCCCTTCAATCGGCTTCCCCAAACCCTTCTTCAACACCCAAACCTGCAAAAACAAAAAAACCAACATCCAGCAAACCCCAAAAAAAAAAAAAAAGAAAAACCTAGATCTACGAAATTCGGTGGGGATCCGGGCTAAACGGAGCCCGGATCCGTGACGAGGGGGTCGAAACCCCTCGGATCGGAAATTTTGGAGAAAACCGGCGGCCGGCGACGGTGGACGGCGGCCGGCGCGGTGGCCAGCCGCCGGAAACTGGGTTTCTGTGGGAGAGAGTGAGAGAGAAAAGAGAAGAGAGAGAAAGGAGAAAAAAAAAAAGAAAGAAAATGAAAAAAAAAAAGGGATTGGGGGGTATTTATACGGTGCCGAAACGGCACCGTTTGGGGGAGCGGGTCGAGGTGACCCGCGCGTCGACCCGCGGGTCGACCCGGGGTCCGCGCGGGTCACCCGATTTTTTTAAAAAATGTAAACGGCGTCAAAACGACGCCGTTTTGGACCCAGGGTCCGCGCGTGGACCCGCGGGTCGACCCGGGGTCCGCGCGTCCGACCCGGAAAAAAAAAAAAAATAGAGAAAGGCGCCGAAACGGCGCCGTTTTGTAAGCGCCGAAACGGCGCCGTTTTACCCGAGGAGGATCCGCGCCTGGACCCGGATCCGACCCGGGGTCCGCGCGGGTCCCCCCCCAAAAAAAAAAAAAATTTTTTTGGGCCAGGCCAGAACCAGGCCTGGCTCAGCAGGCCAGGGCCGAACCTGGCCCAACAGGCCTGGTTTTGGGGCCAGAAAAAAAGAGAAAAAAAAAAGAAGAAAAGAAAGAAAAGAAAAGAAAAAAAAAGAAAAAAGAGAAAAAATTAAAAAACAATAATAAAAAATAATAATAGTATAAAAATATAAAATAAAAAAAAGAGAAAAATTAAAAATTAAATTAAAAAATATAAAATATAAAAAATATAAAAAAAAATTAAAGAAAAATTCACGATGATCGTTTTTGAAGTTTTGATTTTTTTTATTGACATTTTCAGGTGATTTTACGAAGATCAAGTCCGGCATTTTGATTTTTCAGATTCTCGACATTCGTCAAGTATGATTTTCTTATTTATTTTCATTTACTATTTGTATTTATTTATTTTGTCCGGCATTCGATATATTTTTGTTATTCGATTTCGATTTTAAAATATTAAAATAATAATTTTTAATTAATACATGTTTTTTAAAATTATTTTCGGTAAATAAAATTCTCTAAAAACGGATCTCTTTCTCGGATGGTCGGAGTATCGATCGTTTTTCGAAAAGGTTCGAGTGAGAATAATAATCGAGACACTATCGAAAGTATCGGAGTGATTCGGGAATTACTCTTACATAGATAATTTCTTTTATTTCGGAAATAATTATTAAAAGCATTTTAATTTACCTTTTAAAAAAAAAAGGTTTTTAATAAATACGAATTACCGACGACGGAATTCGAAGGACGTCACGGTAGTGATTCCCAAGATATCTTGAGGTGCGAGAATTTCGTTAAATATCACCACGAGTGGTGGGAGTATTTAGCGACATGCTCGATACAAAAATTCGTTTTCGTTTAAAAAAATCAAAATAATCAAAATAAAAAAAAATGATGAATAAAGAGCGAATGTTTATTGCGCTCGATATTTTGCCATGCTCGTGTTTTTAATATTACGATTCGCATGTTTAATTTCATAGTTATATGTTAAGCCGTATGCATCCGATATTTTAATATTCGCATCATACGCATTTGAATAAAAAATGGATGTAAATTGCCGACGACGGAATTCGAAGGATATCACGGTTGTGATCCCTAAGATGTCTTGAGGTGAGAAGATCTCGTTAAATACCACCGAGAGTGTCGGGAATATTTAATGAGTATTTTCGATAATAAATTTATATTCACTTTCGTTTTCAAAAAAATAATCCAAAAATAATCAAAAATAATAAACATGTTTTTTTATAAAATAAAATAAAAGGAAAATAGAATTAATTTTAAATACCGATGTTAAATCCATTAAACCGGGATTTAAGATAACACGTGATCAAGTGGTACCGTTTTCTAAACGGGCGTTGCGGGGGTGCTAATCCTTCCCCGCACGTAACCGACTTCCGAACCCGATTTTGTTTTCTCTCTGGTTCAAAGCGCGGACTTCGAAATTGGTTTTACAAAATATTTTAATTAATTTTAAAATATTTTTCTAAAATCGGTTTTAATAGGTGGCCAATCACACCTAGCAAAAAAGATTGGTGGCGACTCCATTATTTTGTGTTTTCATCAAAATCGTCGTAGCGGTCCGAAAAAAACCGTTATGACACAGGTTTTACAAATAGACTATGAAAGATTGATTTAGAGTGATTTATGGTAGAAAGTTTACTATAATTAAAGTGTGAATAATCTAAGAAATGAAATAATAATAAATATTTGATTTCAAAATTCATGTAATAATAATGGCAATAAATTATATAAAATATGGTTTCCAATTCAAAAATAATATATTTGTAAAAATAAACGACCTATTTGCATTCTTTCCTTAATATGTCAATATAATTTTTATAAGATAGCAATAATTAAATAAATTACTATATGCAATTAATTGATTTTTAAAAATAAATAATGGAAATAAATCATATGTGATTAATTGATTTTTTAAATATATAAAGCTAAATCTATACATTAATAATGGCAATTATTAAATATATATGGTATTAGGAGAAATTTTTTGGGTTAAAATATTTAAAATATTTTGAATTATATTTTAAATTTTTCTTAAATAAAATTTTATTTCAGATAAAATAATAATTTTTGTTAAAATATTATTGAAGTATAAATTAAAAATTAAAAATTTATTTGGATACAAATTAAATTTAAATATTTATTTGAATATAAATTAAAATTTAAAAATTTATTTAAATATGATAAAATATAAAATTTTAATTAAATAAAATGATAAAATTTCGATTTTTTTTTGTTATTTTAATTTTTTATTTGATTCAGAACTAAGAACTTGATTCAAAAAACCTTTTTTTCTTAAAAATAAAATAAGATAATTAAAAAATATAAAGGAAAAACCGAAAAAGGAAATAAGATTTTTTTTTTTAAGAAGATACTATTAAAGTGAAAAGCAGTATCCCGGAGCTCACGTCAAAAAGTGGACTGACTGAACTGAAGAAAGTCTAACACGTTGATTCCTCGCTGATACTCCTATTTCGATTTCCTCTCTCTTTCTCTTATATATATATATATATATATTTATATACTACTATAAATTTTCTATATTTGAAAATTCGTCTTAAAAAAAATAAAATCAAACTTACCTAGCAAAGGGTGCGTTCCCTTTGATCACCCACTTTCTCTTTTCTCAAAAAACCGCGTTTTTTTTTTTGCCTTACCAGATCGTAAAATGGCTCCAACTTAAGCTCTTAGAAAGGAGCTTTTTTGAAGGCTTTTTGAGCTAAGAAAAAGAGTTGAAGAGAAAAAAGAAAGTAAAGATTATGGCAGAGACTAGTCGCTATGGCCTTACTAATCAACTGGGTATGTATATAATTGACATCTTCTTTTACTTTTATCCCCCTAATTTTTATGTCCTTTTTCATTTGGGTTTCTAGTGAAAGTTGAATTTTGCTTGTTTTTCCACTGCTTTTTTATGATTTAATTTACTGTTCAGTTTGTCCGCTTTTGCTTATATTTAGTTTACGAGGTGGGTTTTAATTGCATTTCTCTTTTGAAAGATTTGGTTTGATAGATAGAAGAAATAGCTTAATTTGAGTCCTTTTATGCGGACAAAAATCTTTAAGCAAAAAGGGTATTAATTTTTGTTGAAAAGAAAGAGACTTGGGTCAAAATTAAAAAGGAAATGAAACTGTGTTGACTTTTCTTTTTGTATAGAAAACTGTGTATTACCTTGACTCTAGGAAGCTTTTTCAATATGATGTTAGTGTGAGGATTTGAGTAATTTGGAGGTTTTTACTTGTTGATTTTAAGTTATATGCATAGATTTGAATGAACTCTGATTTTTTTGGGTGCAGATATTGAGCAGATACTCATGGAAGCGCAGCACAGGTGGCTACGACCGGCTGAAATATGTGAAATTCTTAAAAATTATAAGAAATTTCGCATTGCTCCAGAACCTGCACATATGCCACCAAGTATGATATTTTAATTGCATTATGATGGCTCATTCAGTTAGATGATGATAGATTGATAATTATCTTGATAACATGAAAAAATTGCTCCTTTGATCCTCGAGTTCTATTTCTCCTGCCATCTAGGATATATTATCATATTTTTTTAGTTCACATTTCCTAGAGATATCTTTAACTTGTGAGATTGCAGTTTTCTTTTCTCAAAAATTCCTTGAGGATGTGCTGTTCTTCAATTCTTTTAATCTATTTCTTAGGTACCGGAATTGCATTTGGATTGTGCTTCAGATATAAAACCATTTATGCTGTAAATACTATAGTTAAATTTTTCTCAAACAAACCATGTTAATTTGTTATTTCTTAGTTTCTCATAATGCCATTCTTCTCTTTTTGTGTGTTCAGTACTCTAATTTCAGGACTAGTAAAATTACATTACTAGTTTGACCTCTAAATTTCAATGGCTTATTTGTTCCTAAAATCTACTGATATCTTATTTTCTTTTTATTTATTTTGGGGTATTAATTTGGCCTCTTCTTTTATTGATAACTTGTCTTCATACTTTTTTTTTAAAGATTACCTATTTTGGGTTAGATTCATCATCCTCTCCAATAATTAGCATAACACGTTTACTACTAGTAATTAATGGTTGCTTTGATATTTAACATATGCTAACATTCCAAATTGAATTCTCCAAACGTAATATGTTTCTATTTTCAGGTGGTTCACTTTTTCTTTTTGATCGAAAGGTACTGAGATACTTTAGAAAGGATGGCCATATCTGGAGGAAGAAAAAGGATGGGAAAACAGTGAAGGAAGCTCACGAGAGACTCAAGGTAAGAATTAACGATGGTTCATCTTGTTGTCCATTTTTTTGAAAGCGGAAACCATTCTAAATTTGATACCATACAGCTATAAACTTTCTTTTATGTATCTTTTTGAATTCTTTTGTGGGAAGAAGGAACACATTTTGTATGAAGTTTTCAGTGCTTCTAGTGAAAAACATTGGACAAATGTTAATCTTTTCAGGCTGGAAGCATTGATGTTCTGCATTGCTACTATGCTCATGGAGAAGAAAATGAACATTTTCAAAGACGCAGTTATTGGATGCTTGAAGAGTGAGTCTTTAAAAGTTTATGCCAAGTGGCGGTAGCCTGTAGATGTTTTGACAATATTGTTTTTTTGGGGTACATGTTTTGGCAATATTGTGCGTGTGCATGTGTATTCTTATGTTCTAATTGAATAATTAAATACTCAGTTTTAGTTACTCTTCTTATACTTACTTTATTGTACTCAATGAAATGATAGTTAAATGTGATTTTTTTTTTTTTAAAAAAAAATAAAATAATCTTCCTCTACTTTGGAGTTCCATGGAGTTGATAGTCTAAAGGTAGGTGATGGAGACACTGAGATTTGAAAATTTTCAGTGAATCCCAACTTGAAGATTCACACAATCCTTTTTTGTTCTTGTTCTTGAAAATTATACACATGCCATTGAATTTTTCTATTACTAGAATTTGAACCTAGGATTTAATTTATTTCATGTCAGTTAAGCTGATGCACAGAGGTAATTGTTTACACGTTATTGAATTTTTTAGTTTTGCTAATGCCTATACTCAACCCTTTTCATCTTCTATCTTTTTCATTGATATGATGGTTCTATATTACATGCATTCACATGTTCTGCATTCAAAAGATAGCTGTTAGATTTAATCAAAATTTGGAATTATGTTGATCACTTTGATTTTCTACTTTAAAATTAGGAAAACTTACTCAAAATTCAACTCGTATTTATACCTTTCAACAAGATTAACATAAGGCAATCTTAAACCTAAGATTCCCCTTGTATTTTCATGGTGTTTTTTGCATTATGGTAGTAGAATATTTAATGAGCAGTGTGTTAAGTTGGTGGAGATTTCTAATTTTAGCAATCAGTTCTGCTAATGTGGATCATGTTTTATTGGTTTGAAATGCACGTGCTATTTGCTTGAAACTGTGATTAGTTTCTCTGTTGCAGTACTAATTTAAGAAATCCCTCTTTGGTTGCTGACATAATTCACTACTATGTGTAGGGATCTCTCACACATTGTTCTTGTACACTATCGAGAAGTAAAGGTCAGACCATATTCTATCACCTTTTTCGTTTTTCCTCCTGCTTCTGCTTATCCATCTTTCAAAGAACTATGAAAAGTTTCTTTATAGTTTTTTATGTCTTAACTTGTTAGAAGGTTCTTCGAGTGATTACAATTAGAAATTTAAACCTATTTATTTCTAGCTTTAGATGATAGTCGGGTGCAGAATTATCAATATTAGCTACCCAGTCAAAACGGAATTTAAAACTTGATGTAAACTGAAGTAGCAGCGTTTTGTTCCTCAACATCTTTCTTACCTTTTCTTTTGTACGTATTGAACTGGTACAGTCTGGATGACCTAAAACAAGTTTATGCATTCAATTATATTCACTTTCACTTCATTTCTTCGTTTAGCCTGTAAAACTTCAGCTGGCCAAAACATAGTTTTCTTGGCTTCAATTAAGGATAAATATTGCATTTTGTACTGTGTTGGTGGTGAGATATTGAATATCATATGGTTATACTTTCTTTTTTATATATTAGAGTTCGAATCTAGGAGTATGCATTTATAGTTAGTTACATTTATTAGTTGGCAATTCATGTTAGCTCTTGTTCTCTACTATGTTCAATTGGATAGAGCCTTATCCTGTTTGGGCATAACTATATGAACTTCATAATTCCTTTGTTGCTATCCCCACTATTTGTTCTCCCTCTTCCCCTTTACTTAAGCTATTTCCATCTGATATGTGTGGCTATCTCTACCTTGAATGTTGTTCTTTTTCTTCCTTCGCATGTTCTACTGTCTTTTTGGTGCCATTAACTTGGAGCAACTCGCATTAAGTGTTGAAATTGTCCCCTTTGTACCAGGACTAGGCATTCGATACCACTTTCCCTAATCTTGTTCTGAATCAGGAAAAGAAAGTTTCTTAAACCTATGTTGCTCCGACTCTTCATTTTTCTTGAAGTATCCGTGTCTGACACCCGTGTCCGATGCATATCTGGACATGGATAAGGGGATATGATCCCCCAAGAACCCTCCAAATACATGGAAAAACTTAGAATAAATCAAACATACCCGTGTCGGACACATATCCATGTCCGACACTCATACCCGAGTCTGAGTAACATAGTCTTAAACAGCCTTTAAGGAGACTGGCAATGAGAGGGGATAAAAGGCTGCTAATTCCTATATTTTCTCACCCTTTTCTCTATTGATGGCTCCTTTAAAGAGCATTACCATCTGAACAACTACACGTACTAAAACATTGATCCTGAATTACTTCTAAAACCTTAAAACCTTAAAACCTTAACTGTGAACCTAATATTTATATTGTTAATTGAATTTAATACATTCTCTAGTATTTTCAATAAGTTGCTTAAGCAGTTCCCATGAAGAGCCATTTTTCTAATATTCTGTTTTTAATTTCTGAAAATTTGTCAGGGAAATAGGACAAATTTTAACTGCATCAAAGAGACTGAAGGAACTATTCGATATTCCCAAGAAACTGAAGGAATTATACACAATTCTGAGGTGGAAAGTTCTATGTCTTCCAATTTTCATCCCAATAATGGTCAAATTCCTTCACAAACAGTGGATACAACAAGCATGAACAGTGTGCAGGCATCAGAATATGAAGATGCCGAATCAGGTGTGTTTATTTTAGCTAAATATGGCTCAATTTTAATGAATGATTAGGTGTTAATTTTATGTAATTTTGAATATGTTAGTTGGTTTTGTGGATAATGAATGCATTATTCTGTCTCTTATTCTTACCAATGAAGATGATATCTGATGCAGTCTATAATCATCAAGCAAGTTCACAGTTCCACTCTTTTCTCGAGTCACAACGGCCTGTTGTGGGGAGGACTGATACTGGATTCTCTGATCCATATGTTCATGTGTCACATTCAAGTATGCTAATTGTTTGATTTTGTGTTATTCCATTTTTAGTGTTGATTTGCCCTTTCCGTTTTTGCTAACTACTGGTCTTTACTGTTAACGGATGATTATCATGGAAAACCATCTGGCACTGCTTTTCAACTTACCCAACCAGACAAGGATAGAGAGTATAATGATACTGGAATAACATATGAGCCCCAGAAGAACATTGATTTCACTTCATGGGAGGATGTGTTGGAAAATTGTACTCCTGGGGTTGAAGCTGCGCAATATCAGCCACAATTTTCCTTAAAACAAAATGATACCATGGGGCAGCTATTTGACAACAGCTTTATTAAAAAGCAGGAGCTCGAGGATCAATCACCTGCGCAAGAAGAGTGGCAGGTAATGGAGTGATTTACCTTGTTTAGCGTATGTAAATTAAAAGTGCAAATGGTAGTTTCTGAAATCATGAATTCTTCTTTGCAATAGTTATCTGAGATAATGGCTTTGAAAATTCTTGCTTAATACAGGCTAAGAGTTGAATTGCAATATTTTAAAGAAAATGCATTAATAATGGCAATTAGGGTCATGTCAGCTGTAATTGCAAAAATAAGTCCTTTAAAACCTATAACCTTGTGTAATATGCAGTAGTTGCATTGCTGCAGTTTAATGCATCAGGCTAGGTGTATATGCTTACCTTTTCTTCTTCCAATTAAGTACTTTTAATTTGTCCTCTAAACAGGCTTCTGAGGGTGATTCTTCTCATTTAGCGAAGTGGCCATTGGACCAGAAGTTGCATCCAGACCTAAGATATGATCTTACTTCTAGATTTCATGAACAAGAAGTTAATCACCATTTGCATCCAGAGAAGCAACATGATCATTCTATACTAAATAACCAACCGACAGACCCCTCAAATGGAAACCATGAATATGTTCCTAAACCAGATCCAGAGAGCAATTTGACACTGGAGGGGAAATCCATTTACTCTTCTGCTATGAGACAGCATTTGTTTGATGGTTCTTTAGCAGAAGAAGGTCTGAAGAAGCTTGATAGTTTCAACCGCTGGATGAGTAAAGAACTTGGAGATGTAGATGAATCGCGTATGCAGCCCAGTTCTGGGGCCTACTGGGATGCGGTGGAAGGTCAAAATGGGGTTGATGTTTCCACTATTCCCTCTCAGGGGCAATTGGATACCTTTATGCTGGGTCCTTCCCTCTCCCACGATCAGCTTTTTAGCATTATTGATTTTTCACCAAATTGGGCATATGTAGGCTCTGAAATCAAGGTAGGCTGTAAAAAAAATTTCATGCAAAGAAAGTGAGCATTGAAATATCAACTGTTCACTGATGATGCAGAAATACTGATGAATTAGTTCCTCACTGGAGTGGCATGTAAAAACTACTTGTTTTCTTATGTATTAACTTCTTTTTTTCTTTCCCCCTAATTTCTTCATTTCACACAGGTCCTCATCACAGGAAGGTTCTTGAAGAGTAGAGATGAGGCCAAAAACTGTAAGTGGTCATGCATGTTTGGGGAAGTAGAAGTTCCAGCAGAGGTCATAGCAGATGGTGTTCTTCGTTGCCACACTCCAAGACATGAGGCTGGCAGGGTTCCCTTCTATGTCACATGCTCCAACAGATTAGCTTGTAGTGAAGTCCGAGAGTTTGAATACCGAGACAATCATATCCAAGATATAGATACCGTGGATCACCCTAGCAACAATCCCATTGAAATTCTTGATATGCGATTTGGTAGATTATTGTGCCTTGGCTCCAGTTCTCCCGATTCTAACACCTATAGCACAGCTGATATATCCCAGTTGAGCAGTAAAATTAATTCATTGCTGAAGGAGGACATCGAGGAATGGGACCAGATGTTGGGGCTTAACTCAGAGGAAGATATTTTCCCAGAAAAAATGGAGCAGCTGCTTCAGAAGCTACTGAAAGAGAAGTTGCGTGTATGGCTCTTGCAGAAGATAGCTGAAGGTGGAAAAGGCCCTAGTATATTGGATGAGGGTGGCCAAGGTGTTATACATTTTGCAGCTGCTCTTGGCTATGATTGGGCCTTAGAACCCACTATAGTTGCTGGTGTTAGTGTTAACTTCCGGGATGTGAATGGATGGACTGCACTTCATTGGGCAGCATCTTCTGGCAGGTAAGCAACTTGAAAATCAAAGTAAAATGTTCCTCCATGTCTCTTTTCTTTTTCATCTTTTTGACTATTATCCCCAACTTAAACAAGAAGGGTATTCTATGCTTAGTGTTGCTCTTGGTATGAATTTATCCAATGGAAAGAGTCATCAAGTAAAATGGAGCATGCAAAACAAATTTGTAGGTGATGCTTAGGCTTCTGAAATCAATGGTCCTTAGGCTAGTTTTTCTTAGGTTCAATGATACTTATATTGCTTAAGTTTATCTATGTATTATATCAATTATGTACTTATTTTAGTCTGTCTGGCTTCTGCTCACATGAACTGTCTTTAACATCAGAGAACGCACGGTTGCTTCCCTTATTTCACTGGGTGCAGCTCCTGGAGCATTAACCGATCCAACGCCTGAATATCCTTTAGGCACAACACCTGCTGACCTGGCCTCAGCCAATGGACATAAAGGAATTTCTGGTTATCTTGCAGAATTTGATTTGAGTTCCCACCTTCTATCCCTCAATTTGGATAACCAAGGCAGTAATGATACCACGGATCCTAGAGCAGATGTAATACAGAAAATTTTGGAACAAAACACAGCTCCACTCAGCTATGGGGATGCTTCAGATGGCCCATCACTAAAGGACTCATTAGCTGCTGTTCGTAATGCCACTCAAGCCGCTGCTCGTATTCATCAAGTCTTCAGGGTGCAGTCCTTCCAAAAAAGGCAGTTAAAAGAGTATGGTGATGATAAATTTAAAATGTCAGATGAGCGTGCTCTTTCACTTATAGCGGTCAAGTCAAACAAGCCTGGACAACATGATGAGCATGTGCAGGCTGCTGCCGTTCGCATACAAAATAAGTTTCGTGGTTGGAAGGGCAGAAAAGAATTTTTGATAATCCGCCAACGCATTGTCAAGATTCAGGTTCATTGCAATTGCTGCTCTAGTTTATCAGCTATTCTGTTTCTTGCTTTATATTCAGTCATCCCACTCCCCCTTTCTCCAACAAGGATTTTCCTTGACAAGCATAATTGTTGTACCCTAACTTTTAGCTTCTTTTTTTTTTATTATTTTTTTTTTATGAAAGGCTCATGTAAGAGGCCACCAGGTCAGGAAAAACTATAGGAAGATAGTCTGGTCAGTAGGAATTTTGGAGAAGGTGATCTTGCGTTGGAGACGGAAAGGAAGTGGTTTACGTGGATTCAAACCAGAAACATTCGCTGAGGGCCCTAGCATACCTGCACCCCCAAAGGAGGATGACTATGATTTCCTGAAAAAAGGCAGGAAGCAAACGGAAGAAAGGTTACAGAAGGCACTTGCCAGAGTTAAGTCCATGGCCCAGAATCCTGCAGGCAGAGATCAATATAGTAGGATGAAGAATGTCGTCACTGAGATCCAAGACAAGGTAATTGAAATGTTTTCTCTACTATATTGATAGTAGTTACTCTTGGTAAGGATACTAGATATATGGAATCCTATGTTGCTCCGACTTTTAATTTTTCTTAAAGTACACGTGTCCGTAGCATTTCTGGACATGAGAATATGATCCCCCAAGAACCCTCCAAACTCATGGAAAAACTTAGAATAAATCAAACATACCCGTGTCGGACACATATCCATGTCCGACACTCACACCCAAGTCCGAGTAACATAGATGGAATCTTACTATATTATTAGAGACGTTTAAATTTTTCACATAAATCCTGCTTTCGTGAAATGGCTGAGCAAGATCTTGGTATCTCATGTATGTATCAGCATTAGGAGTTAATAGCATGCATGAAAACCTAGTTTTTTTTTTTTTTTATATATATATACGACAACTTCTCTCTTTGCTTTAACTTGGCAGGTCATGTACGATAAGGTTCTCAGCAGTGCAGGAGAAACAACAGATTTCGATGAAGACTTGATTGATCTTGAAAAACTGTTAGATGATGACACTTTCATGCAAACAGCACCTTGAGTCATCTGATCTCCACCATATTCTCTTGCAAATCTTTGTTTCACTTATAGCCAGTGTATTACTTATTACCTTGTTGGTAAGTCTTGCTAGAATTTATCTGTAAATGTCTTAACAAGCCGATTCATTGAGTGATCCTTTACTCATCTACATGGTAGTATTTATTACTTAATTAGCTTATTAATTTCGCTCTTTGCGCGAGTAATATCTCCTGTTATCCTTATAATTTATACTACTATGATTTTGGCCATGCTGCCGATCAAAGTTAGCTATATGCTCCACTTTGCAGATTGCAAGTTTCCAAAGGCAAAATATGTTTCTTTCCAGCTGCAGTGTCGCTTGTTCTCTTTTCAGTTTGATATTCGAATACTGATATTCAGAATCTGGATGAGTGGAATCATTTATCTGAATTTTTTTTTAATAAAAAAAAGTTACAAATGTTAAAATTCGAATTTCAAATTTATTAAATGTCATCTCTTAAAAATATTATATAAATCAATTAGATTAAACCAAATTAGAATCCTTATCTGAAATTTTTTGAAAAAAAAAAAATTCCCATTGCATTGATAATGGTAAAACATTTTCAACCATGATGAATAATACAAACTGTCTCTGTGATATTCTCACACAATATACACTGCTCTTTTTTTCCTCTTATTGTGAAAAAAAAAAAAACAAAAGGACTGTGTACTTCCACCATCCACTGTACATGGCAACAACCTAAGTATACATTTTTTTCATAACCCATATCACCTCACTGATATCTACCAACTCTTCCCACAAGGTTGGGAAATGAACAAAAAAAAAAAGGCGAAAAATGAGGTCTGAGACAGTTATTCGAATACCTACTCATTGTAACTCACGATAAAACGAAACCCTCTTTTCTCAGCTTCCTTTGTTTGCACCAAGGCTTTCATAAAACAAGATATACCCGTGATCTGTATTGCTTGAGTACTCCTGGGCCGACCCAAAAAATGTCTGAACTGCGGACTCGTCAATAATCTCCGCGTTGTCGTCATCAAAAAATAACCAGTGGTTATGGCTTTTCACCAAGCTAACATAGTGCCCATGGTTAGGTCCACTTCCCACGTGAACAACTACAGCGAATAGAGAATACTCGGAATCTGCATCTTCCACAGTATTGCTCAGCTTCAGCTCAAGCGGAAACACAACGCGGTACGAGAGCTTCTTGTACCGGCCGAGCTGCTCAATATACTTGAACCGCTTCAAATGGATAACCAGGATGTGAGGAGGCTTCTTTATCTTCATTCTCTTCTGGGCTTCTTGCAAACTGCAAGTAAATCAACATCATCCATAATTATTCCTTTCTGCATGTTTATCAATAAAATGACTGTATGATATGCATCTTTAGAACCATCAAAATATTAGACTTTAAGCTTCGTATCTAGTAACAAACTATTTATTAAGATAAAACGGTTAAATGCACTATGCAAGTTTGATGTTTGAACCATTAAGAAACATGTATAATCATGAGTTATGCATGTTTTGCCTTTCTCTAAAAAGAATATCTCATTTAAGTCCATGACCAGAATTGACCTCTTTTACTAACAAAACCTCCATTTTACATATTTGGTCTTGGCTGGCCAGTCTGAAAATCTCACAGGATTGACAGGAGTCAAGTGAAATATTGGTTGTCAACGTAAACTACTTTTACAAGATGATTCCTAAACAATGTCAGAAGAAAACAGGCAATATACAATTACAAAACAAAATACATCAAGTGAGGCAAGAAAACACGTATAAAGGGAAATTACCTGCAGCACTTGTCACAGAAAAATTTGTCCTCGGCATTCAATGTCTCAGTAGAACTAAAATTTTTCAAACAGCTAGTTATTGAGCTGTTCTGTTCAATGTCAAGGCTCAAGTCAAGGAAAGCTTCGTCTCTCGCTGTCACGGTCTCACATCGCAAGCATCTTGTCTCATTGGTAAGTACTCCCTGTCTCATATTGCCCCATGAGATAATGAGATTCTTCCTCAAATACAAGAATGCAAACAGAGGGAAACTCACACACATACACACAGAGGCACTCAGAGAGGAGGGAAAAAGAAGTGTCAAAAGATAATAAATAAACTGAAAATGTAGAGCATTCATTGTCAACAAAGGATAGCATTCCTTTATAAACATTGTCAACAAATAAACCGATAGAGGGAAGAAGATAGAGACAGTCACCATTTCATTGTTGTTATTTATGGATTATAAATGAGATATCATAATTATATATAAAAGTAAAAGAAAAGCAGTAATGCAAGTGCCAAGATTAATTGATGATGCAGCCTACATACAAGGATGCACAAAAAGGGCTTAGCTATGATGTCCTGAAGCATTTCCAGATAGTAATGCTTGTATTTAATTCACTCTCTGTCTATTAGTGCCCAGATTAGATTAATTTTTCTACACAGATGCTTTCAAGACCTAATATGATCCTACAATTTTGGTCCCGCCACTGAGGTTTCAAGTTTCATAGTATCTTATGATTTGTTTTAGATATAACCTGAGCAAAGAAAATAACTTGATTTCATCTTTATTTCATGTAAACAAAGTAAATACAGCGCAAAACTAGAACATTTCATCAGAATATAGGAATATAACTAGCAAACGCACCTGAAAATTCTTGTGTACCCAGGTAACCAGAGACTCTTTTTGAACACCATTTGCCTGAGGATTCTTTGGCCCATTTGCAGTCTTTTCAGATGGTGATGAAGTTTCTGCCTCATTTTTTGCTGCTTGAGCCTCTTTCTCCAGTATGTCAACAAGTTCATTTAGCAAAAAGTTCAAGAACTCATGAGCATCCTACCAAAAAAAGAGAGACAAAATAGTTACTCTCTTCTGCATTCTCCATCAAAGATAATAAAGAAAGTCAATTTTTTTTGTTGACATGCCAGAAAAAAGCTACAACATTATACTAATTGAAACCTTGAATCAAGCAAAAGAGATCCTCAACTTAGAGGAAGTAAATAAGGTACTTGAGCCAAACAAATATAAAGCACTCTACTACCTGGTGCATATAGCTGCGGAAAAGCTCATTTTGTTTCTTCAATCTCTGTACAAAGCGCTTTGGAGCAATGACACCTGTTTTCTTCTTCTGTGAACTTATCTAAACATAAAGAACAACCAGCTGTTGGTCCCAGTAGGAATCAAGTAAAAACCACATATGTGGCACGAGTAAATTACAGGAGAGGAAGAGGTGGAGGAAAAATATACTATAGCGATTAATAACCTTTGCTAAAAACAGAAAAGAATCATCTTCCCAGCTACAGCTAAAATTTAGGACTCTTAAGGGCCAAAAAAAAAAAAAACTTGAACAAAACATTTTGTATGCATCTAAGCAATTTCCTAAAAGATAATACTCAGCAATTATTGAAGTATCAAACCAAACCCTTTAAAAAAGAGTTAAGGAAAGAAACAGAAAAACAGAAGCAGTTGTGAGAAAGGAACTCTTGCACAGGAACATAAAGCAGCTCATACACACTGCATAGAATATGATAGGATTTACAGATAAAAATGACTTATCTAATGTTAATTTTTTTTTTTTAAAAAGATGCATACACATCCAGGTCCTCATGCAAATTTGATAAAGGACTTATTATTCCTTCTTGTATAACGCCAGGTCCTCATGCAAATGTGATAAAGGACTCATAGTAATAAGCCATTTAACAACAACAGTCATTTTTATTTCAGATCGCATCTTTTTAAGAGGTTACATAGGGACCATTTTCATCACATCATGAAGATGATTCTTGGGCTTTCATACTTCTAACTAATTGCACATGGGCTCCTAGGATGTCTAATAATAAAAGAAAAAATTATTAAATGAATCAAATCGGAGGATCATTCTTGGAAATCAAGGTCAAGACCAGAACAAGGCATTGCAACTTATGCACATTGTTATGGTAAAAAAGAAAAAAAGAAATTAATGCTGATATTTGGTTTGGACATCATTTGAAAAGAAATGCTTTGACTTTGCAAAAAAATACATTGTAACACCACTGGCTTACTATAAGACAAACTACCATTAGGCAGAAAAAGCAATCTACTCTAAAGAACTAATGGTTGCTCATCAAAGAGGAGTACCACCCAATAACACTACACTTCTAGTGGAGTTATTACCTGTGTAAACAGATCTGCCAAGCATGTCAGCAAGTTATCTTCAGCATCAGCACCATTTTTATTACTTGAATAATATTTTAGCAGCTGTTCACGAAATGGGACACAAAAATAAAGTGCCTGAAAAAAATTTGAGAAATGAAATGAGACTATTAGGATTGTTGAACTTGAAGCTGAGAAGGCATTGTTGCCCAACAATTTTAAATAAAAACATCCAACACTCAACACGTTAACACAAAACTATTAGGACTTCATATCCTTCCCCAATAACCATACATGTGCTAATAATGTCAAATTAGTTAGAAAGCAAGGAATAAAATGGAGTATCAGCAAAGTTCTTAGAGTCCCATAGTGTAAATGAAAAAAGAAATGTTCACAGAAACTAAAGAGTCTGCCAATGAGTATATAGCACTTAACCACTACAGTTGCATTCATTCAGAAATGACTGTTCAAACAATTCAGATTTTGTGTAATCTAAGTCAACCAATCAATGCCACATGAAACTTCAAAATCCAACAGCTATCATACCATGCATAAACTAACCTAACCAAATAAATTTCAAATATTTCACATAACTTACTCAACTTTATAACAATCACCCAGCTTAAATGAACAAAGAAACAAAAACAATATTGAAAATATTAAATATAAACAACCCTAATGAAATGTAAATTACCTTAATAGTAATGATGAATTTGATAATCATTTATTTAATCACCAACAACATCCAACCCCTAGACTGCTTTTTCCCTTCCTAAAATTAGTTGATATCTATCATGGCCAATATCTGGTCTACACCATCTTAGCAAGCATATCTAAAATCTAAACCTTCTAATTCAATCTAAATTGTGTCAACTACGCCGCCTGAATGCAACACGGCATGCAATTACCAGAGAAATTTCACTGCTAAACATGAAAAAGATAGAATCGAATCCAAAAAATTCGTTTCAGGACTTTTGATAACTTTAGGAAATATAGTTATTTTGCCACCTTTTATGCTTTTAAATCGACTAAGTCTTTGAGGATTTTATTAGGATTTGATTAATTTTAGATGTTTTTATATTTATTTTAATTATCCATTCTATGTTTAAAATAGTTATTTAGTTGTTATTTATGTGTTTTTATAGGTCCAAGGTATTCTGGAGCTTCGAGGTGCAAAACGATGAAAATCGGCGCAAACCAATGAGCAGGCAGATTCGACTTCCGGAGCTTCTTTCAAGAAAAATTTGATCTTAAAGACTTCAAATAAGAAAACTCCCTTATTGACTTTTGAAGCTGACTTCCATACCTTTCCAACAGTATAAGGCGCGTCAAAATCGGAGGAGATTTGCCCAGTCAAAACAGCTGACGAAGTTTGAGAAGGCGACAGAGGCGAAGTGCAGCAAACCGAGAAGGCTGACTCTCCAATTCGAGAGTCAGCGCTGCAGCGCCCGAACAGTAACCGCAAAAAACGTAAAAAGCCTGAAACTTACCTGTTTCGCTTGGGAGCGAAGTTTCGGACTCTAGGAGGCCTTGGACACTTTAAATAGGACTCTTTTAGGTCAAAATAAAGAGGATTAGACATCTAAAAACCTAATTCTCTCAAGAAGATAGTTGCCACCACAAGCTCTCAAGAAGATTTGAAGATTGAAGATTCAATAATTGACAACTCTTAGTTTTTTCTTTTCTCTTCTTTATTTTTCTTGTGATGTTGATGATGGTTAAACTATTTGATTATTTGTTTTCATTAATTATCATGAACTAATTTTCTTTTACTAGGATTTCAATGGAACTCAACACATAGTTTGAATTTACTTTCTCTCTCTAGCTTGATTTTATGGTTTGTTGAGTTGTTTGTTTAATCTTGTTCTTAATGCTTCTAGTTGATTGGCCACCAATTAGATTAATTTGTTAACCTAAATACAATTTGAAAAAGAGAGTTTAGTGTTAGACATGGATTGAATGACACATGTTTCATATTCACTTATTAGGATGAATTGATCTGCAGGTAGGGTAGCAATAGACTTACTTGTCATGTGTAACCATTGTTAAAGCCTAAGCTTAATGCGTTCTTCTTTAATTCAATTATCATAGGAATATAGTTAATTGGTTAAGAAGGATATTTTTATGAGACCATCGGAAGATCCTTATAAATAAGATAGAACTCTATGTTAACAACTCAGGATTATTAATCAAGTGAAGAGGTAGAGAGAGATTCAAGCGAAGTGTTGAGGGAAGTTGTAATCATAGGCTTTTATAATTAATTGAATTCAACCTTTTTAATTTTCTTGCTTTTAATATTAGTTTCTTTAATTTAGTTTTAGATTATCATCTTTAATTAGTTGTTTAGATAAGATTAAGTTGTATTAATTTTAGTACTTAACAAATTTAATAACAATTCCTCGTGAGTTCGACTCTTTACTGTTCATTATATTACTTGTTACGATACGTGCACTTGCGTGATTAAAATCGACAACAACTTTCCCAATTTTACTTGCTTTCTACTGCTATCAGTGGGTCAAATGAACACATTATCAAAACCATCAAGAAGGGATTACCAGAGAAATGCTACAGCAATCAAAAAGTACAAACCTTGAATACTTGCAAACAAAACAATAAGAAACATGTACCATAATAGATTTGCATAAATGAAAATTATTTAAAAGAAATTGTTCAAAGCTAAAAATTCAAAATCAATCAAATTCATAATGTTAGAATTAACATAAACTATCAAATTCAACATATTTTTTACAAAAAAAAAAAGAAAAAAAAAAAAGAAAAGAAAAATGGAATTAGATTCAAAATTGAATTGTTATTAAAAGAATTTGAGGAAAAAAAAAACCTGCAAAACGCTGTTACAATAACAAGTGTTGCCAAAGTTTTCAAGGCCAAAATATCGTTCGCCTTCAGGGAACTGGTCGCCCAAAGCTTTCTCGAGTTTTGAACCCGCCGCGCCCATTTATAAAATTAACTTTGTCTACAACTCGAACTCAGATGTTCTTCCAACCGATTCAGTTCAGCGATTCTATCACTCTATTCACGACTGGCTTATCTCGCTCTCTTCTTCCGTTTTGATTAGAATTTGTTTTAGGGTTTTTTTTTTTTTTGGAGGAAGGGAAAAAAAAATCTATTTCCCGTTTGGGGCAGTGAAAATGAACCAAAGGAAAATGAAGGTTTTGTTTTTGTTATGTTTGACTGTTTAGAGAGCTTTTGGAGTTTTGGGAGAGACGAAGAAAATAAAGAAGGAAAAAAATGGTGGTATGAATTAATAAAGGATTTTGTTAATAAGGGTTTTTTTTTATTATGTGATAATATTTTTATTTAAAATATTAAAAATAATAAATAAAATTATTAATTTTTATAATTAATATAATATTTTTATTATAAATAATATATTAATTAAATTTAAAAAATCTTTAAAGATACTTAAGTAATAATAAATAAATACTTAAGTAAAATAAATACTTAAGTAATAATAAATAAAATATGACATATTTAAATATAATTAATATGATAAATTTAATATATATTATATTTAAAATTTTAAAATTTTTATTGTATTTATATTTATAAAATTAATAAAAAAAATATAAATATAATACGCATATACAGAGTTTTTTTCTATTAAAATCTTTATTTCCACAGGTAGTTTTAAACTTATTTCCTTAAATGAGGTATTTTTACTCAATTAAATTTTAAGTCAAAATTTATCTTCCACGTCATGTATCTCCTTCATTCAATCTTCCTCCTCTTTCCCTTGCAAGGCTACACCTGCAAATACTTTTGAATTTGTTTTGAAGATCTTTTATTTAGATAAAAACAATCTCAAATATCAAAATTTTATCAAATTTTAATAAATTAATTATATATTTTTTTTTTGCTCAACAGCCTCGCCCATCGTTGTTTCACCAAGTCACTCACTCTTACTTTTAACTTGATTTTCTCTGGGGTTATTCGTCAAACACCTCTTGGACAGACAATAAGAGGCCTTTGATAATTTGTTCTAATGTAAACATTCTTTTCTTGGTTTTATGCTTCAAATAACAAAAATATATGAAAATTTTGTACTGGTTGTTAGTTAGTTTCCAGGTTGCGGCTAAAAGCAATTGATCATAATTTCTATCGATTCATACTTAAAAGTTAAAACCATATTTCTCTCTCTCAATAGTAGGATGGGTCTTTTCCAAATTTAATGAAATTATTGGTGAGTGTAATGAAAATAAGTTTAAGATCGGTGATGATAAAACAAAATTCAATGGTAATGGTTGAAATTAATATTTCCAGCCAAGTGTTAGAGATTTAAGTTAGGTTTCTCAAATTTTTACCTTGAAAAATTAAAGTAATTTTTATTCTTAAAATGAATTGGTTTCAGAAAAAAGAATGAAGGAGGGAGAAGATTTTCGTCTTCTTTAGTGTTTTATTTTTTGTGAATATCTCATTTGAGGATTTTGATATTTTGAGAATGGAGAAAGAAAACAATTGTCTTGTATTGCAGTCAACTTTCAAAGATCTAGAGGATGAAAGAACAGAAGAAGAAGAAACCTACATATGGAAGTTAATTAAGTCAAAGTACCTTTGAATTGGAATTAAGTTTAAAAGTACTCTAATTAGGGAATTAAGATTAAAATATACTTTGGTTTGGGGGAAAAACTCCGCACATACAAATTATTAAATTTAAAAAATAAAAAATTTAATAAAAATAAATTACTATTGACGCTTTTTTATTTACTATTGCCAGTGACACTCAAACTGTAAAATTAGAGCCAATAAGTTTATATATATCATAAAAAAAATATGATAGAAGTACAACATTTTTAATAAACATAAAATAATATAATAATTAAACACGATAAACATATTTAAACACAATTAACATAATACATTTAATATTTATATTATATTCATGTTTAAAATTTTGACACATTTAATAATTTATGTTATATAAAAAAAAATATTAAACACAACACATATATACGTTTAAATATTTTTAATTTACTCGAAACTTAATGTGTATGATCTACGTAAATAGAATATAAAATACGACGATCAGAGTAAACAAATATTAATTATATAAAAAATTATGAAAGTGTTTAAAACTAATTTAATTTTATAATGTAAGTGTATTTCTCCTTTATATATATATATTGTTATAAATATCTATGTAAAATGAAATTTATGGGATTTTGTATTTGTAATAATGTAAATAGAGGTTTCCTCATCTATTATGAAAAATCATTTCATAACAAGTGCATTAATAGTTAAGTCAATTTGTTTTATTTTTATTTATTATAAAAAAAAAAAAAAAAAGATGCGAATTGTTGGAATTTTTATTCAATTGAAAAGAATTAATTATTGCCTTCTAGAGCACCCGCAATACAAAAGCGAAAAGTACTTGCGTCATGAATTCGAAGTTTAATCTTTTCTTCATATAATATTTTTAAGCTGTGATATTTAATAAATTTAAATTTATAATTTTAAAAAATAAAATATTAATTTAAAAAATAAATAAAATATGTGATAATTTTTTTAATTTCGATTATGAAGTTAAAAAATTTCACTGTTATTTATGTCAAAGACCAACTCTATTATTACCTTTATTATTTTTTGAATGAGCATTGAATTTTTCTTCCTACTCTTTTTATGACTATCATTTTTCCTCTTATTGCATTGAATAAGTCGTACATTAGCTAGAAAAATGGTTCACTAACATCTTTATAAAGGAAAAGAGGTAGGTTGGTTAGGAAAGGGTATTCAAAAATGTTTATCTTTTGTTTGGGTATTGTTTTCAAACATTTTAATTTTCTTTTGTTTAAGCAAACTTAGCACATCTAATTTTGGTTGTATTTGTTAGCATATGGAAATGTAGGGTTTGAATTATAAGCTTAGTTACAAATTAAAAAGAAAAGAAAAAAATGTAAACCACTCAATTTCAATTTTCAAGTATGAAATTTCTTTGCATGATTATGTTTTTTTTTTTTTTTTGTGCAAAATAATTTAGTTGAGGGGATGTTATCTCGATTTACGTCTTTAAGATCAGGGCATGTCAGAGATATCAAAGAGAGCTACATGTGGTACTCTTATAGATCATCCATTAAGTGAGACTGCTAGTGAAACTCGAATCCTAATGATTACTAAGACGCTATTGAATGAACCCATGTTGGTATGTATGATTATGTTTACAATCTATTTTTTACTTGATTTTTAGACATAATTTTGTTTAGATATTTTTAAAATAATGATTTATAATAAAATGTTTAAAAGAGTCATAATTAATTTTATTAAATTATTTTCAATTATTTTTTACTTTAAAATGATTATTATCGATTTATTTAATTATTTTTTAAAATGATAAAAAAGAAAATAAAAAAGTTTATTTATAATATATATTAATAAATATAAAAATTAAATTCATTTATAATAATAATAATAATTTAAGAATAATATTCAAAATTGTATAAATTATAATCGTAAAGAAAATAATTTAAAAGATAATTTAAAGATATAAAATTAAAATAAATAAATAAATAATTATGTTATATTTATTATTTTATTAAATTAATATTTTTTAAAATAAAATTATACTTAATTTAAATTCGAATAATTTTGAGTTAATTTTTTGATAATTAGATTTTGATTTTGATTTGGAGTTAGAGTTATTTAGATCGTTTTCAAATTCGGACTGGACAAATTTAGATTATTGACTTTTTATGATTAGGATAATTCAGATCAAATTTAAACATGTCTAATTTTTATTAATGGAAAAAAGAGAAAAAAAAATGGCTTATCTACATTCCACAGTGAAGACTAAAACTCGGGAAGAAGCGAGCTTACAGGGAAAAAAAAAAGCCACGAAGAAGATAAAGCTGAAGTCAAAGAAGCAAAGATGTTGAGCCTCTCAATTGCTTCCCCAACAACCGTTACTTTCCCTCCAAAACCCATATCTTCAATTGCGAAAACTTCCTTCACTGGCGTCAGGATCCAGCACTTTTGTCCCCAACGGTTGCCTTCTCAGACGACCTCGTTTCGAAAACCATCAGCGTCGTCGTCGGTAGTAATGATGGCAAAGAGAGAATAAGAAATGAAGGAAATAAGAGCCAAAACGACTTTAAAAGGAGAGCTTTTCATGCTTCGTCTTCAGAAATCAGTTCGTAATGAGTTCAAGTCTAGCGAGTTTCGCCGTATGCCCATAAGGGTATTCTTTTTCCTCTACATTTTTCCCCCCCTAACATTTGAATTAGATTTCAAATGGGATTTCAGAATCTGGGTTTACTATAGTTTTATTTTAGATGCTCTGTAAGGATGAAATGTTTTATTTGTGCTAATTTGAAATCAAATATTTTCAAATGTTTATTCTGGTAATTTTATTTGTAAAATCTAAAAATTTCATTAATGATTAATGAAATAATTTTTCAATAATTTCTCATATATATTAGTAGTGCAAATTTTATTACTAACCTGTTTTAATTTGGTTTTCTTCATTGATTTTGGTTTAGGAGTACCCAAAAGGTCACGTCATCGTACCTTAACTAGTTCACCAGGGGCGAATACATACATCAGCTGCAAGCTTGTGTCATGGCCAGTGGCGGACCGTGGTTTATGCATGAGTAGAGATGGTAAAATTCAATTCGATCGATAGATTTCGTATTGATACATTCTGAATAGAGAGATTTTTTTTTTTGAAAAGCAGGGAATGGGTGGAGCTGGATGATTTTTGTAAATGTTTGCTTCGCTCTCCCGTCCAACTTTTAAAATTATTATCTTATCCCTTAAAATATTTTTATATTTTTTCTTATATTTTTAGTATATATATATATTAGATATATATATATACTAAAATCATATAAATATTAATATCTTATATATATACTTTTAGTATATATATATATATTAAAGACTTTTATATAGTCAAATTATGTTAATGAATAAATTACAATGTAATTTTTTATAATATTAAGTTAAAAATAATTAATAAAAATTGGGATATAACGGAGTGGAGCACCGTAGAGCGGGTATGGATGTAACCGACATCCATGGAGGTAGGTGTTTCCAACATCCATGAAGAGTGGGGCTGAGGTGGATAAAGCAATCCCCATTCCGTCTCGCTTCATTGCCATCCCTATGCCTGAGGGGGCTTGACCCTCAAATATTTTAAAAATCTTTTAGTATATATATATATTTATATATTAAATTAGCCCCACAAAATAAAATTTATATTTATTTATTTATTTTTGTCTATAATTTAATTTTATACATTATAATTTTAAAAAAAAGTTAACATTACATATTTAAATTATTATTTATCTTTTTATTTTACCCACCAATTATTATTCATAAACTCTTTAAATTAATTAGTTTGTTATAAATATTAAGTCACAATCATGTAAACTTAAATTAATTTTCTAAATGTTAGCTTTAAATAATAAGGCTTCAACAAAGTATTGTAAAATAAAATAAAAAATTTTACTGCCAGTTGCCGTTACATCATTGTAGCTTTTCTTCTTTTATTCTTCAACTCCAAATTCAATTAATTTTGTTTATAATTTGTGCTTGCTGTTTGAGTTATCAAGTTTAAAAATTAAGATCCTAGTTAAGACTCTCAAATATCTCATTTTGCTGGTTAGTAGTTATGCTAACTTTTATCTTTGTCTTTTTAATTTTTATTACAAATCCACTTGTTTTTTTTGTTGTTACTGTTAACATTCTTACAAAACAAAAATAATAAGATTCTTGTTAAGATTGTTATTTTATTTTTTTAAATATATGTTTATATAATTTTGTTGTTATATGCATGAAAAATGTTAAAATTTTTGTGATTAGTCAAAAATTTGATATATATTTTTTTGTTAATTTTTGTTATAATATAATATTATATTGATTTATCTTAATTATTTATAACATATCTCAATTGAAATATATATATAATTTTAATTTTTTAATTGACTCTCTCAAAATTAAATATTAAAATCCGTTAGTCATGGCTTCAATCAATAAAAAATTGCGTGTATAATCACGAGACTAATGCTTCTCTGATGAATATAGCCTCAGCAACCCCCCCCAAAAAAAAAAACTTTCTAAAATCTTTGGTTGAAAATTGACTAATCTCCTTTCTTCTCCCGAGGTGAAATTGGGATGAGTTATTTTGACAACATTTTTGAGCTCATGAGTTGGTTGGTTGGAGTATAATTCTGATCATATGTTTCCCATGCAGGGCATGCTATCCTTGTAGAGAAGCCTAAAGAGCTGCACAAACACTTAACACCTTTCCTTTCCTTTCCTTTGCTAATAGCTTTGGTTTATTTAGATCTTAAAATTTGTGTATACTTATTATGTTTATGTTTTGCGTTCTTTTCGTGTCAACATTGTAAACATAAATACAACACAATACAAATTATTAAATGCGTCAAATTTTTAAATACGAATATGATACTAGATCTATCCATGAGTCGGGCCGCGGCCCGAATTTTTTTTATTTCCTTACCCAAGCCTAGGTCGGGTCAGCCCGAAAGCCTATTTTACCGTTCATAAAATATGAAAAAATTATTTTTATTTTTATATTTATATATTTTATAATTAAATTTAAATAAATTTTTTTTTATTTAATGAATAGTAATTCGGGTCGGGCCGGACCGAATTACTAAAATTTTTACCCAGATCCGATCCAATTCGGATCGAGTTGTCGGGCCGGACGGGTATTCCGATCCTTGAACAGGTCTATATGATACGTATATTAAATGTGTTATGTCGTGTTATTTACAATAATTTTATTTTTATTAAACGTATCGGATTTTTATCATGTTTTCGTCTAGACTACTCTGTAAAAATGCTCAAGAGGAAAAAAAAAAAAAAAAAAAAAAGAGGGAGAAAGTTGCAAATAAAAACAACAACGAGGAGCGATCAAACTACAAATATTTGGACTAATTCAATGAAATTTCCTGTGAGAATAATTAGGAGAGAAATCCATCAAGTGTGAATACTAAATAATGACTCATCCATTCTTGTCTTGCGATTCCAATTTAGTAGTGCGGGAATATTTAGCCAACAAAGAATTTTTCTGCTTTCTTCTTTAGATAAATTTGATTCTTCCTTACTTTTAAATCAATCTATTGAACGTGCTTGTAGAAATGCTAAGTTACTACCCATTACGAGGAATATACATGGGTGTCTATATCTTAGTATTCATTATTAATGCTTCATTTGGATCCTGTCGTTGAATTCTTCGATTGCAAAATAACATGAATAATATGATGGATAGATTTTGACTGATCATCCATATGAAGTATAAAATTTATTATATTAACTAGTATTAAAATATACTAGAATTGATCCCGCGCTAAACCTGCGAGTGCAACAAATTTTAATTAGTAATGAATTTATTTTGATTGTTGATGAATTTATCAAATTTAATACACATTAACTTATTAATTTTGAAAATTATCATTATAAAAAATAATGTAACTTGTAAATAAATAAAACCAAAAACTATTATCCCAAAAAATTTTAATTTTGAAACATAAAAGAATAACACAAACACGTCACCAACGTACAAATTTTTTTCTAAATTTAATGATTATGACAAATTATGCAAAATATGTCATGAATTGAAACACGATACGAACACACAAATTTTTTCTATAAATTGAATCATAATGACAAACTATGTAAAATATGAGATGAATTGAGATACGACACGAACACAACATAGAAAAACATAGTTAAAACACAACACGAAAAATAACATGAACAAGACACAAATATACAAATATGTAAAAATATACATAAAATAAATTATTAATATGTAAAAATTGATATAAATTTATAATACTTTGAAAACACAATAAATAAAACGAACACGTCACGAACACATAAATTTTTTTTTTTTTAAATTGAATTACAATGACAAATTATGTAAAATTTGAAATGAATTGAGACACGACACAAAACAACATAGAAAAAATAATTAAAACAAAACACGAAAAATAATATAAAAACAATAGAATACACGAATGTTTAGAAATATACATAAAACGAATTAATAACATGTAAAAATTTATATAAATTTAGAATACTTAAAACATACAAATAATAACACGAATACACAAATTCTTTTAGTTCATTTTTTCCTTTTTCCTTTTTTTTTTCTTTCTTTCTCCTTTCTTTCTCTTCCCCAACAACTCCAAAAAAAAAAAAAAAAAAACGTGGCCACACTCTCCTTGTAGCAAAAACAACAAAAATTATCTTCTAAATACAAAAAAAAAAAATTATGCAATTAATAGTTGAGACATTTGTAGTAGGAACTAATATATTGTAATGTGATTTTGATCGAACCTTCTATCTCTAACTATTAAAAATAAATATTTGTTTTTTTTATATATATATAAAAAGATTGCAATTTAAAAATAAAAAAAATAATTATAAATGCTGAGATTTAAATTTAGATATATTAAATATCAATTTTTAAAAATGATTATATGAATTAACTGTATTAAATTATGTGTTCAAATATTTGAGTATTTGACTTTAGGGAAAGTGCAATTATACAGCTATCTAGAAACCGGGAATAGAATAAAATTGAAATGTTTTGTAATCTACTCATCTTCATTTGAAAATTACTACTTAAAATACAAGCCATCTCTATCCAAAGATAAAAACAATGAAAAAGACCATAAGGAAACATTTTTGATATTTCCCACAATAGCCGGAAAAATGTCTCATCCTAATTTGGTATGCGTTGATTTGATAATTTTAAACACGATATATTATATGATATGAATATGACACAGAGAAAAATAACTAAAACAGTATACAAAATATAACACGATACGAAAAAATAACACGAATATACAAATATGTCAAAATTTATATAACACGAATTATTAACATATCAAAATTTATAATACCTTAAACACAATTATAACAACTAAAAATATTTAGATACGAATATATTGATTGCTTAATGTAGACCTGCCCTAACAACCCATAAATCAGTTATCCCTCTCCCATAGATTTTGTCCCACAAACAAACAAATCAAAATACCAAACCAAACTTTGGAGTAGACACTAAAGTATCGATTGGCAATATTATTTAGGAAAATGCTAGTCTGATGTTTAATGATATTGATTAATATGATATTTAAAAATATATATATATAATTAATGATTTTTTTTTTAATACAAAAGAAGTTGTAATCTAAAAATGAAATAAAAGATATAAATATTAAAATTCGAATTTCAAACTTGTTGAATGTCACTTTTAAAGAGTGTTTATAGACACAGATTGATCGAATCCTATTTCTAATTTATTGTTTTATATTTTAAGTTTTTAAATTTTTTTATTTTTAATTTATTAAAATTGAAAGCATATTTGATTATTATATTTTTGTTACAAAAATTTGATAATAACAATACTACATCAAAGTGGTAAAAGTTCGAATTCACTCTTTTTACGTCTTTCCTCTTTCCTCTTTTTTTTTTTGCCATCTTTTACGTCTTTCCTTCAATTGTGGTATTTTAAAGCATAATTGTTCACCTAAGCGAGAACAATGTCAAAGGCATTTTGGAAATGGTTGAAAGCATGAAATTCATGCTTCCAACAATTTTTTTTAAAAAAATTTGTTTTTCGTTTTTAGAAAAATAAAATTACACAAAAAATCTCTAATTTTATTGTAAATTTTTAAAATAAAATAAATGGACAAATATTAAACAAAATAATCCTAACGTTGTAAGTAAAAAGGAATTCTTTATAAAAATTTTCTCATAAATTATTACTTCCTCTTATACTTATTACTCAAATTTTTTATTTTTTAAAAATATTTGTATATCTATACTCAATACATAATCAAATCATATATAAATATAAATTATAATATTTTAAATATATAAAAAAAAAATTTAAAAATTAAATATATATCCATATTCAACAAAATAACGTGTCTCCCATAGATTTTGTCCCACAGACTGACAAAATCAAAGTAAAAACTGAAAATCCAAACCAAACTCTGGACCAGACACTAACTTTGTCTGTCAGTATAAAGGAATTCGTTAGAAGAAAAAAAAGTTAGCTCTTTATTTAAAACCAATCAAATCCCTCGACGTCATCTTCCTCTTTGTTTAAAGTCTTCTTCTTTTCTTCTTTCTTCTTAATTTATCTTTCACTTTTAGGAAAAAAAAGAAAAGAATGGCCAAGTGTTTCAGCTTCACTGCAATGAGGGACTGGTGTTTCCGTTATAGCTTCTCCATCGCCGGTCTCCGATCATCAACGACGGACCTCGGAGACGGCACCGTCATGCACGTTTGGGCCCCCAAAGCTCATATCCAATCCAAGCCCACGTTAGTCCTCATCCACGGCATAGGCGCCAACGCAATGTGGCAATGGAACGACTTCATTTCACCTCTCATTTCCCGCTTCAACGTCTACGTCCCGGACCTCCTCTTCTTCGGCGATTCCTACACGACCCGACCCGAACGGTCGGAGCAGTTCCAGGCCCAGTGTGTCATGCGGGTCATGGAGGCCCATGAGGTTACAGTTATGAACGTTGTTGGGATTAGTTATGGCGGCTTTGTTGGTTATAGTATGGCGGCGCAGTTTAAGGAGAGAGTTGAGAAGTTGGTGCTATGTTGCGCTGGGGTGTGTTTGGAAGAGAAAGATATGGAGGAAGGGATGTTTAAAGTGAAGAGTGTGGATGAGGCTATTAGTATGCTGTTGCCCCAAACGCCGGATAAGATGAGGGATTTGTTGAAGATTTCGTTTTATAAGCCTACTAAAGGAGTTCCTTCTTGTTTTCTAAACGATTTCATCCATGTGAGTAAAAGCTACTCTATTTCATTTGATCATTGTTTTTTCCTTTAATTAGGTCCGAGTATAAACAAATAAATGGTGCTAGATTTTTGGGTTTTTTTGAAATGGTTGATCCAAGGGTGAATTGCTTTTTGTTCATGTATTTGTTGGAAATTTTTATAGTTATACTTTATAGTAACACTTTGTTGTGTATTAGAGGTCGTATTTTGTGAATAAGAGAAGGGGTTGCAGATATTAAGATTCGAACAACTCAGACTTACTGGATACCAATTTTTAAAGGTGGTTGCATAAACCAACTAGACTTAGTTTTGGGTTCGGGTTGGAATGTAAGTTAATTGACACTTTGATAGTCATATTTTTTTGAAATAGAGTTTTCAGGTTGAAATCTTTTGGAAATATATGTTTCGAGTTGAAAACTCGAAACCGATTATTGAACAATTGGTGGAAAAAAAACATACTTTGAGTTGGTAATGACAGGGGCATATGCATTTCAAGGGAGTAGTAGAAGCAAAGCTGTTTGGCTGCTATGGTGTTTTAAGAGTGTAACCAGCTGAAAACAGAGAAGCTAAGGAAACAATAGTGAAAACTATTGATTCCAATCAGGATTTTAATGAGGAATTAGAGCCATTTTTATGTTCATATAATGTATTTTGGAAAATTAATTGCTGCTGCATTTGAAGTTCTTACCTGCTAAGAGAGAATTGATAAATCTGCTAATTTGTGCAAAGCACATATCAACATGATCATCATGAGTAGTTTATAAACCCAGACGTTCACTTTTATGTACACTGTCAAAGAAAAATACCAGTCATCATTTGTTCTCTTTTGCTAGTTACATCATTCAAGAATGGTGAGAAACTAATTGTCAATATAGCGACTAAAACGAATATGATGTTCCAAATTCTTCCATAATCTGGCTGTCACCTTGATATAGGAAAAACTTAGTTGTTGGAAAATGGTCTCAAAAAAGTTTATGAGGAGACAATACTTAGCTTCATAGGCCTTTTTTGCCTGGTTCTACGATAGATTTAACTTGGTTAGACGGTATCGCTCTTTATTTTGTTGATTCCTGTTGTTTTTGTTCCTTGACTGATTGTGATCGGTTCATTTCTTTCTGTGACTGCTAGTCAAATTGTTGTCCAGTATTCCCTCTAATTTTGAGTTAAGATAGTCATCAAAGTTTTAAATTTTGTGGAAATGTGTCCCTTGACAAACATCTACAATGACCGTTAAATCGTTAATACATATTGTTGATCTCACTGCCTGTCTGCCACATTGATGTATGGCATATGCAGCTGAGTGATCTAACTAGCTAGTAGATTTCTCTTCCCCATAGTGCTTCTTGCTTTTCATCTAAACTTTCAACTTTTTCTTGATATTAATGTTAGTCCTGGCTAGAAAGCAAAGAGTTTTTGCCTTAAGTTTGTGTTGGGAATTCAATTTTGTTGGCAGGTAATGTGCACAGAATACCTTCAAGAGAGAAAAGAATTGATCCAAGCATTACACAAGGACAGGAAGCTGTCAAATCTTCCAAAGATAACCCAGGTTATTGGACTTTGTTCAGAATTTTAATCAACGTAGCCTCTACCTATGTTACTCCGACTCTTCATTTTCCCTGAAGTACCCGTGTCTGACACATATTCGGACATGGGTATGGGGGTATGATCCTCCAAATATATGGAAAAACTTAGAAAAAATTGAGCATACCCGTATCCGACACTCACAGCCAAGTCCGAGTAAAATAGGCCTCTACTATATAGCACATCTGTTAGGAGTTCTATTCCTCAGCCTTTACTGAGTAAATATTGTTCTTTTGTGCAGCCAACACTTATAATCTGGGGAGAACAGGACCAAATATTCCCTTTGGAATTGGGACACAGATTGAAAAGGTCATTCTGAAGGACTAAATAAGCATAAAAAAATCAGTATCTGTTTTCTACTCTTGTTACGTTAACTTTTTTGCTTACATGAAAAAACATCCAAAAAAGTTTGACTTTGAAACTTGACCTGCTTAGACTGATCTTTTGAAGTTAAAATTAATGAAGTAAATTAAAAGAAATTTCTAAATTCTTTGATTGAAAGCTTCCTTCCAGCATCCTAATATCTTTTTTCATTTTTCCTGCATGAAATCGGTTTTGTTATTTACACAATCTTTTGACCTCTTGATCTGGCTGGAGTATAATAGTGATCTTATGCTGCCCATGCAGGCATCTGGGAGACAATGCAGAACTAGTGATCATAAAGAATGCAGGGCATGCCATCAATGTAGAGAAGCCTAAAGAGCTATACAAGCACTTCAAATCTTTCCTTATTGATCCGCCCCCTCCTGCTAAACCCGGAAATTATAGCAATGGCTGTAAAAGAGATTGAAAGGTATGCAAAAAGACTGAAGATAATCCAGGAGTTGCTGGTTTCTCACATAAGCCCCCATTTGGAGATGTGTTGTGTTTTGTGGATGAATATAAATAGTATATTAAAGTTAATTAAATTACTTTAATTTTATAGTTAAAAGAAAAATAGGCAACTTAAGGTGATGGGAACTTATGAGCTAATATATCATCCCTAAAAGGGTTAGCAAACTACTTACTTATAGTGTCTACATCCACTGGTGAATCCTTGGTTTTAATTCTGTTATCAGAGATGAATTTATCATTTGCTGGTGCTTGTTGCTTCCTTTAATTGGTGTCCAGCCGTATTGCTGAAAATGTCATGACTTATTATCTATGTTACTCGGACTCGGGTTTGAGTGTCGGATACGGGTATGTGTCCGACAAGGGTATGTTCAATTTTTTCTAAGTTTTTTCATGTATTTGGAAGGTCATGTCCTCATAACCATGTCCGAATATGTGTCAGACACGGGCATTTCAAGAAAAATGAAAAGTCGGAGCAACATAGCTTATTATCACCATTTACGCCTAATGTCCTTTCTCATCTTTCCACACCTTCTCTGTATGACTAGTGTGCTGATTAAATATATTTGTATTGATTTATGTTTGGCTTTTTTTCAATTAAATCACATGAAATCCTTCCCAGCCATTCATATTCAGATGAAGGCACTTGTTACATAGATTAAGCATGCTTCTAGCATTTAGAATTTATGTATGAATTCTCAAGCTCAGATGGCATTAAAGTTACAGAACAAAATTTCAAAGAATCAAAAAGTAGATTTGGCCAGTGACATGGGTTTCTTTTTATTTCTCTGCAAATGCCTAATATCATCTGCAGCAACTTGAAAAGTACAAACTCGGAAGTTGTTTTTAGTACAGGACTTGACATTTGAAGCTTGTTTTAGACTTCTAATCTGTAGAACTCTTAGATTCTTGCTCCAAAATTATGGTTTATCTTTATATCATAAACTTTTAATCCCTGCTAGATTAATTTAAGCTTTTGATAGTCATCTATGTCTATAAATCAATAATTTTGTCAATTTTCTTAGGAGATCTCTGTATTAGTCTTGTTCTACCTTTTGTCATGTTGTTCAACTTTATTTTATAGCAGCTTTATAACTCTTGTAAAGTAATAGTAGGTTTGGCTGCATGGGTTCTGATTAGGGGTGTAAACGAGATACCTGTGCTCGCAAGCTACCGGGTTCGGCTAGAAAAAAAATCAAATTCGGCTCGGTCATTGTCGAGTCGAGCTCAAGCAGCTCGAGTTATTGAACGAGTCGAATTCGAGTATCCTAATACTTGACTCGAGTAGCTCGCGAGCTTAATCGAGATTTTTTATTTTTAATTAGTATTGAAAAATCTCAATTCGAACTTGAGCACAAATAATCGAGTTTAAAGTCGAGTATGGGAATTAAGTTCATTTTTTACTAGGTAAACGAGCCTAATCGAGCGAGCTCGAGTAGTTCGATTTTTATCTTAAATCGAGCTCGAGCTTTAAAAGTTCATCTCGATTGAGCTCGAACGGAACTTTGAGCCTTGAGTTTCAAATCGAGCTCGTACTTCTTACAGTTTGAACTCGGCTCGGCTCGATTACACTCTTAGTTATGATAAACAAGTCTCAACTACGTAAAGAACCAGAGCTAGCCCATAAAAAAAGGTTGACAATTTGCAACTATCAACCTGCGAGGATCAATCTGTATCTGTACTGGATTTTGGCACTTTGCAGTTTGACATTGGATCAAATTTGTTTACATTTGAATATCATATACCAGATATCAATGTACCGCTCATAACCAGAAGGTTGCAATTAGAGAGTATTCTGACGAGGATTCCTGGTTGCAATCGTGCAGTAATCATGTTATTCGTTTACATTTTTGGTCGGATACTTCCTTTTCTGATGAACAGTATCTACCACTTGTCTGCTTTACAACTTTTCCATGTCGGGGCAAAGTTCCTAGAGTCTTATCATAAACCTTACAACATTCAGATGAAGAGGGCAGAACAAAAGAAAATGAAAAGAAAAAAAAAAAAAGTAGGAAAATCGAAAGGAGTTCTCCTGGGCCATGGCCGCCCTTTCTTCCTGTCTTTCAAGCAGCAATGCAGAAAATCAGACCAACTGATAGTCCCAGCCAAATCTTCCCTGCAACGCCAGTGAATATCAGTTTCATATGAAGAATTTCAAGTTCTTTCTTGAAAATTCACCTAAAAAAAGTGGCTTTTATAACGCCTCCCTTTTTAATTTTGTTTTTTTTCTTCTTCTACCTAAAAGAAGCTTATAAGTTATACCTTTACGCCCCAAGACAAATTCCATTGGCATATTCCACCCAAAAATTAACCAAATCATACGTGGTTTAGCAAAACTGAATTTCACTTTCTTGCAAAAGCATAAGCATCTGGTACCCCATCTACCCCGTACCCACCATTTCCAAATTAATCAACAAAAAAGGAAAGAAAAAAAAAAACTTACAGGTTGATATTAATGTGGTGGAACTCCCAATAAGATCCTCATAATCCTGAATCGGATTGTAGTTATTGTAGCAATCTGTACTTGTATTGAAACCATTGTTACAAGTACATAGAAATGAATTACTAGGAGGAGAATATCCACAAATACCACCACTATCCTCACAAGTATTGCATTTGTTGTTCATGTAATAATCATCAAAACCTCCATTTGTATACTTCAATGTCACTCCATACTGCCATTTACTAGGGTCTGTTGGAGAATCCTGAAAGGAAGCAATCGATGCATACCCTTTGCATTTCATTGCACCTAAGTCCAACTCACCTTTGCTGTTGAAATTAGCCGGCGAGTACACGCAGCAGGTGTTTGTAGGCGGGAACAGTGGGAGGCCGAGGCTGACGACGGAGGGGCAAGTGTAGATGGTGGCGCAGAGGTGGGAGGAGGAAGGATCACAAACAGGAGAGCCGCCCTTGACGGTGAGGGAGGACGTAGGAGGAGTGCATGAAAGGAGGAGGAAAACTGATGGACCTAGCTGGAAAGGGCTAGCCCAGTCGAGTCCCAAGTTGGGTGATTGTTGCATGGAGTTGCATGTGGACATGAAAGGTGGGGTGATCGTAAGGGTTGAATCTTTGTAAGATATGGAGGCGATGAGATAAGAGCCAGTGTGGGTTGTTAGCAGGAGTTGATGATCGGAGTTGCAGGTTACATAGGGTTGAAATCGGGGCGAGCCGCAGCCATAGCCGGTGCCAAAAGGGTACTTGATCTGAAGAGAGCCACAGTTGGACCGGCATGCTGTGTCTGGGGCTGAAGTACTGTGCAAGGGAGTGATGAAGATAGTGATGAAGAAGATGATGATGAAGGGAAGAGGATGATTATCCATTGGCTTAAGTTTTTGGTACATAAACTCTCTCAGACGAAAGGGAAATGATGGGACGTTATATTGGGAGTTGGGAGTTTGGTTTGTTTTGTTTTGTTAGTTTTCTAAACTAGACAAAAACAGATACTTTATGATGTAGGCACTGCAGAAGAAATCCAAAATAAGTTAGAATTTAAGATCGAAAATTTCAATAATCAATTACGATAAATATCGATCGAAAAAAAAAAAAAAAGCAAAAATCTGCTGTTATTTAAATCCTGACTTTGAACCTTAGCTCTCTGATCAGACCTGAGAGCTTTTTACCATAAAGCAAGTATGCCAAAAGGGATAAGAAGCTGAATCTTTTCATTTGAGCATCTAATTATCTAATAAACATAAGCTATAAATCTCTGTTTAATTAATCTAATAATTATATGACAAGAATCTTTGTTGCAAGTTTGCTTAGCTGAAAAGCCAACCAGAACCTTTGTAAGTGACCAAGTATTCTGCAAGCAGAGGTGAGCTGAGATTCTTTCAGGATAAAGCGATGGAGCTACTAACTTTTTCTTGGCAAAAAAAAAAAAAGAAAAAAACCCTATTACACATCACTAACAAGTAGTGGCTTTAAAACCTTCCGAGGTTGAATTGAAACTCAAGATGATCAAGAATGGTGGAGCACTAATTTGTGATTAATTATGTTGGTAATGGACCATGGCCATGGATGGCTTAAACAAGACATTCAATTTAAGACGAGTATTCGGTTGCTTCGATTTTAAAATTTTAATAAATCAATCGAAATTGAAAAATTGATCGAACCGAATGAATCAATTAAAATCAATTTCGATCAATTTAATTGGTTCATTGCTCACACCTACTTCAATTTATACAAAAAGGTTTTATCTCGGTGTGAATACGTGCAAGCATACAATTCTTTACTCTTCCTTTATAAAAACTAGCTTTCTTCTAGTAAAAGGAAAAAAAATTAAAATTAAAACTAGCTAAGAACCTCTTTGACTAATTAATTTTGAATAGGCTTGAGAGACTTAACATGTGGTACGTGGATTAATTGTGAACAAAGAACATTCATAATTATGCATCCATCGTTTTAATTTAATCAACCCATATATATATATATAAAATAAATCGAATTTGAAAATTTGTCAAAATTTTTTTAAATTCGAACTCGTTCAAATTTGAAATGATCTGAATTAAAAATTTTAAAACTCGAAATGATCCGAATTTAAAAAAAACTCAAACTCGAATTCGAAATGCATGTTGAAATGATTACATCTTTTATAAAATTTAAAAAATAACTTGATTAGCCTAAATCTTAATATGACCAAAATTAAAAAGATTCGAATCCAAAATTATCTAAACTCAACATGATCCAAACTCGAAATAATCTAAATTTAAAATGTACGAATGTAAACTTACCCGTTTATCAACTCAACATATATATATTTATATATGTGGTAGTTTTTTAACTCAGTTTATAAAATTAAAAAACTTCACTGTCGATGTACAAAATAATTATTTTATATATATATATATATAATATGGGCCGATCGACCCATTTTTAACCATAATAAAATAGGTTGATAAATGGGTATTCCATATTGTACCCACCGACAAGAATTTCCAAAAAACTAAAATTAAATAAAAATATTTCTCCATAAATAAAATAATAATAATAAACTAAAACCATTTCCTCTAACACATATTCATTCCCATTAAAACTTATTAAGATAATTTTGTAAATGTTATTATAGTAATTATTGGTATAAAAATCTTGAGAGGTTAATTGGAAGCTCAATTGGTTGATTGGTTCTTGAAAGGAAGTGGAAACTAGATCTGGTAATATTGGATACGATACGAACAAGACACGAAAAAAATAACTAAAAACAGGACATGACACGAAAAAATTAACACGAATACTCGAATGTCTCAAAATCTATTTAATACGAATTATTAACGTAATAAAATTTATATAAATATAAAATATTTAAAACACGATTATGATACGATAAAATACACGAACATAAAATAGATACACGAATTGTCAAATAAGTAAAAACCAAAAGAAGTAAAGAACTGGGATCCCAGAGGTAGCAATTAGCATAAAGTTCTCGCGAAGATTATTCGGCCTGCCTAAGCTACCTAATAACATTAATAATTAAATATCATCAACATTTAAAATAAAAAAAATTAAAAATCATATGAATTAATAAAGAATATTTGTTTCTATCGGAGGATCCTACAAAAAATTATTTATTAATATAAATAATTGCAAGTATTAAGATATTAAATCCAATCATTTATTTCTCCATCATATTTTAGTTAAATTCATTACCGGGCAATGACTCAAAACATGAAAATTTTATAATTCAATAAATAAAATTTAAGGCTTCAAATTTGTTTTTTTAGTTATTTAAAATTATCAAAAATTAAATCCTGAATGCGATTGTCGACAATTTGCTCTCATCATCGTAAACATGATTTGATAGAAATACTCTAATTTTTTTTCTTCAGATTTTCGTTTTTGTTTTCCCTTTTTAAATCATTATACCTATTGTAAGTGATGATGATATTATTTTAAGAAATATTTTTAACTTTAATGCATTATTTTGAGTTAATAGCACCAATAGTCTTCAGATTATAGGACATATTTTATATTAGTCCCTAAATTTTAAAACGTATCAAATTGATCCTTACTTACAAGTATCATAATAAATTGGTCCCTTCCGTTAGCTTTTCCATTACCTTTAGTGTAGCAAACAGTTTAGTGACACGTGTCACCAACTCATTACACTACATTTCTCTTCATTTTTTTTTACTTTTTTATATATATATTTTTTATATTTTTTAATAAATAAATGTAAATAAATTTTTTTTATAAAATTAATGTAAATAAATATTTATATTTTATAAATTATTTAATTATTAAAAAATTAATTTAAATTATTATTTATCCTTTGTATTTATTTATAAAGAATAATAAAGAAAATTAGAAAATAAAAACATTAATAAATACAAAAGATAAATAATAATTTAAATTAATTTCTTAACAATTAAATAAATTATAAAATATATATATTTATTTACATTAATTTTATAAAAAAAATTCTTTTTCTTTTACTTTTACTTTTACTTTTTCTTTTTACTTTTTACTTTTTACTTTTTTCTTCTTTCTTTCTTTTTTTCTTTTTTATAAATAAATTAATTTCGTAAAAATTAAATAATTTATAATTATAAAATATAAAATATTTATTTACATTCATTTATTACAAATATATTTTTTACTTTTTTATTTTCTTTTTCTTTCTTTTTTCTTTCCTTTTTTTCCTCTTTTCTTATAAAATTAATGTAAATAAAATATTTTATATTTTAAAAATTAAACATTAATTTAAATTATAGTATGAATTATTATTTATTTTTATTTTTATTTATTTACAAACAAGAGAAAAAGGGAAAAGATAAGAAAGGAAAAAAATATAAAACCTAGAAATATAAAATAAATATTTTATATTTATAAATTATTTAATTTTTAGAAATTTAATTTAATTTAATTTAATTTAAAATATAATATAATATAATTATATATATATTGTATTTGTTTATAGAGAAGAGAAAAAAAAATAAAGGGAAGAAAAAAAAATATTTTTATAAAATTAATGTAAATAAATAGGTTTATATATTTTTCAATTATTTGATTATTACAATATTAATTTAAATTATAATGTAAATTATTATTTAGTTTTTAATATTTATTTATAAAGAAGAGAAAAGCAACAAAAAAGAAGAAACGAAAAAATTAAAAATATTTTTTATAAGATTAAAGTAAATAAATATTTCATACTTTTTAAATTAATTATATTTTTAAAAAAAATTATTTTAATTTATAATATGAATTATTTTTTCTTTGTATTTATTTATAAAAAAAATCAAATAAAGAAATAAAGAAAAAAGAAAAAAAATGAAGAGGCTTGGAGCAATCAGCTGGTGACACGTGTCATTAACTGATTGCTACAGTAAAGGTAACGGAAAATCTAACGGAATGAATCAATTTGTTATGATACTTGTAATCAATGACCAATTTGATACGTTTTGAAGTTGAAGAACCCATATAAAATATGCCCTATAGTTTGAAAATAATTCGTGCTATTAACTCTATTATTTTTTATCAAATTCAATGAAAGATAATATATTAATTAAATATTTTTCTTAAATATTATATTAACTAATATTATTAAACACCAATTAACTTTTTTTTATAAAATAATTTTGTAATTAATTTAAATATTTTTTTTTGAATTTGATAAGAATGATATATTAAATAAAAATTTAACTAATTGTAACAAATATAATTATAAACATCCTATAAATTAGACCTTGGCAAATGGCATATAAAGAGCTCAAAATTCCTTAAGCAAATGATAAAAATGCTTATTGCTAGTAAATTTTTTAGTCCATATGATTTCATGGATTCGATTTTATCGAAATTATTATGAAATTTTGAATGATTTAATCATAATTATAAAATCTTAACTAAAATTAAATTTATTAATAAAAAATAAAATTATAGGATTAAAATTAGATCTGCTCATGGATCGAACCGCAATCTAGAAAATAATTTCATTTCCTATACCCGGACTGACATTCACCGTTCAAATAATAATAAAAAATTTAAAAATATTTTTATTTTTATATAAATATATTTTATAATTAAATTTAAATAAAAATATTTTTTATTAATTAAACAGTGATTCAGGCTGGATCGGACTAACTCAAATCACAAACATCTTTATCCAAATCCGATTCAATACGAATTGGACCTATAAAATCGAACAAATTACCCGACCTTTAAGCATATCTAATTAAAACTTTGTCCACGTTAAAATAGAAATTAAAAAACAAATATATATTAGTAGTACTTCTTTACTTTCGTTAAATCGGACAAAAAGTTAGAAAACGTCAAAATGCTTCATATCAATCCAACGGTGGAAAATCTAGGTTGGAACATGATACAAACCTACCAAGAAAACCAGAGAATAAAACCTCTATAGGTAGAGGCCCTAACCTCATCCTTCACCTGCTTTATGTTCCTGTTTTTTTCTTCTGCGATACCACCTCACCAAATCCTCTCCCTCTATCTTCCTTCTCAGAGAGAGCAAGCCATTTTGGAGCCAAACAAGGTTCGCTTTTTCGCTCTTATTTTTTGCCCTAATTTTGAATCTGTTTTTATTTTATTTTATTTCATTTTATTTTTTGCTTTAAGTTCGACCTACCGGTTTGTTTTAGCTCTTGAAATAAAGCATACATATTGAAAATTTTAATTTTATATCGATTTTGTGGTTGCTATTTGCTACTTATGGTCATTTCACGTGTTTTTTTTATTATATTTTTTTTGTTATTTTTGAATTTTTGTTTGACAGTTTTGGTTTTTGGGTGGTGGATAGTTAATCCTAGTGGCTAGAGAATTTGGAGTACTTTGCTTAGCATTTGGATAGGTATTTTTCTTTGAAACATGTAAAAATTTTTTTTTTTTCTACTAAAGGAAGAAAGAAATGGTTTTTGGATAGAATGGTTAGTTAGTAGGAATAACTTGGGAAAAATGTGTTTCAACAAGCGTCGGTAGTTAAATCTTTAAGGAAATGAAGATATATATATATATATATATTTATATATATCTAAACGAAAACTAACTTTTGAAGGCATGAATTCGTAAAGGAGTGCAAGTTGGCCTTGAAACAGTGAATTAGAATAGGTGTTTAATGCTGTCTGAATAGAACCTTTGTTTCTAGGGTCAGAAAATGATGAGTAAAGTTTTGCCTGATGTTGCAGTCTTTGAAACCAGTTTGTTAGTATGAACAAAGTATGGCATTCGAAATTTGGAAATCTTGCTGCTGATTTTTTTGGTCGCGTAGGCTTTTGCACCGTTAAGGTTAGTTGTGGCCTTATTGTAGTGTTGCCAACAGCCATGTAGTTTGTTGGTAGAGTGCTGGACTCTTAGTTCCAGCGATCAGGTTCAATCCTAGTAGCCTCAAATACCAAAAAAAGTGGCTTTATTATAGTGTTAAACTGTGCTTATCATAACAATTAATGAAATACATGGCCTTTCCAATAGGAGCCCATGTTTTCCATAGAGAGAATTTAATTACGATCTTGTACTTGTTACAGTGAGCAATGAAGTGTGAACTTCAATATTAGGATTCTACCAGTTTATTTTGTTTCATCTTATTTATTCTTGTCACATATATGATAATTGTTTGATTTGATGTGAACAGTGACCATGAGAATAACTTTGGCATTATTTTGATTGGAACTCTTTCAGTATTACATCATTGATGGATGAAATGGAAGTCTTATTAATTTATTTATTTATTTTTTTTTTCTAAGGATGCATTATATTGAGCTTAGTTCATTTCATGGTGCAGTCAATCAACTCTGAATTTTCTTATTTTACATTCAAGGGTACACCAAATTTTAAGTTTTTATCTATTTCAGCCTGCCAAAGGTCATTCAGAATAAACTTAAAATCAGGTCCTCTATCCTCATATTGGATGGCCATCATACCTTGTGGAAGTACGTGTGTTGCCCAGTGGGGTATTCGTCCTCAGTTTACTATACGATCTTATGTCCCAAACCGAATAATGACAGCCCAATCAGGGTAAGTTTTCTGCTTAACTCTTTTACGTATAGAAGGGGAATTACTGAATTTGATTGTCCGACTACAACTATTTTCTTCAAGAGCTTTATATAGATATGGAATTGCTGAATTTACCCAATCAGCGTGCATTGCATTTCTGAATTTTTTTATGCATAGCATTTTGGTGAACAAACAATTAGATGGGCGGATTTACCCATTTTGTAATTCCTCTTTTGCTAGGCTCTAAATGTTGTGTTGATTAAAGAGGGGGGACAAAGAAAAAAAGTGGGGATTGATTACCTCTAGTCATAATAGTCTATTTTTTGATATTTGTGGAAGAATAATTTAGGTGTTTATACCATTATGCAGAGTAACAAGTACAGTGAGTTATTTGGGAGCACCGAGTTCAAGTTTATTTTCACGTGATTCCTTACCGTTGTTATCCTTTGTGGGGTCATCTCAAACATCACATCGTCGTAGGGGAGCACGGTTCATTGTTAGAGCTGAAACTGTGAGTATAAACCTCCAGTTTCTTTTGCTTTTTTTTTTTTTTGTTGGTGAAAATGGAAGCTGTAATGGGTTTTCCCTAATTTAATTATATATTTTTGAAAATTTCAGGATGCATTTCATTTTTTTTTTTGCTGTAGATGACATCTCTCTCACGGTTCCATTCTTAATTTAACATGATAATTTATTATAATGAGCAGGATTATTATACTGTTCTTGGGGTGTCAAGAAACGCAAGTAAATCTGAAATTAAAAGCGGTATGCTGACTTACCATACCTTTTTCAGTGACTGTTCTATTTTATACCTTATATGATTGTTTACGGTACTTATGTGCTTATTTTTGTTTGTTAATCTATTTCTTATTTATGGTTTTGCAACTTATTGAAGTTAAGTTTACCCAGCTTTAAGGGTTTCTGCATTGAAAGTTTTAAAACACTGTTGCAGAAGCTTCAATTTTCAGGGAGGGTAGGTGTTAATGACATAAATCAAAGAGAATTTAGAGAGGATGGATGAACGTGAAGAGAGATTAAGACACATTCGAGGATATAAGTAGGTACACATAGCAAGCATGTATAGAAGTTAAAAAAATGACTCCATTTTTTTGGATAACAGTAAGGCACGTGCTTACTAATTTAAGGGGAACAAAATGAATGCTTGCAAGTCTTAGAGAGAAATGTAAGACAATGGATCAAATAGGGTGAGTTGACATGTGGCATTGTTCACATTTAAGGTTCCTGCTGATCAAAAGGATGTCTCTTTTAGGTGACTCAACTATTTGAAGGAAAATTTATGGTTATCTTGCTTTGTTTGGAGCTTTAAAATGGCTGAACTGTAAACTTATGTGCATGTACAAGTGATTGATCATTATGTAAACTAGATTCTCTTTTTGTAGTGAGTAGCCAAAAGTAAACTTAGTTGTTTCGGTTGCTATTTTCTGCTTTTATCTCCCGTATTATATTATCTTACTGTTTTTAAATCTTTTATTTTTCAGCTTATCGGAAGCTTGCTCGGAGTTATCACCCGGATGTAAACAAGTCAGTTGATAACCTTGTACCTCTTGCCTTTTATTTTTTGTTGTGTGTCTGTTTCACATTTGTATATTTCATTATATTTATGTTGTTTGACATCAGGTGGTAAATGTATATGTAATGTGAAGTGCTAGGAAACTTGAGCTTTAGTTGCATTTGGTTCAGATAAAAGACGTGAGATGATTACATCAGCAAGTTGTAATTATCTGGATCTTTGTGAGATTTGATGTGATGAAATCCGAGAACTGGATTGGGGTTCCAAGAATCTGCTCACTGGAATTTAAGCTCAGAAGAAAGAAATAAATAATGATGAACATCTCAAAATGGCTAATTATTGACCCATACAACTCATTAGGAAAACTGTGTGAATATTTGGGCCATGGTGTTGTGGTTAGCCTGTGAGAATCATCAATGTTTCTTTCTCTAATTTATTCTCCTTATTTTCTTCTTTCCCATTTTTGAATCCAGAGATGGTACAAGTTGTTTCCTGTAGAAGTGACCACAATGATGTTCAGAAAAGTGGCTTCTCCCATTCTGGTTGAATCATAGCTTCCTTGTGATGTTGTCGAATATAGGTCTCATTAGTCCTAGCATGATGCTGTTGCTAGGGAAATTCTGTAATAAGGCAGGCTAGAACCCGAGAGATCATATTAATAAGATGGATCAACGTCCTAAGCAAGGGCTTAAAATAAAAATTGATGGTAACTTTATCCAAATTGAGATCTTAAATAATGGTTAGAAGGTGCATGTGGTTGTTGAAAGAAAGAGAAAATAGAATAGTAGTCATAGATTTCCCGAGTTAGATATTTGTTGAGTTTGTATTCGTATATTTCTAAATGTGATTGCTAAAAGGGAGAGAATGTAGAAACACTATTTGTAGATTTCTGATTCTTAGTCAGATATATCATCTTCTGAAGTCTTCCAGAATAGTTTTTTGTTGCTAGTTAAAATATCTTCTTTAATCCAGATATGTTTGAATAGTAGTGCTTTTTTTTTCCCTTCATTTATTCAATTTCTTATCGTTATATGTTATTCTGCAGAGATCCAGGGGCAGAGCAGAAGTTCAAGGAAATTAGCAATGCTTACGAGGTAAGAGTTCTATGTTGTGCTTACTTTGGTTTCTTTTATACGACTGAAATACATCAGTCCGTATGGTCATATGATATCTGATCTTTGAGGCGCAATATATTGCTTAGGTCTTGTCAGATGATGAGAAACGATCTCTATATGACAAATATGGGGAGGCTGGACTTAAAGGTGCTGGTATGGGAACCGGGGTAAGCTAATTCTACAAATGCTGAATAAGATCATTCATTTCAAAATGATTTTCCTTGGATTTTCTCAACATCTCATTGTGTGTCATTGATGGTTTGTTCATTTTGCCAGGATTTTAGCAATCCTTTTGATCTGTTTGAGACACTGTTCGAGGGCATGGGTGGTATGGGTGGCATGGGCATGGGCGGTCGAAGTTCCAGGAATAGAGCAGTTGATGGGCAGGATGAATATTACAGTCTCGTATTGAATTTTAAGGAAGCTGTTTTTGGAGTTGAGAAGGAGATTGAGATAACCCGACTAGAAAGCTGTGGAACTTGTAACGGGTCAGGTGCGAAACCTGGCACAAAAGCATCGAAATGTACTACATGTGGTGGGCAAGGCCAGGTGATCTCATCTGCAAGGACTCCGTTGGGTGTCTTCCAGCAGGTAATGACATGCTCTTCTTGTGGTGGGACGGGGGAAATTTCTACCCCATGCAATACGTGTTCTGGTGACGGGCGGGTAAGGAGAACGAAGAGGATCAGTTTGAAAGTGCCGGCTGGTGTGGATTCTGGTAGCCGTTTAAGGGTCCGGTCTGAAGGAAATGCTGGAAGGAGAGGTGGGTCTCCTGGTGATCTCTTTGTTGTTATTGAAGTCATCCCAGACCCTGTCCTAAAACGTGATGATACCAACATATTGTATACCTGCAAAGTGTCGTATACGGACGCAATACTCGGAACAACAATCAAGGTTCCGACAGTGGATGGTATGGTTGATTTGAAGATACCAGCTGGGACTCAGCCAAACACGACCCTTGTAATGGCAAAGAAAGGCGTCCCCGTTCTAAATAAAAGCAACATGAGGGGTGATCAGTTGGTCCGCGTGCAGGTCGAAATACCAAAAAGATTGAGCAGTGAAGAGAGGAAGCTTATCGAGGAGCTTGCCGACTTAAGCAAGGGCAAGACAGCAAGCAGTAGGAGATAGTTGCTGGGTTTTAGGGTATACACCGATTATGTGCTATTGCCCAGGAAAAATGTATTCACTGTCTAGTGTGTGCAGCTTCCGAAGTTCGAACTACAGTACTTGCAAAATACATTTTTGCAGTTCTCAAATGCTTGAACTGCGGAAGGGGAAAGCGGCTGAAAAATGTAGTCGTAGGTAAGATTATATTGTGATAGGTTTGTCCCATATAAAGAAATCTTAAGGGAAACAGGGAGATGAAGATTAGAGATAAATCCCTATTTGATTTTGTTTTTATACTTGACTGCAGTCTTTTATTAATTATTCTTTGAGATTGAACTAAAAATTTGGGCAACAATGTTACCCTTCAATTTTGTTTTATTTTTGATGAATGAATAACGAATCTAATGCATCCAAATGCCCCAACTGATACAAGCATACCGATAATTTGTTTGTTGATCAGCAAAAAATGGTTATAATTTAAAACAAAAATTATATTGATAATCGATCGAATTTTTTTAATTAGTTAATTAATCAAAATAAATTTCATTTTAATCGGTTAATTCAGTTTTAACCGAATTATGCACACCCTTAAATTTGAAAATATTTAAAAGATAAATATCATTTTAGATATTATATACACCATTATAAATATAGGAATTTTTTATTCAATGATTAATACATATATTTCCGACTCAATAGTCAATAATAAACATATACATCTCATCTTTATTCAAAGAAGATTAAAATAATAATAAAAAACTCTTAAATTTTACTACTTTATTTAAATAAGTTTTTGTACTTTTATTGTATTTAAATAAATTTTTAACCTTTAATTTGCACTTATATTACTCGGACTCTTCATTTTTCTTAAAGTATTTGTGTCTGATACATGTTTCCATTAATATATATTCGAACATTATTATATGAGTATAATCTTCCAAATATATGAAAAAACATAAAAAAATAAAAAAAATAAAAAATTTTAAGCATACCCTTGTTAGACACATACTCACATCCAACACTTACTCGAGTACGAGTAACATAGATTTGCATCCAAATAAGCCATTAATTTTTAATTTGTACTCAATTCAACTCTTAACTTTTAATTTATACTTAAATAAGCTCTTAACATAAATCAATCTTTTATTTGAAATAAAATTTTATTTAGATACAAATCAAATGATAAAAACTTATTTGAGTATAATAAAAATATATCTACTTAAAAAAATAAAATAATTCAAAAGTTTTTTTTAATATTTTAGACATAAAAAACTTAGGGAGATGTTAAACAGTGCCTAATGGCACTAGTTAAGATGATATTTATAAAAAAAAAAAAGTGTAATAAATACTTTACTTTTTTTTTTTTTTTGAATTCAGTAAAAGTAATGTGTTAAATGCAAAAAATAATTTTTAAAATGATAAATAAATAATCTTTAACTGGTACCTATAAATATCGGTTAAACGGACCCAAAAACTTATTACAAAAAACTTTTCTTAAAAAAAAAAATAAAAGCCCCATCACCATAAATTTAGGGACCACAGTAATTAAAGTTGTGATTCATAAGTTCCAAAACTGACCTATGCCTTACACCAAAGTTGTTGTTAGCACTAAGATCTCTGCCTTCAGTTGCGTATCTATTTGTACGAATATGTACGGATATGCGTATATCTGCCCTAACATGTTAATGCTTTAGTTTTATCTGGGGACCATGGACAAAATGTATGTTCTTTTTTTTTTCCCTCACAATTTTAACAAAGCAATCATGATTTAATTCAATATCATTTAATTCAATTGATTAATTCAGTTATATTCAATAAATTTAAAATTTAAACCTCAATATAACCTAACATTTATTAATGAAAGAATTAACATGTTTGCAGCATTTTGGTAAATTATGAGGATTTGAGAGAGAAAGATCATGGGGGTGGTGGGGGAGAAAGATATGGGTGATAATGGGCTGATGGAAATAAGGGGGAAAAAAAGGCCAAGAACATCAAAAGCTTCAGAATTAAGGAGACATATTTACAAACCAAGTAATTAATGTAGCAAAAGTAATACTTCTTCTGCTAATAATCCATTCAGCAAAGAGTCAAGAATTTTTATTTTTTTATTTTAATAAGAACTAAAATCTCAATGTCAAAAAAAAATTATAATCTAATTAAAACATGCATATAATTATTTAATTTTATTAAAAAAACATAAGATTTCATATATATTTAAAAAAATAAAATAAAATAAATGTATATTTGTATTAAATATTTTAATAGTTTATTTTTTTTCTTATAAGCATAAAATGAAAAATATTAGTTCAATAATGAACGTAAATATATATATTTGATTGATTGAAAAAATAAATAAAAAAATTAAGTTAATAATAATGAACGAGATTTAATTTAAAAGTGTTATCAAATTTATCATATATATATATATATATATATATATCAAGCTATAAATTTTAAAAAAATCAAATTAAATTTTTTTAAAAGGATCAAACATAAATATACTTTACTTTTTAATAATAATACAAAATATTTCAAAAAAAACTTAAAAAATTTAAGGGCAAGGCCCCTGCCTGCCCTTTATCTACGCCCCCTGCTAACAGGTACAAGAAAGAAAAGGGTTTACATTTTACAATCATTCCAAAAGCTTAAATCCAATGAACAGTATTTTCAAACCTATAATATAAAGACTTGGATCTTTTTTAAGGGTTGTAAAAGTGATCACCACAGCGGCATTTCCAACCAAGAGGCTTGTAATTGGAGTATCGATTACTCGATGGGTCAAAAAACTGCATGGAATTAGTGATTGCTTTGCTCAAACTTGGTTGAAATCGGCCGTCGTGGCTCGGTAATGTGGGTACTTGGACAGCCACGCAAGGGTGGCACCCATTGCATTTGTTGTGACAGCTTGGAGGAGTTGATCCCAACCTTGTTTTCTCCTCAAAAGATAAATTCTGTTGAAAAACCCAATATCACCATTGTTAAACTAATCATGGAACATATAATATGGGGAAAAGAAAGAGAGAGCTGGGGACTTGAATGCTAACCCGATCAGGGGAGTTTGAAGGCTGCAGCTGGCGAAGGGAAGAGGCTGGAGGAAGAAGAAGAAGAAGAAAGCAAAGGGACATAACTAAGGTAGAGGTGTAAAGGAGATGAGAAGAAATAAGTGAATTCATAATTTCATGTAACCATGAAGTCAATACCAGTAATATTGAGTATTTGGGCTCCCAAAACCCATGAAAGCAAACTAAAAAGATGGAGAAAATCAATGGAACTCAAACTGCAAGTACAAAAGAAACTAACTTACTTACCCCGTGCTGCAAAGGAAAGGGAAAGAGCCAAAAAAAAAAAAACCAAAGCAAGAAAGAGAAGAAACTGATCTGGTTAAATTAAAAAAAAAAAAAAAAAACTTACAATATTACTAACAATATTGGGCTTAGCTATGAGAAGAGTAGGAAGGAAGATAAGGGATACAAATTGACAGATCTGTGGGAAAGACAGAGATTGGGGAGTGTGGTTGTGGCAGAAGAAGAGTGAAAGGAACAATACAGAATGGGCAAGCAAATCGGGAGAATCCACATCAGAAAGGGAAAGGGGAGCCAATAGGCCTATTTTCATCTTTTACTTTGAATTGGGGCCTTCAGGAGGAAGGGCCTGCTTAATTGTAGCATTTAATAACTGCAGACTCACTTTTGATTCCCAAAATGTGATTCAAAATTTTAGACTATGGGGGAGTTTGATTACGACTTGTTGTAATATCTTTCATTTTCAGTTTTTTCACAATGTGGAATGTTAATGAAAAAGTTACAATTATCCATTATCAAACAGACAATCATGCAGTTTCTCACAATTCATAATGAATGCAGAATTTAATCCTATGTTCTTGGTGCTGCATTCACTTGAAAATTATATTACCAAATTACACTCTACAGTTGATTTTTTGTTTATTGGTTTTGAATTCGAACAATTTACCACTTTCAAACAGGTTTATACTCTACAGTCACTGCAATAGGATCTTAGGATGGTTTTATCATTTGAATATTAGATGCATATAATAGGCTTGACAGTTACCTTCAAGATAACATTTTGAAGAGTTTTACATAGTAATTTTGTTTCAAGAGTTTTACTTCATAGTTGGTATAAATATTCCTCAATCTGTTCCTCTACACCATTGACTTACTTGGCATTTCCTCTTTGTTAGCTTAACCTGGAACTGGAATCAATTTTCAAAATGAACTTTCAATCCAGCAAGACAAATTCCCATAAACAGAGAATGATAATCTTGTTAAGTTAACCAAGTAAAAAACCAAGAAAAAAATGTTCTTTTATAAAAACAATAAGAACAGATATTCATTCAGGATTCAGATTAACACAACAACTAAGCTAGTTTCATGACTAGATACGTGCCATAACAACGCGTGAAACTCATAAAAGTATTTAAATCATATTAATCCCACCCAAATTAAAAATTAAAAATATATATAAATATTACCTAAAGATAGCTTAACCAATTTATTAAATTTCCGAACTAAGATTTGGCCTTAATAAGAGGTAGCTGACTTGCAGGACTCCTGGTCCTGGCAATCTTGATATATATATGAATTATAATTAATATCCAAGCCAAAAATAAATAAATAAATAAATGCTGGGCCTGGCTGGATGTTACAAAATTTTGGCATGCATGGTGGTCCTTAATCCTTACATCTATGAAAACATGGTATGGTATGCAAAGTTGCAAAAATGGCAGAGCAGATGGCACATGCATGCTTTGTGGGAAGAAATGCTGTTGCTGTCATAGACGTAAAGATTAAAGGCAGCTCAAAATGTAGCAATAGTTAATACTAGCTTTGTCCCTCCATGCCTTTCTAACACAACCAGGGGATTAAAATTGCGGTCGCGAACGCGTTTTCGATTGCGTTGTATTTATCGCGGTTGCGGACATAATGAATGTTACCGCGATCAATTACGATAAATATCGGTCGCGAATATCGGCGGCGGAAGGAGCTGCAACCGCTAAATAGCGACCATAACGTCGTGTTGCGGCCGCTATTTAAATCCCTGAACACAACTGCTTTCGACCTAAATTAAGGTTAAAAAAAACTATCTATAAGGCTCCTGTCCATGGCCGGGCCAGGCCGCGACCCGAATAATATTTTTTTTTCTTGCCCAAGCTTATTTGGGCCGGGGTTGAGCCGTATAAACCCGTTTCACTATTCAAAAATATTAAAATATTATTTTTATATTAATATTTATATATATATATTATAATTAAATTTAAATAAAAAATATTTTTTATTTAATAAATAGTACTTCGGGCTGGGCCGGGCTGGTCCGAATTACAAAATACCTTGTCCAAGCCCGATCCAATATGGGTCAGGCCTACAGGGCCGGGCAGGCTATCCGGTCCATGGACAGGTCTAGGCTCAGATTCCCTTTGGATGTGCGGTGAGAGAACGGTTTTGGATTTTTTCACAGCACATCCAGAGCGACCTTCGGACTCAAACTCGGTTAAATATAGATATGGATCCACTTTTATCTATCCACATTTCCTGCCAAAAAATCACTTGGAGCTCAAATCTTTTTATTTTGAATGTATCCAAATCTTTATCAAGTGCAAATTCTTTTGCTCAATGGATATGTAGGAACTGGAGTTACAATTCCAACATTTTCGGAAGTCCACCTCTTATGAAAGCATATGAACCATCGGGGTTAATGTACAAAGTAGGTTTCAGATTTATACACGCAATTATAACTATATGTATGTAGACACCTAATTTTGTCCGGACCACTAAACAGGTATGTTTTCTTCCCATATTGATGTTTCCGAGTATAAAAAGACTGTTTTCATCCTGCAGATGGTACTCCGAGACTTAGTTTAAGAGGGCGAGCACAAAAAGACAAACTTAAAAAAAAGTCAACCCCGAAAAAGTCAACCCCGAAAAAGTCAACCCCAAAAAGTCAACTACTGAAAAAGTCAACCCACTTTCAAAATCAAGATTTTAAGTTCAATTGAAAAATGGCGAAAGAATTTTGATAATCCGAGGTCTACATTGAAAGATATGGAGTTCGGAAGTTGGGATTTGGAGATTCAGTAGAAAAGAAACCCTAATCCAAGAAATTTGGGGAAAAGTGCTTAAACGATCAAACTGGTCGAAATTGAAGGTTCCAAATGAAATATAAGCACTGACTACGGGTAATGGAGAAGTCACTTGCAAGAAAAACCGAAAGAAAAGTCAATCCGGGAGAAAACCGAGAATTAGGGTTTTTAGTGGATTTCGGTGAAATCGGGAAGAATCACAGAAATGGCCCGACTTGGTAAGAACAAAGCCCCCAATGGATGAAGAATGGTTAAAAAGGATGGCCCAAGGCTCAGATTGAAGAAAATCTGAAAATCGGATTTGTTTTGAGCAAAACCGGGTTTCGGAGGTAAAAGGGCAAAATTGGAAAAATTTGGGAAAAATAGAAAATGGACTCCGAAAATTCTGAAAAATTTGTCAATCTCATTCTTAAATCATTTGAAAGAGATTGGTAAAAGAAAATCTTGATTCGGAGTTCGTTTGCAAAATGGCCAAATCTCGGGTTTCTTATGCAGTAATTCAAAAAGGAAAATCCCGGAAAAATAGCAAATGGACTCCAAAAATTCTGAAATTTTGAAAATCTCATTTTTAAATTATTTGGAAGAGATTGGCGAAAGAAAATCTTGATTCCGAGTTCGTTTGCAAAATGGCCAAATCCCGGGCCTCCTATGCAGTAATTCAAGCCGATAAATCCCGAAAAAATACCAAATAAGCTCCAAAAATCATGAAAACTTCCAGATCACACTTTTTAATTATTTTGAAGAGATTGGTGAAGAAAAATCTTGATTTGGAGCTCGTTTAAAAAATGGTAAAAAGTAGGGGCATAAAAGGATATTTTGGGAAGAAAAAATCCAAATAAATAGCAAACGGACTCGGAAAATTTTGAAAACTTCCAGAACTCAATATTTTATTATTTTGGAAGTATTAAAAAAAGAAAAATTGAATTTGGAGTCCGTTTGATATTTATTTGCATCCGGGGGGCAAAATGGTCATTTCACCCAAGCAACCGAAAAGGGCTTCTTTGGGCCTTTCAAAAATCAGAGCTGGGCTGGAAAAGAGAAGTGCTGGCCTGCCCAAGCCCAAAGGAAGGAGGAAGCTTAGGATTTTTTCAATCAAGTGATTAAAAATCAAGAGTTAAGTTAGAGATTTTCATTTTTGAGCCTAAGTCCCAATCCCACATCCCTTTGTAATGTCAAGCCAAGGAGGTGCTCACCTTATAAATAAGGAGTCTTGGCCTTTGGTTGAGACCACCCACTACCCCTTTGTGAGATAGTCTATACACTTGTATTAGGATTATCCGGGTGGTGAGTCATAGTGTTTTACTCTGAGGGTTCGTAGCTTAATCCGTTCAAAAGCTACTCTGAGGGTTTGTAGCTTAATCCGTTCAAAAGCTACTCTGAGGGTTTGTAGCTTAATCCGTTCAAAAGCTACTCTGAGGGTTCGTAGCTTAATCCGTTCAAAAGCTACTCTGAGGGTTCGTAGCTTAATCCGTTCAAAAGCTACTCTGAGGGTTCGTAGCTTAATCCGTTCAAAAGCTACTCTGAGGGTTTATAGCTTAATCCGTTCAAAAGCTACTTGGTGAGTTTTCATTTTAAAATAATGTTTCTTGTTCTTCCTTCATTTCCTTTCTTAAGTATATATTTTTTTTTACATTTTGTTTTTATAATAAACTCACCATGGCCAAATGGCCTACATTATTTATTTTAAGTTGTTGTTTTTGATTCATTTTACCATATTGTTTATGCTATTTTCTTTATTTTTGATGTTTTAAATATTATGTTATTTCATGTTCTTAAGTTATATTTAATTTGGTTGCTTTATTTGTTGCCATTTATGTCTTAGATATCATGTTTTTGCATTTTTAATTTTATGTTTTCATGTTGTTTAAATTTGAGCATGTTTTAGAGTTAGCATATTAAGTGTTTGTGAAAATGCTTATGTGATTCTTTGCATGATTCTTGTTTTATATCTTAGTGAGCATGTTTTAGATTTGGTATATTAGGTGTTTGTGAAAATGCTTGTGTGATTTTTGTGTTATGACTTAGTTTTTCATGCTAGCATACCAAGTGTTTGTGAAAATGCCATGCTTGTTGAAGCTTGGGGCCATTTGGCTACTCCATGTGTTTTGCATTGTGTGTTGTATTTTTGTCATGCTAGTTGTTAGGTTTTTGCATTTGCATGATATTTGGTTGGATTTTTGAATTAAGCATGCCTTGTGTTTGTGAAAATGCCATGCATGTCTTAGGTCTAGGTTACATTAAATGCCATGCAAGTTCATGTTAGGTCTAGGCCATATTATTTGTGTCATGCATTTTCCTTACATTTAGGTTTAGATCCATGCATTTCATGCATTATGTTTGCTGCATTGTTTCATGCATTTCATGTTCATGCCACTTGAATAATGACTTGAGCCAATTAATGGTTCAAGGTCATGCTCTCTTGAGCACACTTGTGGAAAATTAAGTTTGTCAAGTTGATTATTCTACCTTTGTGATTTTTTTACTTAGCCAATTTTTATCTAACTTTCAAAAAGTCTTAGCTATTGTTTGGAAATCATTTTATGAGTTTCAAATATTTTTACTTTGATTTTTAAATGATTTTATCAAAGACAAAAAAATGTGCTGGCAAAGCAGTTTTTTTTTCTCCTCCAAAAACTCGTACATCTCTGATTTTTCTGAGAATTCATCTTTGATCAGAAAATTAAGCTGATTTTTTATCGTGTAGTTTTCCATGTCCTGAGTCTCCAGTAATTTTTTCAGAATTTTTGGAATTTTTAAAAATAGGGTAAAAAATCGTGGATTAAAACTGGACAGTGGAGTCAGAATTGAATTTAAAGAAAAACAAAGCAGTTTTTTTTCTCCTCCAAAAAACTCGTACATCTCTGATTTTTCTGGGAATTCATCTTTGATCAGAAAATTAAGCCGATTTTTTATCGTGTAGTTTTACATGTCCTGAGTCTCCAGTAATTTTTTCAGAATTTTTGGAATTTTTAAAAATAGGGTAAAAAATCATGGATTAAAACTGGACAGTGGAGTCAGAATTGAATTTAAAAAAAAAAAAAGCAGTTTTTTCTCCTCCAAAAACTCGTACATCTCTGATTTTTCTGGGAATTCATCTTTGATCAGAAAATTAAGCTGATTTTTTATCGTGTATTTTTACATGTCCTGAGTCTCCAGTAAATGTTTTAGAATTTTTGGAATTTTTTAAAATAGGGTAAAAAATCGTGGATTAAAACTGGACAGTGGAGTCAGAATTGAATCTAAAGAAAAAACCAATTTTCTGTTTTGGTTAATTTACTTAGAGTGGGCTGATTAGGAGGGTTAGCTACTGACTTAGGGTAGTTTCTAAGCCTTTTTAAACTCTAAAAATGGTTTTTCAAGTCCCGGGTTAAGGGTAGTCAAGTCCGGATTTTTAAACTTAGGAAATTAGAGCCATTTTAAAGAAATTAGCCCAGTTTTTATTTTTAATTCAAGCTTTTCAAAATTGTTTTCAAACAATCACAAAGTATTTTGGTTTTAGAATATTTAATTTGACATATTTTCCTAAGGTAGCCGGATATCTTTTCAGATATACGGATTTCCTTAATTAAAGGAAAAAATACATTTCATGCATTGCATTTTTATATTCATGCATTTTATATAATATGTGATTCTTGCTATAATAATTTCTATGATATTGTTGTTATTTTGATTTATATTTTTTGATGTTACATGGTTTATTATATGGTTTCGAATATTTCATGATATCCTATGCTTTTATTTAGTTATCTTTATTTAGCATATACATATTCATTTATTTTAAATGTTTCCAAAAAAGGATAATGGTTTTCAATAAAAAAGAATATAAAGATATTCCCGAGTTAAAATAATTCATGAGTTCTCTACCGGGTTTGCTGGAGGGAATATCATCAATTATCATTAATAGAGGAATATATTTCTTTCAAAAAAGAGAATGATTCGGAAAGTTTTCCAAAACTAACAAAAATTTTTATATTTTGCCAGTTTGTTGGGGAATATAGGAAAATTTTGAATTTATAAATTCCGGATCATTTTCAATAAAAAAAATGGAATTATTTTTCTTTAAATTGGGAATTAATTTGAAATACTGAATTTAAAACCAACTTTTACCGAGACTTGAGATAACACACGATTAATAAGGTACCGATTTATACGGGCGTTGTGGGGGTGCTAATCCTTCCCCACACGTAACCGACTCCCGAACCCGCTTTTTGATTTCTCTGGTTTAAAACGCAGACTTGAAATTGGTTTTTAAAATGTTTTAATTAATTTTTAAAATATTTTATAAAACCGGTTTTAATAGGTGGCCGATCACACCTAGCTAAAAAAGATTGGTGGCGACTCCATGTCTTTTTTAAGGTCATTTTCAAAACCTTCATTTTTCTAGAAGAATTAAGTCGACTTTTCCTCGGTTTTTTTAATGTCACGCTTAACGAATAATAAAGTCTTGCGATGAGACTTCGTCGTTATTTTTTAGGTTGCGACAGCTTGGCGACTCCACTGGGGACATATTAGAGAGTCAGGCCTAGAATTAGTCGTGTATTATCAAAGTCTCGGTTTTTGTTGGTTTAATTGGTATTTGATTTTAATTCCCACATTTTTTTAATAAGGAGAATTTTGAAAATAATAAATTGTTTTTAAATATGTTCATACTCATGTGCATGCATTTTATTTTTGTTCTCTAGTTATTTAAGGTTGTATATTATAATTGCTTGTTGGTTAATGCGTTACACTATTCTTGAATGTTTTAATTGCTAGGGCATTTAGAATAAGGTTTGTAGAATAGGTGGTGAAAGGTTTATTATTCCTCCACACAAACTACACGTGCATTTGCATAACATGAATCCTATACCCGGGTTCCGTCCTTTTAAGTGGGAGTAAAGTAACTACGCCTTCGTGATTGATCCTCCGTATGGGCTAGTGAAACACTTTCGGAGTATAAAGTACCTAATGCCTTCGTGATGATCCTCCGCATGGGCATAGGAAAATATACTCAAACGAATTGAACCCGCTTTTATCAGGGTGCCTTACTAGCCTTCACCGGCGACAGTGAGAAACAATTCGGAGCCTTAGAACCGATTCACCCTCATATAGTGAACCTAGGCGAAGCCATGCCGGATTTCCGTTAGATATACTGAAAATAGGAACACATAGAGGGACAGTTCTAAACCTTCTGTTACCTATTTTACACTCCGAATAAGTGTGGTAGATCGGGCAACGATGTACGTACATCGCCCGTAATAAATGTGATACTCCGCCTCGAAGGCATCGTGATGCCTAAATAAGCAGATATTGCTGGGGCAGATGTTCATCAGCTGTTTTTTTTTTATAAAAAAAAAATCCTTTTTCAAGCATTTTTGCATGTGGCACATTTCATGCATGTGAAAATAGAGCATGTACATTTTTGGTTGTATTATTGATCTCATTCTTTGCAATAAACAGTTGGTAATTGAATTTGATGATTTCATAAAACCGGTAGTGTCACATGAACATTTGCATATTGTACCATAGTAAGATCCACCCTGAAATTCTTTTGAAAATGATGTGATTGGTTTATCAAAAAAAAAAAAAAAATTTGGAGGCAAATCCTGCATAATGAGATTTTTGAATAGTCCCACCAATTTCGTGTAATTATTGATTTCTTTGTATATACCTTTGTGTTAATTCATTTATTTTTGCATGTATCATTTTGACATCATGTTATAGTCATAGCATGCATGGTCATTCATTGTAAGATACGTTTATGACATGCATGGTCATTATTTGTATATACTTATGTATCAATTTATTCTTTCTTTACATGCATCATGTTGGCATCAGGTGGCATTCATGATATACACGGTCAGCATGACCTTCTTTGTATATACTCTGTGTCAGTCATTTATTCTTCACATGCATCATAATTGACATTGTGTGGCATTCATAGTGTATATGATCATTCATTGGGAAATGCATTTGGAACATACATGGTCATTCATTGTATATATCCATGCATTAATTTGCTTATTTTTTACATGCATCATGTTGGCATCAGGTTGCATTCATGGCATACACAGTCATCATGATATGCTCATGCATTAATTTGTCATATTGGCATCAGGTTGCATTCATGACATACACGGTCAGCATGACCTTCGTTGTATATACTCTGTGTCAGTCATTTATTCTTCACATGCATCATAATTGACATTGTGTGGCATTCATAGTGTATATGATCATTCATTGAGAAATGCATTTGGAACATACATGGTCATTCATTGCATATATCCATGCATTGGTTTTTCTTATTATTTAAATGCATCATGTTGGCATCGTGTTGCATTTATAACATACATGGTCAACATGTTTCCACTGTATATGACCACACATAACTTTGTTTATCCTTCACATGCATCAAATTGCACTCATGACATTCATAGCTCATTCATCATGAAACACATTAATAAGATGAAATAGAAATTGGCTTAGCTTTGAAGAGTTTTCTTCGTCAGCTAAAAGCTATGACCCCAACAGCAAGTGCGAGTATCATATTGGGGCAATTGGGCATTCGACTAAAAATGTAGAAAACTGAAGGAAAGAATTGAGGGTCTTGTCCACAATGGCATTTGAATTCCAGAGCTTATCGAACATTGGAAATCTGTTTTACCATAGATTGATTTCCTCTTGAAGAATTTTGAGGATAAGATTTGTTATCTTTGAAAGCATGTCAATAGGAGCATTCTGATGCATATTTTTCTATACACTTTGATGATGAAAGCTCTTGTCTCATGATGACATCTACATGAAATAAATAAATTTTGAATTTTAATATTTTGTGTTCATTTTATTTTAGCAATAAATTTGAAATTGTAAAAAAAAAAAAACAAATGAAACTTTGAGAAAATTTGTGGTACACAATAAATAAGTGGTTTTCACATGAAATAATGAACAATCTTGAGAATATTGATGATCATTGTTAGAAATGACCCAATACCTTCAGCCTTCTCTTTTAGGCTTTCCTAAGCCTAAATCCTTTGAACCGAGACCACTTGAAAGACCTAATGCTTCAAGGAATATGAATGATTTGACTTCATAAAACCATTGTCATCACAGAATAAGCAAAGACTTAGATCTTAGTCTAGGCTATGAACAAAGGAACGAACTTTTTGAAAATTTTCAAATTCCTTGAAAATCAAACAAATGAGACATTCTTTCAAGAATCCAGATTTTGATAATTTGGTGTGTGTCAGGATTGTGCTAAAACCATTCATGGCCTTTCCCAATGACCACAAAACACTAATTGCCCAGACATCACTTCATGATTGACACCTTGGGGCACAATGATTAAACTAGATTATCCCTTGTCCCAGAGAAAACCTGTTTTTGGGTCATGTTTTCCTTGTCTCTTCAAAGAACTCAGATTGGAAACTCAGCCTTTTCAAAACAGACCTAGACTTGCCATGTTCCTCGTTGATACAAATTCGCATGGTTAATCAAATTGGGGGCATCATATGTGGAAATGATGGATACATAGTGAAGAAGGATGGGCTAATGCATGAATTATTGGGGGCATGCAACGAAAAAAAAAACAAAAAAAAAAAATTGTGATATCATGCATATGAGAATTCGGATGATTCCAAAGTGCAAAATGAAATTCTGAATATCTATTTCCCCTAGGGATTGCTTTTCAATGTGAATATTTGTGCTTGACATGAGAAATGGCCATCTTTCATATCCCTTTCACACAAAAAGAAATTATCCATAGTCACCCCTTTTGAGCCAAAAGAATTCTTTCTTCTTTGAACCCTGATCAAGGATTACCCTCTACACTGGGGGGCAAATGCGAGGAAAGATCTTTTCAAAGATCATTGAGAAATGAGTGATAGCTCAAGGACAGACACAAAGCAAATGGAGCCCCGAATAAATACGGGCTCACTCTGTCAAAGAAAAAGAAGAGAAAAAGATGGTGAAATGAAAGCCAAGAAAAACAAAAGAAAAACACAATAAAAAAATGTGTGTGAAAGACATGGCAAATTGAAAGCCAAAAGCAAGGAAGAAAAAGAGCAAAATCAAAAAGAAAGAAGTGTCCAAGAAGGGACAAATGCTTCAAAGAGAATCCTCCTCAAAGAAAAGATCCTTGATTTGATTACCCTCGAACACATATTTTGGGCCTATTTATCCTTTCTTTCTGAACCCTGAGCCATGGCCTACATTACGTGCTTTAAAAGTCCATTTTGATCAAGCATGAATATATAATTTGAAAGGTTTTTCCTCAGATTTTATCCCATTTCATCGAATTATCATTTCACTAAGGAAGAATTTAGAATTCTCAAGTGCATGGTAAAAAAAAAAAAAGAAGAAGAAAATATTGAAAAGAATGGGACTCTAGGGCGAAAACCCAAAAATGGGCGGTCTAGAGTAGAATAGGAATTTTTGATGCCATCTATGATAGTGCCGATACCCCAAAAGAAAAGATCTTATTAAAGGAGTGGTCATCGAGGAACATCTAGGAATTCCTGAACCCCCCAAATTGTCAGTTCTCATTCAGAGTATTGTCTTCAAAAACTGAAACTTTTTTTCCCAAGATTAAACTTTCTGGTTTAAACATCTCAGCCAATCTTGACGCTTGTCAAAATGCCTTGATATGGAAACAAAAAAGAATGTTGAATTTGTTGGGTTCTCAATGAATTCATGATTTATAAAACCTGTTCCATTTGTGAGCCTAGAAGGGATATACATTTTTGTCATGAAGTTTTCCTGGAAAAGCTAGAATCTTATTATACCAAGCCTTGCCAATCCCAGTTGAAAAAAAACCAGATTGATACTTAGACAACGATCATCAGTCTTCAAAAGATTTGTACATCACACATTGTGGGGTTAATATTTTTTGTTCAGAAGTTTTCAAAATGCGAAAACAAATAAAAATATTTTTGAAATACCCATTTTTGATGTTGACATGAGACAAGGGTTTTTCTAACCCAAAGGTATAGAACTGCCAGGATAGGTCCTGACTTCCAGATATGAGAAGAAGGAATAGAACCCGGTTCAGATCTCTGTTGATGAAAGTTTGAAAAACTGTTGGGGCAAAGAGAATAGCCAAAATGAATTGAAGATATACTCTGATTTGAAGAGGAAAAATGAATTTGAAAGGCTAAGCCAAAGTCTAGAGGAACAACCGGGGGCACTTGCATCACTCATGAGCACTCATCTCTCTATCAAGCTTTTACATCTGCACAGTGTCGGCAAGCATTTGCATCATTCATGGGTATTTGCACTGTCATTATTCCATAAGCATCTGCATTTTACCTTTACATTTACATTCTTCATATTCGTGTCATCTCAAACAATTGCATTATTTCTAGAATCATTGCATTTTCATTAATGTGTGGTAATTGTAGTTACACCATTCATAAACCAGTTACATGAACACAATTAGTAGGGGCATCTGCATCATGAAACATGGGCATCAATCCAAGTCATTTACATTTGCATTAAAGACATTTGCACCAGTTTAAGTCATTTCGTATCTTATTCAACATATGCATTTGCATCAAAAAGCATTCGCATCTTCTCAAAATCTTTAGGTTAATTTTCAACAATTCTTCAGCACCATTTTTAAGACCTCCGGGCATAATTCATAGGTAAGACCTCCGGGCAACATCTTTAAGACCTCCGGGCATAACTTTTTTCAGGGGTAAGGCCTCCGGGCACTATTCTTAAGACCTCCGGGCATCATTTTTAAAGTCGCATACAGCGCATTTTTTCCAAATTATGGGTAAGGCCTCCGGGCACCATTCTTAAGACCTCCGGGCATCATTTTTAAAGTCGCATACAGCGCATTTCTTCCAAATTATGGGTAAGGCCTCCGGGCACCATTCTTAAGACCTCCGGGCATCATTTTTAAAGTCGCATACAGCGCATTTCTTCCAAATTATGGGTAAGGCCTCCGGGCACCATTCTTAAGACCTCCGGGCATCATTTTAAAGTCGCATACAGCGCATTTCTTCCAAATCACGGGTAAGGCCTCCGGGCACCATTCTTAAGACCTCCGGGCATCATTTTTAAAGTCGCATACAGCGCATTTTTTCCAAATTATGGGTAAGGCCTCCGGGCACCATTCTTAAGACCTCCGGGCATCATTTTTAAAGTCGCATACAGCGCATTTCTTCCAAATTATGGGTAAGGCCTCCGGGCACCATTCTTAAGACCTCCGGGCATCATTTTTAAAGTCGCATACAGCGCATTTCTTCCAAATTATGGGTAAGGCCTCCGGGCACCATTCTTAAGACCTCCGGGCATCATTTTAAAGTCGCATACAGCGCATTTCTTCCAAATCACGGGTAAGGCCTCCGGGCACCATTCTTAAGACCTCCGGGCATCATTTTAAAGTCGCATACAGCGCATTTTTTTTCAAATCACGGGTAAGGCCTCCGGGCACCATTCTTAAGACCTCCGGGCATCATTTTTAAAGTCGCATACAGCGCATTTCTTCCAAATTATGGGTAAGGCCTCCGGGCACCATTCTTAAGACCTCCGGGCATCATTTTTAAAGTCGCATACAACGCATTTCTTCCAAATTATGGGTAAGGCCTCCGGGCACCATTCTTAAGACCTCCGGGCATCATTTTAAAGTCGCATACAGCGCATTTCTTCCAAATCACAGGTAAGGCCTCCGGGCACCATTCTTAAGACCTCCGGGCATCATTTATAAAGTCGCATACAGCGCATAATTTTTCAAATCACAGGTAAGACCTCCGGGCATAACTTTTTTTTTCAGGGGTAAGGCCTATGGGCACCATTTTTAAGACCTCCGGGCTTAATTTTTTTCAAATCACAGGTAAGACCTTCGGGCAACATCTTTAAGACCTCCGGGCATAACTTTTTTCAGGGGTAAGACCTCCGGGCACCATTTTAAGACCTTCGGGCACCAATTTTAAAGCCCTTCGAGCATAAATTTTTCTTTTGAAAATCGAATTCGTTTCCTTAAGACGAATCGAGCCTTGTTTAGGCAGGGAATTCAATTTAAGGACAAAACCTTCAATTTATTGTTTAAAAAAAATAATAAAAAAAATGAAAAAAGAGAAAATAGAAAAAAGGAAAAAAGAAAAAAAGAAAAAAAAGAAGAAAAAAGAAGAAAAAAATGAAAAATAGAAAATGAAAAAATGAAAATGAAAAAGAAACCCCTTTCCCTTTCCTTCACATGTGATGTCACTGACCGTACAAAATTAGTGTCGGTTTATCTTTGTCTGATTCCTGATTCTCAGCAATAGCCAAAGAGGGGCAGCTGTAGACACCTAATTTTGTCCGGACCACTAAACAGGTATGTTTTCTTCCCATATTGATGTTTCCGAGTATAAAAAGACTGTTTTCATCCTGCAGATGGTACTCCGAGACTTAGTTTAAGAGGGCGAGCACAAAAAGACAAACTTAAAAAAAAGTCAACCCCGAAAAAGTCAACCCCGAAAAAGTCAACCCCAAAAAGTCAACTACTGAAAAAGTCAACCCACTTTCAAAATCAAGATTTTAAGTTCAATTGAAAAATGGCGAAAGAATTTTGATAATCCGAGGTCTACATTGAAAGATATGGAGTTCGGAAGTTGGGATTTGGAGATTCAGTAGAAAAGAAACCCTAATCCAAGAAATTTGGGGAAAAGTGCTTAAACGATCAAACTGGTCGAAATTGAAGGTTCCAAATGAAATATAAGCACTGACTACGGGTAATGGAGAAGTCACTTGCAAGAAAAACCGAAAGAAAAGTCAATCCGGGAGAAAACCGAGAATTAGGGTTTTTAGTGGATTTCGGTGAAATCGGGAAGAATCACAGAAATGGCCCGACTTGGTAAGAACAAAGCCCCCAATGGATGAAGAATGGTTAAAAAGGATGGCCCAAGGCTCAGATTGAAGAAAATCTGAAAATCGGATTTGTTTTGAGCAAAACCGGGTTTCGGAGGTAAAAGGGCAAAATTGGAAAAATTTGGGAAAAATAGAAAATGGACTCCGAAAATTCTGAAAAATTTGTCAATCTCATTCTTAAATCATTTGAAAGAGATTGGTAAAAGAAAATCTTGATTCGGAGTTCGTTTGCAAAATGGCCAAATCTCGGGTTTCTTATGCAGTAATTCAAAAAGGAAAATCCCGGAAAAATAGCAAATGGACTCCAAAAATTCTGAAATTTTGAAAATCTCATTTTTAAATTATTTGGAAGAGATTGGCGAAAGAAAATCTTGATTCCGAGTTCGTTTGCAAAATGGCCAAATCCCGGGCCTCCTATGCAGTAATTCAAGCCGATAAATCCCGAAAAAATACCAAATAAGCTCCAAAAATCATGAAAACTTCCAGATCACACTTTTTAATTATTTTGAAGAGATTGGTGAAGAAAAATCTTGATTTGGAGCTCGTTTAAAAAATGGTAAAAAGTAGGGGCATAAAAGGATATTTTGGGAAGAAAAAATCCAAATAAATAGCAAACGGACTCGGAAAATTTTGAAAACTTCCAGAACTCAATATTTTATTATTTTGGAAGTATTAAAAAAAGAAAAATTGAATTTGGAGTCCGTTTGATATTTATTTGCATCCGGGGGGCAAAATGGTCATTTCACCCAAGCAACCGAAAAGGGCTTCTTTGGGCCTTTCAAAAATCAGAGCTGGGCTGGAAAAGAGAAGTGCTGGCCTGCCCAAGCCCAAAGGAAGGAGGAAGCTTAGGATTTTTTCAATCAAGTGATTAAAAATCAAGAGTTAAGTTAGAGATTTTCATTTTTGAGCCTAAGTCCCAATCCCACATCCCTTTGTAATGTCAAGCCAAGGAGGTGCTCACCTTATAAATAAGGAGTCTTGGCCTTTGGTTGAGACCACCCACTACCCCTTTGTGAGATAGTCTATACACTTGTATTAGGATTATCCGGGTGGTGAGTCATAGTGTTTTACTCTGAGGGTTCGTAGCTTAATCCGTTCAAAAGCTACTCTGAGGGTTTGTAGCTTAATCCGTTCAAAAGCTACTCTGAGGGTTTGTAGCTTAATCCGTTCAAAAGCTACTCTGAGGGTTCGTAGCTTAATCCGTTCAAAAGCTACTCTGAGGGTTCGTAGCTTAATCCGTTCAAAAGCTACTCTGAGGGTTCGTAGCTTAATCCGTTCAAAAGCTACTCTGAGGGTTTATAGCTTAATCCGTTCAAAAGCTACTTGGTGAGTTTTCATTTTAAAATAATGTTTCTTGTTCTTCCTTCATTTCCTTTCTTAAGTATATTTTTTTTTTACATTTTGTTTTTATAATAAACTCACCATGGCCAAATGGCCTACATTATTTATTTTAAGTTGTTGTTTTTGATTCATTTTACCATATTGTTTATGCTATTTTCTTTATTTTTGATGTTTTAAATATTATGTTATTTCATGTTCTTAAGTTATATTTAATTTGGTTGCTTTATTTGTTGCCATTTATGTCTTAGATATCATGTTTTTGCATTTTTAATTTTATGTTTTCATGTTGTTTAAATTTGAGCATGTTTTAGAGTTAGCATATTAAGTGTTTGTGAAAATGCTTATGTGATTCTTTGCATGATTCTTGTTTTATATCTTAGTGAGCATGTTTTAGATTTGGTATATTAGGTGTTTGTGAAAATGCTTGTGTGATTTTTGTGTTATGACTTAGTTTTTCATGCTAGCATACCAAGTGTTTGTGAAAATGCCATGCTTGTTGAAGCTTGGGGCCATTTGGCTACTCCATGTGTTTTGCATTGTGTGTTGTATTTTTGTCATGCTAGTTGTTAGGTTTTTGCATTTGCATGATATTTGGTTGGATTTTTGAATTAAGCATGCCTTGTGTTTGTGAAAATGCCATGCATGTCTTAGGTCTAGGTTACATTAAATGCCATGCAAGTTCATGTTAGGTCTAGGCCATATTATTTGTGTCATGCATTTTCCTTACATTTAGGTTTAGATCCATGCATTTCATGCATTATGTTTGCTGCATTGTTTCATGCATTTCATGTTCATGCCACTTGAATAATGACTTGAGCCAATTAATGGTTCAAGGTCATGCTCTCTTGAGCACACTTGTGGAAAATTAAGTTTGTCAAGTTGATTATTCTACCTTTGTGATTTTTTTACTTAGCCAATTTTTATCTAACTTTCAAAAAGTCTTAGCTATTGTTTGGAAATCATTTTATGAGTTTCAAATATTTTTACTTTGATTTTTAAATGATTTTATCAAAGACAAAAAAATGTGCTGGCAAAGCAGTTTTTTTTTCTCCTCCAAAAACTCGTACATCTCTGATTTTTCTGAGAATTCATCTTTGATCAGAAAATTAAGCTGATTTTTTATCGTGTAGTTTTCCATGTCCTGAGTCTCCAGTAATTTTTTCAGAATTTTTGGAATTTTTAAAAATAGGGTAAAAAATCGTGGATTAAAACTGGACAGTGGAGTCAGAATTGAATTTAAAGAAAAACAAAGCAGTTTTTTTTCTCCTCCAAAAAACTCGTACATCTCTGATTTTTCTGGGAATTCATCTTTGATCAGAAAATTAAGCCGATTTTTTATCGTGTAGTTTTACATGTCCTGAGTCTCCAGTAATTTTTTCAGAATTTTTGGAATTTTTAAAAATAGGGTAAAAAATCATGGATTAAAACTGGACAGTGGAGTCAGAATTGAATTTAAAAAAAAAAAAAAGCAGTTTTTTCTCCTCCAAAAACTCGTACATCTCTGATTTTTCTGGGAATTCATCTTTGATCAGAAAATTAAGCTGATTTTTTATCGTGTATTTTTACATGTCCTGAGTCTCCAGTAAATGTTTTAGAATTTTTGGAATTTTTTAAAATAGGGTAAAAAATCGTGGATTAAAACTGGACAGTGGAGTCAGAATTGAATCTAAAGAAAAAACCAATTTTCTGTTTTGGTTAATTTACTTAGAGTGGGCTGATTAGGAGGGTTAGCTACTGACTTAGGGTAGTTTCTAAGCCTTTTTAAACTCTAAAAATGGTTTTTCAAGTCCCGGGTTAAGGGTAGTCAAGTCCGGATTTTTAAACTTAGGAAATTAGAGCCATTTTAAAGAAATTAGCCCAGTTTTTATTTTTAATTCAAGCTTTTCAAAATTGTTTTCAAACAATCACAAAGTATTTTGGTTTTAGAATATTTAATTTGACATATTTTCCTAAGGTAGCCGGATATCTTTTCAGATATACGGATTTCCTTAATTAAAGGAAAAAATACATTTCATGCATTGCATTTTTATATTCATGCATTTTATATAATATGTGATTCTTGCTATAATAATTTCTATGATATTGTTGTTATTTTGATTTATATTTTTTGATGTTACATGGTTTATTATATGGTTTCGAATATTTCATGATATCCTATGCTTTTATTTAGTTATCTTTATTTAGCATATACATATTCATTTATTTTAAATGTTTCCAAAAAAGGATAATGGTTTTCAATAAAAAAGAATATAAAGATATTCCCGAGTTAAAATAATTCATGAGTTCTCTACCGGGTTTGCTGGAGGGAATATCATCAATTATCATTAATAGAGGAATATCTTTCTTTCAAAAAAGAGAATGATTCGGAAAGTTTTCCAAAACTAACAAAAATTTTTATATTTTGCCAGTTTGTTGGGGAATATAGGAAAATTTTGAATTTATAAATTCCGGATCATTTTCAATAAAAAAAATGGAATTATTTTTCTTTAAATTGGGAATTAATTTGAAATACTGAATTTAAAACCAACTTTTACCGAGACTTGAGATAACACACGATTAATAAGGTACCGATTTATACGGGCGTTGTGGGGGTGCTAATCCTTCCCCACACGTAACCGACTCCCGAACCCGCTTTTTGATTTCTCTGGTTTAAAACGCAGACTTGAAATTGGTTTTTAAAATGTTTTAATTAATTTTTAAAATATTTTATAAAACCGGTTTTAATAGGTGGCCGATCACACCTAGCTAAAAAAGATTGGTGGCGACTCCATGTCTTTTTTAAGGTCATTTTCAAAACCTTCATTTTTCTAGAAGAATTAAGTCGACTTTTCCTCGGTTTTTTTAATGTCACGCTTAACGAATAATAAAGTCTTGCGATGAGACTTCGTCGTTATTTTTTAGGTTGCGACAATGTATATTTATCATAAATATATATACATTTTATTAACATTATTCCATCATAATTGATTCTCTAACAGTCAAATTTACACGTTCCATCTTCTAAAAATTAACAAGGTGTTAAATATATATTGATTGATAAAAAAAGAAAAATATATATATATATATATATATATATATATATATATATATATATATCTGAGCATGAGTTACGAAAACTCAAATAAGATTGAAAAGAATATGTAAATCAACTTCCAAGGTGCAACTTAGTCTACATAACCATTAGCAAGAGTAATTCAAAGTCCCAAGTTAACCACAATCGTTTCAAGAATACTAATTACTTTTATAAGATGAAATTTGCTTGATAAAGTGATTGGTCTTTATATAAATATGTATAAATCTTATTTGAACTGGTATTTGCTTGATAGACCTTTATATTTTTATTACACTTAAATAAATCTTTAACCTTTAATTTGTACCAAAATAAAACTTTAACTTTTAATTATACCTAAATAAGACTTTAACATAAATCAATATTTCATTTGAAATAAAAGTTTATTTAGATACAAATAAAAAAATAAGAAGCTTACTTTAAAAAAATGAAATAGTTTAAGATTTTTTTTAATGTTTTAGCCTAAATTTATTGAAAAGATGGTTTATTAATTCATATAATTGTAGGTAAGGGGTGTGAGGAAATAGTAGATAAAACATTGAGTTTGCTTTATTGCTTAAACTTTTAATGTTTGTTTATATTGTTTTATACTTTGATAATCTATCTAGTTATAATCAATTTTTTTTTTCTTTCTAATCTACATGCGTAAATTATAATTTTGTAACTTTTAAGTTTAAGTAGGTTGGATAAAAAAATGAGACCCGTTTAAAGAATTGGTCAAGCCTTGATTCCAAAAATCAAGACCCGAACTCCACCCGGCTCGTTTTTCATTATAGAATATATATTATATAATTTATATAATATAAAAAATAAATATATATAATGTTATAGTGTAAATATTTAAAAATATATTAAGTTATTTATGTTTTAGAACTTAATAAAAGAAAATTATGAGATAAAATTACTAAAAAATAAATAAAAATAACATATTTGTTTAATTTTAAAAAAATAATAATAATAATATAGGCGAGTTTAAACAGGGTTTGATTATCCATTTACAAATATGGGTAGGTTTAGACTGAATTTGAGACCAATATTTTGGGTCGAGCTGAATTTAGACAAATATATGTAATGTTGATATCATACTTAAGCCCGAATCCGACCAGACCCGACCTATATACACTTCTAATTTGTAAAAGCTTTGTCCCTCTATGCCTTTCTAACACAACTGCTTTCGACCTAAATTAAGGTAAAAAAAAAAAACCCTAACTGTAAGGTCAGGCTTCCTTTGAATGCGCGATGAGAAAAGAATTTCATCGTATTAAAGTGCTTAAACGGGTCCGGACCCTTTCACTGCATATCCAGAGCGACCTTCGGGGCTCAAGCTCGGTTCAGTATGGATATGGATCCACTTTAATATCCACATTTCCTTCCAAAAAAATTACTTGGAGCTCAAATCTTTTTATTTTGAATGTATCCAAATCTTTATCAAGTGCAAATTCTTTTGTTCAATGGATATGTAGGAACTGGAGTTACAATTCCAACATTTCCGAAAGTCCACCTCCTATGAAAGCAGATTAACCATCGAGGTTAATATACAAAGTAGGTTCTAGATTTGTGCATATAACTATAACTATAACTATATATATATATATATATATATATATTTATCATAAATATATGTATATTTTACTGACAGTATCATAATTGATTCTCTAACAGCCAAATTTACATGTTTCGTCCTCTAAAAATTAACAAAGTATTAAATATATATTGATTGATAGAAAAAGAAAAAATATCTAAGCATGAGTTAGGAAAACTCAAATAAGATTGAAAAGAACATGTAATCAACTTACAAGTAGACCTATTCATGGCCGGATTATCCGTCCGGTCCAATTCGAGTCGAGTCTGGATAAGGGTTTTGATAGTTTGGGTCGGTCTGATTTGAATTATTATTCATTAAATACAAAATATTTTTATTTAAATTTAACTATAGAATATATATAAATATTAATATAAAATATTTTTTAATTTTTTTTGAACAATGAAACAGATTTTCGGATTGGTCCAAGCCCTACTAGAAATGAAATTGAGTAAGGAAAAAAAAAAAATTCAAACCGCGATCCAATCCGATCCATTAACAAAATAACAAGTCTACTTCCAAGCTGCAACTTACATCTACATAACCATTAGCAAGAGTAATTCAAACTCCCAAGTTAACCACAATCATTTCAAGAATACTAACTCTGAAGTTACTTTGATAAGATGAAATTTGCTTGATAAAGTGATTGATTTTTATATAAATATGTATAAATCTTATTTGAATTGGTATTTTCACTAGTTTTTCTAATAATATCATAAACTTCAGTTTAAATTTGATAACAAACACAAACTCGCTAACATCGAATGAAAATAATTAATTGAAAAAGAATAATCTAATTATACCAATATATATATATATAAAATCAATTTATCAAAAAGAAATTGAAAATTTCTCTCACATTTTTTTTTTGACAAACAGACAAATTAATCCAAATCCATAAGAGGAACCAACCCTAATTATACATAATTAAACTTCAAGTGGTCATGATTTATAATTTCAAATCAAAATAGAAAAATTGAAAGAACAAAAAAAAAAAAATTAACATGGATTTTAAGAAAACATGAATTTTAAAAGAGAAAAGAAAGTTACGTAATTATATATATTTTAAAGAAATTTTTGGTTTTTTTAATAGTAAAATATTATATATATCTTTAATTTCGTATTTGTTATTATTAGAATATTTATTTTTTATTTTTATCAATTCTTCTGACTAGGGGTCGATGTTACACCATCAAAAATTTTATAATTAATATAAATACAAGAAGGTTTAAACCAATATCAATAAATTTATGGGCTAAAATAATAAAAAATTCCTGAACTTTAACACTTTACTTAAATAAAATCCTTTATTTTTTTATTACACATAAATAAACCTTTAATCTTTAATTTATACTCAAATAAGCCCTTAACTTTTAATTTATATCTAAATAAGACCTTAACATAAACCAATATTTCATTTGAAATAGGAGTTTATTTATATACAAATAAAAAAAATAAAAGCTTATTTGAGTACAATAAAAATATAAAAGCTTACTTTAAAAAAAAAGTGAAATAGTTTAAGAATTTTTTTTAATATTTTAGCCTAAATTTATTGAAAAGATGGTTTGTTAATTCATAGAATTGTAGGTAAGGGGTGTGAGGAAATAGTAGATAAAACATTAAGTTTGCTTTGTTGCTCAAACTTTTAATGTTTGTTTATATTGTTTTATACTTTGATAATCTATCTAGTTATAATCAATTTTTTTTCTTTCTAATCTACATGCCTAAATTATAATTTTGCAACTTTTAGTATTAAGTAGTTTTTTTTTTTTAAGAATTAGTATTAAGTAGTTAAATGTGTAGTGGTCATATAAAGTTTAAAATTATTATATACTTATACTCTCTCTGCCTCATTTCTTTATCCATATGTTCTTTTTTAAATGTCCAAAATTATGTAATTTTTTTTTTAAATACCTAAAATTCTTTTTTTAGTTTATTTTTTTAATAATTTTTTACTTTTCATCATTAAAAAATCATGAAACATCAATTTAAAATAAATTAAAATTTTAACATAAAATACACTAAAATCAAAGTTTTTCCCCTAAATTTTGTGAAAGTTAAAAAGGAAACCTACAAAATGAGACAAAACGAGTACTTTTTAATTTTATAATGGTATTAAATCACTTATAAATTAAAATTAAAAGATTTGACTATACTTTAAATTAAAAGATTTTGTATGTAAAAATTATAATTTAAAAACGTATTATTTAAACTTTTTAAATGTGAAAATATGCCAAATTTTATTATATTCCTAAAATATTAATCCATCATTTATGTTTATAAATGACTAAATTTGTACTGATTATCAAATTTTCTAATTCTAATATGTTTATTAATTCTAAATAATAGCATATCATTTATAAATCAACTTTAAATTTTATTAAAGTTAGAAGTGAATCTTATAAAAATTGACTTTAAATATATATACACATATATATATATATATATATATTTGCATTAGATGTGTATTTCTTAAATTTTATTTTGTTTATCTTAATAGTATTAGACCATTATTTATAAATTTAAAACTTACAACTTTGATATATATATATATATATAATTTTCAAATTCTATAAATCTTCTTTACTAAATAGTACTCTACTACTATATATAAAATAATAATAAACAAAAAAAAAAAAAAACTAGAGTTTAGTCTAATTATTTTATATATTCATTTTTAAAGAGTAACTTTCAGTAAATTCGGAATTTCGATCATTCGCCATCCTTTTTCCAATTCACCTCCTCTCTCCTCAGTATAAGAAAAAAAAGTTAACAATTTTTTTTTTTTTTTTTTTTAAGACAAAATAGATAAATGGATAAAGAGAAAAGAGTCTCAAGAAAATATTCACCTTTCCTTAGAAAAATGTCATTTCTCTAACACCAAACAAAAACCAGAAAGTGGTAAAGCATCATCTGCCATGCCATCTATCTACCCAGCAGCAGCATCCCACCAACAGTAGAGTTTGAAGAGTGTGTTACTTAAAAATCCCATTCCCCAAAAAGAAAAACCCACCATTTTTTTCATTCCATTATTTACTTTTCTTTCACCTTTCTCACTCTTTCCATTGCTTTCTTTTCTTTTCTTTTTTTGTTTGTTTGATTGATTATTTTATTTTTCCTTGTTCTTTCTGTAGTCTTCTACTGCCACTTTAGCTCTATTCGCTCTCTGTCTCTGTTCTTTCAGCTTTCTTTATCTTTTTTATTTTTAACCTTTGTTTCTGGCGGATAAACCGGGGGTGTTTGCAGATCCAGGAAAACCCAACTTCTGGTAAAATCTTTTTATTCTTATTCTTTCTTTCTCTTTTTCTTGCTATCTGTAAAGTGTAAACTAGTACATATGTTCAGTTTTTTCTTTGACAGTTTCACTTTTTCTTGTAAAAAGAAAGTATTTTTTTTGTGTACAGTGTTACTGCATTGACTTATTTAGTGATATTAATTAGGATTAAATGATGTGAATGTTCTTGTTTCTCCTCTCTGATCTGTATTTCTAAGCATTAGACCTCTTGGTTTGTTGGGTAAAATTCCTGCCTGTTTCCTTAAATTTTTTTATTTTTTTTTTGCATAATTGGTTTCTTTTGGCTGTTTCTTGATCTGGGTATGGTTTATTTTCATAGTTATTTGATCAATGTGCTTGGAATAGAAAATTTTAAAGGGTGTGTGGATTTGGGTTTCTAGATACTTGAAAAGACTATAGCTTGAGGTCTTCAGGTAAAGTATTTATTCTTGGGTCTTCATTTTCAATCATGTTTCTCTTTAAAGCTGGCCTTTTTTACTAGGAAACGCAGATTTATTGATTGCTAAAACTTAAAAGCCCTGTTCCTATTGTTCAAAAAAGTTTTTTTTTTTTAAATGATTATTTGGCATTTGATTTTGTTAAATTTAGGCCCGTTTCCATTCTGATGAGCTATATGTATCTTTATTTTATTTCTACAAGAAGATTATGGTTGATTGTCAATTAGCTTCTGTCTTCTTTTTATTTTAGAACTCATAATTTTCAGTTACTTGTTTATAGAACCATTTTTATGGCTTACTGCTTGCAGCTTCGGAGTTGGTTATGCTTTGGCAGGAAGGAAGCTGGATTAGATGGAAGAGGATGGCGAGTTCAGGCGCTGGGATGAATTGATTCCAGATGCTCTTGGGTTGATTTTCAAGAATCTTTCACTCCAGGAAATACTTGCTGTAATCCCAAGGGTCTGCAAATCATGGCGGAGAGCAGTTACAGGACCTTATTGCTGGCAGGACATTGACATCGAACAATGGAGCCAACAATGCCGGCCTGAGACCCTTGATCGCCTGCTTCAAATGCTGATAACTAGAAGCTCAGGTTCACTCCGCAAGCTCTGTGTTACCGGTCTCCCTAATGACCGGAGCTTTTCATTCATTGCAGATAAGTAAGGACATAACATGTTGCCATCATCTATGTCTCTCAATAGCATTTTCTGTTTATATCCCTTTGGCATGAAAGTTATCACATCTGCAATCCGTTATGACTGGAAGAACAGAAAAATACAACAGTATAGGTTTCTATATGAAGAATATGCTTCATGAATTATTTCATGAGCTAAACTAATTTTAATTCATCACTTTCAGTTTAACAGGTTAAACGGAAAAAGGCTAGCATTGGGTATATATTGGTGTTGAAACATTAGCTTAGGCAACAAATACTAAACAGAAAATTAATACAAAGTTCGATGAAGCTACTTGTAATTTTTATTTTCCTGTGATTTAACTGAAGTTTCTGTATTTTGAATATCTCACTGATAAAGTAGGGAACAGTAACCAATTTGATGGTAAAGAATCTGAAGAGGATTCTAAGATCAGTGATGACATTCTGTTTTATTTTGTGACTTCATTGTGGATATTGTAAATTGGATTATTGGTTCTGCCATTTACTCTTATTTCCCCCTGCTTCTAGTGCCAAATCTCTTCAGACTTTACGGCTGCCAAGAAGTGAAATAAATGATTCAGTAGTGGAACAGGTTGCTGCGAGGCTCTCTTCGGTGACTTTCTTGGATGTTAGTTACTGCAGGAACATCGGAGCTCCAGCCCTTGAAGCAATTGGCAAGCACTGTAAGTTACTAATGGGGTTGAGGAGAACAATGCACCCATTAGAGGTAATTGACAAGCTGTCACAAGATGATGAAGCCCTTGCCATTGCTACCACAATGCCAAGGCTCAAGCAACTTGAGGTGGCATATCTTCTTATTAGCACTGAAGGTGTGCTCAAGATACTTGAAAACTGCCGTGAGCTTGAGTTATTAGACGTGCGAGGGTGTTGGAATGTGAAGCTAGACGAAAATTTTGTCAAGAAATTCTCACGACTGAAGGTGGTTGGACCTCTTGTTGTGGATTATTTTGGGATGAAGGGCTGGGATGATTGTTCAAATTATTCAGGTTCCTCTGGTTACTTGGCTTGGGACTTTGTCGCCGGAGATGTTGGTATCAATTACGATGATGAGATATCAGATGGAGATTGGGAAGACGACCAAAGTATGGAAGATGTGGAAATGAGGTTCTACGATGGTTTTCATTTGGATAATGCTGCATTTGATTGGCCCCTCTCCCCCTAAGGTTTGTCCATAGCCATTTCATAATTGGGTTGACAAGCTCTGTCAACACTCTTCACCACTGTTAGACCTACTGCGGTGAGTACCTCTTTGCTATGTACAAACATTTGTGTTTCTAAAGTAGTATATAAACAAGTTTTTCTGCCTAAGTTTTTGTAATAAAAACTTGAAATCTGTTGCAAAAAATGTGTTTCCCTAGTAATTGAGATTGACATCTCATAGCGTTTCCATGCTCCTCTATACAATAATTATACAATTCGAAGTGGGATCGTAAAGATAGTCCAAATTAGGTTTTCGGGCTTAGTTCAGTTGGTTCATAAGTCACTTTTAAGATGTGACATTTACCAAGTTTGAAGTTTCTTTCTAATATTTTGCTCCATTCACAGCCTGAAAGAAAGAAAAGAAGAAAAAGGTTGGATTTTTCCAATTTTCCATCTTTGAACTTTCTTCCAAGTTGAATAACATACTTCTTTATTAGAAACGTTGCTTGTCATCACCATGAAAATTCAAAAGGAATAAAGAAAGGGTCATCACCATCACTTCCATCTTCTATTATAGTTTATGACATCAATCCTCTCTCAAACAAACATTTTTACAGCACATTCAACAACCAGGCTAAACAGGGTTGATGGATGTATTCTTAAAGATTTAAAAATTTCATCATAAACTGAGGCTTGAGCTAAAACAAATCCTTTAGTAGGGAAAAATCCTGTTTAAAGGCCAAAAGATTATGCTTCTACTCTTGCTAAGAACAGACTAATAGGGCAGCCACCAAGTTAATAATCCTCATAATTGCTTTTTTTCAGGCCAATTAATCCTCATAATTGAATATGTTGATGTGCAAGATAATAGTGGATCAAGTTTATCACTTATTTTTTAGATGAGTATAATTAAAATTAAGAATTTTAATTTGGTTCTAAAATCTAGAATAATATTCCATAAAATACTCGTTTACTTCTTTCTGTAATTACCATGAAATTTTTCATCATTTTTTAACCAAATTAAAAGCAAATACTAAATTTGCAACAGTTCAAAAATATGACTAAAGAAAATATAATAGAAATGGATTGCAGATTCTTATCATTTTGCATCACAACTGCAGTAGAATGCAAGTGCAACATCAAGTGATTTATCACTCTTCAAAATGAGCAATGTAATGAGTAAGAACTGATCTAATTTTGCTGAAATATATTGTCTTCTCCATATATTCTCAGTAACATTTAGCCACAATCAAGTTGGTGCCAGAAACTATAAAGTATATGCATAAGCTCTTGTTGTGTATACAAGGTTGGGCATGTATGTACAAGCATAAGAAAACAGTAATGACATGTACAATAAAAGATTCCGATTCGAGTTGTTAATTGCGTGGGAAAAGATGACTGTTACCAAATGAAAACCATCAGAACCACCCGATAGTCGATGATCACATGGAAATAAGATAGCTTCATGCTCGAATGGTGTTTTACCACCGGCAAATTCCAGGCATCTCTGTTCTGCTTAAAGCAAGTATTTCCTCATATTTTGATCCATATACAAAGCCCCATAACTGTGATATAAGGATAAAGTTAATGAACTTGTACTATTAGGATGACATCTTCGTGATCAAATTACAAACAAGCCAAAATTTGAATTCATGAAGCAAACAGAATGGTGAAATGGTTGTGGAATGGAGCAAGAGAGAGAGATAGTAGGGCTTCGTGCATACCTCGATCTCCTTTACTTCAAAATCTTCAGAGAACGCAAGACAGGGGTTTCCATAGGTTTCTGAGAATGAGCTAGATCCATTCAAGCTTACATAAAAATTTGGACATATCAGAAAGCAGTGTTTTATATCAAACTTATTGCTTAAAAAAGGAGATATGATTAACACAAGAATTCTATTTAAAAGGAGGGACAAAGAGAAGAGAAAATGGGGGAAAAGGGAGGGGGGGGGGAGGGTTAGATATTTTTATATAAAAGAAGCAGAGAGGGACAGATATCTCACAGATCACTATCTAGATAGAGTGCAAAATGGCCACCACCACCGATTGCCAGAAATTCAGTGGAACACAGAGTGAAATATCGATTCGCACCTGTTCCATATTTGCAGTTAGATCTACCAAGTTTACTCAGAGAGAAACTGTTTTAAATACCAAAGAAAGCTGGAAGAGCGAATCATTAGTCCAAGCCCCCTTGCAGACTAGGTCTATGTTGCTCTGACTCTTCATTTTTTTGAAGTACCCATGTCCAACACCTGTGTCCGACGCATATCCGGACATGGGTATGGAGATATGATCCTCCAAATACATGGAAATCTTGGAAAAATTGAACATACCCGTGTCGGACATATACCCATGTCTGACACTCACACCCGAGTCCGAGTAACATAAGACCAGGTTAATCATGCATGAGGGCCGCTATATGTCATTTCAGCTGTCAATATACTATGTTCTGAAACACACACATATCTTCATGGATAGTAACTTTTTCAGCACCACATACTCTGATGTTTAAACAGCTAGGAATCAATATACTGTGACAAATTTGAAACCGTTGACAAAGATGGGAATACCTGTGGGACGGAATATAACTGGATCACCGGGTCTATCCGTGAAAACAAAGGTACTATTTGTTCCCTGTTCAAAATCTAATGTGAACAAGATATTTATAAGAAATACCTGCTGGATACAAAAAAGTGTTTTCTAGCATCACCTGGTATTTCTTATTAGTTGGTTTTAGGGGTGCCTCAACCAGACCACCAAACACTGCACCTTTACGGTCTCCAACAACCTAAGATAAAATAAATCCCATGAGCCCATGACCTAAGTGGAACAGCTTCATCATAGACAGAAAATAAACATGCCTACATGCATGCTAACATGAAGGAACATTACTGCAGCCAAATCATTAAATATGAACAATTATAACACAATTTGAAATAAGAATAGCTTAATCTTCAAGTGAAAATTTCAATAATTTCCTATTCTCAGGTTGACATGGATCAGATTGATATCTTTCTAGGACTCTTGAAGTCCAAATACAACTCATAGATGCCCAAGCACTGTTTATTTAAAAATCAAATAAATAAAGTAAAAAAGGAAGGATAGAAAACCAAAACTGAGAAATTTCTGCTGATTATAATCGTTTTAGGTAGCAATAGATTATATGCCCCCCTGCAAGATGCCATCTATTAACAGTTTCTTTTTTGCGCTGGAAAAGAAGGTTAAATTGAGAACCTCTTTATGGTCACTAATGAGATATAATTACAGTAATTTAAATCAAAAGCCAACCTTAAAGTTGAACTGGGAGTCAAAAGAAAAGGATTCAAGTTTCAAAAATTGTTGTGCACTACGTATGTGTGATAGTAGGACATTTACCAGAAGCACAACAATTATGCACGTAAAATTAAATTGACTTCCTTGCCTAAGGACTTGCACGGGGAAAATAACCTCAATAAGGAGTCTGACATAAAGCATGTTATAGCTTATGAAATTCATTGTTCAAGCATAGATAAAAGAGAATTGGATTTGAAATCTACACATCATTGGTATAAAAGATGAAAGACAAGAACAAAATCGAATATGAACTGGAAAAAGAGTTGAAGAATACAGAGATCCATAGACATAGCCGCATAGGAGAACCTTTTGATATGATAGAATGTTTATGGAGAATAAATAAATTCGTAAAGTCAAAGGTACAGACATGTCCCTAGAGGACTAATATCCTGCATTGGACCAAGGAAATGCCATTCCTGCTCACTGTGATGTAATTTGTTTCATATTTATGACAGTATGGCTGAATTGAAGATATGTGAAACATGATATAAAAGAAAAAGGAAAAAACTTAATCTCCAGGAGAAAGTCATTTAACCATTACCAGCAAACTGAGGCCAGGCCAGAGCATGCTTCTTCGGTACAATGTTGATAGTGATATACCGTGCCTCCATGTACTGTGAAGGCCAACATAGATATATCAATGAAAGAACAATAACTGATTCCCAATATAAGCAAAATTATATATCCAAAGAAAGACCAAAGTCAGTACATCAAACCAAAAAACAATGCCATTCACCTGTAGAGCAATAACCACTTTCTCCCTTGAACAAGAGCAGGAAGTGATGCATAAAGGGCATTTCTTGTTTTCTCTGTAAGAAGCAATGACGGTTCAGAAGTTTCTGGAAGATCTCCCAAAGCCAAAGGCTCCTTAACATTTTGCATATGTCTCATCTCAAGCCCATCAAATTTAGCATCACCCTCATCATCAGTTTTCTTGTCAGAATCACCCTTGTTCTCTTGATTTTTGTTTCCACTGATCCTAGTAGCTTGGTAAAGAGCTCTAAGTGATTGCTTACCCCTAGAAAGTAAGCTTTTCCTTCTACCATTCTCTTTCATTATGGTGTCAGATGCATCACCAGTTTCCTCTTGATTATCATTTTTTTCATCCTGATTCAAATTGTGACCTGATTCCGAAGAAGACAATAGCGAATAGAGGAATGCAGTAAAAGAAGACGTATCTGGGCCATCGACTAGATCCCCATCATCCTCTTTGCTGGTTGATTCTGTCTCTGGTTGACTTCTTTTTGACTCACTCACATTTTCCTACCAGAAAGAAAACCCAAACAGTTAAAACTTGAACACAGATTGCAGGCTGTCTACAGAGTAAATTAGTAATACTTCAAAACACATTAACTAGCCAATAGTCATGCGCCTCTTTTGACAAGGTTGAGATTCTTAAGCAAGTTTTTTTATTGCAGAAAAAGTTTCAAATCATAATACAATAAAACCTGCACTTTTAAACCATACCTGAAGTTCTGCCAAAGAATTTCAACAATCAGTTCAATGTTTCTAAGTTCTAATTTCAAGAAAGGATTAACCAAGACAAAAAAAAAAAAAGGAAAAAGAAAAAGATGCAACCTTGCAAAACCCAATCAAATACCTTCAAAACATGGAAAATCAAAACAATCCAAAATATAAGAAACCTATATCTCAACTTCCCACAGTCAAACTTTATTTAGGATGTTCACCAAACATCAGAATAAAAGCAAACATCATCGTCATCATCATGATCATCATAAACATTCATAACCTTAAAAAAAAAAAAAAAAAAAAAAAGAAGGCCTTTTCAAGATATGTAAAAGAAAGCAGCAAAGAGAGAAACTTACAGGAGGAGGGTGGGGAGGCGTGGAGGGTTTATCAGAGATGGGGTTAAGAAGGCCAGTAGTAAGATCAGTTACAAAGTGAACAGCTTTGCTCCTCAAAGACTTTTTCTTTCCCATTTCCTTCCTTTTATTATCCAATCAAATATACACAAGATGAGATTTGTACACAAGTTCCCACCTTTTTTTTTTGTCGATTTGAGTGGTGTCTGATTCTATATTCCATTCATATTCTCAAAAAAGACCCCTTCTTTTTTTTTTTGGTTGCCTTCTACCAAATTCAGCTACAAAAGCACCATAAGTGATAATGATATCATATCTATCTTTATGGAGAAACTATATTACCCAATCTTCTTTCTCTTTCTTTTTGGTAGCCAGAGCAAAGGAAAGAGAAAGAGCCTGCTTAAAGCAACTCCTTTGTTAAGTGCTTAACCTGGTACAAAGCCTTTGGGCTCCTTCAGAGCGGTTGGCATTTGACAGGTTTAATATAAAGACCATGTAACACGTTCACCAAATAAGGGACTCCATGGCCCAATGGATAAGGCGCTGGTCTACGGAACCAGAGATTCTGGGTTCGATCCCCAGTGGAGTCGAACTTTTTAATAATTACTCGTTTAGCTTTTTCTGATCTGGGTTTCAAAATGTTTCAGTAGTTCAGTAGTGTACAAATTTGGAGGTTCATACTCCTTTTCAGGATTAGGATTGGAAGAAAAAATAAAGGCTAAAATAATAAAAAAAAGCCGTTTAATCTTATCATTTTATTGAGATAAGCTTTTATATTTTTATCTTTTTCAAATAAATTCTTAATCTTTAATTTGTATTCAATTAAGCATTTAACTTTTAATATGTACTCAAATAAGCTTTTAATTTTTATTTTATATCTAAATAAATTTTTAACATAAATTAATTCTGCTCATGGGCCGAGTCACGGCTCGATTTTTTTTACCTTACCCAGCCCTGCTCGGATCACTATCCAAAAAAAATAAAAAAAAATAAAAAGTATATTTTTATATTAATTTTTATAATTTAATTTAAATAAAAAATTAAAATTTTAATGCATAAACAATGATCTGAGCCGGATTGGACAGATTCGGATCACCAAAAATCATATCCAATCTCTATCCAATATGGGTCGGGGGCTGTCTGGCCCATAAGCAGGTTTAACATAAATCAATCTTTCATTCGAAATAATGACTTATTTAAGTGCAAATCAAAAGATAATGACTTATTTAGATATAATAAAAATATAAAAATTTATCTAAATAAATTGATAAATTCAGGGTTTTTTATAATATTTTAGCAAAAAAAAAAATCAAAAAATTGTATTTGAAAGAAAGATGCCGAGAAATTTACGCTTGTAGGAGATTGGTCAACTCAACAGCATACTTTGAAAATAGAAAAACCAATTACCATAAGATTAACAATGAAAAATTCAACTGTTTGAGAATAAGGGTTTCAAGTAATTATTGGCTTTTTTAAGTGTAATGCAAATTTCAACAATTTAGGTCTATTCTTTTTTTTTTTTTTTTTTTGTGTGTGTGTGAAATGTGGTTAAAACCTAACTAACAAAAAAAAAAAAAAGGAAAAGCCATTAATATAAGGGTAATCGAGTCGAGTCGAGCTCAAATAGTAAGAAACTCGAGTTCGACTCGAAATTTGAGATTCGAAACTCGATTCGAGTTTGATCGAGTTTTATTTTTAAAACTCGAACTCGATTCAAGATAAAAATTGAACTCACTTTATTAGACTCGTTTATCTAGTAAAAAATTAGTTCGAGTTCAAACTCGATTATTTATACTCAAGTTCGAATTGAGATTTTTTAAAATACTAATTAAAAATATTTTAAAAAAAACTCGATTAGACTCGTGAGCTACTCGAGTCGAACGTTAGAATATTCGAATTCGACTCACTCGATAGCTCGAGTTGCTCAAGCTCGGCTCGACAATGACCTAGCTAAATTCGAATTTTCTTTGAAACGAATCTAAATAATTTACGAACACAAATATCTCATTTACAATCTAACATATAATCACCCTAACTCGAAGGAGTAGCTCATGAAAAATAATCAAAATCAGGAGTATGATTGAGGCTCCATTTAGCCATCCAACATTCAAATCAATGGTTTGGGTCTATCTAATACTATAAACTGAACTACCATTCAATGAACATATAATACTTCATTTGAGTTTCGATGATTCAAGGATAACTATATATAGCTTTTCAATTTTTTCCTCAAAATTATAAGTTGATGATGAAGAAAAAAAAGCATATAAATAGTGTTTTTGAGTGGGCTCGACCTCAGTTCAAACTCCAAAGGCCACATACTAGGCATACATTCTGGAAAGTGCATAAAACTTTATTCTTTCCTCTGTTTTCTCCCAAAAATCAAGAGTTCCCTTCACTCTCCTTCAGTCCTTTTGTACCAATTAACCCACCAGAAACATGTCAATTGTACCAATCAATGGGCAACAAGGCACAGTCAGCAACCTTTTCCTCTAGACTTAATTATGGGACCCATTCAACAACTTTGTGATCTTTGGAACCCTTTCAGTGATGGTTTTCCCTTTCACATGAATAAAAATCATTAAATCCCATTTCTCTGCCCGTGCTTATTTTTGTTGTGTCGTTTTTTTTTTCCTTTTTTTTTTAATTTTTTAACGGGTATTACGAAATACAAATACGATTCATCGATATTTTACCGAAAATCGAATAGGTGAATTTCACGACACCATCTCCTTTATTTGCATAGTCTCTGTATTCCTTTCACTTTCCCTTCATTTCTTTCCACCCCCTTTCCCCGATTTCTCTAGTGAAAATTTTCCGATCCCTTGGGACTCAACTGGAGAGAAACCCCCAAGAGCACATGTGTTCAAAAGCTTTCCTTCCAGGGTTCACCAGGGATGAAGTCATAGTTTTCATTGATGATGACAGTATGCTTCAGATAAGCACGAAAAATGGTAACTTCATGAGCTGGTTCAAGTTGCCTTAGAATGCAAGGACTGATCAGATTCAGGGTTTTATGGAGAATGAAATGCTTATTGTCACTATTGGGGTCGTTGAAATCACTGAATAATGTCACTTTTGCATTTTTTGTGCCTAATTAGTAATTGTACTGCTATAAAATTTGTGCAAAAATGTGGACTGATGCTCTAATTTAAGGTCTGTGTTTTACTTTGTGTGTTGAAACTTGAAAGGGTTTGACGTTAAGGTACTTCTTTCTTGTAGTAAAACAGTATCAGTAGTAATAAAAGTGCGTTTGTGTACTTGTGTTTACTCCAGAAAGTAGCATAGTTTAAGTTCAAACCCATGCTGCTGCTTTTAGTTTAAGGATTTAGGAACAAAATTCAAGCAGATAAGTTAAATTTAAACTCATATTAGATCTTCAATCTAAGTCAAGCTTAAGGAAATATTACCTAGCTAATTCCATCTTATTGCTAAATGGAAAGCTCTATTAATTGACATTTCCATGGAGGATAATGCTGTAATTCTCTGCATTGCATGCTGCAGATTACACACACACATTTATATATATATATATATATAGGTACATTTGTAATATGAATTAAACTCGTAAAAAGCAAATACAATTCAATATATCAAGAAACATTCATTCCAATGCTACCTTGTTAACGAACACTTATTGTAAACAACAATCCGTGATTGCCATTACCAAGATACTCTGCCACTCCCTGAGAAACTTAGATATATATATATATATATATATATATATATATATATATATCAGACAACACCTCTTTGAATTGATCTGAATCATTTTCGAAACATTATTTGACCATAGAACTCTGCTATGAACTTCTCTGCCCTGGAATCAATCCCTTCTTCCTCTGAATATTGACTCTTCTTTTCACAGCCATTGCATTCTTCTTCTTCTTCTTCTTCTTCTTCTTCTTCTTCTTCTTCTTCTTCTTCTCTTCCTTCTTCTTCTTCTTCTGTTAAGTAACTTTCTTCATCAGCAGCAATATTATCATAATCGAATTCGACTGCCTTTGCACCTACGCAAGGGAGAAGGAACCACATGGAGCCTTTAAGACGACGATCCTTCTTGACATGGAAATCAGGAGTCCGATCAAAAGAGAGCTGACGTTCCAAATAACGGATTTGGTCAGTAGGAGCTTTATTATCTCCAAGCCCCTTCACCTTAATCCCTCTCTTGAAAACGGCAACTTTTTTTGCCCATAACGATGCTAAACGCAACAGATTCCGTGCTTTCTCAGCAACAACACCACTCTTTTTCTTTGGCATATTCATTTGCTTGGTCAGTATAGCAGCTAGCTGAACTCTACAATAACTATATATGTTTAAAATAGAAAGTTAGTTGAGATATTAAAAGGAAATGAAAATGGAGTTTGATGCTTTTTCACTATTGTATTGCTGAAAATGATATCTCATCCGACTTCCATAGGATGATAGGATTAGACGTATAGTAGGCTTGTCCTAAACAATTGGTCATGGCTCTAGTAGTGTGACACAGGCTACACGTCAACAACGAAGAATATTAGATTTAAAAACAAAAGAAATAGGTTTTTCAATCGGGTCTTATCTCAATTGATTCATGCAATCACCGTTAAAATTGGGCATTTAGTAAATTTGAGATTCAAATTTTAATATCTACAATCCCTTCTCTTATACTCACATTGTGGTTTCTTTTATAAAAATAAAAAAAGAAAAAGAAAAAGAAAGGGGTTTGCAACCGGCTAAGGTCTAATTTAATGTTTCTGTTGAAAAAGCTTGGGTCAGAAAAAATTTGGATTGGAAAAAGTGTTTACAAAATATGGTTTAAAATTTTTTAATTGTTTGACATTATTGTGAGAAACTGAAATGTCAAAAAAAGATACATTTAAAATAATAAAATCATTTTATCCAAAAGTCAGCTTCTAAAATATAAAAGCTCAATTTTCTTTTTTTTTTTTTTGTTTGGTTTGTCAAACCATGATTTCAACAGCAAAAATCAAAATCTTTTACCCGTTTAACATTGCGTTTGCAGTGAAACATAATTTTTAACCTAAAAAACTGTGCCAACAATAATGCTAAACGGAACCTAACTAGTTCAAGTTGCAATCTCTTCATTAATTGTTTTTTCTTGTTCTTTTCTGCATTCTTTTTCCTCTTTTTCTTTCGGTCAAAAGTGTCGTGCAAGAAACGACCCTTGGGGTTGAATTTAGTTCATACTATTAAGACAGGAATTCATGTGGATACAAAATCAAGTTTTGTTTCTGTATACATTATTTGGTATGAGAATCACAAATGTGATTTTTTCTCTTGGCCCAAAATTCTCTGGGTGGTGGAAGATTATAAAAAGGTTTGGGCTAAATAGGCCTTCTTAAGTTTAAGGCCAGCATCAATGGCCCGTTAGTTAGTGAATCCCAATAATGAAAACTGCTTTGGGTAATTGCAATTTGGAAGCCTGGAGTGGACTTCTACATTCCCCACACATAAATAGGTCTATGGCTGGATTACTCAATTCAATTCGAATTGGATTAAATTTAAAATAAATTTTTAATAATCAGTATTGAATTGACTTGATTCGAATAATATTAAATAATAAAAAATATTTTTATTTAAATTTAATTATAAAATATATAAATTTAATTAATTTTTTAGTATATTTTAAATAATAAAATGGAATTTCGGATTTGACTCGAACTAAGCTTGAACAAGTAAAAAAAATTATTCAAGCTCAGCATGACCTCAATCATGGACACCTTTATCTACCTATGGTTGAAACAAAATTAAAAATAAAACATACATAACAATATCAAAATAGTTGAATATTTGATTTAATAATTGATCATATATGTATATATATTTTTACATGTTAAGAGAATCGAGCTCAAATTTTTTTATTTTTTTTCCAAATCAAAAGATATAATGTGTGAAAGAAAAGAAATGAAAGAATCACACACCAACCAACAAGGTTGATATAATTATTAGCACTTTAAAATTAAATAAGCTCTAAATTAAAACTTTGAAAATCAGCTCTTTAAAATTAGTCATTATCTTAAATCATATGTGAGATTGTGACTAATAGTAGGGTTGATCAACACATGCTGATTTCATTATCTTTTTCAATAAATGCTGACAAATTAAGAAGCTTTTGGCCTTTTATGATAATGTGATATGGATAACTCATACTTATATAATATTAAAAAAAATCTAACGTTGACGCTAGGGCTTAGGATTGGGATTTTTTATTTAAATATAGCTAAAAAAAAAAAATTCTCAAAATACCGTTACTTTTAGATTATTTCTCAAAATTCGCTGATTTAATACTAGCTGGGAAATCGCCACCCCCCATGGCGATTTCCCAACGTCAAAAAATATATTTTGGCTAAAAATACTAAGGGAAATCGCCATGGGGGGTGGCGATTTCCGTTGGTATTTTTTGCAAATTTTGCTAAAAATACCAAGGGAAATCGCCACCCCCCATGGCGATTTCCCTTGGTATTTTTAGCCTTTGCTAAAAAGATGAAGGGAAATCGCCATGGGGGTGGCGATTTCCCTTCATTGTATATTTTTTTTTTAATTCTTGGGAAAATATCAAAAACATGCACAAATAGTAAACTTATTATGAAATGGTATAATGAATAAAAGTTATTTGAAAAAGAGAAATAAATAATTAGAAATTATTATAAAGAATATTGTAAAGACAAAATTACCCATAATGAAAAAACTTATTTTTCTTTTTTCTTTCATTAAGGAAATATTATTTTTTTTAAATATTAATTGAAAATAAATTTAAAAAATAAAATAAAAATTAATTTTAGGCATATTATTTTTATTTTTTAAAATTTTTTAATTAAAAAAAGTAAATAAATTTTTTTTTTTAAATTAAAAAGTTTTTATTTTCAGAATATTTATTTTTTAATTAAAAATTAAATTAAAAAATAAAAGAAAAAGGGAAGAGAAGAGAAGGTTTTTTTATCAAGGATAATTTTGTCTTTACAATATCCTTTATAGAGGTGCTCATGGGAAACCAAAAACAAAAAACAAACAAAATTAAATAAAATTATAATTTTGTCTTTATAATTTTTTAATTTTTTTAATTAAAATTAAATAAAATAATAATATTATAATAAAAATCACTGTTCCGGGCCGAGCCGGAACATAAATTATCCTGCCCAGGCCCAACCCAATACGGGCCGGGCCTGCCCGGCCCGTGAGCAAGTCTAATCCTTTATAATAATATTATTATTTTATTTAATTTTAATTAAAAAAAAATTATTTTTTTATTCCAATGAACAGTGATTCGGGCCTAAACGGGCGGGTCTGGGCAGAAAAGAAAAAAAAAAGGGCCGCGGCCCGGCCCATGAGCACCTCTATAAAGGATATTGTAAAGACAAAATTATCCTTGATAAAAAAACCTTCTCTTCCCTTTTTCTTTTATTTTTTAATTTAATTTTTAATTAAAAAATAAATATTCTGAAAATAAAAAACTTTTTAATTTAAAAAAAAATTAATTTTTTATTTACTTTTTTTAATTAAAAAATTTTAAAAAATAAAAATAATATGCCTAAAATTAATTTTTATTTATTATTTTAAATTTTAAAAAAAATATTTATTTAAATATTTTATTTTTTAAATTTATTTTCAATTAATATTTTAAAAAACTAATATTTCCTTAATGAAAGAAAAAAGAAAAATAAGTTTTTTCATTATGGATAATTTTGTCTTTACAATATCATTTATAATAATTTTTAATTATTTATTTCTCTTTTTCAAATAACTTTTATTCATTATACCATTTCACAATAAGTTTACTATTTGTGCATGTTTTTGATATTTTCCCAAGAATTACAAAAAAAAAATATACATGAAGGGAAATCGCCACCCCCCATGGCGATTTCCCTTCATCTTTTTAGCAAATTTGGCTAAAAATACCAAGGGAAATCGCCATGGGGGTTGGCGATTTCCCTTGGTATTTTTAGCAAAATTTGCAAAAAACACCAAGGGAAATCGCCACCCCCATGGCGATTTCCCTTAGCTTAGTATTTTTAGCCAAAATATATTTTTTGACGCTGGGAAATCGCCATGGGGGGTGGCGATTTCCCAGCTAGTATTAAATCCAGCGGATTTTGGGAAATAATCTAAAAGCAACGGTATTTTGGAGAAATTTTTTTTTTTTAACTATATTTAAATAAAAAAACCCTTAGGATTGGATCTGATTTGCACACTTTTAAAGATCAACATATCAATCCGATCAGATAAATTCGATTTTAAAATAAATTATATTTAAAATAAAATTTTTATAATTTAAATTATCTGATTTAATTAAATTATTTTTAATTAATATATAAAAATAATATATTTTAAATAATAAAATTAAATTTTAAATTAAATTAAATTTGAATAAATAAATTTTTTATTATTTAAATATGATCTAATTCGAAACTGATAGAGAATTGGAAAGCAATTTTATATTTATATCATGTGCTCATGAATCATGATCTCTTATCAAAGCCATAAATTATGTTAGTTTTGTTCATATTATAAGGAAACTATTCATTAATAAGACATTATGTGATTATCCGACCAAAAAAAAAAGAGAGAAAGACATGACCTTTTCTGTCCTCTATGATACTGCTTTTCGGTTTTTTTTTTTTTTTTTTTTCATAATAAGTAAGATTTTGTTTATTAAAAAAAAGTTTGGTGGTTACTTTAGTTGGTTAAATATGAAATAAAAAACATTTGTCTTTCTAGATTTTTTATAAAATATATTTTTATTTAAAAAATTATAAAAACTATTCACTTCTATGTAAAAAAAAAACCTAAATAACAAATCTTTTCAAAATTTTAAGAAGAAAAACACTTTACCCACATCGTGGGTGTATCAAATTCTATTAAAAATTTAAATTGAATCTACATTTGATCATTTAGTTAAGTTGATTAGTGTATGATTTTCTTGTTTAAAAAGTATGCTTGAATTTCTTTTTCTCAAATAAAAATTTTTAAAATTTAAACGTTTCTCTACATCATTACTCATAAAGCTTATATATTCAGCAAGTGGGTCGAAATAAATGGTAGCTTTTCTCTATCAGCATGTGATAACGGTTCGATTGAAAAGAAAATTATGATTAATATATAATATAATAAATTTTTAAAAATTGAATCGAATAGTATAAAAAATTGAATCTGCCTTAACAAAATTCTAACATTCGAGTCGGTTCGATTCATCAATTTTTAAAATTTTGAAAAAATATTTTCTATAATATTTTAAAGTTTTTTTCATTAATTAAAAATAAAATATTTATTTTATATTATAAAAAATAAAAAAATAAAAAATTCGATTCGATTTGAATAATTACATTTTTTTAATTTATAAACAAAAAATTAAATCAAATCGAATAAACTTAATTAATACTTGAAACTAAATTTAAACCAAATTTAATAAAAATCGAATCGAATACTATAATTCGAATAAATTTTCGATTTTCTCAACTTTACTTCCGGCTCCAAATATAGTTAAACTATATATATATATATATAATATAACAATTTTTTAAAAATTGAATCAAATAGTATAAAAAACTGAATCTGTCTTAACAAAATTCTAACGATTCGAGTCGGTTAGGTTCATCAATTTTTAAAATTTTGAAAAAAATATTTTCTATAATATTTAAAAAAAAATTTCATTAATTTAAAAATAAAATATTTATTTTATATTATAAAAAATAAAATAAAAAAATCGATTCGATTTTATTCGATTCGATTTGAATAATTACGTTTTTTTAATTTATAAACAAAAAATTAAATCGAATCAAATAAACTTAATTAATACTTGAAACTAAATTTAAACCAAATTTAATAAAAATCGAATCGAATATTATAATTCGAATAAATTTTCGATTTTCTCAACTTTACTTCCGGCTCCAAATATATATATATATATATATATATATATATATATATATATATATATATATATCCCCTCAAAACGACAGGATATATTTATTACTTTAAAACGTAAGTGCAGGAAGTGGTAGTAGTATCTATAGACATCGTTTTTGATTTGATATTGGTATGTATCGATATCGGTGTGTTTCGACGTATCATTTCGGGTTTATCAGCTTTTTTTAAATATTTTTTCATATATCTATATGTATAGTCTATTTTCAAGTTTTTTAATAAAATATATATTATATACACATGCAAATATACATCCATTATATTCATATATATGTTTTTATACAAATATAAATTCTAAATATTTAATATCTAAAATTTTTAAAGCAAAATAATTATTAAAATGTTAAAAAAATATAGTAAATTATTATTAATTATGTCCAATAACCTAATTTAATGACCATATATATTTTTTTAAATATAATTATGAAAAAAATAAAAATGATCATAACACAAAAAATATTAAAATTGATTTAAAAATTCAAATAAGTGAATATTTAAATAAAAAAATCAAAATTTTGTATCAACTGGTATTGATCGGTAGGTATCGGTACTGACCGATGTTGACCAGTACAGACTGATAAAGATCAATACGATCAGTTCGGACCGATATCAAAACCGAAAAAAAAAAACTGATATCATTTCAATTTATTTTAAAAATAATATGTACCAACTAATACAGCCGATACCTACAGGATATCGATAACTCTGGGTAAGACCCCATTGCAAAAGACAAAAAGTAAGTTGAAAGGAAATAGGTAACTTGTGGTAATGCTCTGTTTTTCACCGCAAGCTGATCTGCCACTTTGTTAGCTTTTCTGTACACGAATTCAAAGCTAAGATGCTGAATTAATCCTGTGAAATAATTCTTCTTTGAAAAAGGAGATTGAAAGTGGACAGTAGCAAAATTAAAGGAAACTTTTAGGTTTAAGTATAAAAAAAAAAAAAAAAATTTAAACTAAAATTAAAAAATCATCTAAATTTTTATTATTTTATTGTAATTAATTGAACCCTCAAACATTTATTTTTATCCATTTGAGCTATCAAACATCTATATTCATCAATTTGAACCTTCGATTAGATGAAAATTGATGATGGCTTTTAACCAATTTTTTTCCAATCAAAGGTTCAATTGAGTGAAAATAGATATTTGAGAATTTAATTGATTGTAATAAAATGATAAAGGCTTGGATGATTATTTAGTTTTAGTTTAAAGACTTTTTATATATATATATATATATATTTAAGCCAAAATTTTAACTCTTGGTATAGTTTGAATTTTCCAAATAATTTTGAGGAAGTTGAGATTTAAAGGATTGTAAAATAAGTAGATTATAAGTTGATGAAATTGAAAATTTTATAGCTCAAATTATTTGATTTGTTCTGATTATCATAAAGAGACAAAGGGGGGTTTTGGTTTGCTGAATGTGCTATTAGAAAGGAAAGGTTGGATCACATCTAATTGGCAAGCTCTAGATTCAGATTTGATAATGTGATTAACCTTAAGGTTTTGATAATCAATTGGGATAGGCTGAGAGGAAATCTGAGATAAAGGTTTTTTGAGAAAACCATTTATTTGACCATAAACTAATAGATTTTCATTTAATATTATTGTTGACATGAGGAATACAATTAATAATTCCTTTCCGAATACAAGGCTTATTTGCTAATTAGCTTTGGTACGAAGAATACAAGAATTTTGGAAAGTATTTAGTTTTTAGAACTTGAGCACAAAGATTATTAACATTAAATATATAGCAATTTTTAAAAAGCGGTCAGTAAATCTGAAATTCGAATTACAATATTTACAATTTTTTTTTTATCTCTTTGTATCAAAAAAAAAAAACTATTAGGATTAATGAACAGTCTCCAAACCAATTTTGTAATTAAAGCTTTGATTAAATTCCTCTAGAGATTGAATTCCTAAGCCACCAAATTATTTGGGTAAAAACAACAAGTTGAGCACTTGACAAGTGAAGTTTTATCAGTGTTGCTTTGAGGATTCCATTAAAAAATGTCTAATGATGTATGTTAAGGAAGCAAGTAAGGAGAAGATAAGTTAGACATTGTGTAAATAAGGGGAGAAACAAGAACAGATTTGATCAATGTAAATCTACTTGGAATATCAATTGCTCAACTTGTTTGGTAAACTTAAGTAAAAAGCATGAGAAATAATAAGAGAAAGAGAAATGATCGTATAAACAACAAACTTTTTTTTTTTTTTTTAAGATTTTGTTAACAAATGTTTTAAGGATACTCTTTAAAGTTATTATATATAGTAATATTTACATCCAATGTATTAAAAATAATGAATTAAGTTGTCAAATATTATATTTAATACAATATTCATTTTATAAATAATATATTAATTAATTTTAAAAAATATCTTAAAAAATACTCGTTAGCAAAAACCTGTCTTTAAACACTTGAATGTACGTTTCAACACTCTTAAACTACTTAACATTCTTTCAAGATAATAATATTGTAAATTTAACTTCACACTAAAATTGTGATACTAATTGAATACTTATAAAATTTTAAACTAAAAAATTAAAGAAAAAAAAGTTGTTAGAACCTCTAAGAAATCACATCAACCATCTAATAAAAAACAAAGAAAGAGCTCAGCTGACCAGTTTTTCCTCTTCTAAATAGAAGTGTTGCGTTTGACAAACGATTCGTGAACAGTTTAATTTATATTCATATTTATTTGTTTATCAAGTTAAATAAACGATTATGAATATGATTTTAAGGTTCGTTTAAGTTCAATTCATTTATGTTCACGAACAAGCTCATTTATGGATCATTTAAAATTCGTTTAATAGATTATTTAAATCTCATTTAAAACTCATTTATTATTCGATTATAATATAATTAATAATATAATTATTTGTATTTTATTTTATTTACTTATAATATAATTAATATTATTTAATAACTTAAAGTTAATAGTTTAATAATAATTTAAATTTAATTATATTTGTATTTTATTATTTTATATTTAATAATAATTTAAAATTGATTTTTTATATATTTGTTTGCTTGTTAAAATTGTTAAAATTTATTTATTTATTATTCATAAATATATTTTTAATTATTCGTAAATATGTTCGATTATATGTTTATGAATATGTTTATTATTGATTATATGTGCAAAATGGGCGCCATGTGCCACGACGACCTTGGGACCAAACCCTGTCTGTCCCACCAAAACCATAACAACAAGGACTCAAAATGTTTCCCATTGAAAATAAAAACAAAACAAAAAAAACTCAAAAATCAAACGTTGGAAATGTGAACACTTTCCTTACAAACTCAACTAACCTCCAACACGTAGTTACATTATCATCACAAAAAACAAGATATTGCTATACAACAATTATCTTGTTTCTGTCCCCTACGTAAATATTGCCTGAAAATGTGATGCCAAGCTGTAAACTACGGGCGGAAATTTCCATGTTAATGCTTAATTACCATATAATATAAATGAAAATTTAATTACTTTTCATTCACTATAAAGAAAGGGTTAGGGCTTTAGTTTCCTCACCTTTGCATTTTTTTTTTTTCGTTTGCTTTTCTCCACAAACAAAACAGAGAAACAGAGTGACAATGGCAACCCTTAAAGTGGCAGCTCATGTTCCTGCTCCTTCTGAGGATGCTGAGCAACTTCGTAAAGCTTTTGAAGGTCTTTTGTTCTTTCTGAATTGATCAATCTTTTATTTTTAATGTAAAGATGCTTTTCTTACTTAGATTTGTTGTTGTTGAGTTGATGTTTGATCATGTCACATTGTATTGGATCATGGGTTTTATGTACTTTGATTGATCTGCTTTGTTCCTGGGTGGATTCATGTTTTGTTATCTGTATTTTTTTTTATTATGATCTGTGGAACTCAGTCATATGATCTGAAAAGACTAAAGATTTTATTTTTTTTTTTAAAGAGAGAAAATGTTGGGATTTGGTTCTATCCACTAAGTGAGAAATAATGATGATCAGGTTCATCTGGAAATGGTTACTTTGACTGATCATGGATTCCTGAGCTGATCACTATTGTTTTGATCTGTTAGTGTTGGATCACCATCTGATCTTCATTTTAAAATGTTCTTGATGTTTTTTCTTGTTATTTTGGGGTGAAGGGGGGGGGGGGTGTTGAATCAAATCTTTTTTGAAGATTTTTTTGGTTAATATCAATCAAGACTAAAAGGGTATTTGCCAGATCAGATTTTGCCTGTATAGTTTTGACATTGTAGATCAATTCATCTTTCCATACTTGCAGCTCTCCTTCCTCTCTACCAAACATAGCATTAGATTTTATTGCCATCATCTGGCATTTGTATGTTTTATTGCAAAACCATCTTCTTTCGGAAGATTTTTTTAGGGGGTAATGAAATAATACAGAATTTAATGCTATTTTGGTTATAAATATTGTATTATACAATAAGCAGATATTTCCTGTTAATATTTGCTTCTCTGTGCTGAAAGGCAGTCTTATGACCATGAGCTGTTTTTGATAATCTTTTGCAGGCTGGGGTACAAATGAGCAATTGATTATAGACATATTGGCTCACAGGAATGCACCACAGCGCAATTTAATCCGAAAAACTTATGCTGAAGCTTATGGGGAAGATCTCCTTAAGTCATTGGATAAGGAACTTTCAAGTGACTTTGAGGTCCGATTTGACATACCTTTTTCTTAATTTGTTCAGATGAGAACAATTTACATTGCCAACTTGAACAATTTGTCTGATTTTGACATACCGTTTGTAGTTTACTAGAAGGAAAAGTGAGAAAAGTAATTTGCTATTATTCAGAAGGCTTCTTACTTTTTAACATTTTGGGAAATTTTTTTTTCATTCGACAGCGGGTTGTGATGCTTTTTACATTGGACCCTTCAGAGCGTGATGCATATCTGGCTAATGAATCTACGAAGAGGTTCACATCAAGCAATTGGATTCTCATGGAAATAGCTTGCACTAGGTCTTCATATGAACTATTTAATGTGAGGAAGGCATATCATGCTCGTTATAAGAAATCCCTCGAAGAAGATGTTGCACACCACACTACTGGAGAGTACCGCAAGGTTCGGTCTTAAATTTATTGGCCATGGGCAACTTTGAGTTTTTTCCCCTTTAATTGTTCTTGAGTTGGATGCCTTTCATAGATTACAAAATCTCTGACATGTTAATTGATTAAATCATCCCTTGAACATATTGATCTAACCAAAATTAACACAAATCTGAATAAGATTTATGAAATGATTGCTTCTATTACTTGCTTGTGCAGCTTTTGGTCCCACTTGTTAGCGCATTCCGATATGAGGGAGAGGAGGTTAACATGATGTTGGCAAAGTCCGAGGCTAAGATACTTCGTGATAAGATCTCAGACAAGCATTACAGTGATGAGGAGGTAATCAGGATTGTAACAACAAGGAGTAAGGCACAGCTAAATGCAACTCTCAATCACTACAATACTGCATTTGGGAATGCTATCAACAAGGTATTTATTTTGGCCCCGACTCTTTTAACAGTTTTCTTCCCAGAGTGCATGAAAGCTTAAATTTGTATCATTTATCAGTGTTCTTGCAACTATGAGAAGACTTGGTCAATGTTTATCCTACCATTTTAACTACATAAAGAGTATATATGGCAGTAAAAGAAAATCTGAAGGAAGACTCTCTTTAACAAGTTCTGCATTAAGCTCGATGATAAAATTTTGAATGTCTATCCTGTCAAATTTATAGTATTATTTTGAATTAAAAATATATATATATATATATATATATAAAGCTTTAGTATGTACCAGTCATTTACCTGTCCAGAAATCATTCCGATGACCCTTGGAAACTATGTTGTTCCGACTTTTCATTTTTCTTGAATTACCCGTGTTCGACGTATATCCCAACATGGGTATGGGGATATGATCCTCCAAAGACTCTCCAAATACATGTAAATCTTGGAAAAAATTGAATATATCTGTGTTGGACACATAACCTAATTCAACACTCACACCCGAATCCGAGTAACATAGCTTGGAAATAATACTGATTTTTATGAGACAGCAAAAGTAGTAACTTGAGTTACTCCGATTCTTCATTTTTCTTTAAGTATTCGTGTCCAACACTCGTGTCCGATGCATATCCCGGATATGGGTATGGGGATATAATCCTCTAACGACCCTCCAAATAAATAGAAGAACTTAGAATAAATCAAACATATCCGTGTTCGACACTCATACCCGAGTCCAAATAACATAGGTCTAGACAGTTCAAGGTCACTATAGCATTTGGCAGAATAGAGTTGCAAAGTGCAAGTATATGCTAAATAAGAGTACCTTCTAATTCAAACTTACAATAAGATACTGGTTTTGCAGGATTTGAAGGCTGACCCCAATGATGAATTCCTCAAATTGCTGAGAGCTGCGATTAAGTGCTTGACCGTCCCTGAGAAATATTTTGAGAAGGTTCTAAGGCAAGCCATCAATAAGATGGGAACAGATGAATGGGCTCTTACTAGAGTCGTCACAACTCGAGCAGAGGTGGACATGGTTCGTATTAAGGAGGAATATCAGCGAAGAAACAGTGTCACCCTGGAAAAAGCAATTGCTGGAGACACTTCTGGAGACTACGAAAGAATGCTGCTTGCCTTGATTGGATCCGGAGATGTCTGAGCTGTTTTCCTCTATTCAGTTCTTTCGTATGAATAATCTAGTTTGCATTGCCATCTATGAGTTAATGTTTGCTTGCTTGGGTTTCTGTCTTTTGTATTCCGCTGCTTCCGTGCAGAACTTTCAAGATGAAGTGGTTTGAGTTTGGGTGTTGTTATATAAGTGTTTTGCAGCTATTTTTTCAACGACCTAACTTACCTCACAATCCGTAATTTTCTATGGAAATGCCGCATATCAAACAGCCGCATATTTTTAAGCCTTTAACCCATCACCAGTACAATAGATTATAATATTTTTATAAAAAACAATTTTTCATTAGAAGAATAGAAGTTCCTAAATTATTTTAAAATAAAAAATATTAATTATTATAAATATAATCTTAAAAAAAATAGTAGTACCGTCAAAACAAAACCCTTATAGGGATTTATCTTTATACACATTATTAGAGTTTTTAGATTATACAAGTAGAATTAATATGATAACACATATCTCTTAATGTATATATAAAAAAAAAAAAATCGTTTTTTATATACTGATAATGAAAATTTTTAACTCTACAAGTGAGGTTAAAAGCAGAGTAGTCGGTACTGTACCGGTATCGATCATATCGGTCGATACGTATCGATTTTAAAGTAAAATGAAACAGTATCAATAGCGTACCGTTTCGGTTTTGTATCGGATTGTACCGGTTATTGGTCAATATCGATATGTACTGGTGCGTACCAGTTGGTAGAAGATTTTGAATTTTTTTTTATCACTTATTTGATTTTTTAAACCAATTTTTAATATTTTTGTCTTGATCATTTTTATTTTTTTTCATAATTACATTTAAAAATAAAATATGTTAATTAAATTAGGCTATTAATTTAATTAATAATAAATTATTATATATTTTATATTTATTTATTTGATGTTTAAAAATTTTGAATATTAAATACTTATAACTTTAAAATTTATATTTGCATATTAACATATATATATATATATATGATAATATGAATGTACTGAACGTATATTTACACGTGTATATAATACATATTTTATTAAGAAACTTAAAAATAGATTATTATAAATATATATTTGAAAAATATCGAAAAACTCGAAACGGCACGTCAAAACACACCGGTACCAGTACGTATCAGTACCAGAACAAAAATAGTACGCTTACCGGTACGGTACTGACTACTTTGGTTAAAAGACTGTCACATATTTCACTTTTTTATTAATTTTTTTAATATACAATAAGGTTATGTGTCATGCTGCTAACCATACTTGTGAAGTTTAAAATTTTCATTGATAGCATATGAGATAATTTCTCTAAAAATAAAAAACCAATTAAAAAAATTAAACATATGATAATCTCTTAATCTTACTTGTAAATTTAATCTTACTTGTAAAGTTAAAAATGTTCAGTATATAAAAAAAAAATCGTATGTTTTTTATGGCTTCTAAATTTTAACCATTTTAAATATTTTACCAACTCGAAGTTTTTAAATCTTAACACTTTTTTTTTTCTCTCTCTTACAATGGTTTTCTTTAGTAAGTTCTTTATAATTTTTATGTAACACATCAACTATTATGAAAACTGAGTCCATAGGGACTCATAGAGAATTTTTGAATTTCATTAAAGGGTTTTTTGGTCATATTTTATCATTTTTATGGGTATTTTTGACTTGTCACAAAAAAATTTTAGAGAATCAGAGGCATTTCTTTAAATGTCCAAAAAAAAGTTAATAAATATATTATTATTAATAAATATATATTTCAAAAAAATATTTTATTTTCTTAGGTCGATTTAGTATCTATATCCGACCCGCTTGAAAAAAAATTAAAAAATTTATTTTTATTTTTAATGATGTATTTAAAGTGGTTAGTTCACATATTGACTCGCGAATCGATTTAAGATCCGTACTCGACACGTTCGGAGAAAAAGTTTAAAAAATAAATTTATTTTACTAATTATTTTTATTTTAATTTTAAATGATGAATTTAGAGTGGCTGATCCGCACGTTGACTCGCGAGTTGATTTAGGATCCATACTCGATCCACTTGGAGAAAAAGTTTTAAAAAATATTTTATTAATTATTTTTATTTTTATTTTAAATGATGCTTTTAAAGGGGTTGATCCGCACGTTGACTTGGTGGTCGATTTAGAATCCGTACCCAACCGGCTAGGGGAAAAAGTTAAAAAAATTATTTTATTAATTATTTTTTAAAATTTTAAATGATGTATTTAAAGGCGTAAGTATGTGCATTGAGTTGCGGATCGATTTAGGATTCGTACCCGATCCGTTCGAAAAAAAAAAGTATAAAAAGAGAGAGAAAAAAACGAACTTGCTACTAACCTTTATGAGAAAATCGATCCTACGAGAGAATAAAATATAAATCACAATTTATTTTTTATTTTTGCCTCCTATAAATAAAAATACACAGTATACAATAAAGTTTAAATATTTAAAAATATATATATATAAATAACATTTGAAAATACATTTATATTACGTAATTTATAAATAAACAATTATTATAAATTTAATTTTCATAATTAACAAAATATAATTATATTAAAATTATTACAATTTTAAAATTAAAAAATTAATTATTATTCAAAAAAATATAATTTTAAAATTAATTTTTTATTATTAATTAATTAAAATTTTATATAAAAAAAATTAAAACTACAACCCGACAAAGCGGGGGTCTTTTTCTAGTGAGTAATTATTCTTCAATTCTATTAAACAAAAATAGATTATTGTTATAGAAAAATATGAAAACTTAACCATTGTAAATAAAATATTGATAAATCTAAACTGAAATACACCGGTATTGATACATACTAATACCAAAACAAAAATTGATACCCTACTAGTAGTGGTGAGTAATAATCAATTGGAATCGATTTAACCGACTGAAACCGACCAAAAGATAATTCGAATCAATTTATTCATTTTCGATATTTATTGGTTAGGAAAAATAATTTATTTGGTTAGTTCGATAAGTTATCAGTTTTCAAAATTGATAATCGAAAAGTCCAAACTAATCGATCCTATTAATTTATTTTTAAATAAATGTTTATATATAATATAAATACACTATAATTTATCTAATATTTTCAAATCATATATACAATAATATATAATTTATCTTATATATTATAAAATATATAATATAAATATAAAATAACTTTTGTATAATAATATGAATAATATATATTTTGAATAGTTAAACCAATCAAATTGATTGAATTGATCGACTTAAGTTGGTTTCGATTATTTTAACTAGTCATTTAATTTAATTTAATTTGATTTGATTCGATCTCTTATTTCAAGTGAGATCGATTAATTTGTTTTTCAAATTTTCAAAATCAAACCGATCGAAAGTTCTTCCTTAAACATCAGTATAATACTAACTATTTTGATTGAAAGAATTCTCGAAAGAATTCTCATTTTCATAGGATTAAAATATTAAATCAATTAATAGATAAAAAAAATTTGAGCCTACTTGATAAAAGAATGGGATAATGATCCCAACAGCCCCTGAAGTTTATCAAATCTTCTATTGTGATTCCTGTACTTTAAAAATGTTCAATGTGGTACTTGAACTATCAAACCATGTATCAATGTTGTACCTTGACCTAACACCGTTAAAATATAGATGATGATGTGGCATTGACCAATCAGGTGATGACACGTGGCAGCACCTGATATTTTAAAAATTTATATTTGAATTTTTGTAAAAAAAATTTAAAAAATTTATATTTAAAAAAATTAATATCTATTGTTTTTAAAAATTTATAAAAAAATTTAAAATTATATTTTTAAAAATTAAATATATATTTTTAACAAAATTATTTAAAATTTAAAAAAGAATTAAAAATTTTAAAAATATAAAAATTTAAAAATTCTTTAAAAATTAAAAAATTATTTTAAAAATTAAAAAAAAAAATATTTAATTAAAATAATTTTTAAAATATAAAATATTTTAAAATTACTTGTGAAAAAATTTATAATATCTGAAATTTTTTTAAAAAATATTTTTAAAAATTACAAAAATCAAAAATCAAAATATAAAATTAAATTATTTTATTGTTTTAATTTTTTAAAAATATTTATTAAATAAAAAATATTAAAATAATTTTAATAAAAAAACATATTTAATTTTTAAAAATATAATTTTAAATTTTTAATATAATTTTTTTAAAAAATAGATATTGATTTTTTAAAATATAATTTTTAATTTTTAAAAAAATTTAAATTTTTTTAAAGTTTTTGTACAAAAATTCAAATATTTAAACTTATATTTTAATTTTTGTTAAAAATATTTCTTAAAATTAAAAGGTGGAGAGAGAAAAAAAATATTTTTTTAAATTAAAAGTAATATTTTTTTTATTATTACACGTGGCACCACGTGTAAAAGAAAAAAAAATATAATTTTATTTTTTAAATTAAAATAATAAACTTTTTGGTAATACACGTGACATCATTATATGATGCCACGTGTCAAGTTTGTATTGGATACCAAAGTCACGTCATCAATATTTAACAGTGTTACTGACAGGTACTACAATAGCAAATGGAGTGAAAACGTTAAGTACCAAAATAGATATTTTTAAAGTATAAAGATTACAATAGAAGATTTGATAAACTTCAGGGGCTATTGGAGACATTATCCCTAAAAGAATTTTCAATTTACTTGATAAAAACTTTTTTGAGCTTATTAGTATTTTTTTACTTTTTTATATTTTATATACTATATATATTTTATGTATAATATTCATATAATTTATTCCGGAAACAAAAATATATACATAAAAATGTTTGGATCCAATACCAAAGTCACATGCAGTGGGATAAACTGTAGCGATGGTCTATAAAAGTTTACTTAAGCAATATTTAAGGAAACCTGATAAAAGAGTTAACCGGTTATAACTAAAAAAATTTATGGTGGACAAACGTCCGTGATTTTGAAAGGAAATCACGGACTGTGAGGGAAAGGTTTTCCTTTTTTCAATGAGTTATATTTCATATTCAATCATGCTAGGCAATGATTTGAAAGACGAGTTTATGCTGCAGCTGATACAAGTTTTAGAGTCCATTTGGACGGACGGTGAGATTGATTCCAGTGAGATTAAAAACAGTGTAGGTGAGATTAATTACTGTAGCGGTGAGATTGGATACTGTAGTGATGAGATTAAAATCAATGGTGGAATATGTGTTTGGATTCAAAAGCAGCGATGGCGATTAGGTGAATTATAGTGGAAAAAAAAAAAACCATTAAAGACACTAGATTAAAATATGTATATATATAAAAAATAATTATAAATATTAAAATTATATTTATTTTAAATAATAAAAATATATATTAATATTATATTAATATCAAATAAATATAATTTAAAAAGAATATTTTTCATTTTTTATTATTTATGTAATTACTTTTTTTAATTAATTATATAATAATAAAATATATATTTGTTAATTTATTATATAATAATATAATTTATTAATTATGTTAAAAATTATTTTTTTACTCAAAGTAACATGTCAAAAAAATAAAAAGATAAATGCCAAAATTGGACAATGCGCTCCGGTGGGAGGGCATTGCCATCCACTGGAGCTCAAAGCTCAAGTGGAAAAATCAAGCACCAGCACGGTGAGAACATGCTCACCGTGCTGGTGCTTGTTACCAAAATGGTAACTGCGACTCGATTGAGGTCAAAAAATGTCCTAATCGGATTGCATTATGATTTCGTTTGTTTCTAAACAAAGCCTTAGCCTGCTAAGTCCCATCATTTGATTTCACATACATAACTCTTATGAAGGCTTTTGTTTTAATTTTATGATTTAGAATTGTTACCTTTGTCTCCTCTTCACTTTTCAAGGGAAACATCCTGCATAATTAGGGTTTAAACCATTGCTCCTGCCTACTCCTAGGGTCTCTTCATTGCCTTGATAAGGAAAAGGTATAATTATATAGGTTTGTTTGCACAAAAACAGGAGTAATAAACTTTTTTCTTTTGTGGCCAATGAAAATAAGTAACCTTAAAATATGGAAGATTACATATGAAAATGTTTAACCACAAAAAGTAAAATAAATCTACCAGAGGAAGTATGGGAGTACATATGGTTTCATAAGTTGATATCCAACTCCAAGGGCTAGGCTTTTGGCTATCAACTTTCAACATACGCCACTCGCTCGTATATATATATTTTTTACAAAAAAGATCGTAATTTAAGAAATAAAAAAAGAATTGCAGATATTAAAATTCGAATCTAGACTAATTGAATGTCATGTTTTAAAAGTGATTGCATAAGCAAACCAAACTAAGCTAGACTTCAATGCCCAAATTGGTTAGGCATCAAGGGCAGTTACACAGTCAAAACATTGTAAAGTAATAGATACTACTGGTATAGAGGCACAGTAAAGGCTCTTGAACTTTTGGTTATGTCTTGACAACAGGTTCTTGGGTGAATAGGATTACTTGTCTGACCTCAAGCAGGCTATATAACAATTGCGATGCCAAAAAAAAAAAGGAAAGACTACAAAACAAAGAGAAGGAAAAGTTGCATGTATAGATATAATCACATAGGTATTTATAGGGGATAAAATATGTAATATTCTATTCCCTTCGATTTTATTCTTTAGGCAAGAATAATTAGGCATCAATTCATACAACATGAAGGGCCACGGATTTAACCCATAAAAAAAGGGTCAAAATAGGGGGGGGGGGGGGAATGAAAAACCCTGTACATGAAAATTTTCTTAGATTATGATATACTTTGACTGTTCTCATTTAATATATAATTCCTAACTAGCAATATTTGCAATAATCTGATCTATAATTTGCTTCTCCTTTTGACTCCAACTAATTGCATCGAGAAATACCACAGCCTGTGGTATACAATAAAAATTAATGAAATTTTCTTTCGAAAGGGAAATTAGAACATCAGTGGCGACTAGCATCATCACCTTTGCCTTACTCATTGTTCTGAGGATGATAAAGAACTTATCGCCGCGTATAATTATGTTAACTGATTCCATGAAACAGCAAAGTCAGCTTCGAGTTGCTCCCAGTTCGTTCTTGAATATACCATCGATACAGAGCGCAAACAAAAAGCTTGTCGTTGCACCCAACTCATTGCTGGATTGAACGAAGCTCCCACTTACCCTCACCATCAACAAGTCGTAACTCCAAAGCATGGAATGGTATTAGAGCAGGCCGCTGAGAAAACACAATATATATAGCAAAAGAAATAGTTAATTCGAGGGGAAAATGACAATTGGAAAGTGCAACAGTTGATGCTAACTTTGTTGCAATGTATTCATTAGGAAGTGGTGCATCAGATAATAAGATAATCATGATGAGCTATGTTATTCGGATTTGGGTGTGAGTGCCGGACAAGGGTATTTTCAACTTTTTCTAAGATTTTCATGTATTTGAAGTGTCCTTAGAGGATCATATCTTTATACTCATGTCCGGATATGCGTTAGACAAGAGTGTCAGACACGAATACTTCAAGAAAAATGACAAGTCAGAACAACATAGATGATGAGCATCCCAAATATTTTATCATCCACTGGATTAAAAATGTTCTGACAGTAATCAGTTGCATGTTTGTCATTAATTCACTATCCGGTCAAACTACTTGCCTGTGATGAGGTAATAACAGTAATACCCAAATCTTTTGCCAGTCTATAAAGTTGTTCCTCAACATCGACACTCGTGGCACTGCCATTGGAAGAATACCCAGGTAAATTAGACAACTAGTTAGGTTTTTTTTTAACAAAATACATAGGGATTAGTTACATACTTCGTGCACTCGTCAAGGATACCAAATTTAGGTTTGTGGAAGAATAACCGTGCCTGGTAAAACAGAAAGTTTAATATCAAACAACAGAACTCTGTCTGGGATAGATAGTAAAATATTGTTGTTCAAACATGGCCTGAAGGTGCAAAAGTTAGCTTAACTCACCATGCCTAATCTCTGCTGTTCTCCAAGCGAGAGGATGTCTTCCCAATTGATATTAGCATCCCAACCACCTTCCTCCCTTTCTAAAAGATAATTCAATCGAACATTTTCAAGAATAGTTTTCAAACGTGCATCAAGAATGGTGGTGGTGGTGTCTGCAGATTTTTGACCTGAAAATTTTGCATGTTCACAATTCCCAAAAATATAGACAACTTCAATACGTTGTTTTTGGAGAAGTCATTGAAGAAATAAAAGAGTAACTTTGACACCAATACACACAAGAAATGATATCATTCTACCATGCTTTTTAAACTGTTACTGTTATTCTTAATGATAGTGAGAGAGATCAGATATATTCTCATGTGAAACCCCTAGATGGAAATATGAGCATTTTGAACTTTAATTATAGTCCATGTCCCTTGATAACTCATCCCAAGAGGAAAAAAATGCAAATACCAATTGCCCAAATTCCAGATAATTTTATTCTTTTTTGAAACATGAAAACCCAATGTAGTTTTCATTAACAACTATGTTTTGGGGGCAGAGGAAGACCAAGTAGGAAATGGATGAAAATTATAACAAAAGGACCTCAATCTTTACTGAGCTTAGTGAGAATATGATCCTGAACAGAGCACAATATGAATATGATTCTTAAAGTCAACCCTACATTGAGGGAAAAGGCTCAGTTTCTTCTTGTTGTAACAAATCTTTAATAGACAATTACACATCTAAACGGCACCTCTTTTTGTACCATCTAACTTGAGAGTCTAGAAAAGTAGTCAAAATTAACTCATCCACCGAAAGCGTGGCAACACAAGCAATGTCTTTTTTCATGGTTCTATCCTTGGAACAAAATGACCATTCAATCATAAATAAATAGTAGATATCAAAATTGAAACATAAAAGATAAGGAAAGCAATGCAACTTATGCAAGTAGGTTACCTTTTCCATACAACTTTAATTCTCTCAGCTCTGCTTCCTCACGAGAGAGAGGATATATGATTTGATCCCTTAAAGTTCCCAAGCATGTATATGGTCGCTGAGGAACATAGAAGATGCTGCAACCCGATACAGCCTCTTCATCAAAATGGTGGGATGGTTTATAAAGCCTTCCACTCACAATGGGCCAGAGACCTCGAAGTACTCTGAAAACAGAACTTTTTCCGCTCCCATTTGGACCTTAAGAGATTAAAAGCATGTCAGATGTAAATCTCCTATCAAGGCGAACAATAAAAATTCCTATACTAACCAGTTACAAGCAGGCTTTTTCCTGGTACTACTTCACATGTCAACTGCCTAGCCAACAGCTTCTGTGCTGGAGTAATTATATCCACCTTGGCAAAAGAAATAACATCTTCAGCAGAGAGGCCAGTCCTCTGAGACTGCGACAAGTTACTAGTGCTCAAATCCCCTGGTTAGACGACAATCTTGTTAGATTAAATGTGCAACATTTAGGCAACCGATAAGCTATAAAATAAATAAATTGAAAGACAAAAGCAGATGAGTAAGAAAAGAAGTTGATCATAATCAAATAGATATGGAGCAGTGGCTGACCAACAAAAATATTTATGATGGCCAGAAGCAAATACATCACAAGAACGACTTTCTCATGTGATACATATTATGAGCATAAGTACGTCAAATTGAAACACAACCTACATTTTAAATCCCATGTTTTGGTAAGGCCCAACAAATCGATGTATTCTGGTTTTTGTTGAAATGTCCTGAAGTAAGGAACAATGTATGCAGTGTCACATTGTAAGCAGCTTACATGCACATGCTCCTAACTGTTATATTAACCTAATTGAGTCTAAATTATAAGAACTTCATTAGTCCATTGGTACCTTATCAACAAGCACACTAACTTCTATGCATTTATATTGTTGTAATTTATGAATTACTCCTTGAAGATACCAACAGAAAACCTCAATCTCCAAACATGTGATATTTGAATTCTGTAAAGCTTTTTCACACTCAGCACCAGCAGATTAAAAAAGGAAAGATCTCAAAAGAATGCTAGAAACTATGAGAATCTGACTAAAATCTTTTGATGCCATTGTTTCAACAAAAATAAAGAGAATACATAAAAAAGAAATGCAAAGAAATGCAAGGTATAAACAACCACTAGGAGAGAGTAAATTAGATATACCAGACTGAGCAGCATCAAGAAACTCTTGAAGCTCAAAAATTCGGTTGATGCTCCCAGATAGCTCAAGAAACTTTCTATGCAATTCCAGGATGTCACCAAAGGCTAAAAAGCTTTGAGACACAACAGATGCCAGGAACCGCAGTGCATGTGCAAGCTCACCTAAAAAATAGTTTAGTACTTTCAGAGACAGAGAGAGGATGGAGAAACCAGAAAGTACTACAAAATCGAGTCAGATATCTCACCTTGAGTAGAAACTAAGGCTCGGTCCCCCCTTTGTTCCAAGGCATATAATAAGCTCAAACCCCAAGTAACATTATGTGGAAGCTGTTTTGTGACAAAATCATCAAGTATACCAAACAGCCATTTCTTCTTCAAAAGAAGCAAAGAGTGATCAAGAAGCTCCCTAAATCTTGACTCAACCATCTGTTAAATATAAGAAACATAGAATTAGAGACAGGGAAGGGAAATTATGGGGAAATTTCATAATGCATGCTCAGCAGCAAACCATGCAAAGGGGGGAAAAAATAGTGAGCAAAAACCTGAAGTCCTGCCATTTCACTATAAAACATTCCTTTATATAATAATAATAACAAGAGAGGGAGGGCATCAATCAAACAATGTCTGCCTTTGAACAATAAGCTAGAAAACATTTATACCAAACTTATTTTAGTTACACATGGAACCTGCAACATGTAGATATCTTCTTATCAAGGATTGACATTTTAAACAATTCTTGATGCAAAATTCAAGCTTGTATGAAACCAGTGGGAACATTACAAAAAAGAGTTTATTTTGTTGGGTTTCAGTCCAGGCATGTAAAATGTAAACTATAGCTGTGCGACATAAACATAAGGTGTATTCAAACTTCCAGTTGCTAACCTATAGAAAGATTAATATACTCCAGATTTCGGTCTACTTTTCCACAAGGAAATTTCTACATCAGCATCAACAATGATGGAAACAACAGTTGGCATTCAAATGCATCAGACACAACAATGAATTCAAGTATCTTACAGCTTTTTCTCGAGCACCGCCTCCAAAGAAAGCAACAGATTCAGCATGAGTGCGCAGTCTTTCGTGCATGAACCTAATTAAAATATAGTATAAGTTATTAGAATGATATATGCGGCAATATCCAGATATTCATAAAATTACACACATGCACCTATGTGACAACATGTTTTTTATATTACATATCTCTGTCAATGCTTTAAAAACTTAACAGGTAATGAACTGTAAGAGTATGAGAAGACCTGAAGTTGAAAAGTTTAACCAAGGCAAAACTCATTGTTAAGACATGACAACATCACATCATAAACCTTAAAATAATTAATTAAAATATTAAAATATGTTGAAATCCCTGATTTACATGTAAATCCCTGATTTAGTGTAGTTTACTGTCCCTAATTAGTGTAGTCTACTGTATCCCTGATTTAGTGTAGTTTACTGTCCCTAATTAGTGCAGTTTACTGTTTCACTAATTTAGATACTTAATTTGTTCCATAACTCTAGACCATAATTCTAGGATAATTCTAGGAGAATTTATTTCATAGTTATATTATAAATAAGTGCTGTGTATGTACAGTTTTTCATATAATTCAATACAGAAAAGCTCTATTTCTGTTTTCTCACCTGTTTTCTCTCCTTTTCTGTTTTCAATGTTTTCTCACCATTTTTGTTTTCATGGTATCAGAGCCTAGGGTTTTCTAACCTTAGCCATCAATGGTGAAAACCACTGTTGACAGCATAGAGTCTTCATCTACTGAAACCACTGAAGAAACGGAGGTCATGAACACCATGAATTCAAATGGGTCTGACAACTCCAATTTTCAATTCACGGTTGAGATACTCAATGGGAAAAACTTTCTCGAATGGGCTCAATCAATCAAACTTGTGATCGAAGGAAAAGGCAAACTTGGATATCTCACCGGTGAAACAAAGAAGCCATCCTCAATTGATGCTTCTCTGCAAAAATGGAAGTCAGAGAACTCGATGGTGACTGCGTGGCTGGTCAACTCCATGAAGCCTTCCATCGGAAAAACCTATATGTTTCTTCCATCAGCAAAAGAAGTTTGGGATGCCGTTCGTGAGACATACTCTGATGTGGAGAACTCTTCTCAAATATTTGAGATTAAAACCCAACTATGGCAAATGAAACAAGGAGAAAGAGAAGTTACTGATTACTACACTGAGATGAAATCTCTATGGCAGGAACTTGATCTGAGTTATGAAGAAGATTGGGAATGCTCTGGAGATAGTGTAAGGTACAAAAAAAGGCTAGAGAATGAAAGAGTCTTCGAATTTCTGGCTAGACTCATTCAGGAGTTAGATGAGGTCAGAGGAAGAATTCTTGGTTGGAAACCTCTACCTTCCATCCGTGAAGTCTTCTCAGAAGTGAGGCGAGAAGAAAATAGACGCAAGGTGATGCTAAAACCCAAGAACTTTACTGAACCAGAAACAGCTGCACTGATGTCAAAAAGGGCACCGAATGGGTCAAGTCAGAATCAACAGAAAAAAAACCCTGGTGTGAACACTGTCACAAAACTGGGCACACCAAGGATACTTGCTGGGAGTTGCATGGAAAACCACCAGACTGGAAACCAAGGCAAATGAACAAAGGCCGTGGATATCAAGCCTCTGTTGATGATCAGACCGAGAGAAAGATGGAGGCTACCAACAATGATAATCAGTCAAAAAATACGTTCAACCAAGAACAGATGGAGCAACTTTATAAACTGTTTTCAAGCCTTCAAACTGCTTGTCAGTCTTCCAATCATGTGTCCTCTGGTTCACTAGCACACAGAGGTAATTTTTTGAGAGCCTTAAACACTATTTCCCTAACCAAAAACCCTTGGATTGTTGACTCTGGTGCTTCTGACCATATGACAAGCAATTATCACATTTTTTCTGCATACTCACCTTGTGCTGGCAACATTAAAGTTAAAATTGCAGATGGGTCACTCTCTACAGTTGCTGGAAAAGGAACTATAAAACTCACTGATTCTGTAACTCTAGAAACTGTCCTCCATGTCCCAAATCTGTCTTGCAATTTATTATCAATCAGCCAATTGACAAGAGATTCTAATTGCCTTGCTAAATTTTTTCCCTCTCATTGTATTTTTCAGGACCTATCATCGGGGAAGATGATTGGCAGTGCTAAGGAATGTGAGGGACTCTACTACTTTGATGAGGCAAATATGAGTAGACAGCTTCAAGCTACAAACTGTAATTCTGCATCTGGTTCTAGGGAAAGTGAAATTATGTTATGGCATTTTAGAATGGGTCATCCTAGTTTTCAGTACTTAAAACACTTGTTTCCTTCTATTTGCTCCAATAAAAAAGACTTTGTTTTTCAGTGTGAAATCTGCCAATTGGCTAAACATCAATGTACTTCATTTCAAAAATCAAAATACCAACCTTCAAAACCATTTACTATGATTCACAGTGATCTATGGGGACCCTATCGTATTTCTACTCGCACTCACACAAATTGGTTTGTTACATTTATTGATGATCATACTCGGGTTTGTTGGGTTTATCTCTTAAAAGACAAAACTGATGTTCGTGATGTGTTTAAAAATTTCCACTCCATTGTTAAAACACAATTTCAAACTCACATTCAGATCTTGCGTACGGATAATGGAACAGAATACTTTAATTCTATTCTGGGAGATTATCTGAAAACTAATGGAATAGTTCATCAAAGTTCGTGTGTCAACACTCCACAGCAAAATGGGGTAGCCGAACGAAAAAATAAACACTTGCTTGAAGTAGCTCGTGCATTGATGTTTACTAACAATATGCCAAAAATGTTCTGGGGAGATGCTATTTTAACATCTGCCTATCTTATCAACAGGATGCCTAGTCGAGTCCTTTCCTTTGAAACTCCACTCAATACCCTTAAAAAAAAAATTCCCACTTCACGTTTACCCTCTAATTTACCACTCAAGGTGTTTGGATGTACTACATTTGTTCATGTTCACTCCCCTAATAGAAGTAAACTAGATCCTCGAGCTATCAAGTGTGTGTTCATTGGTTATTCTCCTACTCAAAAAGGGTACAAGTGTTTTGATCCTTCCACAAAAAAGGTCTTTGTTAGTCTTGATGTTTCATTCTTCGAAAACACTCCTTTCTTCAAAAAAACTTCTCTACAGGGGGAGATTTCTAGTGAAGATCGTTTTTTGGACTTTGAACTTCTTCCTTCTCCACCTATTCCTCATACTAATCTGCCATATACAGAAGGAAACTTGAACTCGGGGGGAGATGTGGAAGAACAGAATGATAGGGAGATGCTAGTCTATTCAAGAAGGCCAAAATCAAGACATCAAGAGAACCTCACACCTGAAGCACCAAGAAAGTCTAACCCGGTGATAGCTCCAATTGTGAGTGAGTCAACAACAAACACAGGTATTTGTAATACTTCTGATATTGATTTACCTATTGCTCTCAGAAAACAACCTCGTTCATGTACACTCCATCCTATTTCCAAATTTGTGTCACACAATAATCTTTCTACTGTTTTTCGAGCATTTGTCTCTAATCTCAATAGTACAGAAATTCCAAAGAACATACAGGAGGCACTGGCTATTCCTGAATGGAAGAATGCAGTAATGGAGGAAATGAAAGCTTTAAGAAAAAATGAAACTTGGGATGTGATGGAGTTACCGAGAGGGAAGAGACAAGTAGGCTGCAAGTGGGTTTTTACTCTGAAATACAAAGCAGATGGAACAATAGAAAGATACAAAGCTCGTCTTGTCGCCAAAGGTTTTACACAAACTTATGGCATTGACTATACCGAGACATTTGCTCCCGTGGCAAAGCTGAATACAGTTAGAGTTCTTTTATCTTTGGCATCTAATTTGGATTGGCCACTTCAGCAACTTGACATAAAAAATGCCTTTTTGAATGGTGAATTAGAAGAGGAAGTTTATATGGAAATGCCACCAGGTTTCAGTAATGGGCATCGAGACAACCAAGTGTGCAAACTCAAAAAGTCACTTTATGGCCTCAAACAGTCCCCTAGAGCATGGTTCGATAGGTTTGCCAGAGTTCTAAAGAAACAAGGGTATCAACAGGGACAATCAGATCATACTTTGTTTTTCAAACAAACCGAGGGTGGAAAGAAGACAATTCTGATTGTGTATGTTGACGATATAATTCTTACCAGGGATAATGAAGTGGAAATGGAAAGGTTGAAAAGTGTTCTCAACACAGAATTCGAAGTAAAAGATCTGGGGCAGATGAGGTATTTCTTGGGAATGGAAGTCGCAAGATCAAAGAAAGGAATCAGCGTGTCTCAAAGAAAATATGTCCTCGACCTCTTAACAGAAACTGGTATGCTTGGATGCAAACCAAGTGACACTCCAATCGAAGCAGGGAAGAGGACAGATGATTATGGGGAACTGGTTGACAAAGACAGATATCAGAGACTAGTTGGCAAGTTGATTTACTTATCTCATACTAGACCTGACATTGCATTTGCAGTAAGTGTAGTAAGTCAGCACATGCATTCACCAAAGGAAGCTCACTTGGAGGCTGTTTTTAAGATACGTAGATATCTTAAAGCTTCACCTGGTAAAGGATTATTCTTCAAGAAGAATGACAGCAAAGGAGTAGAAGTCTTTACAGATGCAGACTGGGCAGGATCTGTTGAAGATAGAAAATCCACTTCTGGATATTGTACCTTTGTATGGGGAAATCTAGTAACTTGGAGAAGTAAAAAGCAAAGTGTAGTGGCTCGGAGTAGTGCTGAAGCTGAGTTTAGAGCAGCTGCTCAAGGAATATGTGAAGCATTATGGCTAAGGAAACTCCTAGAAGAACTACAAGTCACTGTAAAGTTTCCCATTAAACTTTACTGTGATAACAAAGCAGCAATAAATATCTCTCTCAATCCAGTCCAACATGATCGAACCAAGCATGTGGAAGTGGATAGACATTTCATTAAAGAAAAGGTGGAGAAGGGAATCATTTGCATGACCTATGTTCCTACACAAGATCAAACTGCAGATATCTTCACCAAAGGGCTTACAAGACAAAAATTTGATGATTTCATAAACAAGTTGGAAATTGCTGGAAATCAGAGATTGACAGTTGGAATCCCAAGGCTGGAAATCAAGGATTTCCAGCTTGAAACCCAATGCTGGAAATCAGGGATTTCCAGCTGGAAACCCAAGGCTGGAAATCAGGGATTTCCAGCTGGAAACCCAATGCTGGAAATCAGGGATTTCCAGCTGGAAACCCAAGGCTGGAAATCAGGGATTTCCAGCTTGAAATTAGCTGTAAATACTATCAAATTCCTACCTTTTAGGGATTAAGTAAACCCTTCCTTCATGTATAAATACCTTGTAATAGACTAGTTCAAAAATAAGAAATAACAAAACCTTTCTTCATGGTATCAGAGCTATAGGCTCAATTTTTCTGGAATTTGAAATCTGTCCAAGAACAGAATTTCTGCTAAATTTTTTTTTTCTTTTTTCAGCCTTCATAGCTGAATTTCTGGTCACTGATCAGCAGCCTTCATTGCTGATTTTTCTTTCAAAATTTTTTCTGGGATTTGAAATCTGTCCAAGAACAGAATTTCTGCTAAATTTTTTTTTTCTCTCTTTTTTCAGCCTTCATAGCTGAATTTCTGGTCACTGATCAGCAGCCTTCATTGCTGATTTTTCTTTCAAAAACAATCACTTTACAAAATGTCTTCCATGACCGAGCTACTTCTTTCAAAAACAATCACTTTACAAAACAAGGATAACCTCTGGTGTACCCACTGCAAAAAGCCCCGTCATACTAAGGAGCACTGTTGGAAGCTTCATGGCAAGCCACAAAGTTCTCAATGGAATAGAGGACCTAAAAGTGGAACACAAAGAAGCCAGGTGCATATGACTCAATCAAAAGAAGACAGATCAAATGAGTTCCATGGTGGAGAACAGAATGAATTCAACAAAGGAGACATTGAACGGCTAAGATCACTTCTTGATTCATTAGAAAAGTTTACGGGTACCTGTTCCTTGGCAAATTCTGGTAAGCCTCATTCCTTATATGCTTTAAGTGCCGCCAATTTTGAATTTTCAAACTCTTGGGTTATTGACTCTGGGGCAACCGATCATATGACTCATTCTTCACACAAATTTCTCACATATCATCCGTGTCCTAGCAACAGAAAAATAGTCATTGCTGATGGATCTTTGGCCACTGTTGCAGGCAAAGGAGACATTGTTCTAAGCCCATCCATTATTCTTAAAAATGTGTTACATGTACCCAAGTTATCTACAAATCTTGTGTCTGCTTACCAACTTACAAAAGATCTAAACTGCAATATGATTTTTTCTCATATTTCTTGTGTATTTCAGGACCAAGTTACGAGGAGGACGATTGGACATGCTAAGGTGAGACATGGCCTTTATTATCTTGAGTTACCTAGTGAACAAGTGAACAGTGAAAACAAATCACCTATCTCGTTTCTCTCCAATAACTCTCCTTGCAATAAAGACCAAATTTGGCTTTACCACTTTAGACTTGGCATCCTTCCTTTAGTGTTCTTAGTGTCATGTTTCCATCTTTGTTTAAGAATGTTAGTTTAAATGAGTTTCACTGTGAGGTTTGTGAATTTGCTAAACACCGACGTGTGTCCTTTCCTTTGAGTAATAAAAGAACTACTGTTCCTTTTTCTTTGATTCACAGTGATATTTGGGGTCCATCTCGAGTTCCCAACATTTCGGGGGCTCGTTGGTTTGTCTCATTCATAGATGACTGTACTCGAGTTTCATGGATTTATTTGTTAAAACAAAAATCTGATGTGAGCAACATTTTTCCTATTTTTCATACAATGGTCAAAACTCAATTCAATGTTAGAATTAAGAAGTTGAGGACTGATAATGCTAGGGACTACTTTAATCAAACTTTGTCTCCATACTTTCAAAAATAGGGAATTATTCATGAATCTTCTTGTGTTGACACACCCCAACAAAATGGAGTTGCCGAAAGGAAAAATGGTCATTTGTTAGCCTCTGTTCGTGCTCTTTTGTTTCAACAAAATGTTCCAAAAACCTTTTGGGGGGAAGCAGTCCTTACTGCAGCTCATTTAATAAATCGTATCCCCTCTCGAGTTCTTGATTTTAAAAGTCCAATGGAGGTGTTTTCTAAGTATTTTTCAGATTTCAATATGTCTATGAAGTTAGTCCCTCGAGTTTTTGGATGTGTCTCATTTGTTCATGTTCACTCTAATAGTCGAAGCAAGTTAGATCCTAGAGCAGTCAAGTGTGTATTCATAGGATATTCACCTACTCAAAAAGGGTACAAGTGCTACAATCCTATTACTCGTAAAACCTATGTCTCTGCTGATGTTACTTTTGCAGAACACGAAAGCTATTTTTCTAGCCCTTATCCTCAGGGGGAGGCATCATTTATGGAGGATAAGGATTTGTTCTTGAGAGAACCATCAATGGTGGTTAAAATATCTCCTGTACAAACAGAACCCACTCCTGAAAGACAACTTACCTCTGAACCTTGTGAACTCATAAATCCTACTCTCACAAAGCCACTACAGGTCTACTCAAGAAGGATAAAGCCAGTGATCAATCCTGTGCAAGTTCAAGAAACCAAATCGTCACTTGGAACTGAGGTAAGTCCTTCTACTGAGATATCCCCTACTGTTCTTGATTTAGATTTGCCCATAGCCACAAGAAAAGGTGTTAGAAAATGCACACAACATCCTTTATCCCATTTTGTGTCATTTGAAAAATTATCAACCCCACACAAAACCTTTCTTACCCATCTAAACACTGTAGACATCCCACAGACCTTATCGCAGGCACTTGGCAAAGAGGAATGGAAGCATGCAATGAGAGTAGAAATGGAGGCCTTGGAGAAAAATAAAACATGGGAGCTAACAGAATTACCAACTGGAAAGAGACTAGTAGGATGCAAATGGGTCTTCACAGTGAAGTATAAGTCGGATGGATCCATTGAGAGGTATAAAGCAAGACTAGTAGCCAAGGGATATACACAGACCTATGGGGTGGATTATCAAGAGACATTTGCACCAGTGGCGAAGATGAACACAGTAAGGGTATTATCCCTAGCAGCAAATTATGATTGGCCTTTACAACAGTTCGATGTGAAGAACGCCTTCTTACATGGTGATCTTGAGGAGGAAATTTATATAGAAGTACCACCTGGTTTTGGAATAAATCTGGACAAAAACAAAGTGTGTAAACTGAAAAAAGCATTGTATGGGCTCAAACAATCTCCCCGGGCATGGTTTGGAAGATTTACCAAAGCAATGGTGAATATGAAGTACAAACAGAGTCAGGGTGATCATACATTGTTTATCAAGCATTCGGCTTCAGGGGGAGTCACGGCATTGATAGTTTATGTGGACGATATAATTGTAACTGGGAATGATCCAGATGAAAAGGAGGCTCTTCGGAAGTATTTAGCAAAAGAGTTTGAAATAAAGGACCTTGGAAAATTGAAGTACTTCTTAGGAATAGAAGTAGCTCGGTCCAAGGAAGGAATCTTTGTTTCACAGCAAAAATATGTTCTTGATCTGTTAAAAGAAACAGGTAAGCTTGGTTGCAAACCATCAGATACGCCTATTGAGCCAAATCATAGATTAGGAGAATCTGTGGAAGGAGAACCAGCTGACAAAGGCATGTACCAAAGACTTGTGGGGAAGCTAATCTATCTATCACACACACGACCTGACATTGCATATGCAGTGAGTGTTGTGAGTCAGTTCATGCAAAATCCTAAAGGTGTCCATCTCGCTGCAGTATACCGGATCCTACAATATTTGAAAGGCAATCCAGGAAAAGGGGTTCTCTTTAGAAAAGGCACAAGAATGGAACTAGAAGCATACACAGATGCCGATTATGCTGGCTGTGTTACTGACAGAAGATCAACATCTGGGTATTGTACTTTCATTGGCGGAAATTTGGTAACCTGGAGGAGTAAGAAACAACCAGTTGTAGCAAGATCTAGTGCTGAGGCAGAATTTCGATCAATGGCACAAGGTATTTGTGAACTGTTATGGCTCAAAATTATACTAGATGACTTGAAGATTAAATGGGAGACTCCAATGAAGTTGTATTGTGATAATAAGTCTGCAATCAACATAGCTCACAATCCAGTTCAGCACGACAGAACTAAACATGTGGAGGTTGACAGACATTTCATTAAGGAGAAACTTGAAAGTGGATTGATTTGCACTCCCTATATTTCTACAAAGAACCAGCTAGCAGATGTCTTAACTAAAGGACTGATGAGTTCAGCATTTCAGCAGATTGTAGGCAAGCTAGGGATGGAAAATATCTACTCCCCAGCTTGAGGGGGAGTGCTGGAAATCAGAGATTGACAGCTGGAATCCCAAGGCTGGAAATCAGGGATTTCCAGCTGGAAACCCAATGCTGGAAATCAGGGATTTCCAGCTGGAAACCCAAGGCTGGAAATCAGGGATTTCCAGCTGGAAACCCAATGCTGGAAATCAGGGATTTCCAGCTGGAAACCCAAGGCTGGAAATCAGGGATTTCCAGCTTGAAATTAGCTGTAAATACTATCAAATTCCTACCTTTTAGGGATTAAGTAAACCCTTCCTTCATGTATAAATACCTTGTAATAGACTAGTTCAAAAATAAGAAATAACAAAACCTTTCTTCAGAAATGATTAACATATATGATCCAACTTGAGGGGGAGTGTTGAAATCCCTGATTTACATGTAAATCCCTGATTTAGTGTAGTTTACTGTCCCTAATTAGTGTAGTCTACTGTATCCCTGATTTAGTGTAGTTTACTGTCCCTAATTAGTGCAGTTTACTGTTTCACTAATTTAGGTCCTTAATTTGTTCCATAACTCTAGACCATAATTCTAGGAGAATTTATTTCATAGTTATATTATAAATAGGTGCTGTGTATGTACAGTTTTTCATATAATTCAATACAGAAAAGCTCTATTTCTGTTTTCTCACCTGTTTTCTCTCCTTTTCTGTTTTCAATGTTTTCTCACCATTTTTGTTTTCAAAATATAAATATAAAAATGAGATAGCAACATAACATTCTTCTCATGTTAGAGATTTTGAATGTTCTGATCAAAATCCCTTGCATCATGTAGGCAAGTTTGCTCAAAACAAATATTCGTCTTTGCAGTTTTTTATCTTGCCACTCTTGCCTCATATCTTCGTAATCTAATCTTAACTTCTTTTCTTTTTTTGGCCAATACAATCTAATCTAACTTCAAAGAAAGCCCAAATGACCATCATCTAGGCCAGTGAAATATATAAGCCCAAACATAGGCCCAAAAGACAAACAAGAGTGCTACACATTGACCCAGCTATTCAGTTAATAATAGAAGCCAGAGAGGGATAAAGAACAGGGGAAGGGGATATCACGCTTTGGATTGGTTGGCAAACAAAGAGCTAAACTAGCACTTATCTTAACAGGCAAATGTGTCCTTCCATAGGTATTATTTTGACTTATCTGTTTACTTTGGCCTTTTAGCTGTTACTATACATGGACCAAAAAATTAAAACAGACAAACAAGAAATACGAAAGGGAGATAATGATATGGTAATGGATGGCTTTGCCTAGCAAATTGCAGACTTAGAGGGAAAACTACTAATAAGGGAGTGCATAATGAAGGAGGGGAGAAATGTATAAACATAGAAGAAGCCAAATCTTAAGGATACAGTAACAGAGAGGTTTTTCTTTCATTTCTGTCAAACATAATCTTTTAAGTCTTTTCTTCTTTTCCCTTTTTCCGCTCCACTTTCCAGAACGAGGCAAATCTATGGATCGTTAGATGTTCTAAAACTTTATTGTCTGGCAGCAATATTTATGAAAAATGGGTAAAAATAAATATTTTCAAGCCCTGGACAGTTTCTCAGAGCCACCAGGTTTTATGATTCTTTTGGTTTTACTTTTGAGTTGTGACTACCCAGCTCAGTTCCTGAGCTTCCCTGTTCAAACTACCAGACCAGTCTGGATTTAAAACACCAGTTTATATCGGCATTTTGGCATATGCATGTTCATGCAAGTATTTCCATGTGTAAGTACATCTAGCATTCTTAGTATTAGTAGCATGGATTCTAAACCAGGATCGAATTACCTAAAGGTTCCCTCAAGTTGTTGTTCTCGACTTGTCAAATCACCAAAATCAGGAGTAACAGTCCTTAGAAAACCCAGACCAAGTAACATATATGCATACAAAATGGCAACACCCCTTCTTCCAGTTAACAGCTTCATTCTCCAGGTGAACCTTAAAAATTGCAGCATTGTTAAGAATTTTTCTTAGAAAGATAATGGAGGGAGGAAAGGAATATACACTTTCAAAACCTTGAATCAAGATTAGACAGAAAACAAATAGTGCTACCAAAATAAATCAAGATAATGTACTCACCACAAAATGTCAACAGATGGCTTTACCATTCCAGTAACCAGCCCCGATAAATCAGTTGTTAACTTTTCAAGATCATGAGTTATTCTTTGATCTGCGTCAATATTTTTGCTTGACATGTGAAAGACCTACAAGGAGATGTATGTGATGTGAATTTACCATTGCTGAATTCTAGGTAATAGTGGTGACATTTATAAACACTGCACGCCTGCCAAGTACTCAGGCATCACTGCTTCTGAGCTAATCAAACTACCTGGTAAAATGCATTATTTCTTAAGAAGTTCTTTAACAAATTTTGAGTCAATCTAATCCTCCATCCAAGGGCCAGCCTAGCTGTCAAGTGCCTGTAAACCAAGAAATAGGCTATTTAAAAAAATATTTTTCACTGAGATAGCATGAAACTAGATGTGAAATAAAGCTAGGGATGAGTATAAAACTTCTATGGTAAAATTCATACCACCAAGAATCAACTATAATCAAAGTCTTTTGAAGCACTAACAACATCAAAATAATTTAAAAGGAAAAAAAAAATCTTAGTAGAAAACTGGTGGAGATTATCCATGAAATCTGTAAATGAATGACTGACATTCATTGTCTTCATATGATCCAGAGACCCACTCAGAACTCAGAAGTTTACCAACATGACATTAAGTAATGGAAATATAATAGGGTAACAAACCATGACATTGTTTATCACAAAAAGCCTTTATTATTTAACAGTCACAAGTTACAGGCAAATACAAACCAACAAGTTGGACAAACAGCCCTCTGCATATAAATAGGCTACCCAATCTGCACGTACAGAATATAAAACATACTGAAACACAAAATGAATAGTCTCAAAAGGCATTCTTTTTACAGTATAGGAGAAAAAGCACAGTAATATGAATGCTATAACTCTTTTGGTTGATGGTGCAATCTCTCCTCTTCTGGAAAATCTCAGAAGTCAGAACTTAGTAAGGGATTCGTTAACACGTTTATTTGGGAAGCACAGTAAGATATAAAAAAATTCAGAGAAAGCAATTTCAGTACCTTCAGAAAAAACAAGAAAACCTTCTTTAGACTTCAAGAACATGTAGACCCTGGAGTTGGTGGTACACATTCATGCTAAACCAATCACAGGTACCATTATGATATCAATTTCTCTATTGGTGGTTTGGGAGTACACTCCACTAGCACTAAATCAATGATAATAACACAATATACCCTAGGGTAATTAGGAAGAAATAACATATATACATATATGCCTAAATTGCAGATAAGTAAAATGTCACAACAATTAATAAGTAAAATAACACGGTATCATATTAGCATCAACTCAATAGACATTTCACTGATAGATCTTTCTCTTTTAGTATCTCCCTCTTTTAGTTTACGTATTTCATATAGAGGTCAATACATGCTGAATAGAATAAATTACCTCAAGGAAGGTGCAATGAAAGAAGATGCACCACTTTGAAGAACACTTATACCAATTAATCGAATAAAGGCTGCCTTATCCTGCTCCAAAACATACTTCACAGTTGTTCCTGAGAATTGATGCATTTAAACAACAATAAAATAATCTCTCAGATTTTAAAATGGATAAATATTAAAAGAAATATTTCTAATACCATTCAATGATGCAATCCGATCCGATATCCATGTTCTCGAGATAACAAGTAAAGCAACTGCAAGTAGTTGAGCCCCTTGTTTGTCAAATACGGTAGGCACCTGAAATACAAGAATTTAAGGTTGTAGATAAAAGAATTAAAAACTTGTGTTAGTGGATGAGAACAACAGTTGCTCATTACTTACATTAAGGACTTTGCACCAGGTTTACTCGAATTCAAACATTGAAGATAAGTAAAATATCACAAAAATTAATGCTTCATATGCTCAACAAATGTTATACAACACTATTTAAGCTACTTGTATCAGCTATGTTACAGTTATAGAGGTATATTTGAGAACATTTAGCGAAAGGTGGTCGACTCCATCGTTACTAATCCATAATGGCACTTTCAGAAAAGACAAGTATAACACTTCAAGCATTTATTCTGTAGGATTCAAACTCTATGCTAAAAGCCAATTTAATCAAATATACTATTCCTATAGAATTATTTCTAGGATCTGAAACACTAATGAAAAATCACTCAAGGATAAGCTAGAACTCAACATGAGGAGGCAGGAGCAAAGCCATAACAACTACATAAATCTCCTACTTAATGACCTAGCAAAACAAGACAAGCTATGTTTTTGGGAAACTCATCATTCAAGTCCCATAAAAATTTACAACTTCACAAAGTCAACTATTAATACCTACTTTGGGCACCATAATGGGCAAATCATCCCCTAAGTTCACAAGGTTATATTACGAGAATAAAGAAGGCTCGTCCAAAACATACCAATACTTTAAACATGGCAGCTACTCTCAATGGCAGTACTCTCGGAACCCTTTGGAGTTGAGGAACAATAGGCAACTTAACATCATGATTCACAGAGGGCGATGCTGCTATCACCTCTGATACATATGATTGAGTCTTTGGATTTGAGAATGCAGAGTCCTAGACAAATTCACTCAAAATTTTGCATGAGATAAAACAGATCAGTTTAAACAAAACAAACAAACAAGAAAACCAAGTTTCAGAAGTTTTAAGACCTTTTTAGCTGCAGTGAATGCCCGTTGAACTGCAAATGCATCAGTTTGGCGGTCTGTCTCAGAAAGTTTAGTCAAATCAATCACACCTTCACTTTGTACTGAAGAATCCTCCCTGCAGGGTTTATAGAAGTTCAATTAACACACCATAATAAATGGTAACGTATGCAATACCCACAATTTTATGCGTGGTACCTTTTGTAATGAACTTTCCATCCTCCTTCCCCATCCAAGGACAAAACCACATCATGAAATGCAACTAGTGCTGGACGATGCGATATGGTTATGCATGATGTACCCATAGCTCTAACTTTAGCACAAAATCGCTCCTCCATATCAGTTGTTACAGCACTTGTGCACTCATCAAGAATTGCAAATTTAGGCTTATGGTAGAACAGTCTAGCCATCCCCAATCTCTGTTGCTCCCCGAGAGAGAGTTCATCACCCCAGTTAACCTCTTTCTGAGGTGGATAACGATCCAATAGGTAGTCAAGGTCCACCTGAAAGGACAACAAAGTTAAGAATTATTTTGAAGGTCGCCTATAAAACTCAAAAAGAAATAGAAAGCAATTTTAAGAAAGAGAAAAAAAGAAAAATATTATGAGATGAAACTCATACATTTTTCAACAGGTCCACCATTCCACTATGTGTAAGAGGTTCAACCTCCTGATCTGCAGTCAGAGGATAAATTAGCTGGTCTCGAAGGGTTCCAACGGCTGTATATGGTCTTTGTGGCACATAGAAAATTTCCTTATTAAGATCAGAACCAACCCCAGGTTTCACAATATGGCCAGATACCAGAGGCCAAAGACCACCTAAAACCCGAAAAAGGGAACTCTTTCCACTGCCGTTTGGACCTTCAGCAAATAAAAAACAAAAGATTTATATTGGCCTAAAATCACAACACATCTTAGAAACCCTTTCAAACAGGATTAAGTATTGCCTTTTTCAAAATTTCTCATGAAGAATTCCTAAAAACCACAGCCAGATTAAATTTGGGAAACATGAACATAAAGAAGGGCATCATATATATATAAATAAATATACATACATAAACAAAACGCAGGCATGCAAAACACACACACACATATATATATTATATATATATATATATATATATATATATATAAGGAACAACAAGACTTTTCACTATTCACTGAAAAAGAACAGATACAAGGATATTAATAATTGTCAAAACTTAAAAGCAGGTAAGGTTGCCAAAGGGCTGATGGGGATGAGGAGGTGAGAGAGGGAGTATATTCCCCATCTTCACCCCATCCTTGCTCCAGCCTAAAGCATAAATCCAGGTCTCCGCCTTGTCCGAAAAGAGAATGTTCATTCAAAAAAAAAAAAAGGAACTCTACTTTTTTTTGCAATCAGAATTAAACATATAGCATGTTTTTCTTTCTCCCTCTACACCTGTCTCTAGTCCTCTTATTCAGTTTTCCGTATCTTTTAAGTGCCTCACAGAGAGTGGCTTGGAGTCTTAGCAGAGTACGATGAAATTAAAGAAAATCATAGATGTCTGAGAAAATCTGAACCTTTTCTTGCTTTTATTTAAAAGCTAAAGCAAAGGATTCTAAAAAAGAAAATAAGAATTGTATCCAGAGGATTACAAATTCAATGTTCTACACCAGTTACTGATTTATATTCTTCTTCAAAATTTAATATGTACTGAAATATATGCTATAAAGCAAGATTGTTATCAAATAGAACTGCTACCAGGTTTGATATTTAAACTAAGCCACTCTTAGGTAAATATATCACATCAAGAACAAAACTCCAAGAAAAAGCAGCACTGCAACCAACCAAAACTTGCTGTGGATCATCACTATGTAACGAAATCTACAACAACTTGTTTATGGTAACTATTATTTCAATAAAAGCTCATTATACTTCCTCAACAATAATAGAAATGAATGAAGAAAAGCAAAATAGAAGCATGTTTAAAACACGAGGAGATGGCAACATAAGGCATATTAAAGGTAAAAATGTAAATCACAATTTTTCAAGGGAAAAACAACCTGTAATCAAAAGATTAGATCCTGATTCAACCCTCAGAGAGAGATCCTTCACCAAAACATTTCCAGTTGGAGTGACAACCTGGATAGCATTACAACTATTAGAACAAAAAATATGACAAAGGCATATTAAGAATCATAAATGGTTCAATATCATCTCAAATACCTTGACACCAGAAAACTCAACATAATTAGCTTCAGTTAAGTAATTCCTACTTCCAGCTCTTTGCAGGGACGATTTTTTATCATCAGCACTTAGCTCTCTTGATATGAGCATTAACTCATGAATGCGGTCAGCATAACCACTGGAAGATATTAAAAGAAATAATAAGAATAAAACTTAAGTTATTAGATGAACCAGAAATCTGTCTCTGTCACGTTTTACTTCTTGTAATAATCAACAACTAGTACTGAATGTGCAACATATTCATCATGAAGATTTCAAAGGTTGCTTAGAAAGTGCTTAATGTTCCTCTATCTCTGTCTCACTCAAGTTCTTTCTTGTAATAATCAACAACTGTTACTTAATAAGCAACATATTCATTATGAATTTTAGGGATGCGCGTGGTAAGATTTCAGAGGTTGCTTAGAAAGTGCTTAATGTTCCTCCATATGTTGTTTTTCTTCCAAAAGTTATATCTCTAACACCTCTCAAAAGCCAGAAATTAACAAAGAAATACCTGAGACGATTTAGCCGTCTTGAACTTATAGAAAGGGTTCCCAGGGCCTGAAATAGTGAAATTACAACACTGGTGTGATATCTTAAATTGCTTAACATCTCTGCCCGTCCCAATGTTGAAGTGTCTGGTCTAAGATGGCCAGCAAAGAAAGGCTCAATAATCAAAACAACAGCCACAGTAGCACCAAGATACTTCAACAAGAAGTCTTGAATCATGCCAAACCACCAATGGTCATGAAGTACAACCCTCATGTGCCTAACAAGAGTCTTAAACTTCTGTTGAATATGAGATTCTTCTCTATTTTCTCCACCATAAAATGCTATACTTTCTGCATGGGTCCTTAACCTTGAATGAAGCTGTCTGTATTCTCCTTCCAACTGTTGTTCTTTGGACATTAGTTTCCCAAAAGCAGGAGAGAAGTTTCTTATTGCAGCTCCGGCTCCCAAAACATAGGCCTGCAAAGCAATCTCATGTGTTAATTTGACAACTAGATATGATGGTAATAACTACATTAGCAGAGCAGTTGCCAGAAAATTATGTAAGCCGATAATAAATACAACTGAATAGGAAAAAGAATTACCAATATCCAGAAAATGTATTTTGGGCTAGCATAAGAACAAAGACGCCAAGTATAAAGCAGACCGTCAGTAACTGCTGTCAAATCATCCTGTACAAGCTCACTCAACTCTGAACAGAATCTTGGTACATCACTTGCAATCCGTTGTTCAGGATTCCTAATCCGTCCATCAACGTGTGATACTTTGTAATATGCCATGTTCTGAAATCAAATATTTTTATCAGGAAACAATAGAGAAAACATAGCAATTACAAGGGGAAAAAAAAAAACCTTATAATGCATGTAAATCTAATAGATAAGTGCTTCTTACTTCATGAGAGAACAAACGAAAGTAAAGCAACATCATCCTCAGATATGGAGATTGAATTTGCAATTTATATATCAGATGAATAGTCTCATTGCAGTAATGCTTTCTAAAGCAAAAAAAGGAACTGAGAAAAGGCATCTGGAAGAAAGTATAAATGACTAGATCTCTGGACTGTAGAACAGAATCCTCAGAATTTTCAGCACTCGTAAAGAAAATGTACTCGGTGCTATTACCCCTTCAGATGTATGCTATGTTACAACTTGAATAGGATCTTTTCAAAATTTATATGATTCTGAACTTAACAAGTCTAAGGATTAAGACTTTAGTTCCACAATGCTTTGGTTAAAGATATCACGCACATTTTAAAAGAGTAGATGAAAAAAAAAACAGATAAAAGAATATTAGACAACTGAATATTAAACAACAAACATGTATTCCACTTGCCACTGATTCAGATGTGCAAACAAGATAGTTCACTCATGCAAGAACAGATGAACAACAAAGCATGATTAATGAATTATGATAGGAAAGATACCCGATCCAACCAGATTAAAAAAATGAATATAGTATAGGAGAGAAATAATTAAAAAAAAAAAATCAGCTATAAACAAATTACTCAACACCAAAGGCAGAAAACTACCTCAAAGTAATGTGCATGGATGAGTTTTGTCAGTATTTTTCTGAAACTCAAACTTAAGGTACCAGTTATGTACTTTGAAGTAGAATGAATGGCCGACAGAAGAAAGCACAACAAAATGTTTTCAGATATTAGCCGGAAAAATGATGGTACACGCCGAAGAAAAGCAGCACGGAATAGAAATCCCTGAACTTTTGCTAATCTATTGCTCAAAGCAGTTCTTAGCACCTGCAAAAAAGGTATCAAATAGATGCTTTAGTTAAAAAGAGCACAAAACCCCCTAAAGCTCAAGCTACAAAAGTCTCCTACGTCACATCCCTTTGGAAGGAAATTATACTTCCATGCACCCTTTTTAAAGATTTTTTATCCCAATTGCTATATCTGATGCATGCCACATGGGAAGTGCAAGCTAAAATCATAGGCATGTATGTATCTGTCTGCGAAAATGCTTGCATAACAAAAGCAAATAGATAAAGTGCCTTGGCTTAACCAATTTCCTTCTTATGTGCCTTGGCTTGACCCTGTTTTTGTTTGTGTTATAATTATAGTAAGTAAATATAAACTTTACTTAATTATAGATTGATTTGATTTGATTCGCTAGACTTATTTGATTCTCTAGCTTGTGTAATTTACATACTATACTACTTAAAGATATTGAATAGATAAAATCCTTTCTTCTTCTTTATCACATGGTATCAGAGCTCTTTCTTTTCTATGTGAGACCTTGTTGAGTACCTTGCTCCCTAAAACTTTTTTGTGTGAGACCCTGTTGGGTCTCTTTCTTTCTAAGCCTTTTCTATTTGTGTTGTGACCCTATTGAGTCTCTTTATTTTTGAAATAGTGCCTTCTGATTTGCTACGACAAAATCCATAGGCTAGGTTATAATGGCTAACAACACAAATGTGAAGACAGTGATTTATGATGTTATTCCCACGAATCAAAAATCACTGACCATAAACTTAATGGTAGAAACTATTTGGATTAGAGCAAAACTGTATTGGTGTATCGAAGCATTGATAATGATGATCATCTTACTGATGAGCCACCATACGATGTTGTAGCAAAGGTTTGGTTGAGAGAGGATGTAAGAATATTTTTGCAGATTTAGAATTCTATTGAACCCAAGGTAATTGGTTTGGTTAATCACTGTGAATTTGTTCAAGAAATTATGGATTATTTGGCTTTTTTGTATTCTGGCAAGGGCAATCTTTCTCATATATATGATGTGTGTAAGGTATTTTATCGTCCGGAGAAACAAGGTCTCTTACTAAATATTTTATGAATTTTAAACGGGTGTATGAGTTGAATGCTCTTCTTCCTTTTAGTACTGATGTGAAAACTCAAGTCAACGTGAGCAGATGGCTGTTATGAGTTTCCTTGCAGACTTTTCATCTGAATTTGATGCTGCTCGAACCCAAATTCTTTCTAGTCCAGAGATTTCCTCCCCATGAAATCTTCACTCGACTGTTACGAGCTAAGGGATTATGTACTTGTTTATGCCAATGAGTTTGCCCACTTTACTCTGTACTATGCTTCATTGAAGTCATCTTCCCTTGCAACTACGTCTGCAATTGATCAGTCAGGTAAACCCACTACATGTCTCGTGTCACCCTCTCGCAAATGGGTTATTGATTTTGGTGCTACAGACCATGTAACAAGTGGCATAGGTATTCTCCCTCTTTTGATTCCCACACAAATCATCCAAGTGTTACTTTTGCCGATAGATCAACTACTTCTATTGTGAGAACTAGAACAACCATCCCTATTTCATCTCTCCCATTGTCATATGTCTTGTGCTTACCCAAATTTTCATTTAATTTACTTTCAATTAGTAAAATTACTCGAACCCTCAACTGTTGTCTCATTTTTCCCGATCATTGTATCTTTCAGGATCTTATGACGAAGATGATTATTGGTAAAGGATGCGAGTCTGGGGGTCTTTATTTACTTGAAACTTCTTCTACTACAGTGCCAAAACCTATTGCATATTCCAGTGTTATGACAACTATTGAACTTCTTTATCGGTTGAGTCATCCTTCATAATCTACTATGAAGAAGTTGTTTCCTCGTTTTGAGAATTTCTCTCATTTAGATTGTGAGTAATGTCAACTTGCCAAACATCGTGGGTCCTATTTGCCTAGGTTAAATAAACGGGCTGCGTCCCCTTTCGAGTTAGTACATTCTAATATTTGGGGTCCATCTCCAATGGTCTATAAATCTGGTTGTTGATATTTTGTCACCTTTGTTGATGACTACTCTTGTGTTACTTGGTTATATTTAATGAAAAATCAATCCGAATTATTCTCCATATTTTGTGATTTTTGTGCTGAGATCAAAAGACAATTTAATGTTCCTGTACACATTTTGGGAAGTGATAATGCACTAAAGTACTTTTTTGAGCCTTTTGATTCTTTTATGTCCAAAATGGGATACTTCACCAGTTTTCATGTGTTGACACACCACCTCAAAATGGTGTTGAGTTAAAAAAAAACTTTTATTAGAGGCTGCTCGAACCCTACTTTTTCAAATGAAAGTCCCCAAGATATTTTGGAGTGATGTTATTTCAACAACTTATTTCTTCATTAATCGTATGCCCCCCATCAGTTCTCTCTGGTGATATCCCTTACTTTGTTTTGTTTCCTTCCCATTCATTATTCCAAGTTGAACCACGTGTTTTTGGTTTTACTTGTTTTGTTCATGATGTTCGCCCTCAAGTGTCTGAATTGAACCTTAAATCTCTCAAGTGTGTGTTCTTGGGATATTCTCGTCTTCAAAAAAAGCATAAGTGTTACTCTCTAACTTTCGATTGTTATTTGGTTTCAGCTGATGTTACATTGATTTAGACCACTCCATTCTTTTCGGAGTCTCCTATCTATAATTGTTAGGGGAAACAAGATGATATTCTGGTATATACTATGACAACAAACTGTTAAACCCATTGGGCCTGCTAAACCACTCATTACTCAAGTGTATTCTAGTCGTTCTCAACATATTGACTCACATCCTCCACCGACTCCTCTGTTTACGAATCCTAATCATGGTCTTCCTCTTGCTCTCCGAAAAGGTAAAAGACAACGTTCACACACTATTTCTTCATTTGCATTTTATTAACATTTGTCTTCTCCTTTGGCGTTGCTTCATTTGTTCCCTAGATCTGTTTCTATTCCTAAAACCACAACTGAGGCTTTGTCTCATCCTGGACGGCAGGCTGCTATGGAAGAAGAGATGATGGCTTTAGATGATAATGTTACTTGGGAACTAGCACACTTACTAGAAGGTACGAGGCTATTGGTCGTAAATGGGTGTTTGTAGTCAAAGTTAATCCTGATGGCTCAATGGCTAATCTCAAAGCCCACCTTATTGCTAATGGGTTTGCTCAAACATATGATGTTGATCATTTGGATACGTTCTCTCCAATGGCTAAACTTGCATTTGTTTGGTTTTTTTTATATCTCTTGTTTTTGGTAATGATTGGCCTTTACACCAGTCAAATGTTAAAAATGTCTTTCTTCGTAGTGATTTGCTAAAGAAAGTGTACATAGAGCAACCACCTGGGTTTGTTGCTCAAGGGGAGTCTGGTAAGGTCAGTAGACTTCGAAAATCTTTATATGGGTTAAAACAAAGTCCTCGTATTTGGTTTGGGCTATTTAGTAAGATGGTTCAAGAATTTGGTATGAAGAAGAGTAGTTGTGACCACTTGGTGTTATACCAACAATCTAAAGAAGGTATTATCTTGTTATTTGTGTATGCAATTATATTATTATTATTGGTAGTAACAGTGCAAGTATCCTAGCTCTTAAATCTTTTCTTCAAACATGTTTCCAAACGAAAGACTCGATAAGTAATAGTATTTCTTGGGCATTGAGGTTGCAAGATGTAAGAGGGGTATCCTTCTTTACTAAAGAAAATATATCCTTGATCTTTTGATGGATATTGGGAAGTTGGGTGCTAAACCTTTTAGTGCATCAATGATCGCCAACATGCATCTTATAGCTGAAGATGGTGAGTTGTTTGCAAATCCTGAGATGTATCGCAGAACGGAGGAAAATTGAATTATCTTACAATGACTCGTCTTAACATTTGCATATTCGATTGGTGTGGTAAGTCAATCATGTCGTCTCCACGAACTACCCATTGGGCAGCTTTGGAGCAGATTTTGTGTTATTCAAAGGAGCTCAAGGACGTGGCATATTATATAGCAATCATGGTCACTCTTGTATTGAGTGTTTCTCAAATGCAAATTGGGTTGTTATAAAGTTTATAGAAGATATACTACGGCTTAGTGTGTTTTTATTGAAGATAATTTGGTGTCATGGAAAAGTAAGAAGCTAAATGCTGAGCACCTGTCTAGTGGAGAATTAGAGTATAAAGCCATGGCACAATCCACGTGTGAGCTTATGTGGATATATCAATTGCTAAGGGAGACTGGTCTTGGTAGTTCAACACCTATGAAGTTGTGGTGTGACAATCAAGTTGGTCTACATATTGCATCGAATCCTGTTTTTCATTAGAGGACTCAACACATTGAAATAGATGTCAAAACTGGAGAGCAACTAGGTGACATTTTCACGAGTGGTCCTAAGATTGATTATATTTGTAACAAGCTGGGCATGATTAACATCTATGCTCCAGCTTGAGGGGGAGTGTTGTAATATAGTAAGTAAATATATACTTTATTTAATTATAAGGCTAACTTTAGATAGCTTGATTTTAGGATCTAGATTGATTTGATTCTAAGCTTGTGTATATATATATTTCCCTACTTTACTACTTAAGATATTGAAGAGAGAGAATCATTTATTCTTCTTGTTTATCACATTACTTATATAAGTAAGCTAACTAAATGTTGAAATAAAATAAAGAACTGAAGAAAGAAATCAAGCAACTAAACTTTGGTAACTGAAGAAAGAAAGCAAGCAACTAGACCTTGGTAACTTTAATTTATTGTATTTTTCTTATTCTAAATCAAAATATCCTAAAAGTTATTATAATGTGGTGTTGTACTGAGGTAACACATTGTCATTGTCAAGCATAAACATGGATTTAAACCAATGCCTTATGTTATATGCCACTTAACACCAGGTCGAGCGGCATCTCTACACTAAAGATTCAACATCAAGAAAACACTAAATACCCCATTTTTTTTGGAGGGTTAAAACTCATATAATCTTAAGTTTCCTATATAGTCCATATCTTAATAATGTTTGCGATTGCAATGAAAAAGGTTGTTGTGACATAAATAAAATATAAAGGATAACAAAAACTTAGAAAGTAAGCACAATATTAAGCCATGATATGTTGGAAATCCACACAAAAAAAAAAAAGGCTTACCACTATGCCCACCAAAGCCAAAAGATCTCTTGCACCTATTTGGCCCATCTCAGATAGAAGAATTGCTGCTAAAACCTGAAGGGACTTCAATCCACCTTTCTTTTGTGTAGTTCCCTTTACATTATTATTCTTTTTAAAAACCTCATCTGAATTTTCTCTATTTTCTTGGATCCCATTGTAATGACCATATGAATCAGCCTTTTTACTACTAAACCGTGATTGCACATAGGCAGCAGTGCCACCGGCAACCACAATACCAGAAGCAAGCAGTAGTGCTTTCCTGTGAAACCATAAAAATTGGTAAAATACTAGACAGTCACAAGGGGAGGAGAGAAGACAAAGGTTATGTGGCTTGAGCATTGTAACATAAGAAGAGTATCATAGCATGAACATCCAATGGAGCCCCACCAAGCAGGTGGGATGAAGAATAATATCATGCCACATAACATATTAATTAGTACAACTATAGTAAGACATAATAGGACCTGGCTTAGATCACAAGTGCCTTATTATAAGATAGTATTTTCTCCAACATCATTTTTTACAACAAAATATCCCCAGCCAATAGGGATTTGAACATTACCCAAATTAAACATTTTCCAGTTGTCTTTTTTTGTTTTGTAACACTGAAAAATATCTTCATTCCAAATACGTTTTTTCCGCTTTTCGGATGGTAAATATTTCTCAGAACATGGAGTGTGAATCAAACCCATGTTAGCCGATTTAAAACTTTCCAAGATAATTATCATTTACCTTTTCTTTTTGGCTAAGGTAATTGAGGCATAGACCACAATGATAAACAGAATGTGGAATTACATCCTAGGCCCATAGAAAATCACCTACTCTTAGAGGAAGAGGGTAACCATGGGTGGGGAAAGCCCCAAGGTTATTTATGATTAACTTGATCATAAAGGCATTACTCAAGACCAATTCCTATATGGATAAATCACCCCATAGAACAATAATTGTCTCAACCTCCTTTGCTCGCTTGAAATAAAATAAAAAACATTATGATTTTCTTTCTCTGCATTACTCTCCCTCTGAAATTTTGAAATTTTTTTATAATAATCAAAGGAACAACTTTCAAGATTTTTCTAATTGATAGAAATGGATGTATTGATACAATAATTGTTCCCAAAATGAAGACAGAGAGTCGAAAACATGCAAGGGTCTTCACAAACTAAACCTACAATGCAAGAAAATCCCTACAAAAGAACCATGTGTCACATTATTCTTCTAACATTTTTAAAGCTTCTAATATGTGTAAAGCATAGGCCTTTAATATGTGTAAAGCATAGGCCTTTCTATCCATAACGTCACTCGCCTTTAGTATATACTGCTTATAAGTAACCCCAAATAAATAGAAGATCTTGAGAGACATTTTTCTCTATGTTACATTCATCAAGAAGTAGATATGAAGAAAAGTAAAGAGAAAGGAGAGATACAAGGTAATTCTTGCCCAAGTAGACACCTAAAATATCAGTGTCATCATTAACAAACCAGCTCAAAAGAAGCACCAACTCTTATCATTTGTACAACAAATAAATTCACTAAGTTAAGATATAGAAGTGTCAATATAATTATTTAAATTGAATATCACCAATAAAGTACATCAATACCTCCTAGAAGCCAGAAGATTTCGGCCATGCTCGGTTAACTGCAACAGTTGAAGAGAAGGCATTGTTGAAGGTGGACCTCTGCACGGTAGCAAAGATTAGCTACCAGGCAAGGAGGGAAGAATCTGGAAGCATTAACAACAATTGTTAAACAATAATGCTTCAAGCCTTTGGATTTCCCCACAATCAATATTAGGAACCAAAAAATAGAAAGAGGGACAAATAGTACTAATTACTTTCTAAGAATAAGTGAAGAATCTTCACTAGAAATGTACATATCTGTTGTTATATAAGACAATGTATACCCCTATACTGTGATTTGTTATACATGACAAACAATAGGATACAAATAAGAAGGGGAAAGATTACATGTGAAGATAAAATCTAGGAGGGAAAATTCAAAGTAGAGAAACTTTGCACAGCAACTTTTTTTTTCTAATTCACTAAAACATTCCCTACCCCCAAAGAAAAATTCTCCAGAATTTTATGGCCAATGCTCAACAACTTGGAACTGAATAAGCAGGGTAGTACCATCTAATACAATCAGTAGCAAAAGATAATGCTCTGCAGAAGGAAAGACCACTAACAAATTCACATTATAAGAGAACATAAGATGATTCTCCAAAAGTCAGATCCTGTTGTTTAACGAGATAAAGCAAATATTTGGCTAGAAAACAGGACAAAAAAATACATTCCTACTATTATCTTGTATTGAGCTCTCACGATTCCAATTGAAAAGCCAATATTGTTAACCATGCTCCATCAACACCAGATGTTGGCAAAGGTGCATACTTCAATATGTTTTAATATGAAAACTTCTAAGCAGTGAATATGCCTTGTAATATTGCTTCTTATCAAATAATTCTCAACAATAATCAGGCATAACACATATGTGAGACAAATTATCTAAGCACCATCAGCATACCTAAAACAATAATGGAGTATTTAATATAAAATTACTAGGAAAAGCAAGCAGCAGCAACAAACAAGTAAAAAATCATATACCAAGAATACTGTTGAAGTTCAGTAAAATGTTCATTGGAGAGATAAGACACATTGAAGTGCATATCTTGACAAAGTATAAATCGGGTGATGTTCTCAGGAGCTACATTTATTTAATCTGGATCTATCATTAATAGGTGATCAGAAATTGAAAATAAAAAAAGGCTGAAAAAAGCTACACAAATTGATAAACTAAAGATGTGCAGCTGAAGTGTTGTGCAAGTGTAGAATACTTATACAAGTTGACACACCTGGACAGATGAAGACCTAAAAGGACACACAGAGGTAAATCGAGTGTTACAAACAAACTGGCTTAAATTGGTTTAGTTTGAACCCTTCTTAATCTATCGCAAACTCCACTGCTTGAATATAAACAAAAAATGTACATTCTTCATTTGAAAAATGTAAAATAATTGATTCTGAGCAACCCTCCACCCCCCTTCCTTTCATTAAAGAATTGTTAAATTAATTTTGTGCCCACTGTCCAACATGCAACCAACTTGAAGTGCTAGCACCTAGTTGCCACACTAGAGCTTGGGGGCATCGAACCCTCTGCCAAAAACCATACAAACTGGTCTCAAACACGAATACCACATAAAATTCACCATTCCTAAATCCTAACCACAAAAATTGCCAAAAACAGATATCACAATTGCTGAGAACATAAGGCGAATCAAGGTTGTTCAATTTAACAGTAATAGTAACCAGAACATTTCTAATCTATACACGTAATAACCCTACAAAGCTATAATTCCTTACTTCCTTTCCTCTTTGACATTCTCAGCTCAAACTTTCGAAAATCAACCGAGAAGAGCTAATTTCTCACTATCGGATTAAATTTTTACAACTTCTTCAATGCTCGACCTAAATTTTTAGAGCTCCACTTAAATCCAATTTTCCATAATTTGATCAAATACCTTAAATAATAAATAAATTTAAATTAAAAAAAAAAAAAGTAACGCAGCCTGTTCTAATTTTTTAAAATTATTTCCTAAAAATATAATAACCATAAAATTGTTGCATCAACACTTAGCGTAAAGTAATCAAAGCCCCAAATTCAAAATAATAATAATAATAATAATAATAACTGAAAGCAAAAAAAAAAAAAAGAATCAAACTAGAGAGTAGCTTTTTAACAATACCTGCGCAGCAGCAGCAGAAAGTTCTCAAAATCGCATCAAAACAATAGAAACCGCATTAATCTTTGCAACCCTTCTCTCTCTCTCTCCTCTCTCTCAATTTTCTCTGTAACTGAAATTCCCACCGCTTTTTTCTTTAAATATTAATAATAAAAATCGCCAAGAGCTTCAATCATTGAACCCAAAATTCAAACCCTAGATTATTAAAAAAAATTGTGGGGGAGAGGTTGGTTTGCTAAATCGAAGACGAACGAGATGAACAAAATTCCAAGGAAATAGGAGAGAGAAAACAGAAGAAGAGTTTTTTTAAGTTTTAACTGAGAGAGAAAGCCCTGACAGATGATAAATACATGCTGATGAGCTCTTTCCGGAGCTTATTTACATGTTTTTTATATATATTTTTTCAAATTTTGTTTTTTTTATATTATTTATAGTAATAATATTGTATTAAATGTAAAAATTGACAACTTTATTCATCATTTTCGATGCATTGAATGTAGATATTACTATATATATATATAGTAACCTTAACAAGTGTTACTATATATATATATAGTAACACTTGTTAGCAAAATCCTATATCTAAATAGAAAAAACAATATCTACTTCTTTTTACTTTAATCCAATCAAACTTACGTAATAAATTATGACCAAACAGCTGAACCTGAATCCTTAGTTAAGATCCGATCTTTATTAAAAAAAATTATTTCAAGATTGGATGTTTTATTTTTTTTAAAAATAAATAAAATATATGATTTTTTTTATTTTTACTTTTTTTTAAACAAATGTTAATAATTACATTAAGGTGATATATATATATAAAGATATATATAATTAATGTATTATTTTTTTAATTTAGTAAAAAATAATATATTAAATGTAAAAAAAATTTCAAAAAATGGTAAAAAAAATTTTAATTAATGTCTATAGACATCAGTTAAACCGACATTTTAAAAAATAATAAATGTCAATTTTTTAAAAGCTATTTTCATGTGACTAGACTTATTCAAAGGTCGTCCTATCCGTCTAAATTAGAAGATCCATCCAATATTTAAAAGGATTTAGACAAAAATATTAGATCCGAAATATGAACTTGAGTAAAAAAATTGAGGCCCGTTTAGAAAATAGATCAGGTTTTGGCTCCAACAATCAAGGTTCGAGTCCGACTCAATCCGTTTTTCATTTATATAATATTTTATTTTTATATTTATATATATTATGTAATTTATATAATATATATAATATTATAGGATAAAAATTTAAAAACATATTAAATTATTCATGTTTTAGAACTTAATAAAAAAAAATTAAATAAAAATTAACATATTTGTTTAATTTTTTTTTATAAATAATATGGATGGATTTAAACCGGTTTGGACTATCCATTTATAAATATGGACGGACTTGAACAGAATTTGAGGCTCATATTTCTGGTCAAATCGAGTTTGGACAAATATATGTGGTATTGATATCATACTTAAATTCGACCCGACCCATGAACACCTCTACATTTTTTAAAAAATAAAATAGTGGAACTTTTACATTTAAATTTTAAAATATATATATATATATATAATAAAGTTGAATCTGAAATTTTAAAAAAAAAAATCTGGTAAACGTTAATCTTAAAAAGAAACAGTTAAACCAAACTATGACAAAGTTTTATTTTAAAAAATAATTTTTTGGAGAAAAATAAATATAACTTTTATGAGAATACATAGAATCTATGTTACTTGAATTTGAAATGATTGTCAGATACAGATATGTGTTCGAGTATATTCAAATTGTATTAAGTTTTTTTTTTATATTTTGAGAACTATACTCTCATATTCATGTTCAATTATGTGTCAACCATAGATATCGAACATACATATTTTAAAGAAAATGAAAATTTTAGGTAAGGTAACATAGAATGAGTAATAATTTTATTATTTCTACTCTTGTTTGGATACTTATAATAGAAATTATAAATATAATAATGAGATTAAATTGATATGATATATTTTTTCTTTTAAATAAATATTTCGTGCATATAAATCATAAAATGTATATTTTTTATAAAATAAAAAGCGTAAACATGGGGAAAGAGTTTTTTTTTTCTTTTCTAGAAATGGTTGTTAAACATCTTTGAAGAATAGAGTTTCAATAATTGAGTACATCTATAATCTATAAAAATATATAGGGTAAATCTGAAAAACATGCACTCAATAATTGAATAATTGTTAAATGATCTAATAGTTAAGAGTTATTTAAAAAAGAGAAATTAAAAATTATTAGGAAGAATATTATAAAGACAAAATTGTTCTTAATGAAAAAACTTCATTTTCCTTTCTCTTTCCATTAAAGAATTTTTTTTTTTAATTTTAATTAAATATAAATTAAAATTTTAAATATTTTTATAAAAAAAATTTCAAAAAATAAAAAAGTTTAATTTTAGAAATATTATTTTTTATTTTTTAAATTTTTTAATTAAAAAAGTAAATTAAAAATTTATTTTTATAAAAATTTATTTTTTAAATAAATAAATTAAATAAATAAGAGAAAAAGAGAGAAAAATGTTTTTTTTATCAAAGGTAATTTTGTCTTTACAATTTCCTTCTTAATAATTTTATATTTTTTTATTTCTCTTTTTCAAATAATTCTTATTCATTATACCATTTAATAATTATTGGAGTGAAAAGGGTATATTTTTCAAATTTACCCAAATATATAAAAGCAATCTCCCTCAATTTGAGGGAGAATTGCTTCAATTGGAGTTGCCACGTGGCAACTCTAATTTTTTATGAAAAAAAAATTATGTATTTGTATTTTTTTTTTGTCATGATCGTATCAATATATTATATATTTATATAAATGTTGACACATTAATAATTCGTTTTATGTAAATTTTGCATGTTCGTGTATTCGTGTAGTGTTCATGTTATCTTTCATGTCGTGTCGTTTTTTAATTATTTTTCTTATGTTGTGTTCGTGTTGTATAATTATGTTATGCTCAAAATTGTCATGTCTAATTGACACTATTCAAATAACTCTTAATCTATAACTAACTATAAAAACTATCCCGTAAATGCATGAGAGTGGAGAATTTAGGATTTTGAAACAACATGCATTTACCACATAAGTCATGTCATTAGTTATAGCTTGAAGGGTAATTATGGTATTTGAATTTTTTGCCATATGATTTTAGGATTAATTAGGTTATTTTAGAATATTTTTTGTGTTTGTTTTGTCTTTTGATTGACACTAATGAGATATTTCGGATCTCGGATTATTTCAAGTTCGGGTCATATTGAGTTTAGGTCTTTTCGGGTTCGTACCTTTTCGGATTCAGATTTTTCCGTTTTCAAATATTTTGTGTCGTGTTCATGTTATTTTCTGTGTCATATTTGTGTTATTTTTTCGTGTGTTCAAAATATTCGTGTTCGTGTTATTTTTCGTGTGTTCAAAGTATTATAAATTTATATAATTTTTGCAAGTTAACAATTCGTTTAATGTAGATTTTGACACATTCGTGTCGTGTTCATGTTATTTTTTCGTGTGTTCAAAGTATTATAAATTTTTACATGTTAATAATTCGTTTTATGTAGATTTTGAGACTTTCGTGTATTTGTTTTGTGTTCATGTTATCCTTCGTGTTGTATTTTAATTTTTTTTATGATGTATTCGTGTCGTTTTTAATTCATTCAAATATTTTTCATAGTTTGTCATTGTGATTCAATTTAGAAAAAGTTTTGTGTGTACGTGTCGTGTCTCAATTCATCTCATGTTTTGCATAATTTGTCATAATGATTCAATTTAGAAAAAAAAAACGTATGTTCGTAACATGTTTGTGTTATTTTATCATGTGTTTAAAGTATTATAAATTTTTACACGTTAATAATTGGTTTTATGTAGATTTTGATACTTTTCTGTATTTGTGTTGTGTTCATATTATTTTTCGTGTCGTGTTTTAATTATTTTTTTCATGTTATGTTCATGTCGTATAATCATGTTGTGTCCGAAATTGTCTAAGTCTAATTGACACTATTCAAATAACTCCCAATTTTGTGTCACGTGTCGCCATGTTCGTGTTATTTTTCTGTCATAATCGTATTCAAGCTATTATATATTTATATAAATTTTGACTATTTAATAATTCGTTTTATTTAGATTTTGACATGTTTATGTATTTGTATCATATTCATTTTATTTTCGTGTCGTGTTTTAATTATTTTTTCATGTTATATTTGTATCGTATAATTATGTTTTGTCCAAAATTATCGGATCTAATTGACCATATATTTTAAATTTATTATAAAATATCAATTTAAATCCAATAACATATTCGCGGTGAAATGCGAATATTTTTCTAGTAAAAATTAATAAATTCCCATAAAATGGCTTAAGAAATGACAACATAAAGGTTGTGTATATTTTTTTTATATGAATTTAATGCCCAAAAATTAGTACCAAAAAAAAATTAATAAAAAATTACTAATTAGTCCGAAAAAGTTTGAAATTAAATAAAGACTCAAATATTTTATCTTTAAACTTAATATTATTTACATTTTGCTAATGATTTCTTATTTTAGTGACAAGAAAGAGTTCATATTCAAATCCTATCGCATGTAATTTAAATCTAATTTTATGTTAAATGTAATCGTTAGATGTAGTATCGAAAAAATCGAATCAATCAATTAAGGGTTCCTTTGGATCCCATCACGCCTACGACGTGATGGGATCTTGGGATATTATGGGGGGGATTTCCCCTCCACTGATCGCCATCTCAGTGGAGTGACAATCGGACTGGAGCTCCCCCCTTTTATCCCCTTCACTTTTTTTTTTTAAATTTAATTTTTTTAAAATTTTAAAATCGTTTATTTTTTATTTTAAGTTTTTAATTAATTAATTTTTTATTTTTTAACATAAATGTATTTTTTAATTTTTTAAATTATTATTTAACATAAATATAATTTTAATATATATTTTATTATTTAATATAAATATAATTTTAATTATTTATTATATATATACACATTTTTTATTTAATACCCTTAATGGTCAGTTTTTTCTCATTATTATTCACCTCACCGTCACCGCTGCATTTGAATTCAAACACATATCCCACCACTGATTTTAATCTCATCGCTACAGTACCTAATCTCACCGAAGCCAATCTCACCGTCCATCCAAATGGATTCTTAGATTGATTAGATTAGAAATTGGTGGTTTATTGTCCGGTTAATAGCATACTTAAAATCGAAAAACTAACAAATTGATTAAATTGATTTATTTTATTATTATTTTTATTTCAAAAAAAATACAAACAATGAGATTTGAATCTTAATTTCTTGTATTTAAGTTAAAAACTTCATCATTAAAGACTAAAGTGTATGTTTTTGTTAAATATTTACTTTATTTAATATTAAACAGTCAAAATTTTAAAGTTTTCAATTTTTTAATCGGATCATACAATTGAATCGATTGTATTGAAAATTCCATCCGTTCAACCTCCGGTTCGGTTTTCTAACATTGGTTATATGATAGTTCAATGATTAATTTATATGTTTGATGGCTAATAAAAAATTGATTGAGTTGATAAAATAAAATACTTCACTTATAAGATTTAGGTTCAATTTTATTTATTAACAAATCATTTTTAATGGATGATTTGTAAATTATTTAATTTACGATTAATTTTTATATATAATATAATGTTTGATTCTTCTTGTAATTTCATTAAAAAAAAAAATACTATTCTCATCTCTTGCCATGCTATTTCCTCGTTTTTGAATGTTTATGGAACTAAAATCTTTTTTAAATTAACCCAAATTTTCAATGTAGTGGTCAACCAAATTGGTAAATGCAATCAATTATGGTACGAGATTTGATGGGGCCACTTTATTAATTTCTAATCACCTAACAACCTCTCTATTCTAATATAGTATTTTAAAATAAATATTATATAGTCAAATTTAAATTTTATGGACATCAAATTAGAGGTGCTCATGGTTATGCCGGATCGAGTTCGGATCGAGTTTAGGTATGATATTAACACCATATATACTTACTCAAGTCCGGTCCGATCCGAAATATGGGCCTCAAATTATGTTCATGCCCGCCCATATTTGTAAATAGGTAGACCAAGCCTGTTTAGATCCGCTCATATTTTAAAAAGTAAATAAAAATTAAACAACTATTTTTTATTATTTATTTTTAGTAATCTTATTTATTTTTTATTAAATTCTAAAACATTGATAACTTAGTATATTTTTAAATGTTTACACTATACTATTATATATATATATTTTTTATATGATATAAATTACATAATATATAAAATATAAAAATAATATATTATATAAATGAAAAACGGGTCGGGCCTTGATTGTTAGAGCCAAGGCCCGGTCTATTTTCTAAATGGGCCTCATTTTTTTGCCCAAATCCATATTTCGAGTATAATATTTTTGTCCAAATCCTCCAAAATATGGATGGACTTTTGGCCTTGGACGGATAACCCGACCCTTGAATAGGTCTAAATCAAATGGTCTAAAATACACAACTACATATCATTTCTAAAAAAAATAAAAAATATACAAAGTTATTTATTATTTTTTGTGTGTTGAAGATGAAAATTTTGAATCAAATTTAAATATATATATATATACACCAATTATTAAATCAAATACTCGAATTTAATATATTTAAAGTATGATATTGGTCAGTATTTTCAACTTGCTCATTATTGGATTTGAGAATTGTTGATGTATTTTCTGTCGAGGTGATTGTTCTGATGGTCTGAGGTTCGGATCATATAATTGAATCGATTGAATTGAAAATTCCATCCGTTCAATCTCCGGTTCGGTTTTCTAACATTGGTTATATGATAGTTCATTGATTAATTTATATGTTTGATGGCTAATGAAAAATTGATTGAGTTGATAAAATCAAATACTTCGCTTAGATTTTATTTATTAGCAAATCATTTTTAATAGATGATTTGTAAATTATTTAATTTACTATTAATTTTTATATATAATATAATGTTTGATTCTTCTTGTAATTTCATTAAAAAAAATATACTATTCTCATTTCTTGCCATGGATGTTATTTCCTCGTTTTTGAATGTTTATGAAACTAAAATCTTTTTCAAATTCACCCAAATTTTCAATGTAGTGGTCAACCAAATTGGTAAATAGCAATCAATTATGGTACTAGTTTTGATGGGGCCACTTTATTAATTTCTAATCACCTAACAACCTCTCTATTCTAATATAGTATTTTAAAACAAATACTATATAGTCAAATATAAATTTTATGGACATCAAATTAGAGGTGTTCATGGGTTATGCCGGGTCAAGTTTGGATCGAGTTTAGGTATGATATTAACACCATATATACTTACTCAAGTCCGGCTCGACCCGAAATATGGACCTCAAATTATGTCCATGCCTGCCCATATTTGTAAATAAGTAGACCAAGCCTGTTTAGATCCGCTCATATTTTAAAAAGTAAATAAAAATTAAACAACTATTTTTTATTATTTATTTTTAGTAATCTTATTTATTTTTTATTAAATTCTAAAACATTGATAACTTAGCATATTTTTAAATGTTTACACTATAATATTATATATATATATTTTATATGATATAAATTACATAATATATAAAATATAAAAATAATATATTATATAAATGAAAAACGGGTCGGCCCTTGATTGTTAGAGCCAAGGCCCAGTCTATTTTCTAAATGGGCCTCATTTTTTTTTTCCCAAATCCATATTTCGAGTATAATATTTTTGTCCAAACCCTCCAAAATATGAACGGACTTTTGGCTTTGGACGGGTAACCCGATCCTTGAACAGGTCTAGATCAAATGGTCTAAAATACACAACTACATATCATTTCTCAAAAAAAAAAAAATATATATATATATATATACAAAGTTATTTATTATTGTATTTTGTGTTGAAGATGAAAATTTTGAATCAAATTTAAAAATATATATATACACCAATTATTAAATCAAATATTCGAATTTAATATATTTAAAGTATGATATTGGTCAGTATTTTCAACTTGCTCATTATTGGATTTGAGAATTGTTGATGTATTTTTCTGTCGAGGTAATTGTTCTGATGGTCTGAGGTCCTGCGAAGAGAAGGAATGTTAGATAGCACCGAGAGTTGGTCTCTGGGGCACGCTCCAATGCTTAAGTCAGTATTTGGAGAGGTAAAAATAGAGAGAGAAACAGTATGGAGAAGGTGTAGAGAATGTATCGTTTGACAGTCCCCAAAAGAACTATTTATACCTGTTTGGACGACCTGTCCGATTACACATATCTGATTCTAACTGGGGTTTTGTGGTCAACGACATAGGAAGCTTCGCCAAGGTGGCTGTGGCAGTTGGAGTCCCACGTGAACACTGAGATGTCAGGCGATGTGACAACTAGAGAAAAGGGAGGCATCTGCGTGTCCCAAATCTTGGCCTGTATTGTTGAGCTCGACGGATTGTACCTTTAGCCTGTAAGTCCTTCTAGTGAGTCTTGATGGACTGGAGATATGGCTGTAAACGAGCAGAGCATTCGACGAACCGTTCATGAACAGTTCAGTTTTTGTTCGTTTATTTTCGTTTATTAAGCTAAATAAACGATTATGAACATAATTTTAATGTTCGTTTATTAAACGAACCGAGTTCAAACAGATGTGTATTCGGTTCGTTTATGTTCACGAACAAGCTCGTTTATGGTTCGTTTAAAGCTTGTTTATTAGTTTGTTTAAAGCTCGTTTATGTTCGTTTATTGTTCGATAATAATAATATTATTTGTATTTACTTATAATATAATTAATATTATTTAATAACTTCAATTTAGTAATAAATTAAATTAAATTTATATTTTATTATTTTATATTTAATAATAATTTAAAATTGACTTATTTTTTATTTGTTTGTTTGTTAAAATTGTTTAGATTTGTTTGTTTATTGTTCATGAACATATTTTTAATTGTTCGCGAACATTTTCGATTATATGTTCATGAACATGTCCATTTAATATTCACGATGAACTTGTTCGTAAACATTAAATGAACGAACACGAACACCCTCAATTTTAAACGAACAGAGCTTGAACGCAATTTTAAAATCATTAACGAACATGAACATGAATAGAACACAAATAAGCTAAAAAATAAATAAACGAATACGAACAAATGTCTATTCATTCAAGCTCGGTTCATTTACAACCCTAACTGGAGATATGTCGGGCCAAACAGGCCTAACAGAACTTTTCCACCTTTAATTAAAACCAAAATTAGGGATTTGGAAAATAATTTATTTCATAAAGGTAAAAGAAAAAAAAAATGACATTTCTTTACACAAACACGTATTTTCTTAAACTACACCACACTTTGCTCTAGGGAAAATAATATAACAACTTTTGTTATATATATTTAACTATTCTTAGTCTTTATTGAATTGAGATTAATTTTTATGGATAGATATGTACTTTTATTTTTGATACAAGAAAAGCATTGATAAAGGATTTAAACCTAAAACTAGTTTTTCACTCCTTTATTTCTCAGCTTTTTAATATATACTAGAATTAAATCATCCGCTTCACGGGTTCTTTTAATTTTTTTTTAATAAATTTTTAATTAATAATTAAAATTAAAATTGAATTAAATTTTATTAAATAATAATTTTTATTTTTAAATTATAATTATAATAATATAAATATAAATATAAATATATTTTATTAATTATAAAAATTAAATTTATGATAATTGTTTATTTATAAATTACATAATATAAATACATTTTCAAATGTTATATATATGCATTTTTTAAAAATATTTAGACTGTATTATATAGTATATATTTTTATTTATAGAAGGTAAAAAATAACAAAATAAAATTATGATTTATATTTTATTTTCTCGTTAGGTCGACTTAAAACTAAAAAAACTAAAACATATAAAAGTAAAAAAAAAAAAAAAGCACGACATCAAGCAAATGAGCTTAACATGTGTCTTACATTGATAATCAGCAAGTTTGTTTTTTTTATTTTTTTTTAATTTTTTTCCCTAGCGAGTCGAGAACGGATTCTAAATCGATTTACTAGTCAACGTGCATACCAACCCTTTAAATTCATCAGTTAAAAATAAAATAAAAATAATTAATAAAATAAAATTTTTAACTTTTTTTTGAACGGGTCGGGTACTGATTTTAAATCGATCCGCGAGTCAACGTGCGGACCAACCCTTTTAAATACATCATTTAAAAAAAAAATAAAAATTAAAAAAATTAAAACTAAAAAAAGTAAAAATAATTAATAAAATAATTTTTCTTTTTTTTTGAGCGGGTCGGGTAGGATCTTAAATCGACTCGCGAATCAACATTCGGATCAATCTCTTTAAATACTTCATTTAAAACTAAAATAAAAAACTAAAAATAATTAAAAAATATATATATATTTTTAAAAAATTCTCTTGCGGATCGGGTACGGATCTTAAATCGACCCGACTTAAAACTAAAAATAATTAATTAAATATTTTTTTCAAAAAAAATTTCGAGCGAGTCGAGTACAGATCCTAAATCGACCTGCGAATAAACGTTCGGACCAATCCTTTTAAATAAATCATTTAAAAATAAAAAACTAAACAAAATTAATTTAAAAAAAAAAAACTAAACACATATCTAGCAAAAAAGTTAAGACACATGTCAATTCAAGACCCTTTAAGGGATTTTTTTTTTTTTTTTAATCTATAAGGTGTAGATTATATTAAGAAGTCCACCTTTTCATTTTTTCCTTATCCAAACATAAAAAGAAAAGCAAATTCTGCAAATTGTATTCTAAACGTTTACGGTAGACCTGTCCAAAGTCGATCTATCCATTCAAGTTTAAAAGTACACTTGATATTTAAAAGGTTTTAAACAAAAATATAAAATTCGAAAAACAAATTTGAATAAAAAAATGGGATTTATTTTAAAAATAGATTAGATCTTGATTCCAATATTAGAGCTCTTTTCAATTATATAATATATAATATTATATATATAATATATATCATATAAAGATAAATATAAATATATAATATTACATAGTAAACATTAACAATTATGTTAAGTTATTTATGTTTTAAAATATAATAAAAAATAAAATTATTAAAGATTAATTTTGTTTTTTTAGGATATTGACTATACAATTTACAAATTTAAATGAGCTTGGACAATTAAAATTCGAGATTCAAATTATTGGACCAATTGAACTTAAATATATATATAATATTAATACCATTACTAAACCGAAGCCATGATCACTTCTAGTTTACAGACAACTTGTTTGAACAAGTCCAAATCATATCCAATTATCCATGCTGCAAGTATTGATCAAGTATATAATATCGGCTCTTCATTGGCTTATTTTTCCTTGATCAATTTTTGTTTTGCTTTCTTTTCCATTCTGTTTGAATTATGATTTAAGCAATAATTAACTCTTCCATTTATTTCTAATGAAACACCTTAGCTTTTAAAATTTAAAATTTTATCTTAGAAGTTGAGTTTGAACTTTGAAATGAACAAAATGAGATTTATTAGGCGAGAAAGCACTACCTTCTATTATGTAACTACTAAAGAATTATTAACTACAAATTGATTTTTTTTTTAAAAAATGAATTATCAAATTTTAGCTATATAAGTATTTTTTTCTATATTATTATGTGTCATTGATTGTGTGATTTATTAACAGAGTACTGAACCCAATAATCAAGGTCCAATCTCTTATAATCATAAATATATATATATTTAAAAAGAGCTATCCATAAGCTGGGTCGGCTTGATCTAGTATTTCAAAAAATTCATTTTTGTATTTAAAAATATTAAAAAATTATTTTTATATTAATAATTAAATTTAAATAAAATAATAATTTAAATCAATTCTAATTCAAAAAATTATATCTCAAATTCAATTAAATTTGAATCAAATTTATAAGATTAAAATGAATAGTCTAATTTTTGTACAGATCTCTTAAGAATAGGATATTTATAGTCCAAAACAAAAGGGTTACATCATACATGTGGCAGTGTGCCCCAATAGACTGAAAATTGAACATCCATTCATGATTCATTGAATAATAATAATGACCATTTATAAGCTCCATCAGTCCAACTACTAAAAATTGTTTTAGACACTTACTAATCATAAATAAGGTTATCGGGAAAAGTACAAATTATTTCTGCACTAAAAAAAAAAAATATATATATATATATTTTTGGTCAGAGTTTTAGCGAAGAGAATAGAATGTAGCCGAGGGTTCAAGATGCTCCAAAAATGGACTAATTGGGCATCCTACGATTCGGCAAAATTTAAATAATTTAATTTTTATATCGAAACAAAAAATTAAAATTATTAATAGCGTTAATGTTTTCAGTTAAAATACGACATGACAAATTGACTGACAATAAATTGATATGACATGTTAAAATGCTGACATAGAATTAAAGAAAAAATTTGCTAACGTGGAAAATAAAAAATAACCAATTTTTTTTTATCCCAAAATTTGTTACTAATGTGGAATAAAAAAAATTAAACTGAATTATTACGTTTAATCCAAATTATTTTTGGTTTAACCCTTTAATCCGTTAATAGAAATGTTTATGAGCCAGGTCGGGCTTAGTTAAATTGTCAACAATATATTTATTTGCCTAAGTCCGGTCCGACCCGACTCAAAATATGAGTTTCAAATTCTGCTTAAATCCGTCCATATTTGTAAATGGATAGTCCAAACCTGTTTAAATCTGTCCATATTATTTTTAAAAAATATATTTAAAATATTTTATTATTATTTAATTTTAGTAATTTAATTTAATTTAATTTAATTTTATCTTATCTTTTTTTTTATTAAGTTTTAAAATATAGATAGCTTAACATATTTTTAAATATTTACATTATAATATTATATATATTTATTTTTTATATGATATAAATTACCTAAAATATAAAAATAATATATTATATAAATAAAAAACAGATCGGACCGGACCGAACTTGAATTTTGATTGTTGAAATCAAGATTTAACCTATTTTCTAAATGAACTTCATTTTTTTTTCAAACTCATAATAATAATTTTATCCACGTCCTCTAAAATATGAATCGCCTTCGAATTTAAACCATCCCCTTTAACCATTATACCCTTTAAACACTTTAAACTTTAAGTGCCTATATTGGAAAGTGGAAACCCATTACATGGTTTTAACCCAAATCATACACGAAAAAAAAAGTTACCAGAGATTCCTTCCAATGAGGGGGACAAAGAAATCGACCAAGGCATTGGGTTTGGATGGAGAAAATGCAACGAAAATTCGATTTTTCTTTGACAATGGCCAAAGATAACAACGAAGGTTAGTTTTTTTTTTTTTTTTTTTTTTTTTTTTTTTTTTTTTTCACCTATAAGGTATTCTACTGCTTTTGTTTGATGATTTGAAGCCCAATCGTGGTCTACAACTCTACATTCCCCCACTGTCATAGCAATTTAGGTGGGGTTTGTATATTATATTGTAATAAAGATTTTTAATTAGCTTAATAGGTTAAGTGAGGTTTTAATTTGTTGGGTTTAACTCATCTTAAAGAAATTTGGGGTTTTCCGTTGATTTGTTTTAATTGGGTAAATTGTGTGAAATGAGCAGAGGTAATAGTGGGTAATTTAGGGTTTACTGGAATCGGAGATGAATTCCGAATATGACGTTGGCACTTGGCATATATGGGTTATTTAGTGGTTATAAGGGTTATTTAGAAAATGTGAGCAATTATTTAATTTAATTATACTAGATATTGCACCCCATAATGCGGGTGAAAAAAAAAAAAAAAAATTATGAATTAAAATATATTTTAAAATAAATAATTTAATAATTTAAGATGTGGATAGTTTTTTCATAAGGAAGTTATCAGATTGAGTAAATTTTTTTTTTTAACAAGGAAGTTATAAGATGCGAGTAGTTATTTTAATTAAGAAAGTTATTTTTAAGTAAATTATATAGATATTCATAATTGTATTTTATATTATATTTTTAATTTGAATTTTTTGATATTTCATTAATTGAATTGGTGTCGGTTAACTCGTGACACTAACTCAGTAATTACTTTTAATAATAGTATAGATTGCTTTTAATAATAATATAGATATATGTAATAATTGTTTTGATGATATAAAATTATTTAAGAATGGGTATAATGTGTATTTACTGAAAATGGTTAATTTAGGGGTTATATAGTATATATAACAATATACTGTGTATTTACCGAAAAAAAGTTTGGTTTCTTTTTTTTTCTTCTTTTCATTTCCATGTCAGAAAAAAATTAATTTTTTAAATTAAATGTCAGCATTTAACATGCTACGTCAGCATATTGTTAAATTAGCTTATCACGCAAATATTTTAACAAAAAGTGTTAACTAGAAGTGCTCCTGGTCGGATCGGATCGAGATTCGATTTTTTTTTGAAGATCTTTGTTCAGGCCCGGCCCGTCGACCCGTGAGCATTGTTTATTATATTTAAAAAATAAAAAAATAATTTTTTATTAATAATTTTTTATTTTTATAATTAAAATAAAATAATATTATTTTAATACCTAAAATACTGTTCCGGATCGGGACGGTTCGAAATAAGAATTTTCTGCTCAGATCTGGTCCAATACGGGCCGAACTGCCGGGCCGAGCGAGCTGCCCGGCCCGTGAGCAGGTCTAGTGTTAACTCTATTAATAATTTTACTTTTTTGCTTTAATGTCAAAAGTATATAAGAATTAAATTACTTAGATTTTGAGTACAGGGAATAATTTATACTTTCTCTTATAGTACATGAACCTTTCTTGTATTTTAACTTAGGGATGGTAAAATTTGATCCGTTCTACGGATTTCGCATCGATTCGTTTCGAATGAATTTTTTTTTTGAAAAATTGGAGGTAGGGTCATGCTCCACTCAATCTTTTAAAATTGTTATTCTACCCCTTAAAATATTCTATATATCCTTTTTATATTTTTAGTATATATTAAATAAATATACTAATATTATATTTTTACTTTATATATATGTATATTATATATATACTAAAAAATTATATATATTAAAATTATATTCACGAATAAATTATAATATATTTTTTTATAATATTAAATTAAAAATAATTAGTAAAAAAGTGAGGTGAAGCATTGTGGAGCAGTTATAGATGTAACCGATATCTATGAAAATGAATGTTTTCAACATCTATACAAAAATAAACGAAAATAAATAAAATAATTTTCGCCTCCGTCCTGTTTCATTGTTATCCCTACTTAATCCCATAAATAAACTAAGAAGAAGTCCATAACTTCTGATTTCTATTAGTTATAAAGTGGAGCTCAAGGGATCCAGTGGTTTGGACCCTTGGTGGAAGGAGAAGATCTCGTTTTTATTCCTTCCACTGTTTTTTTTTTTTTTTTTTCTAAAATTTTAATTCTTTTATTTTATTTTAATTTTATTATATAAATATAATTTTAATATTTTTTAATTATTATGATTTAATATTTTAAATAATAAATTTAATAAATTTTATTATTTAATAAAAATATAATAAAAATATTTTTTAATTATTTATATTTTAAAATGTAAAAAAATATTTTATTATTTAATATAAATATAATTTTAATATTTTTTAATTATTTAATATATATATATATACACACATTTTAATATAATTTTCTTAATGATAATTTTTCTTTCTCATTATAATTCACTTCATCGTCACCGCCGCTTAGAATCCAAACACTGATTTTAATTTCACCGTTATAGTATCTAATATCACCGTTACAACAACTAATTTTACTGTCACCGTTATTTTTAATCTCATCAAAATTAATTTTATCGTCCATTCAAATGAAGCCTTATTCTACCAAGTTGATCTAGACTCGGGCAAATCAATTAGACAAGTAACTTTCAAAAACTATCTTAAGGAGTATTCTGTGACTGTTTCTGCTATGTGATTCGAGTTGTTCCCTCCCAGTGTTTTAAATAGGGGATTTTTTTATAGCATTTTGGCTTAATCTTTTTATTTTCAAACTGTTTTATCTTTTTATTTTAATTTTGATCTGACTTGTTTTTTATTTCATCTGTGTTTTAAATTTTTGTTTTTGATTTCACGGATTAGAAAAAGATAAGATAAGATAAAATAAATAAATAAATAAATAAATAAGTAATAATAATATAATAAAGGAGAAGGATAAAAAAAGATAAATAAATATGGTTGTTTTGGTCAGAAGCCCAAAAGCTGTATTTGGGTTCAAGCCCAAAAGCACACTAAGCTCCAAATAAGTTCAAAAGCAAAATAAGTTCAAAGTTCAGGGTCTGATTCAAGACTCCGGTTTGATTTTATAAAGTTTGATTATAAATTTGTAACGGACTTCCAATCTCGAGATTAAATTAAAACATGCTTGATTAAATTTAAAAAATGCCTCAAAACATGTCAAATTTAATCCAAACAAATTTATTTATCGATTTTAAAGATCCGAATAAAAAAGGATGTTTACAAACTGGACTATTATGTATATACCCAATTGTACCATCCTCATAGCATTTGCATTTTTCAGAAATAGCTTTTATTATATATATACCCTTGTTAAATAAGCCTTTCATGTTAGGAAACTTTCTGTTAATACTTAAGGGTTCCTTGATAACTACTTAATTAGTGATGAGTAATGGTTGTCAGATCCTAATTCTTAGCATTACTGGGCAGATTTCTAATTGCAAGTAGCATTTGTACAAATAAAAATCTCCATGATTTCTTCTTCAGTCAAATTACTTGAGAAGTTCCTGTACTATACCATCTAATACAAATTAATCCTTTTATCATAAAACTGAGTAATTTAGTTCCTGTACTTTTAAAATTGAAGCAAAAAGATAAAATCACTAACTAGTATAACGAAAACTGTTAAAAAAGTTGACGTGACATTTAACCTTGTGTTTATTTGATGATGTGGCACCAATAAAATATATTATTTTAAGCTGACGTGGACAAAATAACAAACTAAGTTGACAAAAAATAATTTGATGTGGCATTTTTGCCAACTTAGTTTGTTATTTTGTCCACATCATCTTAAAATAATATATTTTATTAGTGCCACGTCTGCATTTGACATCTACGTCATTAAATAAACATAAAGTTAAATGCCACGTCAGTTTTTTTAATAGTTTCTGTTACACTAGTCAGTGATTTTACCTTTTTGCTTCAATTTTAAAAGTACAGTGATTAAATTACTCAATTTTATAGTAGAGGGACTAACTTGCACTATATGGTATAGTAAAGGGACTTCCTAGGTACTTTGACATTTCTTCTTCGTATAAGATAGATATAGGATCTATGGGGCAATTACTTAAAAATACATTTTGCACAACAACCTTTCCTATCTAATAGAACAGGATCCCATGATCTTGAACAGATCTTACACCAATTGATTTGTGTATTGGATTACAAATCAAGAAAAATAGAGGATACGGTATAAAAATGCCAAAGAACTTTCACGACGGAAGTTATTCTATAGATGCTGTATTCATGCTTGTTCGAAATGCGAATCATAATATTCATTATTATGGAAATGATAATGAAAAAAAGGAGATAATTTTTCTAGAAATATGGACAAATGGAAGTTTAACTCCTAGGAATGCATTTCATTACTTGAGTGTTGCTCATGCTTAGTGTTGTAAATGAAGCTGAAGCATGTGCATGAGGTTTCTCTTGAATAACCCAGGTTTTCACCATAAGATTTTGATACTTTCTAGTAGTATCTGGTTAGAAGTAGTTCAGAACTGATGTATGGTTTGATCAGTAAGACCTAGCTGAACTGAGTAGGTTAGGCAAATGATTTGATCAGGTTGAAGGGGAATAATGCAAAATTAGCAATGTTATCAAAACAGTAATATTTGCAAATCCAAACACTTTATTTCCCTTTGTTAAATCTGCTCAATTCAACTATGTTCATTTTATGAACATTGTATCAAAGCAAAAACCAATTAACAATCTCTACTTCATTAACTAACTTCACCAAAATAATCTGTCAAAGCAAAAACACAGGAAAAACAAATGACTATATCTTGATCTTCCATTATCCCAGCAAGATTCATCAGAACAAGAGTTAAAAGTTTCTGACCTCATTGTAAAACCTTTGAAAGTTGAAAGTGCTCTGTTTTCCCCTGTTAGATCCTCTGTTTATTTTGCTCATTGTAGCACAACAAAAACTTAAACTCGCTCAAGTCTCGGAATGACAAATATTTTCAGCCATGAGTTAGATTTGTTGCGTCCCCTTAATTCAAGTGCAACTGAAAACACAAAATACATGGATTATTCGAGCACCATTATGATTTAGTTGCTCTTAAGCCACTTTGTTTTACCCTTCTAAAAAAAAGAGTGAATCACTTCACAAAGTGAAGTAAAAAATCCATTGAATAATCATAGGAAAATGATAACACTGTTTTCTCCCATTTAGTACGGCATTAAGAATCGACTGCTGCAAAATTTGAGGTAAAAAAGACAAACCCAAATTAATTTAATTTAAGTAGGGTATCATAAAAAAAAAAAAAATGGCTTAAAAACATAATAAAGAACTTAGCCTAATTTAAACAAGACATATGTGCTAGGGAATATAATAATATTATTCTATAAATACGAAAGTTTGTCTTTTTCTAGTATTAGGCCAGCCTTTTTGATGAGGATGCCAAAAGTCTGTGTAACTTTTTGAGTTCCGGCTCAAATTTGTAGGGTATTTTAAGAGAGAGAGAGAGAGAGAGAGTGGAAAGAGGGGAGATCATGCCTTTGATTTATTTTTAAAGGCCTGGCCTCTTATATGATATCTCCCAAAATCCCATGGCTAATCATTTGAATTTTATTCTTATGACGAGAAAAACAAAGAAGATTTTAAGGTGTTACAAAGGGTTCCTTTATAAAAGTTTCCCAAAATCCCATGGCTAATCATTATTATTTTTATTGATGATATCCATCGTTTACAGTATACGTTTTAGGATGTAATTGAGTTAAGTTCTATCAGTAAAAAACTCGAGTTTAATTTAAAATTTATGGTTCAAAATTTGATTCAAGCTTGATTGGGTTTTATTTTTAATGTTTAAACTCGATTCGGGATAAAAATTGAATTACTCGAATTCATTCGATTAGGATCAATCCCATGCTCGACTCGAAACTCGATTATTTGTATTCGAACTCGAGTTCGAATTAAGATTTTTTTTTTCAATACTAATTAAAAAAAATAATAATAATAAAAACTTAGTTAGGATCGCGAGCTACTCAAGTCAGATATTAGGATACTCGAATTCAACTAGTTCAATAACTCGAATTGCTCGAACTCGAGCTCAACTCGATAATGTTCGAATCAAATTTAAACTTTTCAAACTAAACTTAAATAGTTTGAGAATGCAAATATCTCGTTTAAACTCTAATATATTTATATTTATTAATTATGCAAGAAAAAAAATGAAAACCCACATCCCATCCCCTGATCATCATTCAAATTTTAAACCAAAAGGTGAAAAAGATCGTGATCGATCATCCCCACACCTTGTGACATTGATAAACAGTTTTCCAAAGAGTTGCTTTTTCCTTCCAAAATATTTTTACAAATTTTGAAAGTTAATTGGGGATGAAACTGTTTGGGGGTATACGTGGTGTCAATATAACCCTCGGCAGGAAACCATGTCTTTCAGTATATCATGCTAGTGTTTGACAAAAAGAGCTTATCTAGGGTTCCTTTCATATTTCAGTTTTCTTTTATCTTCTGTCTTTATTTTTTTTTTTTGGGAAATTTTATAGGATTTTACAAGGTTTTTTTTATCACAATATAACTAAAAAAAATTATTTACCAAAATACAGTTGTTTTCAAATTAATTTTTAAAATTCGCTTGTTTTAAAACTAGCTGGGAAATCGTCATCTCAACGTAATTTTTTTAAAATTTTCAAAAAATACCAACATTTTTCAGGTATGATTTTAATTTTCTTATTTATTTTCATTACTATTTTTGTTTATTTATTCTTGTTCAGTATTCGACGTATTTTTATTGTTCTGTTTCGGTTTTAAAATTATAATTTTTTTTTTCTAATTAATATATATCTTTTAAAATTATTTTCGGTAAATAAAATTTTCTAAAAACGGATTTCTTTCTCGGGATGGTCGGAGCATCAATCATTCTTTGAAATGGTCCGAGTAAGAATAATAATCGAAACATTATCGAAAATATCGGAGTGATTCGAGAATTATTCTTACATAAATAATTTCTTTTATTTCGAAAAATAATTATTAAAAGCATTTTAATTTACACTTTCAAAAAAAAAGATTTTTAATAAATGCGAATTACCGACGACGGAATTCGAAGGACGTCACGGTAGTGATTCCTAAGATATCTTGAGGTGAGAGAATTTCGTTAAATATCACCACGAGTGGTGAGAGTATTTAGCGACATGCTCGATACATAAATTCGTTTTCATTTTAAAAAAATGGAAATAGTGAAAATAAAATAGAGAAAATGAATAAAATAGTGAATGTTTATGTGTTCGATATTTTGCCATGCTCGTGTTTTTAATATTATGATTTGCATGTTTAATTTTATAGTTATATGCTAAGTCGTATGCATCCGATATTTAAATATTCGCATCATACGCATTTAAATAAAAATGGATGTAAATTGCCGACGACGAAATTCGAAGGATATCACGGTTGTGATTCCTAAGATATCTCGAGGTGAGAAGATCTCGTTAAATACCACCAAGAGTGTTGGGAATATTTAATGAGTATTTTCGATAACAAATTTATGTTCACTTTCGTTTTTTTGAAAAAATAATAACAGTTCAAAAAAATAATAAACATATTTTTTTTAAAAATAAAATAAAATAAAAATAAAAGAGAATTATTTTTAAATAGTGATGTCAAGTCCATTAAATCGAGATTTAAGATAACACGCGATTAAATGGTACCGTTTTCTAAACGGGCGTTGCGGGGATGCTAATCCTTCCCTTCCCCGCACGTAACCGACTCCCGAACCCAATTATGTTTTACTCTCTGGTTCAAAGCGCGGACTTCGAAATTGGTTTTACAAAATGTTTTAATTAATTTTAAAATATTTTACTAAAACCGGTTTTAATAGGTGGTCAATCACACCTACAAAAAAGATTGGTGGCGACTCTATTTTGTGTTTTCAAATTCGTCTAGTGGTCAAAAAACCGTTATGACAATTAATATTAGAGAAATTATTGGATTCTAGTGAAATTTTTAGATTTTATAAGTGGAATTAATAAGATGAGATATGTTTTTAGGATATATTTAAAAAAGAGTTCGTTTTTTATACATTAACAATAAACTTTTTTAACTCTACAAGTGAAAATAAAAATCTGTCACATATTCAACCCACTTCTTTTCTAATTAGTGTTTTTAAAATTTTTAATATAATTTAAGGGGTATATGTCATCATATTAATTTCATTTGTGAAATTTAAAAATTTCATAAACATAAAATTTTCTCTTAAAAAAAATATATGACAATCTCTATTTCTAAAATTAAAAATTATTATGCGTATCACAAACGAATTCTTAATATATATATATATATATATATATATATATATTGTTTTTCACATTTTTATATGATTTGAAATCTCTAACTGTATGACTAGCTAGACGCTAGGATTATGACAAAACTTAATTTTCTCTTCTTTGTCTAATCCTGAAATCTGAACCAACCGTTAAACTATTGATAGGATTAAGGTGTCAATCGAAAATTGATTCATTCAAAAAAGTGTATTTAATTTAACTTTATATTAAAAATTAATATCAATTGTAGAGTATAATAGAAGCAAGAGTCAAATCCACAGGGATTGGTGTCTAGTTTATAAATTACTAGTTTAAAATTTAAATTCAAGAACAATAAAAGAAAATGAGATTTTTAAAAGAGTGTTAAAAATTAAGAAAATAAGATAGTAAAAAACAAGTAAATAAAAAATATATTAAATATGAGAAAAACATGGTTAAGAGTTTATTCGCCACTACTAGACATTATTGAGAATCAAAATCAGATTTATCAACATCAATTAACTATCCAAATTATCAACCTTAGATAACAACAAGTTCTGCTACTCCAATCTTTCCTTAGTTTATCGTTAAATAGAATAAGCTCTCTATTTAATCTCTAATTATCAAACAACCTAGAATAAACTCTCTAAATTCAATTTGATAACAACTTTATGATGAGAAAGATAGGTTGATCTAAGTAACAAACACATAAGCTCAAATTGTTCAACTTAGGTTATGTTCCACTTTGCAATTAACGAAAACTCTAACATAATCATTAATCACAAATTGCAACTTATGAATAGGAAATCAAGACAATTACATGGATCAAGACTCCTAAACTAGCATTAGACAATTATCAAGATCTATCTAGTTGTACACCTAAACAAATCAACACAAAGATCATGAACAATTATAGAAGAACATAATCAATTTTGATAGAAAATCAATGATATATAAAATCTAAAAATCAATTACAAAACATGTCTAGGGCTTTGAAATCACTCTTAACTAAAGAAAAATTTAGCGTAGCATATGCATAGTTAATATAAACATAAAAGAAACTAAGAAGAAAAACTAAAAGAAAACTAAGAGAATGGAGAAGAAGAAGAATAATAATGATCCTTGAGTCTCTTCAAAAGATAGATAGTTTATGGCTCAAAAGATGGTATTTATAAAGTTTTAAAACCCTAGGAACAAGTCATTGCCGCACAAGTAAGTCAAGAGGCAAAAAATCACGTTTTTGTGCAGTTTTTGGACTTTTTTGCTGTTGTTGGGCTCCTAGGCGCCGGAATTTGGCACCTAGGCGCCGAGCATACTGCCTTGTATTTTTATGCTGCATCTTCTCGCGCTTCGTTGGCTGATTTGGATGACCATTTCTTATCCGATTTGGGCGTGTAAACTACCGTTGAAAAGGTATTCAAGTTAGATTCAAAAGTCAAGATATGAAGTTTCTTCAAATAAAGACTTTAACATAATGATTTCTTAGCAACAAGCTCCAAATGTCAAATCTGCTTGATAGCTTTGCACTAAGAATTTGATCTTTTTAACTCCCAAGTCTTTTTCCATCTTATGATTGTGACTTTATAAGCTCTTTAACATCATATTTGACATCTTTTGACTTCATCTCTTTCAAAATATCTATAATTCAAAAATATAATATAAGTAAACAAGATAAAGATTGAAAACATAACAAAAACTAAAGGTAGAAAGGCATAAAAATGTATATTTTATGAGCTTATCAGAAATTCTCCAATCACCACCGGAGCTTTATTTCATTTTTGCTTTTATTCTTTTATTTTAAAATTTTTCTTTTATTTTATTACTTTTTGTAAATATTTAATTATTTAAGTGATAAATAAATTTATATTTTTGATTTTTTATATTTTTTATGTATTTTTAATTTTTTTATTTAAAATTTTTCATATTATTTATTGTTATTAACTCTCTCATTATTTTTCTTTGTTACTTTATTTTTCATTTATTCAAAGTTTTTATTTATCTTTCAGTGTTAATATTTTTGAGTGAACAATTTTTTTTACTTTTAAAATATTATAAAAATACATAAAAGATAATAAATAATTAAATATTACTTTGTTAAATTTTAATTTGTATAAATATATTATTATCAATTATATACAAATTTTAATTGTAATGTCCTTAATAGTTATTTTTTTCTCTCACTACAATTAATCTTACCGTCACTAATGTTTTTACATCCAACACATATCTCATCACTAATTTATATCTCACCGCTACAAAATCCAATCTTACCACTATAATAATTAATTTTACCGTCACTGCTGTTTTTCATCTCACCATAATTATTTTCACTCTCAATCCAAATAGAATCTAAACATGTCTCAAAGAAAACGAAACAGTACTAAATGTACAATTTTTTTTTTTTTTTTATTTTATAAAAAAGATAAAACAACAAAGTGCATTTATTTATTTCTTTCTAAAAACCGAAAATTGGATGATTCAACTTAGCTAATTAATAAGAATTGAAATAGAGATCTTAGATTCGAAGAATAAATTCTCCCCGTTATGCCAATAGCGTAGGAGAAAATCACGGTTGTACCTCATATACCGAACGTACAACCATGATTTTACGTGCGAAATGAGCCAAAGCCTAAGATATGGACTTGTATAATTGGAATTCCTACACAGTTCCTAAACTATATTATACAAAATTAAAGATTTCTTTATTTTGGGAATCTTATTACATGGCCTTATAAACAATGGACATCTATCTCTACATTTTCAAAAGAGTAAAAAACAATCAATCATCAAATTATATAAAGAAAATATAAAAATATATTGGATTAGTTTGTTTCATGGAAAATAACTTTCGAAAAGTATTTTTTGTATTTTTTGATATTTATTTAGCAAAAGATAACTTGGTCAATAAAAAATGAATTTTGGGTCAATGAAAAATTAATCATTTTTTTTTCGAAAAAATGTATCAAAATCTTAAGATATTTTTCGAGAGCTAAAGCAAAACAAAAAGATCGATCCCTAAATTTAGGGATCGATCCCTTCTTGAATCAAAGTAAAAAAAAAATCGATCCCTTACATATAGATTAAACCTGTTCAAGGGCCAGGCAGCCCTCCCGGTCCAACCCGTATTAGCTAGGCCTGGGCAAGGAATTCTTATTCCGGGCCAGCCAGGCCCAGCCCGAAATAGTGTTTTGGGTATTAAAATAATATTATTTTATTTAATTTTAATTATAAAAATATAAAAATATAAATAAATTTTTTAAAAAATGTAATGAATAGTGCTCAGGGGCCGGTGGGTCGGCCCGGGCAAGGATCTTCAAAAATTTTCGGGCCTCGACCCGGCCCAACCCATGAGCACCTCTATTATAGATCAATCCCCTAAAAATAAAAATTAAAGCAAAATTAAGAAGGATCAATCTCTTGAAAATAGATAAATCCTTTTTATATAATGTTGATTTTTTAAAAAATAATCAAACAACAACAAATATTTTATATAAATCTTTCGAATAACAAAAAAAATATTAAAATTTTCAAAAAGTTGTATTAATTTTAAAAAAATCATTTTTCACAAATCAAACTATGCGAGCACAAACTCACACAAAAAATAGATATTTGAAGTCTATTTAAAAGTTGCGGCCGCTTACGATTCCCCAAATCTCCCACCAATCACTTCTAGGCATCATACAGAATTTTTAAACAAGAGTTCTTCTTTTCTTTTTTATTCAGAGTTAGATAATGATACAAAGAAACCAGACAAAACTCCAGGCCATTTGCTTTCTTACAGTCAATTATTAGGATTTTTTTACTCTTTATTGCAAATTCTTGTCTGAGATAACATAAAAAAAAAAGTATAGTGTGAGAAAAGAACACAGATTTTTATGGTTTCCGTTATCTGATTTTACATTCACATTCTGATCCTTATCAAAACCCAGATAAAAGAAATTAAAAAAACAAAAAAGAAATTTCTTTCAAAGAAAAGAGAAGAATACTCGACAACTACTATCTACTACCATCTTTTTTGTACTATCGAGACGACAACGTTGAAAAAGCCATGATCGTCTATCTATGATGAACATAAATACTATGATAAAGTGTGATATCCAGAGGCTACTGCCATTTACATATAATTAAATTGAAAGGAGGGATTCAAACTTTAATGAAGGAAAAAAAAAAAACAGTGTTTTCATTTACATAAATGTCTAAAGTGATGGTTAATATGGGAGAGAACAAGAAAGATTCCATCTCTTTCATGCATCATGTGATGTACTCACCATCATTTCATTGATATTCTTTGTTGAGATTTTCTCATTTTGTTGATAATATTTTAGATAATCCTAATCTGAGGAACATATCCATGATTCCACCATACCTTCACTTCTTGTAGCTACATTTTCTGGCCCTTTATCGCCATGAAATTCCGATGAAGAAACCGAGAAGGTGTTCACTTTCCCATTTGAGACTCTTTGCATGTTAGTGTTGTAGCTGCCATTGATGGACCTTAGGAGACTTTGATCATGCTCCTGGGACCCTGTTCCTTCTCCCCAGCTTGGAGGATTAGTACTATTTTCATTTCTTGGCAATGCTCCGTCTGATGATAGTGATACCAAGTTTTGAAGCCCGCTGAGGTTGGTATTGACATGCCCCTGGCTCAAACCAAACTCTTCTAAAACATCCATTTTGAGAGGAGAGTCATTTGATGGAATATCTAAGGACCCTTGTGACGTTGTTCCGAGAATGGTTGAATTGGGAAGTGGGTATTTTGGAGGGGCTTGAAGGAGAGATACGAAGTTAAGAATTGGGTTCTGCATGTTGATGTTGAGTAGATTTTGAGGCTGCTTTAAAAGGCCTAACTCGGATGGTAGTTGGTAGTTAATGGAAGTTGAAGTAGAAGTAGAATTGTTAGTTCTAGGTGTAGAAGCTATAGCATCAACCATGGAAGAGCTAGGAAATGAGGAGGAAGCTGTAGAAGAAGAAACAAATGGGGGAGGATGGATTTTTTGGGCAAATGGTCTTAAAAGATAATGAGGAGGTGAAGGGTCTAATTGGGTCGATCTCATAGTCGAAGGTGCACCAAATAGATCAAGCCTGGTTCTTGGGAAAGGTGAGGACGTGAAGGGTGGTGCAGGGATCCCAGTGAACTCCTGAACCATGGCTCGGAAATTGGTGGTGTCTGTTGTCAAAACAGTTGTTGGTGCACGCCTAGAAGCTCTGGCTCTCTTCTTTGGGTTACGCACCATATTGTTGTTGTTGTTGGGTTGGTCACTTGTGCCTGAAACTGAACTTTTTGTACCACTTTCTGGTCCTTGAGGGATCTGCATAGAAGGAAAAGTGGGTCTGCTTTGTGTTTGATGGTTGGTCAACAACTGTTGACTTGGTGATGATGATGCCATAAACCCACCAAGATCAGTGCAATTGGGCTCAGATCTTAGATTTTTGGACCAAACCACATCAAGATTGAGGAGTGAATTTGGGTTTGTTGAGTGTTGCAGTGATCTTGATATAGGATGATCAAAGTAGTTTGATAAAGGGTCAAACGAAGCCGATGAAGAGTGGCTTTGGTGTTGCTGTTGCGGCGGCGGCGGCGGTGGTGGTTGGTTACCCAAGGGACCATGACCAATATGGCTCGATGGGTTATTGTTCAAAAAAGCTGAGATTGACTCAGCGCGTGAATCATACTCTTCACTGCCACCACTCGAAGATTGCACACTACCACTGTTACCAGAATCCATGAGAAGAGATCGCAAAAAAAGGAAAGACGTACGTAAAAGGGAGACAGAGATATGGGGTGTTTCAGAGAAGAGATTTTTTTGCTTATTTTACTACCCAGACTCATTTAAGAAGGAAGCTATTAAACAAAGCATGAAGTAATATAAAAGAGAGAAAAAAGAAAAGAGAGAAGAGAGAAGAGAGAAGAAAGAGGAAGATCTTCTGGAAGAAGAGCTATCAGAAAGTACCCATGTTGTCTTTAAAGCTCTGATCTCCAAAGAGGACAGTGGTTTGGCTTGCTTTTACTTTGTCTTTGAACAAAAGGGTATGTAGTAAAGAAAGGAATTAACAGTTCAAGGATCATCAAACTAAATGGTTGCAGAAGAGAGGTATAATGAAAGTAAACTTTCTTTGAAGAAGGGAAGGGTCTTCTTTCTTGATCTTTCCCCCCCCCCCCCCCCTTACTTTTGGCTTTTAAGCCTTGTGCTGGTTAAGGAAAACTAGGGTTCTTTTTTTTGGGGTTAAAATCTGTTATCTGTTTAAGAGAAATTAAGGGAGAGAAAGAGAAGTTTGCTCTCTAAGCCTTTTCTTCTTAAAAAGATAGGCTTTCAGATCAGGATTCAGGGGTGGGGGCACCCATGTGTTGTGTGAGAGAAAGGCTGTGATGATAAGCAATTGGTCAAAGTATAAGAGAGTTGTGGTTTTGATCCTTATAGTGTGAAAAGAAGAAAAAAGATATAGTACTATTAGCTAGAGAGGAGGAATTCTTTAAAAAAAATACATATATTATATACTATTCATTTAAATATTTTATATTAACATATAAGAAATTAATTTTCTTTTTGTTGGGGAATAATGAGGTGGGCAAGCAAACAAAGTTGTGAAGATGGTTGTTGAATGGTATAAAAGAGAAAGATAACAACCATTCCTTTTCAAAACCCATAAAAAAACCCTGTATTTTTAAAAAATATATATAAATATAGAAACAGTAACTAAATTGTTAAAGAAAGGAAATTTGATTTGTATTACTAACATCAATTAATTTATTAAAATTTTCTTATGTTTAAATTGGTTAGGTAACTTAGGTTTAATGATAGAAAAAAGAAAAAGTAAGTATACTTTTTATAACTATTTCTTTACGTACAGATTATTTGGTATAACAAAATTAATAAATGAACATAGAAAAATATTAAAATTTCCTATATATCCACAGCCTTTGACCTAGATCAGTGATTAAATATAAAAGGAAAATCATAATCTGGGGTTATTATTATATAATTGATTCAAAGGAACTTCAGAGAATCTTCCAGTCTTCCTCTTGTTGAAAGGAAAATCATGATATTTTCCTTTTTTTCACAACTTTTCTAGCTTTGTTATCTTCTTCTACTTTAATTATTTCAATAATATTATAAAATTTCTTATGCTTGAAACAAAAACAAAATAGAAAGAAAGAGGAAGAAGAAGAAAGCTCCAGTAATATATATTTGGATGGATAGATCAGTTGAACAACCCCTTAAGTTCTATCTGAAACCATCAAAACAAAAAAGAAGCTAGCTAGCTCAACGATATTATTAACTTTAAACTATATTTATTACACCTTTTGGAATATAAAAATATTTTTATTTAATATTTAAATGATGACGTGATTTGATAACACAAGTTGGGTTGTAGAATCAGAGGTCTTTGTCAAATATAATTCTACATGTAATTTATATTCTTTTAAATGTCATTATATATATATATATATATAGTGTTTGTATTTGCCCCTACAAAACCAAACCCTAACCCTAAAAATCCGAATTCTCACGTATTCCATGTCTGCACGTAATGTCCTTGCTGTCCAATGTCCATGGCCATGGTTTTTTTTTTTTTCAATTTTTTAAACTCGTGTCTCATAAAGTTCATAAAATTTAATGTATTTTACGGTTTTGGGCATTAATTTAAATGCTCGGATGTATTGTTTTAGCTTTTTAATGTATTATATATATATGGAAGAATATGGTTAATTATGTATATAATAAGATAATGACAGAGGGTGAAATAGATAGAGGAAGGGACGTGGCATTTAAGGCTCTCAAATCAGTTACCTAATTCTTATGTCCGATTTAAGTTGCTTGAGCCTGTAAAACTGCCCATCTTTTTTTATAAATAAACTTGGGTGAGGGTGAGGGAGAGCGTGTGGGCGCTATCTAAGCCAAGTAAGGGGATTGGTGGTGAGGATTGATTGGACTCGCCATCGTTTTCAATGAACCTGTGGCTCACATATGGATGCATTTCTGTCGCTTTTTTTTGATGCTCGACCCTCCCATTGATGTGGATATTCCTTTCCCTTTGATGTCTCACCCTTTCTCAGATCATATCGTAATGTAAATCATCTCAAAATAACGCCTTTGATTTCATATTGAATTTAATTGAAACAGAAAAAACATATAAAATTTAAACTGGGTTTAACCCAATAGTTCATAAATATATAATATATAATTATTTTTAAGAGATAATAGTTATTATATTTGAAATTCGAATTTTAATATCCGTAATTTTTTTTTATTCATAAACTATGATTTTTTTTTTTTTTGTGTGTGTAAAAAAACATATAAAACCTAACGTACGTGTTGTAACAATCTTTTATAGTTATTGATGGTCCAACCATACAAAGCAGATGTACCAAATTCGGCTTTAAGTATTGAGTATACTCTGTTAAAACTTAAGACCTGGGGATATTGCCATGGCGTTGGGTTGTCGTCCAACTTGACCTAACCCTTTTTCCAGTTGCGGCCTTAAATATATAAAAATGGCAAACAGATTTTTGGGTGAAAGTTTAAGTATGGTTGATTTAATCAACTTTTAATGCAAGTTGTAACTGTTTTTGGCTTTAGTTTAATGGTAACTTTGACTTCTTATTATTCTGTAAAAAAATTTAGAGGGACTTTTAGCTTTTCTTTAATTTTGAAAAAGTAATGGTATTCTATTCGGAAGGTTTTATGCTTTTAAAGAATATAAAGATTTATTCTTTAGAGAAACAAACAGAAAATCCAAACCCTTTACTTGGGTAGTAGGTGGGCTAATTACCTTGTGGTGAAAAAGGTTGATGAACTTGTATAAAAAAATTTGCCTACATTTTAACGTGCACACCTAAAAATAATTTATAGAATTTGGCCTATGGAAATTAGTCATAAAATTCAAATTAGGTTCAACTCAATTCAAGTAATTAATGTTAAATTGGATTAAATTTGATTAATTAGTAATTAATTAATTAATTATAATGGATCAAGTTGGAAGTCTAATCCATTAAAATCCCAATAGCCTTGGGTAATTAGGATGATTGTGTAAGAAGAGTCCATAATCATGTGAGATGAACCAAACATAAGAAAACCTAATAGAGTCCGATTCAAATGAGATTCTATGGTAACTAGTTTTTGTTGAAGAAAATTCAACTTAAATGATAGTTAGTGACAATTATCAACGATTGCATGCTTTGTGTTAGAAGAATATTCAGCATTATAAGGATAAAAGTAAAGTTAAAATTAAGGGATCGAGGAGAGTTAACGTGATTGAATTGTTAATAATATGAGAGGTTTTTGAGTGGGATTAATGTTGGAAAAAATTCAGCAAACGGTGGAGATAATTATCAGCATTTAGGCAGAGAGTAATTTGACTTGAAAGCAAAAAAAATCAATAGTTGTTGAAGTTGATTTTCAACCAGCAGTTACATGGAGTGGAGAACAGTGTGGAGAAGTTTTCACCTATAATTGAGAACGTAAATGCAAGGAAGTAACTTAGGAACTTCTTAGAATTTTTGTTTTCTTCTTTTCATATATAAATATGAGTTAGACCAATGGAAAATAGGTTTAAGAAATCATATATATGATGTAATTACACTTATTTTACAGTTTTATTGCATTTTATCTTACCTTTCAACGAATTTAATTTACCTTTCGATAGATTATCTTTATCTTTCATGCACATAGTCAATTATTAAGCTTCCTTCTTTTTATCGCTTATTCTCACTTTTTTTTTTTAGAAGTATGAAAATCGTTTAATCGTCTGAATAATCAGGTTACCATAAAATCTTCCCAAAAAATTAACCAAAAATATTTAAATTAATTTTGTATAGTTTTAGGTTGATATATATAGTTAGTTATATATCGGTATTGCTTTAAAGCATAGCTAGAATTATTTCTATTAATCTATGCATTTGTAATTTTACCTTTTAATTACCGTTTTTTTGCAAATCAAAGTAATGTATTATTATAATTATAATTATATATTATATTATATTTATAAGGATTATAAGTTACATAATGAAGAGGTATATAGTTGAATTATATATTATATTTATAGGGATTATAAGTTACGTCATAATAGTACCTTTAAAACTTTGGTTGAAAGTTGAAACCCTAATTAACTTGGTCTGCGTTGCTTATAGACATAGTTGAACTATCGGCATAAGTTCACTTACTATACATAATAGATTGAAAATGGAGTTTAAGGGTAACTTTCTTTTTTGGACTTGAGTTTAATAAGAAGAGTAACTTTTGGGACTGAAAAAGCATTATATCCATACTATAATAATACAACATTTATATATATATATATATATGTATTTTGTAATTAAACAAGACAGCGAGAAAAATAAAATAAATTCTCATTCTCCAAAATATATTCTCAAAATCAGAATTTCTTGACTGCTCATAAGAATATTTTTCTCTCTTTTTATTGGTGGGTTCCTCTCTGGTCTTATTCTTCACCACCACACCACCCATCTAGAATCCACATGACTTGAAAGCTAGCTGATCGATACGAACTAATGTCCATATATAACAGCTGTATATCCATGTTCTACATGAGCAAAAATATAATTAATAATTAAAGCAAAAAAAAAAAAAAGCAAAGAAACTATTTGATTTTTTTGGGTTTTTTTTATTATTATTATTCTTTGAGCTATAAGAAAAATGATTTTCTTTTTAATTGTGGTATGTGGGTCATATATCATGTTATTCAAATTTTTTATTTTAAAAATGTTAATATTCGATATTTATGTCTAAAACATTTTATATATATATGAAAATATTATAATTCAAATTTATGAAAAAATTTAAATATATACATGTCGAACAGTTATTCATATTGATACTCACTCAAATGATAGTTTATATATATAAATTTGAAATAAATGAAGCTGATTTTCGTAATCAAAGGTTACCTAACCCCATTAAGTTAATTCAAGTTTTACGCTGCTTATACATATGATTAGACACCACTTTGCTTCTCTGCATTGTTTTTTTTCTTTCTTTTTGACTTTTTTGTGAAACTTTCACTTGCAAATTACAATAAATTTAATGGTCATGTTGGTTGCCTGGCAACACCCCTCATTAATGGATTTTCATAACTCTTTTTCTCTCTCTCTCTCTCTCTATATGTATATATGCATCTGTCTAACAGATAAAATTGCAAGAACAAATTAAAATTGTAGTTTATAATCCATGAAATCTTTGTAATCAGTAATGGAGTCCGGAGTTTTTCATTAGATTTGATACATAAAAGATGCCTAGCCAAGCATCCTTCACCAAAGTATAAATATATATATATATATATATATATATATATGAGAGAGAGAAAGACTAGTTTTGGACCTGTGTTAATTGAGACGATGATGAAAATTGATACCAAGAAGAAGTTGAACAATTTGTTTTTCCATTTTTGTTGAGTTCTGAATTGATTAAGAACCAATAAGGTAATACAATTCTAATTTCTAAGGCTCGATTTGAATCTTATCGCACCTCCGTGTTGGAATTTAAGGACCTTTTGTGAGAGGATTTCTCCTTCACTGAGCGGTCCCTCCACTGATGATGCACACCCAATGGGAGTTTTAACCTCATTGGTCCCTCCAATTAGATTAGAGTGGTCCCTCCAATTAGATTAGCGGGGTAGGGTTTAAATTGGATCTCAATAAAATGAAAAATCTCTTTTTATTCGTCTTCACTGTTTTTATTTTTATTTTACTAATTTATTTTATTAATAATTTTTAATTATTATTATTTAATATAAATATAATTTTAATAATTTTTAATTATTTATTTTATATATATATATATACATACATACATACATATATTAATATAATATCTATTTTTTTATATTATAATTCACCTCAACATTACTATTATTTTTACATCCAAAAGCATAAACCAATACATAATGTCACAATCTCATTACTGTTTTCAATTTAACATACCGTCCAAATGGATCCTAAATCCCAAACTCCACCCAACATCCCAAAGCTGCTGCCCAGTTTGAGCAGTTTTTCTTTGAAAATTAAAACCATGCATTGAAATTTATGTATCATTGCAGGGTTGCAGACACAAACATGTCAGCAAAATTGTAATATTATGTGGCAAGCAGTGCAGAAACAAATTCAAGAAGCTCCCAAAATTGTGAAGATATTTCAAATTTCAAATTGGAGGTCGAATGCTGCTTCATAAAAGTCTAACAGAGAAGGTGGGCACTGGTCTATTCATCCTAATAATAGTATTTTTATAGATGCTTTGGGTGGGTCCTTTGGAGTTTGATTAATTAACTGAACGGGGTTTTTGGTTTGACTGTGTTACCAATCTTCAGCACAGGATCCAAGACTCTGACCAACTAAGAACTGGACCATCCAATAATAAACTCTGCTGCCAAGTTTCATTTGACTACTCTTGATTCGTACATTTGTGCCTTTTTTTTTTTCTTTCAAAATTGAAAAAAATATTTATAAAATCAATATTAATCTTATGCATCTTATATTTATTAAAAATATTTTACTTTAATAAAAAGTTCAAAGTTAATAAAAAAATAAATAAAATACTTTTATTGAATTTAATAAAAAAAATCAATTAAAGAAAGTTTTCTTTAATAATTAAAAGTTTCATTGTTAATAATAAAATAAATAAAAAATAGTTAATATTATGAAAATCATTAGTTAAGGACGAAGTATTACTTTATAAAATTATTAAAATTATATATGTTAATTTTTTTTTATACAAAAGAGATTGCAGCTTAAGGATAAAAAAATATTTATAAATGTTGAGATTCGAACCCCAGACTTATTAAATAACACCTCTTAAAAATTATTGCATGAACCAATATGACTAAGCCTTTATGTTCAATTGTATATGCAATTTTGAAGTTCGTCCTTTTATATATAGCATAATATATAGACCAAAACAATGGAAAAATATAATAACTCTGCATTCCATAAATTTTTATGAGGTCCAAACAGGTTTAAAACTTGGAGATGTGGGATATGTTAATATTTTATTCAAGTCGGAGATTAATTGCACTCAGATGTTGGCTTCAAACAATTGGTGTATGCATTTCTTTTTGAAAGAGTTGAGTTGGAAATTTTCTTTTCATTCCTTTTCAAATAAAAAAGAAGTATAATATTAATTGGTCAATTTCATAATTGCATATTAATAATTGGGTAGTGAACTGAAAGTAGAATAGATGGGTCCAAAATCCGAATGAATTAGAGTTGTTGCAAAGAAAATTTTGGGTCCAAATTGAGCCTAAACTCAAGTAAAAGCCGAGCTATATAGATTTCTAATTTAAACCACAAAAGGTAGCCCAAACTATCCTGGACTGAACCAAACTCAGAAGATGAAAGTTGAAAGCTGGATTGTGGAGGAAAACAAATTCGTAAACTTGTTTGTTTATGCCACAATTTATGTAGAGCCCCATCACGTTTCAGCCATGCAACTACATGTCTCTAGGAATGGGAAGGCCTTAAATAAGCAATGTTATGCTTCAGGAAATTTCAGTAGAAGAAGAAACAGAGAAAAAAAGAAAAAGAAGAGAGATGTCAAAGAGCTGGTTGCGCAATGGCTACAATAAGGTAACTCGGATTTTAGGTAGAGACCCAAAGAAGCAAAATTTTTCAATGTGATTTTAATCTTATTGTTACAATATTTAATCTCACCGCTACAATAATTAAGTTTCATTTGAAACACCGGTTAGTATCGGTTCGGTGCGTTAATGCACCTTTTTGATGTAAACGTGCTGAGCTATCCATTTGAATAGCAAAATCCCAGTTCAAATTATCTAGGTGGCCACCAGTGGAGAGAAAAAACTCCACTGGTGGAAATAGCTCCAGTGGGAAGATTTTCTTCCACTGGAGATTTTATTTCCCATTTTAACCCAACATTTTTTCTTCTATTTTACCTTTAATTTTATTTATTGTTTATTAATTAATTATTTAAAATAATTTTATAATTATTTAATAAATTATTTATATAATTATTATTTTAAATAAATTATTTATATATTCATTTAATATTATTTTTATTTTTAAATATGTAAATATAATTTTATTTATTTTAATTTTAATAATTTATTAATTTCTCAAATATGTTATAAATTCTATAATATACAAATTTTAATCTAATATCTTTAATGATTATTTTATTTTTTCACTATAATTTACCTCACTGTCATTGTTACTTTTGAATTCAAACAAATTATCGAAATCAATCTAATCATCCATCCAAATAAAATCTTAATCTCATCGTTATCGTTATTCTTAATTTAACCGCACATCGAATCCCAAACTCCACCTAACATCCCAAAGCTGCTGCCCAGTTTGAGCAGTTTTTCTTTAAAATTAAAACCATGCTTTAAAATTTATGCATCATTGCAGGGTTTTGTAAAATTGTACTATTATGTGGCAGGCCGTGCAGAAACAAATTGAAGAAGCTCCCAAATTGTGAATATATATATATATATATATATCAATTTCAAATTGGAGGTCGACTGCTGCTGGGGGTTTGGAGTCAAACATCATAAAAGTCTTAGAGAAGGTGGTCAGATCATCCTAATAATAGTATTTTGTAGATACTTTGGGTGGGTCCAAAGGAGTTTGATTAATTAAAATTTTGTTTAATATTGACATAATTTTTAAAGTTAAAAATTATTTTTTACCACAAATGTAATACTAAATAGATAATAAAAAAAATGAATTCTATTGTTAAAATCATAGTTTAAAAAGTCAAATAAAAAAATCAAAAAATATAGCTTTTGGGTTTTAAAAGTTAATTTTTGGATAAAATGACTTTATTATCCTCACATCTCTACACTTTTATTATTTTAAACATATCTTTTTTTGACATTTCAATTTTTTACAATATTTTTTCATAACAATGCTAAACACTTAAAAAATTTTAAATCACAACTTTTTATCACATTTTTTAAACATATTTTTTCCAACTCAAACTTTTTCCAATCTAAATTTTTTCCAACAATAATACTAAATTAGCTCAAAGTCGACGGAGTTTTTGGTTGATTGTGTTACCAATCTTCAGCACAGGATCCAAGGCTCTGACCAACTAAGAACTGACCATTCAATAATACATCAATCCGCCAAATCCTTTAACACTTTGACTAACGTATTTTGATATTTAATTTTGATGAAATAATTAAATTATAATTTAATTAAAATAAAAGTAAAAATATTCAAGATTACCATTAAGGACAATCGATAAAATTTGAATAAAAAATTATTTATATTGAGATGATGAACTTTTATATTGAGTTAATCTTTCGTTGATGAGTTGTGAATTAATTGTTGAGTAAACTAATAAGTTAATTTGATTATTATTAAGTTTACATAATTATGATTTAACAACTGTGATAAATGTATTGATTTTAAAAGTTTATAATAAATAATTATTGATAAATATAATAAATAGACAAATAATAATTAAATTTTAACTTATAAGATATAAAATTAAATAATTATACAAAAAATAATAAATAAAAGTAACAATTTTTATTTGAGAGCCAATTAAGTTTTAAATTATTTAACATATATATTAACTAAGAAATTTTAAAATTTGGGGGGGCCAAGCCCCTCTGCCCGTCGTTATGATCCGTCCTTGAGATTCATACATTTGTGAGTTTTTTTTTTTTTCAAAATAAAAAATATTTATAAAACCAATAAAAATCTTATGCATCTTATTTATTAAAAATATTTTATTTTAATAAAGAGTTCAAAGTAAATAAAAATAAAAATTAATATTATGAAAATTAATATTGAATAAATAAAAATTACTCAATATTGAATTTAATAAAAATAGTTAATATTATGAAAATCATTAGTTAAGGCAAAGCATTACATTAAAAAATTATTAAAATTATATATGATATTTACTATATGCAGTTTTGAAGTTCGCCCTTTTATATATAGCATAAAATATAAACCAAAACAATGGCAAAATATAATAACTCTGCATTCCATAAAGTGAAAACTATAGTTAAATTTTTATAAGGTCCAAACAGGTTTAAATCTTGTAGATATGGATATGTTAATATTTTATTCAAGCCGGAAACTAATTAATTGCACTCAGATGTTGGCTTCAAACAATTGGTGTATGCATTTCCTTTTCAAAGAGTTGAGTTGGAATTTTTATTTTCATTCCTTTTCAAATAAAAAAGAAGTATAACATTAAATATTATTATCTCATACATTAACAGTGAAGGACTTTACTAACGAAATTAATAGGAGTGACAAATATCTTTTAAAAAATATTTTAAAAAAATAAATAAAATATATGATAAATTTTTTATCTCCGTATATATCAAAAAGACGAAATCTAATATTAATTGATCAATTTCATATTTGGGTAGTGAACTGAAAGTAGAATATATGGGTCAAAAATCTGAATGAATTAAAGTTGTTGGAGAGGGAATTTTGGGTCCGAAGTGAGCCCAAACTCAAGTAAAAGCCGAGCTATAGATTTTTAATTTAAACCACAAAAACTAGCCCAAACTATCCTGGACTGAACCAAACTCAGAAGATGAAAGTTGAAAGCTGGATTATGGAGGAAAACAAATTTGTAAACTTGTTTGTGCCACAATTTATGTAGCCCCAACACGTTTCAGCCATGCAACTACGTGTCTCTAGGAATGGGAAGGCCTTAAATAAGCAATGTTATGCTTCAGGAAATTTCAGTAGAAGAAGAAACAGAGAAAAAAAGAAAAATAAGAGAGATGTCAAAGAGCTGGTTGCGCAATGGCTACAATAAGGTAGCTCGGATTTTAAGTAGAGACCCAAAGAAGCAAAATTTTCCAGTGCTGGAAGGCCACCCAGCTGCTCAGGAACATGCAGAAGTAGCAGTTGAAACAAATGGGGAAATTCAGAACAGAGTGAAGAAGCTTTACAAGGAATTCAGGATCTATAGATGGAGCCCTGACCACCCCACCAAAAACAAGCCCTTCCTCCAATCTTACTATGTAGACCTTTCCAATTGTGGCCCCATGGTACTAATTACTAATATTTCTTTTTTCAATATCTAACATTTCATTAGAAGAAGAAAGAAAAACCAATTAATTAATTCTCATTCTAAACTCCTAAGGTTAAGGGTCCTGCTTTGAGTAAATAATTTTGTGTTTTCAGGTTTTGGATGCATTGCATAAGATAAAAGCAGAGGATGATTCAAGCTTGAGCATTAGGAGGTCTTGCAGGGAAGGGATATGTGGGTCTTGTGCCATGAACATTGATGGAACCAACACTGTGGCCTGCCTCAAGCCCATTAATGTTGACACTAGCAAGCCCACTGTTATCACTCCCTTGCCTCACATGTTTGTGATCAAAGATCTGGTTGTGGACCTTACCAATTTTTACCAACAGTACAGGTAAGATTACCATGATTTTCCTTAAATTTTGTTATAGATGAATGTATTTATGTCAGTCTTATATTTTTAAAGTAAGGTGGCATATGTCATGAGGTTAAGTTAGAAATAAGTACCTATATTTTCCATATTTGAAATGATACTATCTAATAACTCATATCATATTTTAATTGTATTGTATCGTGTTTAAATTTAAACAGATTAGTTTTAAATGTGGTAGTCATGTCGTATAATAATCATGTCATGTTCGTCTTTAAAATGAGACATGAAACGCAACATGACGACATGAATTGCCAGATCTACTCATATAGACACTGAATATGCAGCAGTAGAGCTTCTTGATTGAGTTATTATGTACAAATTTTCATTGTGATGTGAGTGTGATGACAAGGTCAATTGAGCCATGGCTTAAGACCAAAAGACCACCCGGAGATGGGAGAGAATACAGGCAATCACCTGCTGACAGGAAGAAGTTAGATGGGTTATACGAGTGCATACTTTGTGCTTGCTGTAGTACTTCCTGCCCATCTTACTGGTGGAACCCCGAGGAGTTTCTTGGCCCTGCTCCTTTGCTTCATGCTTTTCGATGGATCTCCGACAGGTAATGCTTTAATTAGCTAGCAGGTGAATAGCCAGGCTTAACCAAATGAAAGTTTATGTAAGAAAGTTTTGTTTTGGTGATCTGTTATATTAACTCTGGGATTTTGTTGGCAGCCGGGATGACTTCACTGTGGAAAGGCTGCAGGCTTTAACGGAAGAGCAGAAAAGATTGTATAGATGTAGGACTATAAAAAATTGCACAGCAACCTGCCCCAAAAGCCTGAATCCAGCTGATGCAATTCACAAGATGAAGACTAAGCATTTGGTTTCTGAACCAGTGGAGAAGGTTGGAAGCCTGTAGCTGTATATAGAGAATATGTGCCTATATATCTTTGTTGTTAAGTTAACTATTACTACTAGCAGTAGTAGTTATGATCTATCCCTGAAACATTGAAAAAGGACAATATTAGCTGGTTCTACTTCCTTGAATAAAGATCATAGATTCGAGTCATCATATAATTCTTTGAATAGAGAAATTAGATATTCATTGTACTCTTTCAATGTAATGCCTCATCCTAGAATTCATTATGATACTTATGTATACCTAATTACCTATGTAGAGATTTGAGATAATATTATGAGATAAAATTGTGAGATTTTTGAGTTAAACTGGATAATATTTCGAAGTTAGAAATGATTTATACAAATGGTATTAAGACAACCATCAATTGAAAACAATCATCAATTGTTAAGTGTTACATCGTGAGAGTTTTAGATTTTTGTGTTACGAGGATGTCAAGTTTTAGAAGGGAATTTATAACACTCCATTTTACATTCGAAAATTGTGAGAATCCGATATATGAAAATTGCGAGAACCCGTTAAATGAAAACTGTGAATGATATATGAAAATTATGAGAACCTTTATGAGCGCTTTTTGAAGATAAAATTGTGAGATTTTCGGTGGCCCATTCACTTTGGTTAATACAGAAAATCAGTTTGTTAATGAACATGACTTTCTTGGGAACTGGGTTCTCCTCTACTTTGGCTATACATCATCTCCTGATGTTGGACCTGATCAAGTACAAATGATGGTCAAGGCTATAGATACATTAGGTATAACTATAACCCCTTAACCAGATTTAATTATTTTTAACTATTTGTTGGTAATATTCCTGTCATTGTGTTTTATTTGGATCAAGAGTCAAAAGTGAATTAGAAGGTTTGTATGCCCTTGTAACTGAATATGTGACGATAATAAGCTACTTCTGCTTAAGTTATATTTTGGCTAATATTTTCTCCACTTTTACATTCAAAATGCAGAGTTTGATCCAAGAATAGTGGGATTGACAGGACCTGTTAGTGCTGTCAGGCAAATGGCACAAAGAATATCTTGTTTTTTTCAGGAAGGTTGAAGAAGAAGGAGATGATTATCTTGTCGAGTCTTCTCACAACATGTATGTTCCAAGCACCGACACAGACATCCGTTTTCTTAAATTTCTTTTTTTATTTGAGAGCTTGATGCAGCTTATTTTTAAATGGTCAGGTATTTGATAGACCCAAAAATGAAGGTTGTAGGATGCCTTGGAGTAGAGTACAATTTGCTGAGGAAGTGTCAAACGAAATATTGAAGGAACTGAAGAAACACCAACCTAAAGCTGAGTACAATGGTTGTGCTGATTGCTATTGTGCCGGGGTTAATGTTTATCAGACACTTTGGACAAGGTAGAAACAATTGAAACAATTGTTATGTTGTTCCGATTTTTCAATTTTTTTTAAAAAGTATTCGTGTCTGATACTCGTGTCCGACACAAATAAGGATATGAGTATAGAGATATGACCCTTTAAGGACCTTCCAAACATAGAAAAAATTAAATATACCCATGTCCAACACTCACACCTGAATACACCCAAGTAACATAGCCACATTGTAACCATTGTTTTTTTTTCCCTTTTAATTGTAACCATTGTTTATTATGATAACATTCTCTTTCTTTCCATTTCATAGGCAAATATGACCAAATCACCAGGTTGTGCATTATTTAATGTTCCAAAATCCCACTGTACAGTTATACTTAATATCAAGGAGATAGAGACAAATTAGTTCACCAGAATATGGAGAAGTGGAGATAACTAACTATCCATGGCTGCTAATCAAACAAACATAAACAGAAAATTACTTTTCCGCCTCTGCATTTGTTCTACAAATAGTAAAATGCTACTTAGTATTACTCCAAAAATGATAATTTAAGGAGCTTGTTAAAACTATATAGAAATTAAGCCCAATTTATGCCATCAATTTGTTATTTCATTTTCCGTTTGTTAGGAAGGAAAGATAAGGAAACGGAAGATAAATGTTTTAATATAATGATTGAGTTAAAAAATAATGTGTTCTTATGAATTTCAACTATTAAATTGTTTCCAAATAATGCCTCACCTTCGAACTTGTGCTGCTTGTGAGGAGATGTTACTTCGAGGGGCAAACACCAAAAAGGGCTCCTAACTTAGATGTAGACATAGTAATTTTAGACATAATACGATTACACGATACGAAAAAAAAATTAAAACACGACACGAATATATCAAACTTTATATAATATAAATTATTAACGTACCAAGATTTATATAAATATATAATACTTTAAACATGATTATGACACGTGAAAATACACAAACATAATATGAATATACGAAGTATTAGATCTGTTAGACATAACACATGAATTTGTACCTTGATTAATTTGTTTAAAGTTTTATCCTTGTATTTGTAATTAGAAACTCTCTTGACTTAATTGAAGTTGAAGTACGTAGCTAACTGTTAGAGAAAACCTTTTTAACTGATATTGAATGTTATTTTCATAAATAAAATAAAGGCTTACGTGTTCTTTTATTAAAAAACAAATATAATTGTAAGATTTTCAAAAAGAAGATACAAGTTCAATTTAAAACAGAAAAAATAAAATATAAAAAAAACAACCGAATAAATCCTAAAAAAACACTTCTTCAATCACCACAGCCCACATGAATTAATTAAAGGCTTGTTGATGGCAAATAGACAATACTCGAGGAGTCGTGATTATGAAATTAATTGGTTGAGAGCTAGCATGCAATTTCCAAGTAATTTCGTTAGCTACTATAATAAAAGATATTTCTATATATGAAACATTTTTTAGCAGAAGTAGGGGTGGGGTGTAAATGAAAAAAGCGTTCGACGAATAGTTCGTGAACAGTTTGATTTTTGTTCGTTTATCAAGTTAAATAAACGATTATAATCATGTTTTTAAGGTTCGTTTATTAATCGAACAGAATACGAACAAAGTCTGTTCAATTCATTTATGTTCACGAACAAGCTCGTTTATGAATCGTTTAAAATTCGTTTAATAGATTGTTTAAAACTCGTTTATTGTTCAATTATAATATAATTAATAATAATATTATATGTATTTTACTTTATTTACTTATAATCTAATTAATATTATTTAATAACTTAAATTTAATAATTTAATAATCACTTAAACTTAATTACATTTGTATTTTATTATTTTATACTTAATAATAATTTAGAATTGACTTATTTTTTTATTTGTTTTTTAAAATTGTTTAGATTTATTTGTTTATTGTTCATGAACATATTTTTAATTGTTCGCGAACATGTTCGATTATATGTTCATTAACATGTTCATTTAATATTTGCGAACAAGTTCATTTAATTTAAATGAACGAACACACTCAATTTTAAACGAACAAAACTTGAACACAATTTTAAATTTCTTAACGAACATGAATCGAACACAAACATGCTCAAAAGTAAATAAACGAACACGAACAGAGGACTGTTCGTTCAAACTCGATTCATTTACAGTCCTAAGCAGAAGACAAATTAAGCAATGAATGAGTTTTATCATCTGAAATTAAGTTAAAATATTAAGTATTGAATTTTTAATTCAAAAAATTAAATACTAAATTTTTACTATAAATTTCGTTTGATACTCAATTGAAAATTAAGTACTAAAGTGTCATTTTTTTTCTAAATATTTTGCATTAGTAAAAGTTAAAAATGAAAAAATAATTAGTTGAAAAGAAAAAGAATACAAGTTAATGTAATTAAAAAAACAATTTTTTTTTTCAAATAAAAACGATTGAATTCATTAAATAGTTTTTAACTATCGAAAATTTTCAATACTTTTTCCTTAAAAGCCTTTTATTTAAGTGGTTTTTAAAAAAGAATTATCTATCCATTGAAAAAAATTAAATCATGAAAAACTTTTAGTAATTTATCAAACACACCAAAATAATAATCAAATATAAATTTATTGACTACTATACACTTTCCTCGGTTTTTTTTTTTATTTTTTTATTTCAATACTGATAAAAAAAGTATTTATCAAAATATCGAACTTCTCAAATTATTTATCAAAATACGCTAGTTTTTTATCCGTTGGGAAGTCGTCATATGATATGGCGACTTCCAAACTGTAAAATGCAATTTTTTTTGCAAATGAAGCACAGAAGTCGCCATATGATGACGACTTCCCTTGTTCTTTTTTTTTTTTTTTTATTTGTAAATTTTTTTAGAATTATATTAATTTTTAATTATATATATAAATAAAAAATTTATTAATTTTATTTTTATAAGCTTATTAATTTTTTTTATTAATTTTATTAATTGATAAAAATTTTCTTAATTTTATTAATTTAATATAAATAAAAATTGTATTATAAAATTGTATTAATTTTTTTTATAAGCCTAAATTTTATTTTTAATTATATATGTAAACTGTATTTTTTATAAGCCTAAATTTTATCAGTAGATTTTATTTTTTATATATATAAAATTAATTTTATTTTTTTGGTACAAATGATGGGATTTATCAGCAGATTCAACAGTTTCAGAGGATGTGACTTGTCAGCAGAAAAATGGGAATTAGATTCAACAGTTTCAAAGGATGAGATTTATCAGCTAAAAAATCGAAATCAGATTTAACAGTTTCAAAAGATGAGTTTTATTAGCTGACAAATGGGAATCAGATTCAACAGTTTTAAAAGATGAGATTTATCAGCTGAAAAATGGAAATCAGAATCAACAGTTTTTCACCATGATTGGATTTATCAACAGAAAAATGGGAATCAGTATCATTAGTTTTTCACCATATTGGATTTATCAGTAGAAAAATGGGAATCAGATTCAACAGTTTCAGAGGATGGGACTTGTCAGCAGAAAAATAGGAATCAGATTCAACAGTTTCAAAAGATGAGATTTATCAGCTGAAAAATGGGAATCAGAATCAACAGTTTTTCACCATGATTGGATTTATTAGTAGAAAAATGAGAATTAGAAGCAACACTTTTTCACCATGATTGGATTTATCAGCAGAAAAATGAGAATCAGAATCAATCGTTTTTCACCATGATTGGATTTATCAGCAGAAAAATGGGAATTAGATTCAACAGTTTCAAAAGATGAGACTTATCAGCTGAAAAATGGGAATCAGAATCAACAGTTTTTCACCATGATTGGATTTATCAGCAGAAAAATGGGAATCAGATTCAACAGTTTCAAAGGATAGGACTTATCAACTGAAAAATGAGAATCAGATTCAACAATTTTCACCATATTTTACTCAATAAACCATTATAAATATGATATTTTCTTCTTCATTCTCTCCTCAGTCTCAATCTTAGTTGTTATTTTCTAGTGTTAGTGATAATACCTTGTCATTCTCATCCTTCTCTATTTCTTATTTCTTTTGCTGAGTGATAATACCTTCGTTCTCATCCTTCTCACTTTCATTACTACACAACATGAGCAACATAGTGGTCGCATTGGTCTACTATAATGGCAAAATTCATAATACTGATGAAGGTGATACCTTTGACTGTGAAATTCCTAAAAGCTTTCGTGTTGGTGAAGACGTCACATTAGAGGAACTGAAGGTGATAATTCATAAAAAAATCAAAGCTGAAAATACAAAAAGAGTTTCAGAGATTAAGTATAGGCTTCCTCTTTCTATTGGTGAAGGATGTGTCCGATATAGGACTTATCCACTAGAAGATGATGATGATGATGTGAAAGGAATGTTCCATTCTCACGAGACATTTGAAAATGTTGGTGTACTTGAGTTATATGCTGACATTGAGGATTGTGGGCTTCTAGAAGATGATGATTCTCAGCCGTTGTATTATGTTCCCACTTCATACAACGTTCCCACAGAAGAAGTGCCATCTCAAGCTACAATGTTTCATAATTCATTTGTTTCACCAACAATTCCTACTTCCCTGGATGATGCGCTAGCTGGCGATGATCCTGTTCAGTCATGTGGAGCCTATGGTGAATATATTGGTGACTTTAGTGAGCAAGAAGAAGAGTATGCTGAATTCGCAAATGACAGTGATGAGAGCAATGATTCTGACCGAGACGTTGGTCCTGATATCAACACTTATGGAGTTCTTCCCCCTTATGAGTTTGCATCCCATATGCGCACCTTGGATCTGGATGCAATACAAGTGCCAGAATTTCCTAAATATGGTCATACATTTGCTGCACCTCTGAGTTGGAATCCATCTACAGTTGATCTCTATGTTGGGTTAAAATTTCCAACGAAAGAGACTGAGCTTTCAGCTATTAAGCACTACAACATAAAAAACTCTGTAGATTACAGAGTTATTGAATCCGAGCCAACCAAATATCATGGCAAGTGTCCAATGTATGGGAAAGGGTGCAATTGGAGAATAAGGGCAACATTCATGAAGAAGAAACAAGTATTGGAGATTAGAAAATATAATGGGACTCATACTTGCACATCGGGAAGAATTTCATAGGATCATTGCAAATTAGATTCTAACATGATCTATTCATGCATTCTGTCATTGGTCCAAGCAAATTCGGATGCGAATCCAGTATGGATACATCACTTCTTATAAGAAAGCATGGAACGCAAAGTAAAAGGCAATTATTCGAGTCTTTGGCGATTGGGATAGATCATACAATGATCTACCTAAATGGTTGGGTGCAATGCAACATTTCGTTCCTGGTACAATTATGGAATTGCAAACGATACCTGCATATCATGTTGATCGAATGGTCAAGGTAAGAGAATATTCCATCGACTTTTTTGGACATTTAAGTCGTGCATTGAAGGTTTTCGTATTGCAAACCTATTATGCAAATAGACGGTACATTCTTATATGGAAAATACAAAGGAACATTGTTGTTAGCTATTGCACAAGATGGCAACCGAAATATATTACCAATTGCCTTTGCCATTGTGGAGGGTGAGACAGCGGAGGCTTGGTCCTTCTTTCTCACTAATTTGCGAACACATGTGACAACACAACCTGGCATATGCTTAGTGTCTGATCGACATGAATCCATCAAAGCTGCAATCAGACGCCATGGTAGTGGATGGAATCCTCCAAATGCATACTCTGTGCACTGCATTCGACACATTGTAGCTAACTTCATGAAGAGGTTTAACAATAAGGAATTGCGTCGACAAATTGTCAACATGGGCATGGAATCGGATCATAGTTATTTTATCTCTTATATTTTCTTTAACATATAAAATAATACTGAAATTAACAAGTTTTTTTATTTTTATTTTTTTTGTTTATAAGTTTTATCAGGATACGAGTTGAGGCGACCCCATTTTCATTGGATGTATGAGATTCTTCGTGGAGAAAACGCAGAGGCGGCTAATTGGCTTGATAGGATCCCCAAGGAGAAGTGGGCCCAATCATATGACGAAGGAAGACGCTATGGGCATATGACAACCAACCTAGCTGAATCTATCAATTCAGTGTTGAATGGGACGCGCCATCTTCCCATTACTGCTTTGGTCCAAGCAACATATTATAGGTTGGCTAAACTTTTTGTTAAGATAGGCAATAAGCAACAAAGAATGATCGAGGGAGGGCACACATACTGTGAAACAATCACAATGGCAATGCAAAAAAATCGTAGGAAAGCTAACTCCCACTGGGTTCGTAATTTTACGCGCACAAATCAATCTTTTTTGATTGAGGAGTTACTTGACCCATAAGCGGGAGTTGCTGCTATGAAGTACAAAGTAAATCTTAGTGAGATGTGGTGTGACTGTGGGAAGTTTCAAGAACAAAGGTTCTCTTGTTCACATGTAGTTGCTGCTTGTGCACATGTCCATATAGATTGCATGCAATATGTGGACAATGTCTATAAACTTGACACTATATTCAATGTTTATAGGCATGAGTTTGAATTAGTTGCAAATGAAGGTTATTGGCCTCAATATAATGGACTAGAAATGTGTCCCAATCCAGAAATGCGAAGAGATCCACATGGTCGGCCAAAATCAAGTCGTATTCGTAATGAAATAGACCTCAAGGAGAAAGGCCAACCAAAACGTTGTGGATTATGCAGAAATGAAGGTCAAGCCATCGAAAATGTCCTTATTCATCTGACACATCGGGAGAGAGTTCGCATCAACAATGAACCAATTACATGTTCTGCACCTATAATATTTACATATTTCACATTCCTTATTATATGTTGATTTATTCTTATTTATCATTACATTCTTATTTATCATTTTTAAATATTTAACTAAAAAATATTAAATTTAGAATATTAAATTTTTATAATAAGAATTTTTAAAAAGTTAAATAAAAAAATTATATAAATTTAATAAATAAAAATTTAGAATATGCTTTTTAAATTTTTTTATATAAATTTAATAAATAAAAAATTTGAATATACTTTTTAAAACTTTAATAAATGAACATAAAACTGCAACACCAGGAAAAGTTCTCCACAAATAAATGGAAGCTCATAATCATCTGTTTCAAGACAATAACACATGCATAATTTCGTCTTATTTTTGTCCATTTTGGTTCCACCCTTTATAAAAGACATGTTTTTCTCGTCCAAATTAAGTCATGCTTAGTCTTGCCTTTACCCGTTTCTTACCAAACCCGTGCTACAATGGCTCAATTGTTGCTAATTACCAGATGAAACTTCTTATCCTTGTGTACGAAAAAATACCATTCATATGTATGAAAATTAATTTTTATATTTAATTAAAATATATTAAATTAAAAAATTAAAAAAACAAAGAAGCTGTTGGGAAGTCGCCATATCATATGGCGACTTCCCAACAATGTTACATTTTTTTTTTATTTATAAAAATAACACTGAAAAGTCGCTATATGATATGACGACTTTCGAGTCTAATTTTTGCAAAAAAATAAAATGTGGAGTTGGAAAGTCGCCATATCATATGGCGACTTCCCAACGGATGAAAAAAATAACGGATTTTGGTATATAATTGTAAAATATAGGTAATTTGATAATTAAAAAAAAAATCAATATTTTGATAAATTCCTCCACTTTCCTCACATGTCTTTATTAGTGAAAGTTTCATTACTTAATTACTTTATCCAAAAGTGAGCAATATACATTAAACTAAATTTATGATTGAAATTTTAATAATTTTAAATTAAGTATGAAAAAATATAAAAATTAATTAAAAATAAAAAATAATTTCCAATTTTGACTTACGACGGACACTTCACATACGGAATGAAAAACTGTAAGCCATAGTTTCAAATTGAAACCCTTTCCGTTTTGGTTGAAATTTAGCATAGCAGGCGGGACCTGTTCGAATTGAACCGAACTTGGTAAATTTTTTTTTAAGTCGGATCAATCCGATCCGAATTTTATTTATAAAATAAAAATATTTTTTATTTAAATTTAATTATAAAATAATATATAAAATATTAATATAAAATAATTATTTAATATTTTAATAATTTATAAACAGTAAAATAAATTTTTGAATTGATTCAAAACGAATTTAAATAAATTTTTTTACGAACTCAATCCGACTAATGTACAACTCGCAGATTTTTAAATTTTATTATTTTTTAAACACCAGATAACCAGATTTAAGTAAATTTTTTTTAAAAAAATCCGAATCATGGCCCGGCCATGACTATAACTTATATGACCAAACTGTCCAAAAGTTCCACCGACAACATTAACATGGTAAATACAACAATTTTTAATCCAAAATGTCCCATTACACGACAAACATTACATGACCACACTGCCGCTGTTCTTACAAAACCATAAACACCCCCTCCCTCCCTATAATCATCATCATCATTATTATTATATTAATTAAATACAAGCCTCATCACATGCTAGAGCTAGATTTACGATGACGCCGATCATCAGGAAACTCCGACGACGGACAATAGTTCCTGATGGCAGTGAGCTCGTAGGGTGCGGCATCGAGCGCCAACCATTGCTCCACCGTAAACTGCTTCTGGCTACAAGGTGTATGGACGCCAGTCATGGTGACTTCCACGTAGTTACAGTACCATCCATGGTGTGGACCCGAACCATCCGATGTTAAGTTCATGGCACATGCAGGGGCACCCAAGCAAGGTCCCCTACCCGAAAAAATGTCCAAATTACCCCTCTCGAAATAGTTGTGTCCTGGCTCCATTAACCCACCCCATGCTTCAAGGTTCCTGATCTCGACGAACTCGCCGAAGACATCGTAGAGTCTTAGGCTGATGATGGAGTCGGTTCCGCCTTTGAAGATGGATCCGGTTCTTATGTAGACCGAGTAAACGCAATCTTCATCGTCCTGCATGCAAGAAAAAGAGAGATAGAGAGGTTAGAGGTGGGGATGTGGAGGAGATTATGGGGGTTGTTGAGGGGTACTTACGGAAATAACGATGGAGGAAAAGGAGAGGAGGAGGAAGAAGGAGAGCATCAGCTGAGTTTGGGTCGCCATTGGGTTTAACTTTTTGAAACTCTGACTAGAGAAATTTACATATAGTTGTCGTGTATAAATATGCAATTTTGGAAGGCACATTTTCTTTTTTCTTTTTTATTGCTTTATTAGTAAGAAGGGTTTTAATTACGTTAATTTTGGAAGGCACATTATTTTTAATTACGTTTTTTTTTTTTCAATTTTGTTAACAAATGTTGGGAGGGAAAAATGTAGAAATGTATAATTATATTCTATTAAAAGTGAATAAATATTTTTTCAATAAGCAGTTAAAATCTTAAACTTTAATGTTAAGGGCTTAAGACTTAAGTTAAAGCTAATGTTTTTTTTTTCCTTCATATTATTGGAAGGAATAAGAATTATATTAATCATGTAAACAAGAAATAAAGTAACATGGGCATTGAAGTATAATTAGATATAATAATATATAAAATAAAATAATTTATTTAATGATTTATTATAATTTTTAATTTTTATAAATATATTATGTTTATTTTATATAAAAAAATTTATTATTATTTTTTTAATTTCTCTCTTATATTAAATTTAAGTAAAAAATGTGCAAGCAATTCAGCATTCATTTGATAATTAATTTAAGAGTTTTATTAATTAGTGTCTTTAAGATATTTTTTAAAATTAATTAATATATTATTTATAATATAAATATTGTATTAAATACAAAAATTAATAATTTTATATTGAATAAAAAATTATTATATATAATAATCTTAAGTACATCTAATAGCAAAAACTCATATTTAAATTAGAGAGGTTTTGATTTGACATTTGGCTTATGAAATCATCTTTATTATAAAATTACAGTATTGTCCCTTATATGTGACAAGTGTCCATTGGGGAGAGGCAGATCAAAATCACGTGTGGGGTCAAACGTTATCTAGAGTTAGAAAACAGGGAAGCGATAAGAGCGAAGGGACTGTAATGTAATTTTGATTTATAAAGTTATTGTTTTGGACCGGTCTTCTTTATTATTTTGTAACGAGGATAGTAATTAGAAAAGATGTAGAAAATTGAAGGGAGGAGCATATTCTAGATGGATCTAAGAGAAGGTGCCGTGTGTAACATGTGGTAGGTAGCAGAATAGTCAAATTGAGATTGCATCTTGGCCTTACATCATGGACAGCTGGATGCAACCTTCATCATTCAAACAAAAGAATTTGGGTTTCACTTTTCAAATCACAAATAATTATGGAATTATATATGGTGTTATTTACAGTTATTCATAGATCATATTAAGATAGTAAAAGATTATTTGTTCAAACCTCGATTTGGTGTGGAAAATTTATTTTATTGTTTAAAAATATTAAAAAAATTGATTTTAAATAAAAAATATTTGTTATTATTTAAATGATAATTTGGATCGATTTAGATTAAAAAAATTTATCCTAAATTCGACTCAACTCGGACCGAGCTTATCTGTCATTGAGTAATCCAACTTTTGTATAGGTCTAATGTTATTAATTATAAATTATAATATTGATTTGGCTTGAACTTTTGTAATTTGTATGTATGTTCTACAAGATTCGAGCACATTTTTAATTGAATTTAATTTAGAAGTCTTCATCTTAATAATAAGAAAGAGGAATTTAAGATTTCAAATAACAAAAAAAAAAAAAAAAACTTGCTAATCCAAAAATGAAAGGTCAAGTACTCAAGTAGAAGAATCATTCTTTATATTAATAATAAGAAAAGTGATTTAAATTTTCATAATACAAAAAAAAAAAAAAAATCATCTTTAAGTGAAAGATCAAGTGAAAAAGTATTGTCTCAATAGCAACGAGAATCCAAATGTTAACCCGATCTATTTCTAAAAAATAGCAACTAACACCGATTAAATTTAGATTATTTTTTAAAGATAATATTGTATATACATAAGAAATATACACATAAATATACACATAATTGTTTTGTGATGATATTTTTGTAAAATAAAATAATAAAATAGTTTTTTTTATTAAGTTAAAAAATTGATATGAAAAAATTCAGTTATGTGTATATTTGTGTGTATGTTTTTGTGTATATATAACTTTTTTTTTTCTTTCTTAAAATATATATTCTTTAAAAGCCTTATTTAGATAATTTATTATGACTCTAAATTTTAGCTTTTTTTTTTTTTTTTCATAAAAAAGAATCAATTTCTTGCGTGAATAACATTTTAAAAGACTCAAGATAAAAATTAACTCATAGCAATATATCAAGATCTGTACAAATTACCTTGCATATGATCAAAAAAGGAAATTAAATCTTGGGGTGAAAGTAAGAAAATAAAATTTTCAATACATTCACAATACGATTGCTAACATATATAATGACAGTACATAATTTCGAAAGTTCACATTTTCTCAAAGTGTAGTGAATATAAACTTTTCATGTGAACGACACATTCCCAGCTATTAAATTTGGATCGACCCGGTAGTTAGATTGATTGGTTTGATGATTCAATTTTTTATCCGAGTTAATTTTATATTTAGACTGTTTATGCAATTGATTCAAAAAAGCTCGGATTGATCTATTGGATTTATGAAAAAGCACGTGATTCATCGGATTTTTTATTGATCTAGATCAATTAAATATATATTTTTAAAATCATACATAACTTAATTTTTGCAAACTAAGTATTGGTTTTTTTTTTTTTCACGAGAAATTTGTTTTTCTTAGAAAGAGGTTAAAAATGAAAAATAAAATACATTTAAAAATAAAAACTAAAAAATCTTTATAAGTACTTTAGCTCTCTTTGTAATTTTTTATTTTTAAAATAAATACTTTTAATTGTTATATTATAAGTTTTAGTTTATATAATTAAGAAAAATATTTATATTTATATATAATCTATAATTTTGTTATATAATAGTTTAAAATATTTCTATTAATACAATACTGATTTTATAGTTGAACCATTTGACTTGAGACCCAAAGTTTTAAACGAATTAATGTTCGATCTGATTTTGATAATTATGGTTTGAATGGTACCATAAATGCCATGAGATTAGATTAATTTGTTTTTATTTGTTTTGTTCAAATTTCAAATCTCTAAAGGTCTCAAAAGCCTTAACTCCCAAAGTTAACAGGTTGTTAATTACTTACCATAATGCATACCACAATATGGTTAAGGAACGACCCAAAAATAGAGTCCTATTGTTTTGACATAAAGAGGAAAGGCCAATTAATTTCTTCATTAAATCAGTTAGTAAAAAATAAAAATGCGTTGTCTTTTCCAAATCGTAACCTCCTTTCACTCTAACAACAAAACCAACCAATCATCTTCAATGAAACCACCTCTTCCCATGCAAACCCTAAATTCCTCCTTTCAACCTTCAATTTTTTCACCTTTGGCACCCAACCTTTTCTTTCTCACGCACCCTATCTCCCCATGGAGGAGCGGGTCGCGTCTTCTGCCGGGGACCCTCGGTTGCAGTATTCGAGACCCAAACCGACCACCCCCACCGCCACGCCCAGCGTCGGCAACAAAAACGACGACGTCGACGACAATGACCTTTCCCTGCAGCTAGCTCGCCCTCCTAGCCACCCATTGTCAACCTACGTTGTTCAAGTCCCTAAAGACCAAATATATCGCGTTCCGCCTCCTGAAAACGCCCGTATCGTAGAAAGTTATCGTCAGGCTGCAAAGAAGCCGAATAAGAAGAGACCTTGTTTCAAGTCCTTGATATGGATTGCTATTGCTTTGGTTGTGATTGGTTTAATGATAGTCGCAACCCTAACTGTAATCTACCGTTCTTTTACCCCTAAAGCTCCCCGTTTCTCTGTTTCAAAGCTCAACGTCAAGCAACATAAAGATGGTAGTCCCCCTACATATGATGTCACATTGAAAGTCAAGAACCCAAATGAAAAGATGGGAATCAATTACGGGTCAGTTGAAGATGATGCGAAGCTAACTTTCTGGACGAAAAAGCTTGGCGGGGGACAATTTCCAAGCTTGTATCAAAACGGGGGTGATTCCAACGTTGTTCATGTTAAACTAAATGGCCCTGAAGATCAACCGGTGCCACCTAATGTCCAGAGGAGTATGAACGACAAAAAAGTGAAAAAACCGAAACATCAAATATCTTTAGTGCTAAACTTCAATTCTCCATTGTTCCTCAACGTTTGGATATTCAAGATGTGGAGTAGAGACATGGATGTCAAGTGTAAGTTTAGGGTGAGCACCATGGGAGAAGGAACCAAAATTCTGAACCAAGGTTGTAAGACCAAATTGTCCTAAAGATTGATATCAAAGGTAATTAATTTGTAATTGAAACATTGGCTTATTGCATTCAATATTATTTTATATGTCAAAGAAAAAGCTGGTCAATATATTTATTGCTCAGTAGTAAGTCTGTCCATGGGTCTAGCTACCTCTCCGACTCAAATTGGACTAGATTTAGGATAGATTTTTAGTAATCTGCTCGGCTTAGTCCGAATTAATAGTTAAATAATAAAAATATTTTTATTTATATTTAATTATGAAAATATATAAATATTAATATAAAATAATATTATTATTTTAATATTATTTATACATTAAAATAAGCATTCGGACTCAACCGAAGATGAGCCTAGGCAAACAAAATTTTTAATTGGACCTGGCCCGGTCCGGCCCAATCCATGGATACAGCTACTAGTGAATTTTATGTTGGATTTGTTTAGTTTTAGGCTGGTTAATTAATTGATTTTTTATATTTGATGTAATATACCTTGATTATGATATTTCATATTTTTTACTTCATTATAAAAAAGGGATTCATTTTTTATAGTAAAAGAGATTCACTCTTTTTCTTTATTTTCTTTACTTTCTGACACTGTTAAAATTTTGCCTTTAGGTACGGCCAATGACCTCTTGAGATCGCTCTCCATGCAATTTTAACATTTAATTTTTCATTTCATGTACTTTGCTGTGATGAAGGATTTGAACTTCAAACCTTTTATTTGGACGAAATGTGTGACAACAAATCCTGCTATGCCTCATTAATGTTTGTTGATTCTTTCTTTTCTTTTCTTTTCTGTTTTTTTTTTTTTTTTTTAAATTATAATAAGCATGTACTATTTTTTCTTATAATTAGTACATAAAAATTGGGGTTTTTTTTTTTTTTTAAACCAAAATATTATTAAAGTATCAAAAGATTACGAAACTAATAAAAACTAGCAAGGAGGAAAAGTAGAATTCGAATACAGAATCCAAAAAAAAAAAACTAGCAAATTATCACCAAAGTGAGATAAAAAAAAAAAATTCAAACAGCAATAATTAATATCAAGGTTTTAATTAATTGCGGTTGCAAATGTAATAAATTTATCGCGGTTGCAAATGTAATAAATGTTACTGCAGTCAATTGTGATAAATATCGGCTGTGAATATCGATAACGAAAGAAGCCGAAACCACAAAATAACGATCGTAATATCGCATTGCAACCACTATTTAAAACCCTTATTAATACTTTACCTTATAAAGAACAAAATTACAATCCAACTTCATATATCCCATCAACAGAACCAAAAAATAAGCAAAGTTTGATTCCAAACACCACAAAATCTTAAAAAAATGCAGACAACAAATCCAGATTTAAAGACCCCAATGATGCAATTTCCAAGGAAACAACATATATTGCATTGGTTATCGATGGGATTGAGGTGTTTGATCTAGATATTACATTTTTGAATCTATATATTTCTACTAAATTTAAAGAAAATTAATATATTAATTTAAAAAAAATACAGTTTTAACTGGCCAGCAAATAAAAATTTGCAGAAAATTTGGAAATTTGGAGAGAAATTGAAAATGCTCCTTGAAGGATGATGAGATCACCGAGAGATTCCAAAAAGTAAAAGTTAAAAAACAAAAGAATTTAAGTTTAATTCTTTTTCAATAATAAAATATATGCGTTTAATATTGAACACATTTGGATATTGTATATGAATAATCGATTTCTCTGCCACTTAACTTAAAAGAAGTAGGGGTTCCGATCGAAGAGTTAGACTTGATAATATTATACACGATATTGTAGACACCAATTTTTATCTAGGTTAAAAAAACAAATTTCGGATCTCAACTCTCGGATCCGTTAAAGATCCTTGATTTTGGGCCTTAGGCGTAAATTGATATGAAGCCCATATTAAGAGAGCCCATTAGCATTTGTTTTTCTTTTTAAAATTATTAATTAAACAAAACCAAAAAAATAATTATAAAAAAAGTCGGGGAAGGGGCACGTGAGCCCTTGCCAGCCCTCCCCAAACCCACTTCCACCAACCTCTCACTCCACCTGCCTAGCCTGTCAACCCTCTTCCACACACCACCAGCTAGTCTGCCACAGCCACCCTACCACTGCCTAACCACCATACCAGCTCTCCCATTCCCCATGCTTTGGTAGAGTTGAAATCCCATAAGATTTGGGATTTAAACTCTCGAAACATGGCCCTATAAAAAAAATCAGCAATAAGAAAAAAGGGGGGCACCGAGATTAAGGAGAGAGTTTTTGGAAAACTCGAGATTCATCACCCACACCCTCGCCCCACATAGCCACCACACCGAGCCTCACCCTCGCCCTATACAACCACCACCAACTTGCACCCACGACACCCACTCCACTAGCCTACCCCATCATCACACACAAACACCATCCCAAAACTAAAGACCACACAACCAGCAGCAAACACAAAAAAAAAAAAATATATCAAGTTTCGAGTTCTTTAGGATTTGTGGGGTTTGGGAAGTGTTTTAGAAGATCACAACGGTGAAAAGGAAGGCCATGGGTAGGGGAGTAACATACTAAGATTTGGGCCCGACCGGATAGTGGAAGCGGCGGGATCGAGCAAAGAAAGCCGCGAGCTTAGGGTGTAGATCTAGGAAAATCTGGCCATTTATAGGGCCAAGGCCAAAAATAGAAAGAGGAGAAAGAGAAGAACATGAGATGAGGTTTTGGGGCCAAACAGTCGACGACGAGCGACATCCGACGATCTCGGTCAGCGCTGTTTGGGGCTGTTTTCTGGAGAAAAGATGAAGAAGGTAGAGAGAAGGGAAAAGGTGAGAGAGAGAAAAAAGAAGAAAAAAATAAAACTTGGCTTTTAAAAGCCTTGGGTAGGCGGATCAGGCATGACTCGCGCACCTGACCCGCCTCAGGTAAAAAAGGAAAAAAAAAAGGGAACGAAAAGGAAAGGAAAAGAAAGGAAAGAAAGAAAGAAAAGAAAAGAAAAAGAAAAGAAAGGAAACGAAAAGGAAAGGAAAAGAAAGGAAAGAAAGAAAAGAAAAGAAAAAGAAAAGAAAGGAAGGAAGGAAGGAAAAGAAAAAAGAAAAGGAAAGAGAAGGAAAGAGAAGAAAGAAAGAAAGGAAAAATAAAAGGAAAATAAAAAAAGAAAAATTATGGAAACATAGATTCTAATTTTTTTTTCTCTGAGGAATTAATTCTAGCACCCAAACTACGAAATTTTCACAATTTTTTAAGGTATGTTTTTATTGATTTTACTTTATTTTTCTTTGTTATCATCTATGTTATTTCATTTTTATTTACATTTCATGTAAGTTCATAATTTTGTTTTTATCTATTTACCTTACTTGTCATAATAGTTATTATAATTTTATTATTTTCTTACCTTACTTTACCTTATTTTATTTGTATTTTTTTTATTAAATGCCTTATTAATCTTTTAAAAAATAAAAAAATGGCATTTTGGTGCATACATAATAAAAGCGAATGAGAATCTCCGACGACGAAAGTCGAGGGACGTCACAGTAGTGATTCCCTAGATATCCCTAGATGAGGAAATTTCGTTAAATATCAACACAAGTAGTGGGAGTATTTGGCGATATTCTCAATACGAAAAAACCGTGTTCATTTCGAAAATTAAAATGATGAAAATAATAAATAAGTAAAAAATGAATATGTACGTACTTCATATTTTGCTATGCTCGTGTTTACAAATGATATGCTTCGTATGTTTAATCGTATGATTATGTTTTTGATCACATGTCTTATATGCTTAATCATGTGCATCTCATGCTTAAATATTTGCATCATATGCATTTAAATAAAAAAGAGTGAATGAAAATTGCCGACGAAGGAATTCTAAGGATGTCACAGTGGTGATTCCTAAGATATCTTGAGGTGAGAAAATTTTGTTAAAATATCACCAAAAGTATTGGAAGTATTTAACGAGCATTTTTAATAAAGGTGTTAACATTCATTTTCATAAATAAAAAATAAAAGAATAATTTCTTTTTACACAAATAAAATGATCTTGAAAAGGAAATTTAAAAATAAATGTAGACGACGGAAGCCGAGGGACGTCATAGTAGTGATTCCTAAGATATCTCGAGGTGAGAGGATCTCGTTAAATACCACCAAAATTATTGGAAATATTTAATGAGCATTCTCGATAAAAAATTTATGCTCACTTTCATTTCAAAAATAAAATAAAAAATAATGACAATTCTTTTTTTCAGATTAATAAACATATTTTGGAAAACAAATAAAAAGAGAATTAATTTTAAATATCGCTGTTGAGTCCATTAAATCGAGGTTTAGGATAACACATGATTAATTGGTACCATTTTATTAATGGGCGTCGTGAGGTGCTAATACTTTCCTCATAAGTAATTGTACTACCGAACCCGTCATGATTTTTCTCTGATTTTCAATCGCAGACTTCAAAATTATCTTTTTAAAAGGTTTTAATTAATTTTAAAATTCTTTTTCAAAGATACATTTTCTTAAGTGGCCAATCACACCTAGCAAAAAATAGATTGGTGGCTACTCCTCGTATTTTTTTAAATCATCTAGCGGTCGAAAAAAAATCGTTATAATAGCTTGGCGACTCCACTGGGGACTTTTTTGGGAGTCGAGTCATTAATTAATCATGTGTTATCATAAGTTTTGATTTAATGGATTTAATTGATATTTAATTTTAATTCTTAAAAAAAAAAAATTTATGTCTTGATTTTTGTTAAATTCTTTATTTATGCTTTTTAATTATGTTATTTCTTTATTATTTTTGTTTATACTAATAATTGTGGGGCATTTAGGATAGGGGTATTGAAGTGATTAAATTGTGGTTTGTTCCCTCATACACACACTTAACACTTGCATTTGCATAACATGAAGCCTTTATACCCGGGTTTCCGTTGTTTTAGGTGGAAGTAAAGTAACTACGCTCTCGTGAGGTGATAACCTCCGCATGGGCTAGCGAAAAGCTTCCGGAGTTATAAAGTACTGATGCTTTCGTGAGGTGATAACTTCCGCATAAGTCTGAAAAATATATTCCAACAAATTGAGCCCGTTTAAATCGGGGTGCCTTACTAGCCTTCATAGGCGACAGTGAGGAGCAATTTTGGGACCTTTAGAACCTAATTTAACCTCATATAGTGAGCCGTATGGAACCAACCTAAGGTAGAGTCGTGCCCGTGTTTTGTAGAAATTACTCAGGATTAGGACACGTGAGGGAACACTTTTGTAAGAAATCATACCTCGCATAATCAGTATAGATTCAAAATAAAAATCTTGAACACTTAAAATTTTTATTTTGGTCTTTTCGATATTGCTAAGTTTAAAGTAAATTACCTTGAGTTTGCCCAAAATAAGTATTTTTTTCCCAAAAATTTTGTACATTCTCAAAAAAAAAAAAAAGAATTTTTGTAAAAAAATTTCATTTTCAAAATATTTCATATTTCCTTTCTTTATCTTAGAAAAAAAAAAAAAAAAAACAAAAGAATTTTCTTTTCCTCAAAATAAACAAATGATAATTTCTTAATTTTAATTTTGTTAATAAAATAATTCATTTATTCTTTTTTTTTTTTCAAAGAAAAAAAGTAAAATGTTAAAGAGAAAGAAAATTTAATTTCATCCTTTCATAAAAAAAAACTCAAAAAAAAAAATTATTTCATTTAATTTTTTAAAAAATAAAGTGTTTTTCTTAATTTTTTATTTATTTATTTTTATTATTATTATTTTTAAAAAAGAGTGTTTTCATTGCTCATATGTTTTCGAAATTAAAAAAAAATAGAAAAGAAAAAATGAAAAAAATGAGTTTGAATATTCATTTATTTGCATTATGTAATGTTCGATTTCATATTTATTTCATCATTTTTTTTGATATATTCACAAATGACGTGATTTTGGAAAACAAAAAATTGCTCTTCATCATTTTTGCATTGTACATAATATCATTTTATGTAAACATGTTTCATCACCTACATAAATATCATTGCATCTCATGCAATTCGAATCATCCATCCATTTGGCTTGCATACATGTGAAACATTATTCGATTTCACGGACCTAGTGAAGAGGGATAAATCGATGAATGATTTAAGAAGTAAAGAAGATTCTGAGAAAGGCAAAATCATAGCAGAATTTCGGTTGAGCCATAAACATTTTTTTTTGAGATGTCTAGATTTAATCCATCCTTGGTACCTTAATTCGATACGTCAAGACTTTAACTTTTGGGTTATGCCAAATAAGGGGCAGTTTTCTATATGTATATATTTTTGTATAAATTTACATTATTATGTCATGATATATTTTTTGTAAGTAATTTTTTTGAAAAATAATGAAAGTTTTTGAAAATTCACAGTTTTGTATTCTTTCATGTTGTAATTAGGGTGAATAGTTTTTTTGTACTACTTTTTTTTTTCATGTATAGAAGAAATCATATCAAGGGTTTGTGTGTGACACTAATTGATTATTTTTTATTTATTCTTTTGGAGATATTTTCTTTGAAAATTGAAAAGATTGTTTCGAATAAAGTCTCATATAATTTGTTTTCAAAATAAAATAAGTCATGTCCAAAATAAAAAAAGATCTCGAAAGAATTGGTGATTACTGTTTGGAATGAAGTCACCCCTCCACAGACTTAAACCTTTCATCCAGCATTCTCACGTCTTGAACCAATTGAGTAAAGACCATTCAAGAACTTCAAACCTCATGGACTTTGGCACAATACTGTACCAAATGATGGAATCTTTATATAAACAATGAAACAATTAATTTTAAAAAACTCTTTATTGAATTCCTTGGGAACCAAGTGGACGGGACATTTTCCGAAGAATCTAGATTTTGGTAATTTGAGATGAGTTAAGATCATGCTGGAACTATAAACCCAAAAAAATCTCACAGACCTCTTCGAATGACTACAAAGCATGAATTCGTGACCCTTTTTCTCCAACTTTTTGACTAACCTTTTGGGGTATATTGATCAATAAATTGAGATACTCAATACCCCTAAAAATTTCCAATTTGTGAAATAACCATTCATCTTTCCCGTTTGGTGGAAATGATATGAGAAACTGAGACCAAAATAAGATTTTTTCGATAAAAAGCTTACGATAAGAATACGAGATCTTCCTCGAAGCAAGTTGGGGCACTCTCCTTGAATTGTTACATTTGGAAAGTTATGGTGAAAGCAAAGAAAAAAATTGTCGAAAAAATGATAGTGATGTCATGCACTTGAGGTATTTAAAGAATTCTAAGCAAAACCACAAGAAAACAAAAAGTGAATAAAAGAAGAAAAATAAAAAAGTTTTAAGTTTCACACAAGATCGCTCTTCAATGTATGTGCCCATGTTTGAAATAATGAATGACCATCTTTCGATCCCTTTTCACATAAATGAAATTATCCCTTGCTACCCATTTTGAGCCTAATGAATTCTTTCAAATGAACCCTGACCAAGGATCTGTTGGGTTATGCTACCTCGGGCTTATGCTTAAACAAAATAATCAAAATGCAGCAGAAGTAAACAAAGAAGCACCCGAAATATAATAGGATCTTAGGCTTGTGCTTAGCATAGGTTTATAGCATTCAAAACAAATTAAATCACCCATATGATTTAAAAGTTACCTACTTAAGATATTGTAACCTTAAGTTGCAGATCCAAATCGCAAATTGCTATGGAGTCCAAGATCCAATTCGAACAAGATCACAATAAGCACAATTGTCCTTCCTCTAGAGCTAGTTCACACGAACAACTGATGGATCCTTCTCTAAGGTATGGTGATTCACTTGTGCTAGCAAGTTGATCCTAAGATCACAATCAAAAGATCTATCTTTTGTGTTTATCTTCCTAAACCAATCTCACTCAACAAGGAAGAGAAGCGGCAAGAAAAACACTAAGAGGAAGAAGAATTACGGCAAGCACAAATCTTGTAGGGAGGTGGTGATATCTCTATTTTGCTAGGGTAGGGTTATCTTCTTGAAACCAACTTTATCTCAGGCAAAAATCAGAATATCTCAAGTAGAATTAGTAGCTTAGGTTGCGGTTACAGCCTTTATATATGATATATATATGTAGGCGCAAACCCTGACCCCTTTCCCTAAGTTTGGCTGGCTAGTGTAACTTGTTGCACACTATTTTCATTAATCCACTTGGACTTAAACTATTCAATTCTAAGATGGATCAATAGGCCCATGATAACTCTAGGAAATATAGTTATTTTATCACCTTTTATGCATTTAAATCGACTAAGTCTTTGAGGCTTTTATTAGGATTTGATTAGTTTTAGATTTTTTAGATTTATTTTATTTATCCATTTTATGTTTAAAATAGTTATTTAGTTATTATTTATGTGTTTTTATAGGTCCAAGGTGATCTGGAACTTTGAGGTGTAAAACAATGAAAAATGATGCAAAGCAATGAGCAGGCAGATTCGACCTCCAGAGCTTCTTCCAAGAAAAAATTGATCTTAAAGACTTTGAGAAAACTTCATCTTGACTTTTGAAGCTGACTTCCATACCTTTCCAACGGTGTACGACTCGTCAAAATTGGACGAGGTTTTCCCAGTCAAAACAGCTAACGAAGTTCGAGAAGATGATAGAACCTGCAGGCAGCAACTAGAGAGTGGGCACCGCGAAGCCGAAACACGTAAAAAAAAATTAAAAATCCTGCACTTACATGGTTTGCTTGCATGCGAAGTTTCGGACTCCAGGGGCCTTGGGCACTTTAAATAGGACTCTTTTAGGTCAAAATAAAGGGGATTGGATATCTAGAAACCTAATTCTCTCAAGAAGATAGTTGTCATCAAAAGCTCTTAAGAAGATTGAAAGATTGGAAGATTCAAGATTCAAGAACTGACAACTCTTAGTTTTCTCTTCTTTATTTTTCTTGTGTTGTTGATGATGGTGAAACTATTTGATTATTTGCTTTCATTAGTTATCATGAACTAATTTTCTTATACTAGGATTTCAATGGAACTCAACACATAGTTTGAATTTACTTTCTCTCTCTAGCTTGATTTAATGGTTTGTTGAGTTGTTTGTTTAATCTTGTTCTTAATGCTTTTAATTGCTTGATCACCAATTAAATTGATTTGGTAACCTAAATACAACTAGACATAGGGAGTTTAGTGTTAGACATGGATTGAATGACACACGTTTCATATTCATTTATTAGGATGAATTGATCTGTAGGTAGGGTAGAAATATACTTACTTGTCATGTGTAACCTTTATTAGAGCCTAAGCTTATTGAGTTCTTCTTTAATTCAATTATCATAGACATATAGTTAATTGGTTAGGAGGGATATTTTTATAAGACCATTGACAGATACTTATAAATAAGATAGAACTCTAGGTTAACAACTCAGGATCATTAATCAAGTGAAGAGGTAGAGAGAGATTCAAGCGAAGTGTTGAGGGAAGTTGTAATCCTAGGCTTTTATAATTAATTGAATTCATCATTTTTAATTTACTTGTTTTCAATATTAGTTTCTCTTAATTTAGTTTTTAATTATTATCTTTAATTAGTTGTTTAGATAAGATTAAGTTGTGTTAATTTTAGTAATTAACGAATTTAATAGCAATTCCTCATGGGTTCGACACTTTACTTCCACTTTATTACTTGTTTGCAATACGCGCACTTGCGTAGTAAAATCTGACAACAGCCCATTATATTATATAATAATAATTATGGTCCAACAATCTTAATGCCTTAAGTTGGGTCAACCATCCTTAGTAGATAGTCTTAAATTAGAATAATCTCTTTGGACCCATTATAATTTATCATGCTTATTTATTGGATAGATTAGTTTCTAAACGAAATTAATTTAATTCTCTATTAAATTTCGTTCTCTTCATGAACAATTCATGTCATTAATCTATTAATATCATCTCATGACATTATTCCAATATAGCATAGTCATTCGAAATTCACCTTGTACATCACTATGTTAAAGTCGACTATACTAGTTTATATAAGACTTCTTGATTCCTCTTATCTCATTAAGACATCGTCTTTGGATTTCTCAAATCTCAATTATATCTTAATATTTCTTAATTGAACTTCTTCAATTAAGTCCTCAATCTAGATCTTTTATTCCATTAAGTTTTACCTTAATAGAATACCATGTTTAATCAATACATGTATGTTCTTATGTGTGTGACCCTCTAGATTCCCAATATGTTGGCAATGAACATAAGTTAATCTCATTAACTTGTTTTCATAGATCATGAGCGGGATCTAGCAACCCATCATGACCACCCAAATATTGTGAAGTCATCGTGATCTTTTAGAAACCTTTCGGCAACCAGTCTGTCAGTGTAATACGGTCCTTTCACCATATATCCCGGATAGCTCATGATCATGGTGTAGTGTCTACTCATGATCAATCCATATTAGTTCTTCGCAACTTATGATTAACCTTATGAATTTAGAGAAACAACTTTCTCCTAAATCCATCATGCTTTGGCCAAAGACTTAATCAAGTTAATCGTACTCAAGAACAAACGAGATACGTCTCCATTATCACAGAGAGTGGTGAATCCTCTCTGGATCACTCATTCATCTTCGTATGGTTCATGTCCTACCCAATAATACACTACCATAAGCATCCTCTTGTTGGGACCCGTTCGTGATGAAATCTAAGTATCACAAGTCTGAGGACTAATTTACACGACTGGTACTAAGAGAACATTATTTGATGCACTAAAAATTATGTATCTTATTTAACCTTGCACTAGAATGATCAATTGTTAAGTATAGTAGTTAGCAAGGGTCGATTCCACAGGGATTGGGTTTTAATTTATAAGTTACTAGTTTAAAATTTAAGTTCAAAGAAAATAAAAGTAAAGGGGGTTTTGAAGTAGTTTTTTTAAGAAAAGAGAACAAGAATAGTAAAAATCAAGCAAGTAAATAAGTAAGAAATCAAATATGAGAAAAATATGGTTAAGGTTTCATTCTCCACCACTAGACATCATTGAGAATTAATAATCAGATTTATCAACATCAATTAACTATCAAAATGATCAACCGTAGATAACAACAAGCTCTGCTACCCCAATCTTTCCTTAGTTTGTCGTTAAATAGAACAAGCTCTCTATTTAATCTCTAACTATCAAACAACCTAAACTAAGCTCTCTAAATTCAATTTATAGCAGCTTTATGATGAGAAAGATAAGCTGATCTAAGCAACAAACACATAGGCTCGGAGTGTTCAACTTAAGTTATGTTCCACTTTGCAATTAGCAAAAACTCTAACATAATCATTAATCACAAATTGCCATTTATGAATAGGAAATCAAGACAATTATGGATCAAGACTCCTAAACTAGCAATAGATAATTATCAAGATATATCTAGTTGGCCACCCTAAATAAATCAAGACAAAGATCATGAACAATTTTTATAGAAGAACATAAGCAATTTTGATAGAAAATCAATGATAGATAAGATCTGAATATCAATTACTCAACATGTCTAGGGCTTTAAAATCACCCTTAACCAAAAAGAAGTTTAGCCTAGCATAGGCATTGTTAGCATAAACATAAAAAGAAAATAAAACTACGGAGAAAACTAAGAGAATGGAGTAGAAGAAGAAGTATATTGATAATAATCAAAACATGTCTAGTTTATGGCTCAAAAGATGGTATTTATAGAGCTTTAAAACCCTGGGAACCTTTTCTTGTCGCACAAGGAAGTTTGGAGGCAAAAAATCACATATTTGGCAAGTTTGGACAGTCGGCCAGCGCTGTAACGTCAGCTCTCCAGTGTTGCAATGTTGGCTCTCTGACTTGTGGACGCTGCAGCGCCAGACACCGGCGTCGCGACGCTGGTCGCTGATTTTTCTGATGTATCTTCTGTCACTTCTTTAGCTGATTTGGATGATCATTTTTTGTCTGATTTGGGCATATAAACTACCATTGGAAAGGTATTCAAGTCAGCTTCAAAAGTCAAGAGGAAGTTTCTTCAAATAAATATTGTAACATCATGTTTTCCTTACAACAAGCTCCGGAGGTCAAATCTGCCTTCTTGCTTTGCAACCAGAAGTTGATATTTTTGACTCCCAAGTCTTCTTCCATCTTGTGATTATGATTTTGTAAGCTTTTTACCATCATTATTGACATATTTTCACTTTATTCTCTTAAATATACCTAGAATTCAAAAATATAACATAAGTAATCAAGATAAAAATCGAAAACATAACTAAAACAAAGAATAGAAAGGGCATAAAATGTGTATTTTATAAGCTTATCATTATCATAGACACTGGAGTGATATTACCAAATGAAGTTCTCTTGGCGGGCCATGTTAAGTGAACTTGTTCAATAGACAAGCACCTATATGTTATCCCAAGTATCCTATACTTCAACCTGTATGAGATCGATTGCTTACTTCATAAGTAAAAAGACTTAACATATACTAGTCTTTGAGCATTGCCAATGCCCCGTCTTGGCAATACGATGACCAAGAACAATTTGAGGAACAAGGCTTTGATGCATAAGGATCTCATAATTATAACTCTTTGTAATTCCTTTGCAAGGTCATTAAGTTCCATGGGCTTCATCCTATTAGTACTTAATAACTCCTTATTATTGTACTAACATGAAGGAAAACCTTGTATCACTATCTTCATAGTGAAGGGTATGCTTTATTGATTGTGTATCCCATGCTCAATTTGATTGGCTCGAGGGCATACACTAACAGGTTCACCCTTCACATTGGGGGCAAATACAAAGGAAAACTTATTGTAAAAATCACACGTGATGGAATCCGATTTCAAGAACAAAAAAATAATGCATTATGTTGACGGCATACATGAAGTGAATTGAGATCTGGGAAGTCCGAAATCACTCAAAAGTGGGAACACACAAACAAAAGGCAAGAAATGAAAAAAGGCAAGAAATGAAAAAATGAAGAGGTAGAGAAATAAAGAGAAAAAGAGTGAGGGAAGTGAGAATTTTGAGAAATCCGATAAAATCCCTCACATGATATGATCCTTGGTTTGATCACCTTTAAACACATTTTGGGCCTGTTTATCCTTTCTTTTGAAGCCCTTAGCCCAAGCCCACATTACGTACCTTGAAACGTCCATCTGGATCAAATGTGGATACTTAAATTGGAGAGTGTTATCCCTGCAAAGATGTAGATAAGGCTTGAACCCATTGTATTGATAAGATTTTCATTGTATATTCGTTTTGTTGAAAATTTTTGAATACCCAAGTGCATGATGGAACAAAAAAATAGAAAAAAACAAAGAAAGAGTGAGGCTCTGGGGTTAAAACCCAAAAAGGGCAGTCTAGAGCACAATTGAGGATTTTTGAAACCTTGATGTTGCCAAGGCCATCAAGCAATGAGAGATTGAATAGAAATAGCCGATGAGTATCCAAGACCTCAAGAGATCCTAGAATACCGACTCCACTTAAAGTTTAACATCGATCAAAGGATTGAATTTTGAAATGTTGATCTTTCTTTTGTTCCGAAATGACCTTTCAAAACCTTAAGCGTACCATGGCTGGTTTTAACGCATATCAAGGTACCATGTCTAGAAACCAAGAGAATGTCAAAATTGATTATGCTTGAAAAGAAATGTTTTTCTAAATACTCAATTCTCAAAGAATTAATGTTTTTGAAAAAAGTCTTGTTTCATTTCTGAGCCTAGATAAAGATTCACCTTCCCCATCGAGTATTAGTTCTTGTAAAGACTTGATGGTCGAGATCTTAAAGTGTCAGATTATCACTCATTGGAAGAGCTAAATCCTTAGTCACATTTTTCAATGACATTCCAAATGGTAGTCACAAATTTTCAAGAGATTCAATGTCGTATTTTTTGGTCACTTTATTACCTTTGATCATGGAATATAGTTGTGTGTGGCAATTTTGTTGTCACTTTGATAAGATCCGAAAGTTTTGAATGATTAGATAGATTTCTTTTTGTAAAGAATAAAGAGAATAATTTTTTTATGCAAAAAAAAATTGTTTGATAAATAGTGAGGATTTTGGCTTTGAATTGAGATTAGCTGTTTTTTCATGGAAAATTTGATAGGAAAAAGAAAAAAAAATTATATAGAGAAAATAAGCATTTTTTTTTTGGAAAAAAAAATACATTTCAAGAGAAAAATTAAAAGATCAGTTTTGAGAAAAAAATGGCATCATTTTCCAGGAAAAAAATAAAAGTTCATGTAATAAGGAGACATAAAATCATTGAAGTTAGAATTTGAATAGATATGAATGTATTTTCGGGGCAAGAAGAATGTTGAATCCATATTTAATTGGGAAGTAATACAAGGGGCAAGATGAGGATAGGTTAAAGAGACGATTTGAGACAAGAAGACATGAGATGAAGTGCATGAAAAATATATTGATCAATTCGAGGAATATTGAGTAAATTGGATAGTTTGCTTATGCATTATTGAAATGGAAATAAAAACAAAGAAAATGAAGAGTGAAATGAAGAGAAGTTGAGTAGTCCTGTTTGGGAATGATAAGTGAAAGAACGGAAAGGAAAATATTCTAGAAAATTTGAAAGGAAAAATTTGATTAGCAACTGATTTTTGTCTGGGCCAAACCCGATTCGGGCCCAGCAACCAAGGCTGCCCAGTAGGCCAATTGGGCTTGCAAGATAGCAAGCCCGTTGGCCTAGCAACCAAGGCTACCCAGCAGGCCAATTGGGTTTGCAAGACAGCAAGCCCATTGGCTTAGCAACCTAGCAGGCCCAACCCCAAGCAGCAAACCTTAGCTCCTGCTACCTTAGCCCCCTGCAGCAGCCACCGCCACCCCTACACGCCACCCTCTGACAGCAGCCCTCCAACCATCTAGCCCCTTCCCCCATACTCCACTCCCCTACCCTTGTTGCCAGATCGCCAATAACACCCAACCACCCCTCCAACACGCCACCAACCACCATAAAACCCCTCTCTGCTCCCCCTCACCAAAGCAAGAAAAAAAAATCCCAAAAAAATAGCCCTAACCAACGGCCATCACCCCAAAAAAAAAAACCCACAGAGCCTTCAACCCAACACCACCGCTACCAACAACCTAAGCACATGCCCACCCAACCCAGCACCACCGACAAGCCACACACATCACAGAATATACAAAAAAAAAATCCAATGGTGGGTCAGGTAGATTAGAGCTGAAATGATTCGAGCCTTTGGACGTAGATCTAGAGGATTCGAGGTTGTTTCAGGGGAAACAAACCTAGGTTTCAGGTAGGGGAGGACGAAAGGAGCAGTTTGGGATAATTTTGGCTCATAAAAGAGCTCCGACAGCTGCGACGACGGAGCAGACGGTGGCGGTGGTGACTGGCTAGGGAGAGTTCAGAGAACTAGGTATTTTTTTTTTAAAAGAGGGATAGAAATGAGTTAAAAAAAGGCCTTTTTAAAGGTTGCGCGCGAGTTCGCGCCTAGACCCGACCTAGATGTAACTCTTTTTAAAAAAAAAAAAAAATTATTTACTATTTCATTTCATTTTTCATTTTTTTCTTCCTTTTTAATTTATGTTTTTTTTTTTTTTCTCTCTTCATTTTTTTTCTACTATTATTTTTCATATGTTGTCAATTAAAATAGAGTAAATATATATATACATAAAGAAAATAGATTAGAATAAAACACGAAAATACATGGAGATATATAAAAAAAATACAAAATTTATAAAAATCTAATAATCGTTTTCATCTTTTTCAAAAAAAAAAAAAAAGTAAACAACAAAACAATTCCTTTTTTCAAATCAATAACACATGCTTTTTTGGAAAATAAATAAAAAAAACATCAATTTTAAATACCACCGTTGCGTCCTTTAAACCAAAATTTAGAATAACAAGTGGTCAATAGAATTAACTATTAATCTTTGTCGGGTTTTTCGGGGGGGGGGGGGGGTTAGAAAATTATATACGTATCATGCGAGAAAATATTTTTCCAAAGCTTTGCCGGGGAGTTCGGTTAAATGTCCCGACGTATGCCGTTCATATAGTTTCACCAAAAAGAACATCCATGAAATATTTTTTTTAAAAAAAATAACGATGTGTACATACTCTATACATATTTCTTAATTAAGTCACTTAACAATTAAAGTTTGCGTTTGTCACTTTGATCATGATAATGCTATGCTTATGAATTTCACATAGTAATGCCATGTAGCCATGTTAAAATAAAATGTTTATCATGCCATGAAAATCATGCATTTTGCTTAAATTATATTTGCATCTTAGTAATAATTAGCATAGTCGTTTTCAAATTATTTTATATAAAAATTAATGATTTTAACAAAACAAGGCTATTTCCGAGTTAAATAATTCATGGGTTCTCTGCTGGGTCTGTCGGGGAGGATACCATCAATTATCATTAATAACAAAATATTCTTCTTCTTTTTTCAAAACGAAGGTGATTCAGAGAACTCCAAAATAAATAAAAATTTCTATGTTTTGTCGAGTATGCAGGGGAATATGGAAAAATTTTGCGTTAATAAATTCCAGATCATTCTCAAATGATATGGTTACTTCTAAAAGGGAATTAATTTTAAATGCCGAGTCTAAAATTAGCATTTACCGAGACTTAGGATAACACGTGATCAATAAGGTACCATTTTTATACGGGCTTCGCTGGGGTGCTAATCCTTCTCTGCACGTAATCGACTCTCGAACCCGCTTTTGTTTTTTTCTCTAGATTAAAACGCAGACTTCAAAATGGGTTTTCTTAAAATGTTTTAATTAATTTTAAATTATTTTATAAAAATTGGTTTTTTAATAGGTGACCAATCACACCTAAACAAAAAGATTGGTGGCGACTCCATTGTTTTTGAAAATCGTCTAGCGGGTCGAAAAAAAAATGTTATGACAGCTTGGCGACTCTACTTTGGACTTTTAAAGAGTCAGGCCTAAACTTGATCACATGTTATCCAAAGTCTCAGTTTTTCGGTTTTAATCGGTATTTAATTATAATTCCCACATTTTAAAAAAAAAAATAAGAAAAACTTTTGAAAATAATAAAATGTTCTTAAATATATTCATTTGCATACATTTATTGTTCTTTGGTTATTCTTGTATATTGTCATCGAATCTGGTTATTTAACCTTGTATATTGTTAATGCTATCTGTTTAATTAATATGTTACATTGTTTAATCTTGTTTGAATAAATTATCGGGGTATTCAAAGTATGGGTTATAGAGTAGGTGGTGAAAGGTTTGTTTGTTCCTCCTTACACACTACACTTGCATAACATAAGCTCTATACCCGAGCTTCATCCTTTTTAAGTGGAAGTAAAGTAAACTACGCCTTCATGACTAATAATCCGCATGGGCTGGCGAAACACTTTCGGAGTATGATATTCCTATGCCTTCGTGATTAACAATTCGCATAGGCTAAGAAAAAAATACTCTAACAAATTGAACCCTTTCCTCGGATCGGGGTGCCATACTAGCCTTCATGGGTGACATTGAGGAACAATTTGGGGCCTTTAGAATTCAACTGAACCGCATATAGTGAACCCTACGAAGCCAAACCTAGGTAGAGCATGCCGAATTTTCGTTAGATATATCGGAGCTAGGTTCACGTGGAGGAACGCTTCCAATCTTTTGCTAACTATTTTACACCCCTAACCAGTTTCATGAATCAGGCGCCGATGAACGTAGATATTTTCGCCCATAATAAGTTCAATATTTAACCCCGAAAGCATCATGACGCCTAAATATTTTTGGGGACACGTAACTATTGTACCATGCATTATATGTGTTGCGCCTTTGAATTCATTTCTGCACTAATTTGCTTCATATTTTAAATTCATTTTCATACTGATTCATTTCCTTTCTTTTTTCATGCATCATTGTTATCATTTATGCGCATCAAAAGTCTTTGGTATCAGGATAATTTTCAACCAAAGGGACCTTCATGGAGGAACAAGTTGTCTCAGTGGTTGAGAAACATATAGTGGTTAGAGAACGCTCGGAGAAAGCACAACAAAAGGATGGGGACTGTCTAAAAAAAGGCTATGTGTCAGTATTTCCAGATAAGTTTGATCTCGTTATCCGACATAATGATCTCAGCGGGTTGATAAGTATATGGAATCAGTGGAGCACAGCAAAAAAGAAGTTTTCGCTCAGCTATACGGGGACATAGCACTATTAATCCCGGTTAAGGTCGAGGATGGGTTAATCAAGGCCATGGCACAATTTTGGAACCCCATATATCACTGCTTCACCTTCAATTAAGAAGATATGACTCCCATCGCTAAAGAGTACTCGGTCATGCTTCGTATCGAACATTACATCCTGGATCAGATTTATTTGAAGAATACAAAAACGTCGGGGTCCAAGATGAAGATATCCAAGATCTTAGGAGTGGATATGGGTTGGGTCAAGAGCCATGTGGTAAAGAAAGGAAAAAACGAGTGCGTCTCATGGGACGTTCTACGAGCCTTGATTGAAAATCACCTGAGTAAGGACAAAGCCCGAGACATTTTCTATTTAGTCGTGTATGGTTTAGTTATCTTCCCGAAGACCTTGGGGCATGTGGAATAGCCGTATTCCATATCTTTGAAAGATTGGGGCAGAAAATAGACCCATCCCCGATAATTGTGGCAGAAATGATCTGGTCCTTGAACTTCTGAAGAAGGGTCGAAAAAGAGCGATTTATAGGTTGTGCACAACTTCTTTATGTATGGATCCAGAGCCATTTTTGGAAGAAAGAGAAGGCCCAACTTCACCCATATTGGAAATCTTTTATACCGATGAGAGAATTTCTAAAGGAAGATTGGCCCGAAACTAGGACCGAGAAGCAACGGATTGCTATTCTCCGAAATCTCAAGAAAGAAGAGGTATCTTGGAGAGCTCCGTGGATATGTCCCGTACTGATGTTGTACAAATGTGGGGACATGGCTTGGGTCCTTTGTTGGGAATATAGGGAGGTGTGAGTTACGCACCGCTGATGGTGCAAAGGTAGCTTGAATCTCGTCAATTCACCCCTGTGACTCATGGACTTGGTATGCTGGAGTTTTCTTATGGGGAAAATGGTTATATGAGAAAGTGCGAGAGATTATAGAAGCATGGAAGCAGACATATAGGGTAAAAGTGGTTCGGTATGTTGATAATGTCATACCGGGATATATGGTATGGAGAGCTGAGAGAGTTAACTACAGAGTATCGGCACCCGATGGGGAAGATGTTTCACTAATGAATGTGCAACTGAAAAAGTACCATCTGAATTGGAGATCACGAAGTTAGAGTTCAAAAGGGAAAGGGCCCGAATGAACCAAGAAGTCCTCCGAAGAAGTCAATGATTTGAAGATTAAAGGCTCAATTCAGGAAGCTAAATTGAAAGATGTTAGAAAGGATCAGGACATAACAAAGGAAGATCTCTGGGATCTATAATTAGAGAACAAGAGGTTCCAGTTAGAAATGAAATATGAAGGGACTATTAAGTCTTCCAAAGAATGGCAAAAGAAAATCGATGGGCTAAAAAAAAAAAAAGGCGACCACTGGAAAGGTAAAGCCAAGAAAGAGGAGGTCAAAACTGTTAAGCTTTCATAGGAGAAGCAAGCTAGAGAAACCATGAACTCCGCTGTTTTTATTGAATTATTGAAGTGCCAGCTAGAGAACGAGAGGCTGCGAGCCAGATTGAAGATTGAAGAAGAGAAGCAATCCGAGAAAGAGGCCCTTTGGAGAAAAGTTTGGGAGTTAAAAGGGTTACTCCAAGGCCACAAAAGTCACATTGATTCTCTGTTAAGAGCATTAGATGAGAAAAAAAAAAGAATGGCAAGTCACCCACTAGATGACCACCGAGGCCTGCCTGAAAAGGAATGAGCTCATTGAGCACATCATGGCTCAGATCCATAGAGTAGGTTGGAAAGTCGGAGAGATGGTCGAGAGGGCCAAAGACCTAAGTGTGAGGTAATGCCATTAGGGACACATGGGCAGCAAATGTTAGAGTTCTTAGACGAGGCTATTAGGCAGTATGAACAAGTTCAATATTTTTATCGTTGATGTAATTGAATTCAGTGATTAATTAAAGGCCGTTCGATTAAAATTATCCCAAGACCAATACTTTCAATGCATTTGTAGACACCTAATTTTGTTCGGACCCCTTAATCAGGTACGTTTTCTTCCTAAATTGATGTTTCAGAATGCTAAAAGGCTTTTCTCATCCTGCAGGTAGTACTCCGAGGCTTAGTCTAAGAAAGCAGACATAAAACGTCAACCCCAAAAAAGTCAACTCTAAAAAAGTCAACCCACTTTCAAAATCAAGATTTGAGGTTCAATTGAAAAACAGTGAAAGAATTTTGATAATCCGAGGGCTACATTGAAAGATGTGGAGTTCGAAAGTTGAGTTACGGAGATTCAGTAGAAAGCAAACCCTAGTTCGAGAAATTTGGGGAAAATGCTTAAACAAATCAAATTGGTCTGAATTGAAGGTTCCAAATGAAAGATAAGTACTGAATACGGATAATGGAGAAGCCACTTGGAAGAAAAACTGATAGAAAAGTCAATTCGGAAGAAAACTGAGAATTAGGGTTTTTTGGTGGATTTCGGTGAAATTTGAAAGAATTATAGAAATGACCCGATTCGGTAGGAATAAAGCCCTTAATGGATGAGGAATGATTAAACAAGGATAGCCCAAGGCTCAGTTTGAAGAAAATCTAAAAATCGGACTTGTTTTGAGCAAAATCGAGTTTTGGAGGCAAAAGGGCAAAATTGGAAAATTTGAGAAAAATAGCAAATGAACTCCAAAAATTCTAAAAATTTGCAAATCTCATTCTTAAATCATTTCAAAGAGATTGGCAAAATAAAATCTTGATTCGAAGTTCGTTTGCAAAATGGCCAATTACCGGGCCCACTATGTAGAAATTCAACAAGATAAATCCTGAAAAATAGCAAATGAGCTCCAAAAATTCTGAAAATTTGTAAATATGATTTTAAATTGTTTTTGAAGAGATTGGAGAAATAAAATCTTGATTCGGAGTTCGTTTGCAAAATGGCCAAATCTCGGGTCTCCTATGCAATAATTCAAGCAAATAAATCCTGAAAAATAGCAAATGAGCTTCAAAAATTATGAAAACTTCCAGATCACATTTTAAAATTATTTGGAAAATATTGGTGAAGAAAAATCTGGATTCGGAGCTCGTTTAAAAAATGGTAAAGTTCGGGTGTATAAAAGAGGCAATTTTGGAAATAAATCCAAAATAAATAGCAAATGGACTCAAAAAATTTTGAAAACTTCCAGAATTCAATTTTTTATTATTTAGGAAGTATTAAAAAAAATAAAATTTGAATTTGGAGTCCGTTTGCTATTTATTTTGGTTCGGGGGGAAAAAAGGTCATTTCACCGAAGAAACCAAAAAGGGCAAATTTGTAATTGAGGAAAATATGAAAGAAGAAGGAATTGCTGGGATTTTTCTTCCCTTGGTCAACCAGCATAGAGGAGAAGAAGGAAGCTTGAACAATTTAATTTCTTAGTCACTATCAAGCCATATGCTACCACTAATACCTTGCAAATAGTCCCCCCTTTATCCAATGGCTTAGGTGCCTTGTAGGAAAGTTGAATGTACCATCCAATGGCCAAGTTTAAATGCCAAGATGACATATTTATTTTTCATGAAAGAACCCTCATCTAATGGCCAAGAATGGAAGAAAAAAGATGAGCACAATTCATCCAAGGGTGAGCATCCATTCGGTCAAGCAAGGGAGTGCATGGGATTGTCTCTTTTCATCCAATAACTTAGGCCATCTACAAGGGCTGAGTACACATGTTGAGGGACGGATTTAATCTACAAGATGTCATTTTTATGTCGTCCTTATCCAATGACCAAGGATGGAATAGCACAACTCATCCAAGGGTAGGCACTCAAGGGGACAAGCAAGGGAGTGCATGGGATTGGTCCTCTTTTGCATCTAAGGGCTGAGCTTACTAAAAGGGATGAGTACACATCTTAAGGAATGCCATCAATTGGCAAGATGACATTTTTATGTTGTCATCAAAATATCTTAATCTTAGGGCCAAGATTGGAGGAGAAAAAATGCAATTTCTATCCAAGGGTGAGAGGGCCATTCGGCCAAGCCATTAGAGAGGGGGTTGGTTTCATTTTTTCATATTTTTTTTTGGCTGAAGTCAGTAGCTAATTTAGCAAGAAAAAGGTTTTGAAAGAAAGAAAAAGGTTTTCAATAAGAGACCTTGAAGGTAGTCATCTCTTCTAAGCTCTAGCATGGTTTCTTCTTGTTTTCTATGTTGATTTCTTGATTTTCTATCTTGTTTTCCTACTAAAGTTTTCATAGAAATAAAGTTTTTCAAATGTTTACTTGAGTTTTCATCTTTTCTTCTTTATCAAAAATGTTGAAAACAATTTTTTTTAGATAGTTTTATGCTTGGCCGAATATGGTTGATGTTTGCCTTGCTTTTTTTCTTTTTTCTTCCTTGCATGTTGTTGTGAGAAAAATGATTTTTAGAAGGTTTATTTAAGTATTCTAAGGTTTTGATTTTTTACAAAATATGAAGCAAAAAGGTTGAAATGACTACATGATCTTGGCAAGACCAAGTGACCATGGTTAGGGGAGAAGCTATGCCCATTTTTACCTACCATGAAGCTCACCTTAATTTTTTTATTTAACATGGTTTATTTTCTAATTTTTTGAAATGGAAAGGCTTTATGATCTTGGCAAGACCAAGTGATTATGGTTAGGTGAGAGTCTATGGCCATTTGATACCAACCATGAAGCTTAACTTTCCTTATTTTATTTACTAGTTTTGCTTGTTATTTGCTTTGCATGTTTATGTTTAATTTTTTATATGTTCTTTACATTATTTTCTATGCTATATTTGTTTCTATATTTCATTTCCATGCTTAATATGTTTTCCTTGAAGATTCGGCCTTGTTGTCTATTGGAGTCATATTGTGCATTTTCCATATTTCATGTCTTATATTATACACACGTTTGCTTTTTCATATTATGTCATATGGTCATTCGGCTACTCCATGTTGCTATGCCTCACATGTGCATTTTCATCTTGCTTCTTGATTTGTTTGCATTTCCATGCCATGAGTTAGCATATCTTGATTTTTAGTATGCCATATGCTTGAGAAAATGCTATGATAAAATGCCATCATTTGGGGTATATGACCATTCGGCTATTCCAATTAGTAGGCCTTGCATGTGCATTTCCATCTTGCCTCTTGACTTGTTTGCATCTCCATGCCATGCCATAAGCTTGTGCATTTTGATTTTAGTATGTCATATGCTTATGAAAATGTCATGACGTTATGCATCTTGATATGATTTGTCATGTACTTGTGTTATTTACTAGATAGAATTGCATTAGAGTATCATGTAACCATATTCGGCCTCTTCAAGCATCCCTTGCCTTATCATGCATTTGCATTTTGTTTAGGTAACATGCTTTGCATTATCATATCTTGAAATTGTTTATTAGTTGCTGTTTGTTCCAGCATTAGCATTAGTTTCATTGGTCATTGTATGTTCATAGTATTGCTATGCATGTTCATTACATAGTAGGTCTAGGCCATATTGGTATTGCCATGCATATTGGGTCTTAAATCATATTAGTATGCCATGCATTGCTATGCTACTTAGATCTTAGATTACATTAGCATTTTCATCCATATTCATAAATATTAGCTCTAAGTCATATTTGCATTATCAAGCATTGCATCCATATTGAGTTAGGATAGCATTTATTTCCATGCAAACTCATGCTATGCTAGGTTATTTTGAATTGTCATGCATTTCCTTTAACATTTATGCTTTAGGTCATGAATTTCATACATTTCATTTTTTGTATGTTCATGCATTCCATGTCATTGCCACATGATTTATGACTTAGGCCAATCAATGGCTCAAAGTCATACTCTCTTGAGCATACTTGTGGAAAATTAAAGGGTTGTCAAATTGATTATTCTACCTTTGTGATTTTTTTTTTACTTAGCCAATTTTTGTTCAAGGTTTCTAAATGTTTTAGCTACTGTTTGTAGGTCTTTATGATGGTCTCCAACAACTTTACTTTGATTTTTAAATGATTTTATCAAAGGCAAAAAAATGTGTTTTGACAAAATAGTTTTTTTTCACCCAGTACTCAAACTTCTCTGATTTTTCTGGGCAGTCATCTTTAATCAGAAAATTAAGCCAATTGTTTTTCATGTAGTTTTATATGTTCTGAGTCTCCAGTATTTGTTTTATTTTTTTTTTGAATTTTTAAAAATAGGCTAAAAAATCATGTGTCAAAATCGGATAGTAGAGGCAGATTTGAAACCAAAAGAGAAATAATGGTTGAATTTGGCTAAGGTATTTAGAAGGGGTTGGTTAGAAGCTTTAGCTACTGTCTTAGGGTAGTTTCTAAGCCTTTTTAAACTTTAAAAATGATTTTATAAATCTTGGATTAAGGGTGGTCAAGTCCGAGATTTTAAACTTAGGAAATTAGAGCCATTTTAAAAGGGTTTGGTAGGGGTTTTAATCTTCATTCAAGTTTTTCTTCTAAATTGTTTTCAAACAATCACAAAGTTTTGTTTTTAGAAAATCTAATTTGACATATTTTCCTAAGGTAGCCGGATATCTTTTTTGATATACGAATTTCTTTATTTAGAGGTAAAAATATATTGTCATGAATTGCATTTTCCATGTTCATGCATTTTATTTAATATGTGATTTTTGCTATGATATTTTCCATGGTGTTATTATTATTCTGATTTACATTTTATGATGTTATATTGTTTTCCATATGATTTTGAATATTTCATGATATCCCATATTTTTATTTATTCATTTATTTTTGTCACATTATTTAGCATATACTATGTTCATGCATTTTTATTTTATTTTCATGCATATTTTACGATAGCATTATTTTATATTTCATGTCATTTCTTGTCATTTAGATCATATTCCATGTCATTTTGGTTATTTTATTTATAATATGTCATGTCATTTAAAATATGCCATATCATTTAAATTTGCCATGTCATTTAAATCATTTTATCTCATTTAGAATATACCATGATACTTAGGATTTTTCATTTCACCTAGAATATACTATGCCATTTAAATTATGTCATATCATTTAGGTTGCATAATATTATCTAGACTTTGCCATGTCATTTTGTTTATGTCATACATGTTCATGTTCATAGTTTTAAATGTTTTGAAAAAGATAATGATTTTCAATAAAAATAAAGATATTCCCAAGTTAAAATAATTCATGAGTTCTCTACCGGGTTTGCTGGAGGGAATATAATCAATTATCATTAATAAAGGAATATCTTTCTTTCAAAAAACGAGAATGATTCGGAAAGTTTTCCAAATGAAAAAAATTTCTATATTTTGCCGATTTTCTCGGGGAATATAGGAAAATTTTGAATTAATAAATTCAGGATCATTTTCAATTAAAAATGAAAATTTTTTCTCTTTAAATTGGGAATTAACTTGAAATACTAAATTAAAAACCAACTTTTAACCGAGATTTGAGATAATACATGATTAATAAGGTACCATTTTATACAGGCATTGTGGGGGTGCTAATCCTTCCCCGCACGTAACCGAGTCCCGAACCCGATTCTTCGATTTTCTCTGGTTTATAACGCAGACTTGAAATTGGTTTTAAAAATGTTTTAATTAATTTTAAAATGTTTTATAAAATCGGTTTTAATAGGTGGCCGATCACACCTAGCTAAAAAAGATTGGTGGTGACTCCATGTCTTTTTACGAGGCCATTTTCATACCCTTGATCGTTCATTTTATTTCAAGAGGAATTAAGTCATCTTTTTCTCTGTTTACCCAATGTCACACTTAACGAGTAATAAAGTCTCACGATGAGACCTGTTATTTTTTTTTAGGTTGCGACAACTGGGCGACTCCACTGGGGACTTTTTTATAGAGTCAGGCCTAGAATTAGTCGTGTGTTATCAAAGTTTCGGTTTTGTTGGTTTAATTGGTATTTAATTTTAATTCCCACTTTTTTCAAAAAAATAAAGAGAAGTTTGAAAATAATAAAATATTTTTGGATATGGTCATTTTCATATGCATGCATATTATTATTTGTTCTCTGGTTATTTTGTTGCGTATATTTATATGTTTTCTTGACTGATGCTTTACATTGTTTGATTTTAGTGGGATATTTAGAATAAAGGGCGTAGAATAGATGGTGACAGGTTTGTTTTATTCCTCCGCACACACTATATTTGCATTTGCATAACATGAACTCTCTACCTGAGTTCCGTCTTTTTATGTGGGAGTAAAGTAACTACGCCTTAGTGATGATCCTCCATGGGCTAGTGAAACACTTTCGGAGTATAAAGTACCTAATGCCTTTGTGATAATCCTCCGTATGGGCATAGGAAAATATACTCTAACGAATTGAACTCGCTTTTATCGGGGTGCCTTACTAGCCTTCACAGGCGACAGTGAGGAACAATTTGGGGCCTTAGAATCGATCCATCTTCATATAGTGAACCTAGGTGAAGCCATGCCAGATTTTTGTTAGATACCCGAAGTTTAAGAACACATGGAGGAACATTTCCAACCTTTTACCATCTTTCTAGATGTTAGATTTTACAAATTAGGTGATGATGAACGAACATCATACTGCTCATAATAAATTTATTATTCTGTCCCTAAGGAGTCATAATGCCGAAGCTCTGTTAAAATTTTAGGGACATTTTTTTAAATGCATGTTGTTATTTATGTTATATTTGTGAATTCATTTCTTTACTAATCTATTTCTTTTGGTTTTCTTTTCTTTGACATGCATCATAGACATCATCATACACTTGAAGTTTATTGGCCTCGGGATAGTCATCAACCCAAAGGACTTCCATGGAGTGTCAGGTTGTTTCAGCGATAGAAGATCATGCAGTAGTCAGGGCACGGTCGGAAAAAGATCAGAGGGAGGATGGTGATTGCCTAAAGAAAGATTATGTGTCAGTATTGCCAGAAAGGGTCAAAGTGGATTATAGACAGAATAACCTCCGAGGGTTAGCCGATATTTGGAATCAGTGGAATGTATCAGAGAAAGAAGCCTTCACTCAGAAATATGGACATATGACACTCTTAATTCCGATTCGGGTCAATAGTGGGTTGATTCAGGCTATGGTACAATTTTGGAATCATGTTTATAGATGTTTTACTTTTAACAAGGAGGATATGACCCCACTGATTGAAGAATATTCAACACTGTTACATATTGGATGTCCTAATCCTGATCGGGTATATTTGAAGGAAGTGAAACCTTCAGGTTTTAAGAGAAAAATGGCTAGGATCACAGGAATGGATATAACATGGGTTGACAGTCATATGGATACAAAGCATAAAAATGGATGCATTCTGTGGGAAACTCTCCGACAATTGATATTGGGTTATTCCGACAAAGAAAAAGCCAGAGATATCTTCGCTCTAGCCATCTACGGATTAATCATATTCTCGAAGATATTGGGTCATGTGGATATAGCCGTTTTTGATTTCTTTGAAAAGTTGGAACAGGAGATTAACCCATCTCTGGCCATCCTAGCTGAAACTATCCGATCTTTGAATTTTTGTAAAAGGGAAGGACAAGAGAGAATCAAGGGGTGTGTACAACCCCTTTATATTTGAATTCAAAGTCACTTTTGGAAGATAGAAGAGGTTTCCTTCTAACCGTACATAAAGTCTTTAGTTTCGATTAGGGAATTCCTTCGAAATGATTGGCCTGAAGACGGAGATAAAAAGAAATGGGTCAACATGTTACGAAATCTAAAAAGAGAGATGGAGACTTGGAGAGCTCCATGGATGGTTCCTATGCCGATTATGTATAAATGTGGGGACAACTAGGGAGTTCCATTACTCAAAATTTGGGGGTCTGTGAGTTATGCGCCTCTGTTGGTGCAAAGATAGGTTGAGTCTCGGCAATTCACACCTATGAATCATAATCTAGGATCATCATAGTTCACTTATGGAGAAGACGGATATTCTAGAAAGGTACGGGTAGTGATTGAAGCATGGAAGAAAACTCAATGATAAAAGTGGCCAGATATGCCGACATCGTCACACCTGATTACCTGGTATGGAGGGAATTAAGGGTTAATGATAGACTATTGATATCAGATGGGGAAGAGGTCCAGTTCATGAATCTGCCACTGAGGGAAATGCCATCAGAGCTAGAAATCGCAAGGGCGGAATTTGAAAAAGAAAAGACCCAGATGATCAAGGAGATTGCTCGACTACAAGAAGAGCTTGAGGACATGAAAAATAGGGAATCAGCTCGAGAAAGAGAAAAAAAAAGATCAAGAGAGAAAGGGACACTGCTAAGGGCGATCTTCAGGAATTACACTTGGAGAACAAGAGGTACCGCTTCGAGCTCAGATTTGAGGGGACCCTCAAGACTTTCGGGGAATGGGAGCATGAGGTCAAAAACCTCAAGAAGGAGAATAACTACTGGAAAGAGAGAGCGAAGCATGAGGAAGCCCGAGCCAATCAACTGGAGAAGCAAGCTAAGGAAAGCTTACACGGTGATGCTTCTGCTAACATGTGAAGGGGTCGTGAACAAGTAGGGGTCAGATTGAAGAGCAGGGCAATCAAAAGGAGACTGTGAAAGAAATTCCAAGATCCGAGGAAGTCACTATAGGACTAATTTTGTAATAGCACTTTGAAGGTGAATTACGGACTTATCTTAGGCAGTGATCCTTTTATTCTATCTGTGATGTATTTAGTTCCAGGAAATCAATGAAAGACCGTTCGGTTGAAATTATCCCGGGGCCAATACTTCCAAATTCATTCATATTTTATATATTTTGTTTGTTCATTTATACATTTACTCATACTTATAATCATTCATTTTTTAAATTCATTCATATTCATACACTTAACCACTTATTTATTCATTTCGCTTGTTCATTCATTTATTCTTTCATATTCATATACGTAGTCATGTACTTATTCATTTTATTTGATTGATTCATTCACATTTAGTTATTCATTCATTCTTTCATTCATTTTTTTTTATATAAAACATAAAAAGGATGTGTCAATAAATTCTAATTCATGGTTTTCATAAATAAAGGTACAATTGGTCGCACTCAGAAAGAATCGAATTTTCGACACCCTTACAATACTCGATCTCAAGCCAGAGCTATGTAGAACGATCAGCTTGCTAGAATTGAAAGAATGGAAAGAACTCAAAGGAAACTGCAGGAACAGTTAGCTAAATCTCAGGAGAAGTCACGATAACAGATGACTAAACTCATGGAAATGATGAGTGCCATGATGAAACAAAAAGGGTCGGGAGAGAATTCGATCACCGGGAAAAAGGTGATAATTGAAGAGGATCAACTTGAAAACATACAGCAAAAGGGCCAAGATATGCCAATTGGGGCAGCCTCCTATGTTTATATCCAGCCAGCTGCTGAGACACAGAACTATGTTCCCGGAAAGGGTTATATGGGAGCTGACCTAAATGATGTTAACGTTCCAAACTTTGAGGAACTAGCTGAAAAGGAAAAAGAAAAGAAGATTGAGCTGAAGAGGGTCGAAATGGCAGAATCCTAGAAAGAATATCAACTACTGGAAGAGAGGCTAAAGGCCGTTAAAGGGGCAGAGTTATTTTGCAGTCTGGATGCCAAAGAGATGAGCTTAGTACACGATCTAGTAATTCCCCCAAAGTTCAAAATACCAGACTTTGAGAAATATAATGGGACTACCAACCCATCAGCACATCTGACCATGTACTGTAGAAGAATGACGGGGAAGATGATAATGAGAAACTGCTTATCCATTATTTCCAAGATAGCTTGACAGGGTCTGCAACCCGATGGTACAATCAACTGAGCCGTACCAAGATTTGTTCATGGACGGATTTAGCCAGGGCTTTCATGGAATATTATAAGCATGTATATGATATAGTACCTGATAGGTTGTCACTACAGAACATGGAAAAGAGGACCACTGAGAGTTTCAAAGAATACTCGCAAAGATGGAGGGATCTGGCCACACAAGTGCAACCCCCTTTAACCAGCAAAGAAACTACAGTGCTTTTCATCAATACCTTGAAAGCACCCTATTATGATAAATTGGTGGGGAGTGCCACCAAGGAATTTGCAGACATGGTAATATCTGGGGAGATGATAAAGTCGGCTATTAAGAATGGGAAAATGAAAGGGGGAGAGTCTTCTACTCCGAAAAAGGTTTTCCCTGCCAGGAAGAAAGAGGAGACCCACGCAGTTAGTATCAACCAATACCCATATACACCTCCCACACCATATACACCACCAAGGCCCTATACTCCTACCACATCTTATGCACCTCCTACACCCTACACATCTTACCCGGGGTATAATCCTTACTACCCCAATGTGAACCACCTTACCCGAAATCCCTTCCCTTATACTAATATACCACAGTAGCCGTTTTCGACTAGCATATCCCCACAAATAAACCTTTCTCGAAACACTGTCCCAAACACTCAGAGAGTCTGGCGCAGTGACCAACGTTCACCAAGGAACAATCAAAAACCCCAGTTTGATCCGATTCCTACCACCTATGGTGAGCTATATCCCAAACTGTTGCAGGGTCAACTTGTTGCACCCGTATACCTCAAACCGCTGACACCGCCATATCCAAGGTAGTACAATGCAAATACTAGCTGCGCATACCACGTAGGATTTCAAGGGCATTAGACTGAAGATTGCCTGGCCTTTAAAAAAATTCCAAAGCCTGATCAACGTCGGAGTTGTGAAGATTGGGGCAAAGAATGGGCCGAATGTAGCAGGAAACCCATTGCCAGATAATGCCGAGAATCGGGTAAATGCAGTATGGACAGGGGAAGTCAGAAGGGTAAAAAGAGATGCAAGGGAAGTCAAGACTCCAATGTTGACAGTATGAGTCGAGACGATTAAGGCAACAATGGTGGGGGATGCAGACAGTTTAAAAATGGTCGCAAATAGGGTGCAGAATTGGTGCCCGTTCCATAAGTGTGGAGGTCATATCATATAGGACTGCGGGGACTTTCTGGCTAAAGTCCAAAAGATGATAGATAATGGATAGGCCCAGTTTTATGAAGAAACAGAAGAGGAAATAGAGGTTATTGAGAATGCAGCTGGCTACGGGATAGGAAGACCCTTAATCATCTATTATGATGAACCAGATGATAAAGTTATGCCAGTCATTGAGGAAAGTGCGTCTAAATTAATCATTGATTTGCCTATTTCCTTTTCGTACAAGGAAAACAAAGTTGCACCATGGAAATATGACTGCAGCATGGTTATGCTTGGGTCTTCGAGTCAGCAAGATATCACAGGTGTGGGGCACTTAACACGAAGTGGAAGGTGTTATGCTCCTGAGGCTGTTGAACAGGGCTAGCAGGAAAAGATAGAGGAATGGACAAAGGGAAGAAAGCAGCTGAACCAATCCATATTGAGATGGATTTGTCAAAAGAAGTAGAAAGGGGGTCAGCCCTGGTAAATAGAATAAAAGGGCCGGTGAATGAGAAGGAAGCCTACGAGTTCTTAAAATTCATAAAGCATAGTGAGTATATCGTGGTTGAGCAATTGCAACGTCAACCAACTAGAATTTCAATCTTATCTTTGCTTTTGAACTCGGAGCCACATGGAAATGTCCTGTTGAAAGTGTTGAATCAGGCATATGTGGCTAACAACATATCGGTAGAAAAATTAAATAGGCTGGTAGGAAACATCGCAGCAGACGACCATATATATTTCAGTTATAAGGAAATACCACCCAATGGTATTGGGTCAACAAAGGCTCTTCACATAACTACCACTTGCAAGGGGTACATATTACCAAGGGTCCTTTTGGATAATGGTTCTTCATTAAATGTGATGCCCTTAGTAACCCTGTCCAAATTGCCAGTGGATATTTCTTATATGCTGCTAAGCTGCACGGTGGTCAGAGCCTTTGATGGTACCAAGAGAAATGTAATGGAAACTATTGAGGTTTCTCTGGAGATAGGCCCATGCACCTATACAGTGAACTTTCAGGTCATGGATATTAATCCGTCCTATAATTTCCTGTTGGGAAGGCCATGGATACATTCAGCAAGGGCTGTACCTTCATTTTTCCACTAAAAGCTAAAATTTATGATAGAGGGGCGTTTGGTCACTGTATCAGGAGAAGATGACGTAATAGCCTCTACATCTACTAAATCTCCTTATGTTGAACCCAATGAAGATGCCGTTGAATGTTTCTTTCAGTCTTTGGAATTCGTAAATACGATTTTCATCGCTGAAGGGCGAAAGATTCCAAAACCTACGTTGTCCAAGAACACAAGGCTGGGGGTAAGAACTACCGTGGAAAAAGGTTGCAGGGCTGGAAAAGGTCTCGAAAAATATCTTCAGGGGATGGCCCAAGTGATGGAAGTAATGGGAAAGAAAGATTGGTTTGGCCTGGGGTATCTTCCGAAGGCCCATGAGAAAAGGAAACAAGTTGAAAGAAATCAACTAAAGAGGATTACCCGTCTCGGGGGTATGGATGTTGAGTGGGAGCCTATGGCATTCCCACCTATCCTTCAGAGCTTTCGCTCAGCCGGTTCTCTATTCGGAGAAAAGAATTCTGATGATGTGCTCATAATGATCGAGCAAGCCTTTAAGAGATTCCAGGTGAATAGAGATGAAAAGATGTATGATATATAGATCTGCACGGCTGGGGAAGAAAGAATTGAAAGTGAGAATGCTAACTGGATGGTGTGAACTTGTCCACCAAGATATAGACTAACCAATTGGAGTGCAACTGAGCTGCCCATAGTTTTTAGGTCTATTCCAACATAATGGTTTTTAACAAATCTTAAATATCTTTGCCCGAAGATATTAAGAATTTCTTTTGTAATGGGCTTTTGTCTAAAAGTTTTCATCCAATAAAAAACAAACATGATGCATTTCCTTCATATTGATGTGTCCATATTCTATCATTTATGCTATTTATTTTGCTTTCATTGTATATATGTTTTCCTATTTTGTTTCTTCCCCACTTATTTACAGGTGTACGAATGCGGAATATGAGGACCTTCCTGTCAGTAATTTTGAAATTGATTTTGAGAAACCCATTTGCAAGGGTGATTTCGAGGTAGATGAAGATATTGAGGATTATGGTCTACCTCCGAACTTATTAAGAAAAATAGAACAAGAAGAGAAACAAGTACTTCCTCATGAGGAGCTATTGGAATTGTTGAATTTGGAAAGTAGTGAGGAGATAAAGGAGGTTAAAATTGGGACTACATTGTCATCATCGATAAAGGGTGAAATGATAGCCTTGCTCCGGGAAGATGTAGATGTATTTGCATGGTCATACCAAGACATGCCGGGTTTGGATCCAGAAATTGTGGTTCATAAGCTCCCTTTAAGACCAGAGTGCAAGCTAATTCAGCAAAAGTTGAGAAGAATAGGATCGGACATGCTGTTAAAGGTAAAAAAAAGAGGTGAAGAGACAATTTGATGCTGGATTCTTAGAGGTGGCAAAATATCCGGAATGGGTGGCAAACATTGTTCCAGTACCAAAGAAGGATGGCAAGGTGAGTATGTGCGTCGATTACCGAGATTTGAACAAGGCCAGTCCCAAAGATAACTTCTTTTTGCCCCACATTGATACTTTGGTGGATAATATGGATGGATTCTCGAAATATAATCAGATTAAGATGACACCGAAGATATGGAGAAAACCATATTTGTTATAATGTGGGGAGCATTATGCTACAAGGTAATGCCGTTTGGGTTGAAGAATGCTGGGGCAACATATCAGAGAGCCATGGTGACCTTGTTTCATGACATGATACATAAGGGAGTTGAGGTTTATGTTGATGATATGATTGCAAAGTCACAAAGAGAAGATGAGCATATTACGAATCTTAGAAAACTCTTTGAAAGACTAAGAAAGTTTCAACTCAAGCTAAACCCGACAAAATGCACTTTTAGAGTCACTTCGGGGAAATTATTGGGTTTTGTTGTCAATAAAAAGGGAATTGAGATTGATTCGGATAAAGTGAAGGCCATCCAGAATTTTCCACCTCCACGTACTCAAAAAAAGTAAGAGGTTTTCTGTGGAGATTGAATTACATTGCTCGGTTTATTTCTCAATTAACCGATAAATGTGATCCAATATTCAAGTTACTTTGAAAATGTGATCCAGGAGAGTGGGATGAAGGGTGTCAGATTGCTTTTGAAAAGGTTAAGCATTATCCATCAAACCCACTAGTATTAATGCCATCGACTCCGGATAAACCGATGATATTGTATCTATCAGTATTTGAGAGATCCATGGGTTGTGTTTTGGGACAGCTTGATGAGACTGAAAAGAAAGAACAGGCGGTTTACTACCTCAGCAAGAAGTTCACAGATTATGAGTTGAAATATTCGTCGATAGAAAAGCTGTGTTGTGCCTTAGCTTGGACTGCTCTAAGACTCCGATAATACATGTTGTACCACACAACATGGTTGATCGCCAAGCTAGATCCAATCAAGTACATGTTGGAAGCACCTTCTTTGTCAGGGAGGACGACAAGATGGCATGTTTTGTTGTCAGAATACGACATTGTATATGTGAGTCAGAAAACTATCAAGGGCAGTGCAGTGGCTGAATTCTTAGCAAGTCGGGCAGTGGAAGATTATGAGCCATCAAACTTTGATTTCCCAGATGAAGATTTGATGTATGTTTCGCAAGCGGATGAGGTTCCCTTTAAAAAGAAAATATGGAAGATGTACTTTGATGGGGCATCCAATGCCATGGGGCCCGGAATTGGTGCAGTGCTCATATCCCCAGAAGAAGATTATTATCCCTTCACCGCCAGATTGGATTTTGATTGTACAAACAATACAGCTGAGTATGAGGCGTGTACTATAGGCCTTCGTGCAGTAGTGGACAAAAAAATCAAAGGTTTGGAAGTTTTCGAAAACTCAACCTTAGTGATATACCAGTTACGGGGAAAATGGGAAACCCAGGATACAAAGCTAATCCGATACCGAGAACTCATACTGAGTTTATTGGAGGAGTTTGAAGAAGTAAGTTTCAATTACTTCCCCTAAGAATAAAATCGGATGATGGATACTCTGGCTACTTTGTCATCATTATTTAAAGTGAATGAAGGGGCGAAAGTTGTGCCGATCAAGATGAGCATATATGAGTCTCCTACCCACTGCTCGAGTATTGAAGAAGAAGCAGATGGTCTCTTTTGGCACAACGACATCTTACAGTACATCAAGAGTCAACAATATCTAGAACAAGCAACAGAAAACGATAAGAGAACTCTGAGAAGGCTAGCAATGAGTTTTGTTCTAGATGGCGAGATTCTCTACAAGAAAGAGAAAGATCAAGTCCTGTTGACATGTGTCGGGTCTGTCGAAGCTCGAAGAATCATAGAGGAAGTCCATGAAGGGATATGTGGCATCTATGCTAATGGTCACATGCTTGCTAAGCAGATTATGATGGCAGGATATTATTAGCTAACGATGGAAGGAGATTGTATCAGTTATTTCCAGAAATATCATAAATGCCAGATCTATACAGATAAGATTCATGTGCCGCCATCGCCATTGCATGTCATGACTGCACCTTGGCCATTTTCAATGTGGGGAATGGATATGATTGGGCCTATTACCCCGAAAGCTTCAAATAGACATCGTTTCATCCTGGTGGCCATAAACTATTTCTCAAAGTGGGTGAAAACTGCTTCTTATATGAATGTAACGAAGTCGGTGGTATGCATATTTGTTAAAAAGGAAATCAAATGCCGATATTGATTGCCAGCAAGAATTATTTCAGATAATGCTCTCAATCTGAATAATAAGATGATGAGAGAGGTATGTACTCAGTTCAAGATTACACATCACAATTCGGCACCTTATCATCAGAAGATGAATAGGGCAGTAGAAGCAGCCAACAAAAACATCAGGAAGATTGTCAAGAAGATGACTGATGTGTACAAGGATTGGCATGAGATCTTGCATTTTGCTCTTCACGTATCTCACTTTGGTTCGTACATCTACAGGGCCAATGCAGTTTTCTTTGGTATATGGTATGGAAGCAGTGTTACCCATTGAAGTTGAGATTCCTTCATTTTGGGTTTTGATGGAGGTTGGCCTAGAAGAGGCAGAATGGGTTAGAGCTCGTTATGAACAACTGAATCTCATCGAAGAAAAAAGATTGAAGGCAATTTTTCACGGACAGTTGTATCAGAAAAGGATGATTCGAGCCTATAACAAGAAGGTTCGACCCAGACAGTTCCGAGAAGGAGAGTTGGTATTGAGGAAAATTCTCCCCATAGTGAAGGATCTACGAGGAAAATGGGCTCCAAATTGGAAAGGACCCTATATGGTAAAATGAGCTTTTTCTGGAGGAGCATTGACTCTAACTCGGATGGACGGGGATGATTTTAGACATCCCGTGAATATTGATGAATTGAAGAAGTATTATGCTTAAAAAAAAAAGTGTGATGCTATGAACATGGGAATTCGAATGATTTCAAATGTAGAAATGGAAATTCTATATATCTATCTCCCCTGAGAATTGTTTTTCAAAGAGAATATTCATGCTTGGTGTGATAAATGATGTCTTTCATATTCCCATCACTAAGAAGAAATTATCCCTAGTCATCCCTTTGAGCCTTAGGAATTATTTCTTTCGTTGAACCTTGATCAAGGATCACCCTCTACACTGAGGTCAAATACGAGGAAATAAAAAAGCCATTAGAAAATGTGAAATCAAAGAAAGGCAAATGAAGGCCAACAATGAAAAAAGAAAAAAGAGAAGTCCAAAAAGGGGACAAATGTCTCAAGAATGAATTCTCCTTGGGAAATGATCCTTGATCCTATCACCTTAAACACATTTTGGGCCTATTTTATCCTTTCTTTCTAAACCCGAACCTTGGCCTACATTACGTACTTTAAAAGTCCATTTTGATCAAGCATGGATATTTAATTTCAAAGGTTTTTCTCAGAATTCATCCCATATTTTGAATTGACATTTTTACCTTGGAAGCATTTAGATTTCTCAAATGCATAAAAAAAAAAAAAGAGGTTTAAGCCGAAAACCTGCAAAGGGCGACTTAACACCGAATGGGGGACACTTGTGTTGAAAACCCGTAAAGGGCGGCTCAAGTACTGATTAAGGTTTGAGTCAATGCTCCGTGTAAAGGGGGAGAAAGTATTTGAAAACCAGACAAAAGGGGAACAACTCAGTCTGACGTAAGTACGGAAGCCGAGGGATTACCCGAGTAAATTTACAGTTCAAGAGAAATTTCAGATGATTTGAAAAATGAGGGGTCCAAGATATTCAGCATCCGGCGCATCAACCTATAACTTTACATTTGTTTCTTATATCCTTGATATCCACTTTTATCATTTTAAAACATTTTGTTGCAATAAATTTTTGTTACCCCTTTTATGACAATTGCTTGTTTCATACTTTCTTTCATACTTTTTGAGATTGCATTTTGTTTGTTATTAAATTGAATGATGATTAGTAAACATAAATTTTTAAAATAAAAGGGAGTTTAAAAGTATTAATAAGGAATAGATCTAAATCTTAGAAAAAGTTTGGAAACCACTAATCCTAATGGAAAATTCACCAAGAAAAGAAAAACAGTGAATGTATTGGAGACTTCGTCATGAAGTCAGAAATTTATGAATTTAAGCGAAGTCAGAAACTGGGACTATTTGACAATTTGTCTTGAGTAAAAGGTTCTTTAAGTGGGGCATCAGTAAACAATTGAAGACTCCGTCATGAAGTCAGAGAATCTGTGAACCTCAAAGAGCCATGGATTAGAAATCATGACACAATCATTTGATTGCATTCATCCTCTGGAAACATAAAAGCATTTGCAAAGCATGTCATTCTCATCATTGCATTTAGCTAACATTGCAGGAATCAGGAAAACTTTGGCTCCCCCGAATCGAACTCGTTTTGTTTCTCAAATGAGTCGAGCCTCGAGACCACCGTCGAGGTATGTTCCTTTCATTTTTCAGGTTAAATTTATTTTCCCAAATGAATACAACCTAGGATCATTGTTACTATTTCCTTTTGTTTTAAATCGAATTCATTCTGTTTTATCAAATGAGTCGAGCCTTGAGACCACCGTCGAGGTATTTTCTTTTGTTTTAGTCGAATTCATTCTATTTTATCAAATGAGTAGAGCCTTGAGACTGTCGTCAAGGTATTTTCATCACGGGTAATGCCTCCGGGCACCATTTTTAAAGACCTCCGGGTACTATTTTTAAGACCTTCGAGCACTATTTTTAAGACCTTCAGGCATAATTTTTCAAATCACGGGTAATACCTTCGGGCACCATTTTTAAGACCTTCGGGCATACTTTTTCAAATCATGGGTAAGGCCCCTGAGCATTATTTTTAAGATTGTCAGGCATAATTTTTTCTTTTGCAAATCAAACTCATTTCCTTAAGACCGGTCGAGCCTTGATTAGTTAGGGAATTCAATTTAAGGAAAAAATCTTCAATTTACGGCTTTTTCAAAAAAAAAAGATGAAATGAATATTAATGATGATGATTGAAAACCCCTTTCCCTTTCCTTCACATGTGATTTCACTAACCGTACTAAATTAATGTTTGTTTATCTTTGCCTGATTCCTGATTCTCAGCAATAGCCAAATAGAGGCAGTTGTAGACATCTAATTTTGTCTGGACCCCTAAATCAGGTACGATTTCTTCCTAAATTGATGTTTCAGAATGCTAAAAGCTTTTCTCATCCTGCAGGTGGTACTCGAGGCTTAGTCTAAGAAAGTAGACAGAAAAGTCAAACTAAAAAAAAGTCAACCCCAAAAAAAGTCAACCCCAAAAAAGTCAACCTCAAAAAAGTCAACTACTGAAAAAGTGAACCCACTTTCAAAATCAAGATTTGAAGTTCAATTGAAAAATGGTGAAAGAATATTGATAATCCGAGGTCTACATTGAAAGATATGAAGTTCGAAAGTTGGGTTATGGAGATTTAGTAGAAATAAAACCCTAGTTCGGAAAATTTGGGGAAAAGTGCTTAAACGATCAAATTGGAAGAAAAACTAAAAGAAAAGTCAATTTGGAAGAAAATCGAGAATTAGGGTTTTTTGGGGGATTTCAGTGAAATTTGGAAGAATTACAGAAATGGCCCGATTCGATAGATCTAAAGCCCTTAATTGATGAGAAATGATTAAACAAGGATAGCCAAGGCTCAGTTTGAAGAAAATCTGAAAATCGAACTTGTTTTGAGCAAAATCGGGTTTCGAAGGCAAAAAGGCAAAATTGAAAAATTTAGAAAAAATAGCAAATGAACTCCAAAAATTTTGAAAATTTTCAAATCTCATTCTTAAATCATTTCAAAGAGATTGGCTAAAGAAAAACTTGATTCGGAGTTCGTTTACAAAATGGCCAAATACTGGGCCCACTATGAAGAAATTCAACAAGATAAATCTCGAAAAAATAGCAAATGAAAACCAAAAACTCAAAAAAATTGCAAATATCATTTTTAAATTATTTGGAAGAGATTGGTGAAAGAAAATCTTGATTCAGAGTTCGTTTGCAAAATGGCCAAATCCCGAGTCCTCTATGCAGTAATTCAAGCAGATAAATCCCGAAAAAAATAGCAAATGAGCTCCAAAAATTATGAAAACTTCCAGATCACATTTTTAAATTATTTTGAAGAGATTGGTGAAAAAAATATAGATTCGGAGCTCGTTTAAAAAATGGTAAAGTTCGGGAGCATAAAAGAGGCAATTTCGAAAATAAATCCGAAACAAAAAGCAAAGGGACTCGAAATTTTTTGAAAACTTCCAGAATTCAATTTTTTATTATTTCAAAAGTATTGAAAAAATAAAATTCAATTTTGGAGTCCGTTTACTATTTATTTAGGTTCGGGGGGCAGGAATGTCATTTCACCGAAGAAACCAAAAAGGCAAATTTGTAATTGAGGAAAATATGAAAGAAGAAGGAATTGCTGGGATTTTTCTTCCCTTGGTCAGCCAACATAGAGGAGAAAAATGAAGCTTGAACAATTTAATTCTTTAGTCACTATCAAGCTACATGCTACCACTAACACCTTGCAAATGGTCCCCTCTTCATCCAAGGGCTTAGGTGCCTTGCATGAAAGTTGAATACACCATCCAATAGCCAAATTTAAATGCCAAGATGACATTTTTATTTGTCATGAAAGAACCCTTATCTAATGGCCAAGAATGGAAGAAAAAAGATGAGCACAATTCATCCAAGGGTGAGCATCCATTCGGTCAAGCAAGGGAGTGCATGGGATTGTCTGTTTTCATCCAATGGCTTAGGCCATCTACAAGGGCTAAGTACACATGTTGAAGGCTGGATTTAATCTACAATATGTCATTGTTATGTTGTCCTCATCCAATGATCAAGAATGGAAGAGCACAACTCATCCAAGGATAGACACTCAAGGGGGCAAGCAAGGGAGTGCATGGGATTGGTACTCTTTTGCATCTCAGGGTTGAGGTTACTACAAAGGCTGAGTACACATCTTAAGGGCTTCTATCAATTGGCAAGATGACATTTTTATGTTGTCATTAAAATATCTTAATCTTAGGGCCAAGATTGGAGGAGAAAAAGTGAGAATTTCATCCAAGGGCAAGAGGGCCATTCGGTGAAGCCATTGGAGGGGGTGATTTCATTTTTTTTCATATGTTTTTTGGCTGAAGTCAATAGCTAATTTAGCAAAGAAAAAGGTTTTGAAAGAAAGAAAAAAAAAAGGGTAGTTATCTGTACCAAGCTCTAGCATAGCTTTCTTCTTGTTTTCCATGGTGTTTTCTTGATTTTCTATCTTGTTTTCCTACTACATTTTTCATAGAAATAAAGTTTTTAATGTTTACTTAGGTTTTCATATCTTATTCTTCATCAAATGGTGGAAAACTAATTTTTTTTACATGGTTTATGCTTGGCCGAATATGGCATGTTTGCTTGCCTTGGTTTTCTTCTTCTTTCTTCCTTGCATGTTGTTGTGGAAAATGATTTTTAGAATGTTTTTAGAGTATTTTATATTCTGATTTTTTACAAAAAGATGAAGCAAAAAGGTTGAAATGGCTACATGATCTTGGCAAGACCAAGTGACAATGGTTAGGGGAGAGGCTATGCCCATTTTTACCTACCATGAAGCTCACCTTAAATTTTTTTGTTGAACATGGTTTATTTTCTGTTTTTTTTTTTTTAAATGCAAAGGCTTCATGATCTTGGCAAGACCAAGTGGTTATGGTTAGGTGAGAGGATATGCCCATTTGATACCAACCATGGAGCTTAACTTTCCTTGTTTTATTACTAGTTTTGCTTGTTATTTGCTTTGCATGTCTATGTTTAATTTTTTATATGTTCTTTACATTATGTTCTATGTTATATTTGTTTCTATATTTCATTTCCATGCTTTATATTGTTTCCTTGAAGATTCGACCATTGTGTCATATGCTCATATTGTGCATTTTTTTTTCATGTATCATGTATTATATTATAAACATGTTTGCATTTTTCATATTTTGTCATATGGCCATTCAGCTACTCCATGTTAGTATGCCTTGTATGTGCATTTTCATCTTGCTTCTTGGCTTGTTTGCATCTTTATGCCATGATTTAGCATTTCTTGATATTTAGTATGCCTTGCATGTGCATTTTCATCTTGCTTATTGGCTTATTTGCATCTCCATGCCATGAGTTAGCATATTTTGATATTTAGTATGCCTTGCATGTGCATTTTAATCTTGCTTCTTGACTTGTTTGCATCTCCATGCCATGAGCTTTTACATTTTGATTTTAGTATTCCATATGCTTGTGAAAATGCTATGATAAAATGCCATCATTTGGGGTATATGACCATTCGGCTATTCCACTTAGTATGCCTTGCATGTGCATTTCCATCTTGCCTCTTGACATGTTTGCATCTCCATGCCATGAGCTTGTGCATTTTGATTTTAGTATGTCATATGCTTATGAAAATGTCATGAAATTATGCATATTGATATGATTTGTCATGTACTTGTGCCATTTACTAGATAAGATTGCATTAGAGTATCATGTAACCACATTCGGCCTCTTCATGCATCCCTTGCCTTGTCATGCATTTGCATTTTGTTTAGGTAACATGCTTTGCATTATCATATCTTGAAATTGTGTATTAGTTGTTGTTTGTTCCAGGATTGGCATTTGTTTCATTGGTCATTGTATGTTCATAGTATTGCTATGCATGTTCATTACATTTTAGGTCTAGGCCATATTGGTATTGCCATGCATATTGGGTCTTAAATCATATTGGTATTGCCATGCATTGCTATACTACTTAGGTCTTAGATTACATTAGCATTTTCATGCATATTCATAACATATTAGGTCCAAGTCATATTTGCATTATCAAGCATTGCATGCATATTGAGTTAGGATAGCATTTATTGCCATGCAAACTCATGCTAGGCATTTAGGTTATTTTGAATTGACATGCATTTCCTTTACCATTTATGCTTTAGACCATGCATTTCATACATTTCATTTGCTGTATGTTCATTCATTCCATGCCATTGCCACATGATTTATGACTTAGGCCAATCAATGGCTCAAAGTCATGCTCTCTTGAGCATACTTGTGGAAAATTAAAGAGTTGTCAAATTGATTATTCTACCTTTGTGATTTTTTTACTCAGCCAATTTTTGTCCATGGTTTTTAAATGTTTTAGCTAATGTCCTTTGGTCTTTAGGATGATCTCCAACAATTTTTACTTTGATTTTTGAATGAATTTATCAAAGGCAAAAAAATGTGTTTTGACAAAACAGTTTTTTTCACCCAGTACTCAAACTTCTCCGATTTTTCTGGATAGTCATCTTTAATCAGAAAATTAAGACAATTTTTTCTCATGTAGTTTTACATGTTATAAGTCTCCAGTATTTTGTTTATATGTTTTTTAAATTTTAAAAATAGGCAAAAAAATCGTGTGTCAAAACTGGACAGTAGAGGCAGATTTGAAATCAAAAGAGAAATAATGGTTGAATTTGGCTAAGGCATTTAGAGGGGGTTGGTTAGAAGATTTAGCTACTGTCTTAGGGTAGTTTCTAAGCCTTTTTAAACTTTTAAAATTATATTACAAATCTCGGGTTAAGGGTGGTCAAGTCCGGGATTTTAAACTTAGAAAATTAGAGCCATTTTTAAAAGGGTTTAGTGAGGGTTTTAATTTTTATTCAAGTTTTTTCTCAAAATTATTTTCAAACAATTAAAAAGTTTTGTTTTTTTTTAGAAAATATAATTTGACATATTTTCTTAAAGTAGCCGGATATCTTTTTTAGATATACAGATTTCTTTATTTAGAGGAAAAGATACATTTTCGTGCATTGCATTTTCCATGTTCATGCATTTTATTTAAATGAGTGATTTTTGCTATGATATTTTCCATGGTATTATTATTATTTTGATTTAAATTTTATGATGTTGTATTGTTTGCCATATGATTTTGAATATTTCATGATATCCCATATTTTTTATTTATTCATTTATTTTTGTCACATTATTTAGCATATACTATGTTCATGCATTTTTATTTTATTTCCATGCATATTTTATGATAGCATTATTTTATGTTTCACGTTATTTCATCATATTCCATGTCATTTAGGTTATTTTATTTATAATATGCCATGTCATTTAAAATATGCCATATCATTTAAAAATTGCCATGTCATTTAAATCATTTTATCTCATTTAGAATATACCATGATATTTAGGATTTTTCATTTCACCTAGAATATACTATGCCATTTAAATTATGTCATATAATTTAGGTTGCATTATATTATCTAGACTTTGCCATGTCATTTTATTTATGTCATTCATGTTCATGTTCATACTTTTAAATGTTTTGAAAAAGATAATGATTTTCAATAAAAATAAAGATATTCCCGAGTTAAAATAATTCATGAGTTCTCTACCGAGTTTGCTGGAGGGAATATCATCAATTATCATTAATGAAGGAATATCTTTCTTTCAAAAAATGAGAATGATTCGGAAAGTTTTCCAAATGAATAAATTTTTTTATATTTTGCCGATTTTGTCGGGGAATATAGGAAAATTTTGAATTAATAAATTCCGGATCATTTTCAATTAAAAATGGAATTATTTTTCTTAAAATTCGAAATTAACTTAAAATACTAAATTAAAACCGATCTTTTTATCGAGACTTGAGATAACACATGATTAATAAGATACCGTTTTATACGGGCGTTGTAGGGGTGCTAATCCTTCCTCACATGTAACCGAGTCCCGAACCTGATTTTTCGATTTTCTCTAGTTTATAACGCAGACTTGAAATTGGTTTTAAAAATATTTTAATTAATTTTCAAATGTTTTATAAAACCGATTTTAATAGGTGGCCGGTCACACCTAGCTAAAAAAGATTGGTGACGACTCCATGTCTTTTTACGAGGCCGTTTTCGTACCCTTGTCAAGAGGAATTAAGTCGTCTTTTCCTCTGTTTACCCAATGTCACGCTTAACGAGTAATAAAGTCTCGCGATGAGACTTATTATTTTTTTTCCAGGTTGCGACAGCATTCATTTGCATTCATTTAGCCATTCATTCATTTGCTCAATTAATCATTGGTTCATTAATTTACACTTTATCCATTGATTCATTCTTTGATGCACTCAATAAAGAATAAAGAAATAATATGTCATGAGGTTCTAATCCGAGATGTTTGAACTAAGGTACAAAAATTGAGCGCCGATCAAAGTACCCAGACAAAAGTGCATCACACTCGTATAATACACTAGCACACGCAAAGACTATGAAAAACGAACAAGCAACAAGGATTGAGAGAATGGAAAGGGCACAGAAAGAATTGCAAGAACAGTTAGGCAGATCTCAACAGGAAGTACGGGAACACATAGCAAGGTCCCAGCAAGAGTCACGAGAGAAAATAGCCAAGATGATGGAAATAATGATGAGTCTGACAAGGGGAAAAGGGCCAACTGAAAGCTCGGTTATGAGGGAAGAACCCCGAACATGAGAAAGTAATAACGAAGATCCTCAATACTCACCGGGTTTTACTCCGATCCATGCCCAAATTTCGCAAAGAGGGCATCCACAAGGAGAGCCTCCAGTGGGAGGACAACCATATGTTTACATCAACATGACAAGTCCCACCGATCAACAAGGCCAAGGGTAGTTCGCATCTAACCAAGGGACTAATCCTTCGAACCCAGTTTTCGTCCCAAATTTATATGACCCCCTAGAGCAAGAAAAGTTGAGAAAAAGTGTGACGGAACAAGTGGAGGACACCAGGGCAAAACATAAATATGATATGCTAGAAGAGAGACTTAAAGCAATAGAAAGGATGAATGCCTTTGGGAAAGTTGATGCAAGTGAACTAAGTTTGGTTCCAGATTTGGTAATACCACTGAAGTTCAAGGTCCCAGAATTTGAGAAATACGATGGGACCAAGTGCCTTTCATTTCAAATCACCATGTTCTGCCGCAAAATGGTTGGGCATACTCATAATGATAAATTATTGATCCACTATTTTCAAGATAGCTTGAAAGGATCAGTCGCAAGGTGGTACAACCAACTAGATCGTAGTAGCATTCATACTTGGATAGATTTGGCGAGAGCTTTTTTAATCTAATACAAGCACATGGCTGACATGCGCCTAATAGGTTATCCCTACAGAACATGGAGAAGAAGGCGGGAGAAGGTTGTCGCAACCAAAAAAATAACGAGTCTCATCGCAATATTTTATTATTCGTTAAGCGTGACATTAAAAAAAAAAAGAGGAAATGTCGACTTAATTCCTCTAGAAAAATGAAGGTTTTGAAAATGACCTTGAAAAATACATGGAGTCGCCACCAATCTTTTTTAGCTAGGTATGATCGGCAACCTATTAAAATCGGTTTTATAAAATATATTAAAAATTAATTAAAACATTTTAAAAACCAATTTCAACTCTGCGTTTTAAACCAGATAAATCAAAGAAACGGGTTCGGGACTCGATTACGTATGGGGAAGGATTAGCACCCCCAAAATGCCCGTATAAACGGTACCTTATTAATCGTGTGTTATCTCAAATCTCGGTGAAAAGTCGGTTTTAAATTTAGTATTTTAAGTTAATTCCCAATTTAAAAAAAATAATTCCATTTTTTAATTGAAAATGATCCGAAATTTATAAATTCAAAATTTTTCTATATTCCCCAACAAACGTGGCAAAATATAGAAATTTTTATTAATTTGGAAAGCTTTCCGAATCATTCTCATTTTTTGAAAGAAAGATATTCCTTTATTAATGATAATTGATGACATTCCCTCGAGCAAACCCGGTAGAGAACTCATGAATTATTTTAACTCGGGAATATCTTTATTTTTTTATTGAAAAATCATTATCCTTTTGAAAACATTTTAAAAGATATGAATATGTATATGCATGACATAAATAAAATAACATGGCATAATCTAAATAATATAATGCATCCTAAATGATATGATATAATTTGAACGCCCTAGCATATTCTAAATGAAATGAAATATCCTAAGTTATATGACATATTCTAAATGAAATGAAATGACCTAGGTAACATAATATATGCTATATGAAATGTAATATCCTAATTCACATAATATATTCTATATGAAATGAAATAATTTAAATGACATGGCAAATATGAATGATATGGCATATGACATGGAATATAAAATAATGCTATCATATAATATGCATGGAAATAAAAATACAAATAATAATGCATGAACATAGTATATGCTAAATAATATAACAAAAAATAATTAAATAAAAATCATAGGATATCATGAAATATTCCAAATCATATAATAAACAATATAACATTACTCAAAATCATAACAATATCATAGAAATTATCATAGCAAAAATCACATATTATATAAAATGCATGAATATGGAAAATGCAATGCATGAAAATGTATTTTTTCCTTTAATTAAGGAAATCCATATATCTAAAAAGATATTAGGCTACCTTAGGAAAATATGTCAAATTAAATATTCTAAAACCAAAATACTTTGTGATTGTTTAAAAACAATTTTGAAAAGCTTAGATTAAGAATAAAAACTGGGCTAAACCTTTTTTTAAATGGCTCTAATTTCTTAAGTTTAAAAATACGGACTTGACTACCTTTAACTCGAGACTTAAAAAATCATTTTTAGAGTTTAAAAAGGCTTAGAAACTACTCTAAGTCAGTAGCTAACCTTCCTAATCAGCCCCCTCTAAGTAACTTAACCAAAACAGAAAAATGATTTTTCTTTAAATTCAATTCTGACTCCACTGTCCAGTTTTAAGCCACGATTTTTACCCTATTTTTAAAAATTCAAAAAATTATGAAAAAAGTATTGGAGACTCAGGACATGTAAAAATACACGGGAAAAAATCAGCTTAATTTCTGATTAAAGATGAATTCCCAGAAAAATCGGGAAAGTACGAGTACTGGGTGAAAAAAACTATTTGGCCAAAATACATTTTTGCCTTTGATAAGATCATTTAAAAATCAAAGTAAAAATATTTAAGACTCACAAAATGACTCATAAACAGTAGCTAGGAATTTTTGAAAGTTAGATAAAAATTGGCTAAGAAAAAAAAAAACACAAAGGTAGAATAATTAATTTGACAACTCTTTGATTTTCCACAAGTATGCTCAAGAGAGCAGGACTTTGAACCATTAATTGGCCTAAGTCATTAGTCAAGTGGCATGAACATGAAATGCATGAAAAAATACAGCAAACATGATGCATGAAATGCATGAGTTTAAACCTAAATGTCATGAAAAAATGCATAGCATCAGTATAGTGACCTAGACCTAAATGAATTTGCATGGCATTTAATGCAACCTAAGTCTAAAATGCATGGACATGCATGGCAAAATAAACCAAACCTAATAACTAAAATATGCATGGCATTTTCACAAACATTAGGCATGCTTAAACTAAAAACTCAACCAAATATCATGCAAATGCTAACCTATCAACTAACATAGCAAAAATGCAACACACAATGCAAAACACATGGAGTAGCCGAATGGCCTCAAGCTCCAACAAGCATGGCATTTTCACAAACACTTGATATACTAACATGCTCAACTAAAATATAACACTCAAATCATGTAAACACAAAATAGAAATACTAAAAGGAAGGTCATGGATAGGGGGTAACATACTTAGATTTGGGCCCGACCGGACGGTGAAAGCGGCTGGATCGGGTAAAGAAAGCTGCGATCTTGGGGGGTAGATCTAGGAAAATCTGGGTATTTTTAGGGAATTCCAAGGCCAAAAATGGAAAGAGGATGAGGACAAAAAGAACATGAGATGAGATTTTGGGGCCAAACGGCCGCCAGCGAGCGGCGATCAGCGTGATGGTTGGCCTTCGGAATCTAGGTTTGGGGATGAACATGGAGAAAAGATGAAGAATGGAGAGGGTGAGAAAGATAAGAAAGAAGAAAAATGAAAAAAAAAAATGGCTTTTAAAAGCCTTGGGCAGGCGGGTCAGGCATGACCTGCAGGTCGGTTTGGGTCCGTGCCTGACTCGCCTCAGGTAAAAAAAGAAAAGAAAGGAAGGAAGGGAAAGAAAAAAGAAAATGAAAGAGAAAAAAGAAAGAAAGGAAAAAAAAGAATAAGAAAAGAAACATTAAGGAAACATAGATTCTAATTTTTTATTTTGTTTCTTTTCTCTCATGAATTAATTCTAGCACCCAAATTACGAATTTTTTTTCAATTTTCTAAGGTATGTTTTTATTTTTATGTTTATTTATTTTGCTTTATTTTTCTTTGTTATCATGTATGTTATTTCATTTTTATTTACATTTCATGTTGGTTCATAATTTTATTTTTTTTAATCTATTTACCTTACTTGTTATAATAGTTATTACTATTATTTTTATTATTTTCTTACCTTACCTTATTTTATTTGTATTTTTCTATTAAATGCATTATTAATCTTTTAAAGAAATAAAAAATGGCATTTGGTGCATACATAATAAAATTGAATGAGAATATCTGACGACGGATGTCGAGGGACGTCACAGTAGTGATTCCCCAGATATCCTGAAGTGATGGAATTTCGTTAAATATCACTACAAGTAGTGGGAGTATTTGGTGATATTCTAAATACAAAAAAAATCGTGTTCATTTCGAAAATGGAAATGATGAAAATAATAAATAAGTAAAAAATGAATATGTACGTACTTCATATTTTGCCATGCTCGTGTTTACAAATGATATGCTTCGAATGCTTAATCGTATGATTATGTTTTTAATCACATGTCTTATATGCTTAATCATGTGCATCTCATGCTTAAATATTTGCATCATATGCATTTAAATAAAAAATAGTGAATGGAAATTGCTGACGATGGAATTCGAAAGATGTCACAGTAGTGATTCCTAAGATATCTTGAGGTGATAAAATTTCGTTAAAATATCACCAAAAGTATTTGGAGTATTTAACGAGCATTTTTAATAAAGTATTTACATTTGTTTTCATAAATAAATAAAAATTCTTTTTACACAAATAAAATGATCTTGAAAAGGAAATTTAAAAATAAATGTGGACGACGAATCTCTGACGACAGAAGTCGAGGGACATCATAATAGTGATTCCTAAGATATCTCGAGATGAGAGGATCTCGTTAGATACCATCAAAAGTATTGGAAATATTTAATGAGCATTTTTGATAAGAGATTTATGCTCACTTTCATTTCAAAAAAAAATAATGACAATTCCTTTTTCAAATTAATAAACATATTTTGGAAAAGAAAAAAAGAGAATTAATTTTAAATACAGTTGTTGAGTCCATTAAATTGAGGTTTAGGATAACACATGATTAATTGGTACTGTTCTATTAACGGACGTCGTGGAGGTGCTAAAACTTTCCCCATACGAAATCGTACTCCCGAACCCGTCATGATTTTTCTCTGGTTTTCAATCGCAGACTTCAAAATTATCTCTTTAAAAGGTTTTAATTAATTTTAAAATTCTTTTTCAAAGATACATTTTCTTAGGTGGCCAATCACACCTAGCAAAAAAAAATTGGTGGCGACTCGTATTTTTTTTAAAATCGTCTAACGGTCGAAAAAAAACCGTTATGACATATATGATTATACGATACGAAAAAAATAATTAAAATACGACACGACACTATAAAAAAATATGTACATGACACAAATACACGAATGTGTCAAAATTTATATAACATAAATTATTAACGCGTCACAATTTATATTAATATAAAATATCTTAAACACAATTATGACACAAAAAAATATGAACACAACACAAATACACTAATTGACAGGTCTACAAAGAGCTCAACTTGAAATAAAATGCATCTTGGAATTAACTTTAGCAATTGCATTCTTGAAATCCCATGTTGCAAATTCATGAAACATCCCAATTTATTTGTTCTATTGATAAGTGCTTAGTTGCATACATTTACATGTATTATTTTCTTATACTTTGTGCTTTAATTCTTAAGTTCCTTGACAAATTATTATATTTTATGAATTATAGGTATTTTTGATAAGATGAAGTCAAAAAATATCAATTATGATGATAAAGAGCTTATAAAGTCACAATCATAAGATGAAAGAAGATTTGGGAGTCAAAAAGATCAATTTCTTAGTGCTAGATGATCAGGCAGATCTGACCTCCGGAGCTTGTTGTAAGAAAATCATTATGTTAAACTCATTATTGGAAGAAACTTCCTTCTTGACTTTTGAAGCTGACTTGAATACCTTTCTAACGATAGTTTACATGCCTAAATCGGACAATGGATGGTCATCCAAATCGGCCAATGAAGTGCCAGACTGTGCATCAATCACGAAACCGAAATCAAGGAGCAAAATCACACAAGACAGCAAGTTGGGGCTGTGGCGCCGAGTTTCTGACTCCCAAAAACCGCAAATACGGGAAAATTCCAAAATTATCATATTTTGACTCCTAGCTTCCTTGAAGAGCAAGAAAGGGTTTCCAAGACTTAAAGCTCTATAAATATCATCTTTTAAGCCACCAAAGACAGGCTTTTGATTATTTATCACTCTTCTTCTTATTATTATTCTTCTCTTAGTTTTATTTTATTTTTCTTTTTAGTTTCTTTTGAATATTCATGTTTATTTTTAATTGATGTTGATAGATCTGATTATTGATTCTCAATGATGGTTAGTGGCTCCAACCCCCTAGATGACAACCAAAGTTCGAATCTTGGGAGTCTCCAATGTTGGGAGGGCTTTACCATTACACTCCCGGCCCGACAGGGATTAGGCTTTCATCAACCATAAAATGGGGGTGGGAGGACACCTTGGGTTTACACCAAAAAAATTGAATTTACAGAGCTTATTCTAGGTTGTTTGATAATTAGAGATTAAATAGAGAGCTTATTCTATTTAACGACAAACTAAGGTAAGATTGGGGTAGCAAAGTTTGTTGTAATTTACGGTTGATAATTTTGATAGTTAATTGATGTTGATAGATCTGATTATTGATTCTCAATGATGTCTAGTGGTGGAGAATGATACCTTAACCATACTTTTCTCATATTTGATTACTTCTTATTTATTTGTTTTCTTTCTTTTGATTGTTTGCTTTAATTTAAACTGATTTCAAAAACCCCACTTTTTATTTTGTTTTCTTTGAATTTAAGTATAAACTAATAATCCTTAAACTAAACACCAATCCCTGTGGACTCGACCCTTGCTTATTGATATATTTTACAATTGATATTTTTAGTGCAAGGATTAAATAAGATATACTCTTTTGAGTGCGTCAAGTTTTTGGCGCCGTTGCCGGGGATTGATTTCTTTAGTTTATTAATTATTTGGTTTATTCTTATTTTATGTTTTAATTAATTATTTTCTTGTTTTCTTTTTCAGTAAATGTCCCAATCTCCCAAAGAAGAAGAACCTCACTTAGGACTTAGGAGAATTAGGGAATTCATAGCCGCCCACCAAAGAACAAACGAAGAGTTAATCCAAACTATCCAAGAGGAGCAAGGAAAGATGGCAACATACAACCGAACTCTTAAGGAGCTAGCCATTCCGGTCTTGGATCAACAACCATTATGCATAGAGTATCCTACTCTTGAGATAGCATTTGAATTAAAATCTGGCCTGATTTATCTTCTTCTAATTTTTCATGGTTTTGCAAGAGAGGATCCAAATAAACACCTCAAGGCATGAGACCAACCGGAATAACGGAAGAGCAAATAAAATTAAGAGCATTCCTATTCTCTCTAGCTGATTCGGCAAAGGAATGGTTTTACTACCTACCATCCGGGACTATCACTACATGGAATGGGATGAAAAGAGCATTCTTGGAAAGATACTTCCCAGCATCTAAGGCTACCAACATTAGAAAGAAAATATGTGGGATTCGGCAATACAATGGAGAATCCTTGTATGAATATTGGGAGAGGTTCAAGAAACTTTGTGCATCATGTCCACATCATCAGATAAGTTAACAACTGCTCATCCAATATTTCTATGAAGGTCTCTTGCTCATGATAGATGCAGCAAGTGGGGGAGCACTAGTTGATAAAACTCCCGAAGCTGCTAGACTTCTCATCTCTAATATGGCAGCCAACTCACAATAGTTCAACATGAGAGATGAACTACTACCACAACCAAAGAAAGTGAATGAGGTAAGTATATCATCCCTTGAACAACAATTTGATTAACTGACTTCTTTTGTGGAACGAATGGTTGTAGGTCAAATACAGCAAATTAAGGCATGTGAAATATGTTCAAACAATGGGCACCAAACTGATATGTGTCAAACACTTCAAGATAATCCAAACAAACATGTTAATGCTATGGGTGGATTTCCAGGCCAACCAAGAAAGTATGATCCCTACTCTAACACTTACAATCCAGGGTGGAGGGATCATCCAAACTTCAATTATGGAGGAAACCAATCACAAGCTACTCCTCAATCATTTGACAATAGACCATCGGGTTTTCAACAAAGGGTTCAACAACCATATCAAACCCGACAACAAGTGCCACCCACCCAAAATTCAGGTACTTCTCTTGAAGATCTTGTTAAAGCTTTTTCTACTAATACAATTCAATTTCAACAGGAAACAAAGACAAGTATCCAAAATTTGGAGACTCAAATTGGGAAAACGGCAACAACAATATGTCAAATGCAAGCAAGGGATTCCGAAAAACTACCTTCACAAACCATAGTGAATCCCAGAGAAAATGCGAATGTTGTAACATTAAGAAGTGGGAAACAGCTTGAGACACCACAAAAGGATAGTGCTCAAAGGGAGGACAACACCATGGCATCATCTTTACATCCCAATGAGCCACTGCAAAAGGTAATTCCTAAACCATCTTTTCCTTCTTATATAACTCCTCCACCTTTTCCTAGCAGGTTAGCAAAATCCAAGAAGGAGGAGCAAGAGAAGCAAATTTTGGAAACCTTCCAAAAAGTAGAGGTGAACATTCCTTTACTAGATGCTATCAAGCAAGTGCCAAGATATGCCAAGTTTCTAAAAGAGTTGTGCACTTCCAAACGAAAGTTGAAAGGGAATGAAAAGGTAAGTGTGGGGGAAAATATGTCAACTGTTCTTCAAAAAAAAATCCCACCTAAATGCAAGGATCCAGGTATGTTTACCATTCCTTGTAAGATAGGAAACACCAAGTTCGAGCGTGCTATGCTAGATATAGGAGCATCCATTAATGTCATGCCATATTCAATTTATGCTTCATTGAATCTAGGACCATTAGAAGAAACTGGTGTTATAATACAACTTGATGACCGTTTTAACATTTATCCTAGAGAAGTTATAGAAGATGTCCTAGTGCAAGTTAATGAGTTGGTTTTTTCCACTGATTTCTATGTTCTTGAGATGGAAGATAAGATGTCTTCTAATCCAACACCCATTCTTTTAGGAGGCCATTCTTAAAAACAGCTAGGACTAAAATAGATGTGCATGACGGAACTTTAACTATGGAATTTGATGGCGAGATAATTCGTTTTAATATTTTTGAGGCCATGAGATACCTAGTGTTGTGCACTCTCTTTCTACTGTTGATATAATTAACTCTTTGGTACAAAAAGCTTTTGAATTAAATGGTAAAGATAGTTTGGAAGTAGCCATTAACAGGTACCTTGGCTTGGAAAATTCTAAGGGAGAAAAAAAACTCGCCTTGAGTGAACAAGTGGAAAAAGCAGTAGCATTGTTACAAGCATTACCACCTAAAGATGCAAGGTTTGATGTTTTATTTATTGAATTGCCTTTATCTGATGAGAAACTTCTACCTTCCAATTTGCAGGCACCAACTTTGGAGATGAAACCATTATCGGATCATTTGAAATATGTGTTTTTGGGTGAAAAGGACACATTACCGGTCATCATTGCAAAAGAGCTCAAACCTTTGCAAGAAGAACGACTTATCCGGGTGCTTAGAGAGCATAAGACAGCAATTGGTTGGACAACTGCCGATATCAAAAGAATAAGCCCTTCCATGTGCATGCATCGAATTTTGTTAGAGGAAGGGTCAAAACCAACAAGAGAGGCACAACATAGATTAAATCCTCTTATAATGGAGTTAGTGAAAAATGAGATACTGAAGCTCCTAGATGTTGGAGTGATCTATCCTATCTCAGATAGCAAATGGGTGAGCCCGGTCTAAGTAGTTCCTAAAAAGTCTGGTGTAACTGTTGTTAAAAATAATGAGAATGAACTTGTTCCTACTAGAATTCAAACAAGGTAGCGAGTTTGTATTGACTATCGCAAACTTAATTCAACAACTCGCAAAGACCACTTTGCTTTACCTTTTATTCATCAAATGCTTGAAAGGTTAGCTGGCCATTCTCATTATTGTTTTCTTGATGGATTTTCAGGTTACAACCAGATTGCAATTGCTCCGGAGGACTAAGAGAAAACCACTTTCACATGTCCCTTCCGTACCTTTGCCTATAGGCGTATGCCGTTTGGTTTTTGTAATGCACCAGCTACATTCCAAAGGTGTATGGTTAGTATATTTTCAGATTATGTAGAGAACATCATAGAAGTTTTCATGGATGATTTTAGTATCTATGGTGATTCTTTTGATAGATGTCTAGAGAACCTTACCCTTGTACTTAAAAGATGCATGGAAACTAACCTTGTATTGAATTGGGAAAAATGTCACTTTATGGTAGAACAAGGAATAGTTTTAGGCCATGTTATTTCTTCTAAGGGAATAGAAGTAGATAAATCTAAAATAGACATTATGCATTCTTTACCCCTTCCCACAAATGTGAGAGAGGTTCGTTCTTTTCTTGGACATGCAGGTTTCTATAGATGATTTATCAAAGACTTCTCAAAGATAACACTACCTCTTTGCCAGCTGTTACAAAAAGATGTGGATTTCCACTTTGATGAAAAATGCAAAGAGGCGTTTGAAACTTTAAAGGGACTCTTGACATCAGCTCCTATTATGCAACCACCATATTGGAATGTACCTTTTGAAATTATGTGTGATGCTAGTGACTATGCCATTGGAGCTGTTTTGGGCCAACAGTTAGCAAAGCCTCACATACCATATATTATGCCTCCCGAACTCTTAACGATGCTCAACTAAACTATTCCACTATTGAAAAAGAACTTTTGGCTGTTGTATTTGCTTTAGAAAAATTTCGTTCTTATTTAATTGGTACTAAAGTAATTATATTTTCTGACCATTGTATTTTCTGACCATGTAGCTCTTAGGTATTTGCTCACTAAGAAGGAGGCCAAACCAAGGTTGATTAGATGGATACTTCTCTTATAAGAGTTTGATTTAGAAATAAGAGATAAGAGAGGTAAGGACAACTTGGTTGCGGACCATCTTAGCCGATTAGTTCATGAAGAGGATACACTACCATTGCATGAGAACTTTTCGGATGAGCAACTCTTCTCCATAAGCAAAACAACCCTTGGTATGCTGATATTGTTAATTACTTAGTCACCAAATAGTTGCCACAATAGTTGACAAGAGCCCAAAAATAAGATCAAGAGTGATGCCAAATACTATATTTGGGATGAGCCTTATCTTTGGAAGCATTGCTCTGATCAGATTATAAGAAGGTGCATACTTGAATCTGAATTTCTTTCTATTTTGACCTTTTGTCACTCTTATGCATGTGGAGGTCACTTTGGACCCAAAAGAACAGCCATGAAAGTGCTTGATAGTGGATTTTATTGGCTTACCTTATTCAAAGATGCATACCTTGTTTGCAAGTCATGTGATAGGTGCCAAAGAAAGGTAACATGGGTGCTAGAAATCAAATGCCTCAAAATCCCATATTAATTGTTGAAATTTTTGATGTATAGGGCATGGATTTCATGGGACCTTTTTCTTCTTTTTTTGGTAATCTTTATATATTACTTGCTGTTAATTATGTTTCAAAATGGGTGGAAGCAAAAGCCACTTGAACTAATGATTCTAAAGTTGTTTCAGATTTTGTGAAGACTAACATTTTTTCAAGGTTTGGAACACCAAAGGCCATAATCAGCGATCGAGGTGCTCACTTTTGTAATAGGTCCATGGAAGCACTTTTCAGATGGTATAATATCACACATAAGGTTTCCAGATCCTATCATCCTCAAACTAGTGGGCAAGCTGAAGTGTCACATTAAGAGGTAAAATCCATCATTGAAAAAACTGTCAATCCAAATTGGAAGGATTGGAGTATACGTCTAGATGATGCACTTTGGGCTTATAAGGATAGCATATAAGACACCCATTGGTATGTCTCCTTATCAACTTGTGTATGGTAAGCCTTGTCATCTTCCGGTTGAATTAGAACATAAAGCATACTGGGCTATCAAACAATGCAACATGGACATGGATGAGGCAGGTAAGCAAAGAAAACTTCAGTTACAAGAACTTGAGGAGATAAGGAATGATGCATATGAGAATTCTAGGATTTACAAGGAAAAGACTAAGGTAATCCATGACAAGATGATATCAAGAAAAGACTTTGTTGTTGGACAAAAAGTTATTCTTTTCCATTCACGCCTTAAGTTATTTCCAGGTAAATTACGTTCTCGTTGGGTTGGACCTTTTGTTATTACTAATGTGTTTACTCATGGTGCAGTTGAAATCAAAAGTTCAAAGACAGATAAAGCATTCAAGGTAAACGGCCATAGATTGAAGCCTTATTATGAGAACTTTCCAATGCAAGATATCGAGGAGTTGCCACTTTATGAGCCAAATTATGTTGAGTAATGAAAGAATGGGTCTAAGTCAGGCTGAGGACAATAAACCAAGCGCTTCTTGGAAGGCAACCCAAAATGATGGAGAGCACATATTATAACCAGATTTGCTATTTCTTGCTCTCCATCTTCTATCTTTTATTATTTTTCTTTAGTTTTTTTATTAGTAATTCTTTTCTTTTACACATGATTCTTGTACTTGGGGATAATAGAATTACATTGAGGACAATGTAAGAATTAAGTGTGGGGGAAAGAATTTAGGATTTCATTTAGTTTTGTTTTGTTTTTAGTGTGTTCTAGTTACTTTCCTTACTATGATGAGATATGAATTAAATAGGTCTGAAATTGATCATTAGTGGTAAGATTTTCAAGAGAATTAAGCTTGATATCACTATTTTTCATGAGCAAATGTTAATATGATATGTTGATTGAGAAAGAAGCATGTTTGGACTTGATATTGACTTGTATAATCATCATTGTGAGTTTTGAGCCTATATGATTGATGCATTATACATATCAATCTTTTTTTTTTTTGAATACTCTTATGATTACATGATTCTCTAGAACTTGCTTTAAACCTTTTTGAGACTATATTGATGCATGTAACAACATGAATATGAGTGAGGCATTAGGATTATAACCAGGGCCAAACAACCATCCCTATTGATGTTCCAAGAGAACAACCCCCTAATGAGCCAATTTGAGCCTACATTGAATAAGCTATTTCTTTGGTAACCATATCTTACACCTAGCCTAAATACATTTATATTTTTACCCTTGTTCTAAATATGGACTAGAATACTTGAGACATATTGCAAAAACAAGGGTTACCTTTTGAAAATTTGGGTTAGAACAAAAGATAAGTATGGGGGAAAAATGGCAAAATTCAAGAGAAAAAAAAAAGGAATATTGAAAAAAAAATCATCTCTTGAATGTTTGGTTAAATAAAAGATGTTACAAAGTTGTTTAGAATGAAACAAAGGCTCAACATAAATATTTAGCCTATGTTATTTTGTGAGTTTTGAGAAGTTTTATTTGTATGATCTTATTATGTCTCTAAACTCTATGAAATCTTTGGAACCTTTGTGATATCTTTATCCTTTTATTCTTTAACCACATTACAACCCCTTGGCCCCATTACAACCTTGAATAATCTTGATTTATGAAGTTGCATGATCTAAATAGTGGAGAATAGGCGGACAAGCAAGCATATGGTAGAACTGTTTTCATGAGATTGATTAAGTGTAAACACTTTACCACTACTTTAAAGAGTGAAAATCATGAGAGTATCCCATGTGAGAAGTTGAAATTAAGTTTGAACATGCACTATTTTGATTGAAATATGTTATGTTAATGTTAGCTTAACTCAAACCTTTTACTATCAAGCATGGTTCTTTGAGAAACTCTTTAAGTTAGTGATTAGTTATAAGACTTGTTTAATGATTATCTCTCATTTTTATTGAAAGTGGATTAGATTAGATTTTCTTATTTTGTTTTTATTTGATTTTTCTCGAGGACTAGCAAAAAACTAAGTGTGGGGGAATTTATAACTGCTTAATTGCATACATTTTCATGTATTATTTTCTTATACTTTGTGCTTTAATTCTTAAGTTCCTTGACAAATTATTATATTTTTATGAATTATAGGTATTTTTGAAGAGATGAAGTCAAAACATATCAATTATGATCATAAAGAGCTTATAAAGTCACAATCATAAGATGGAAGAAGATTTGGGAGTCAAAAAGATCAATTTCTTAGTTCTAGATGATCAGGCAGATCTGACCTCCGGAGCTTGTTGCAAGAAAATCATTATGTTAAATTCATTATTTGAAGAAACTTCCTTCTTGACTTTTGAAGCTGACTTGAATACCTTACCAACGATAGTTTCACGCCTAAATCGGACAATGGATGGTCATCCAAATCAGCTGACGAAGTGCCAGACTGTGCATCAATCGCGAAACCGAAGTCAGGGAGCAAAATCACACAAGACAGCAAGTTGGGGCCATGGCATCGAGTTTCTGACTCCCAAAAACCGCAAATATGGGAAAATTCGGGAAAAGTCCAAATTTGTCATATTTTGACTCCTAGCTTCCTAGAAGAGCAAGAAAGGGTTTCCAAGACTTTAAAGCTCTATAAATATCATCTTTTGAGCCACCAAAGACAGGCTTTTGATTATTTATCACTCTTCTTCTTCTTCTTATTATTCTTCTCTTAGTTTTATTTTATTTTATTTTTGTTCTTAGTTTCTTTTGAATATTCATGTTTAAGTTGACAATGCTTATGCTAGGCTAAACTCTTCTTTGGTTAAGGGTGATTTCAAAAACCTAGACATATTTTGTAATTGATTTTCATGATTTATCTATCATTAGTTTTCTATCAAAGTTGATTATGTTCTTCCATAAAATTGTTCATATTGCTGTATTGATTTATTTAGGGTGATCAACTAGATAGATCTTCATAATTGTCTAATGCTAGTTTAGGAGTCTTGATCCGTGTAATTGTCTTGATTTCCTATTCATAAGTGGCAATTTGTAATTCATGATTATATTGGGTTTTCGGGAATTACAATGTGAAACATAATATAAGTTGAACAATCCGAGCTTACATGTTTGTTGCTTAGATCAACTTATCTTTCTCATCATAAAGCTGTTATGAAATTGAATTTAGAGAGCTTATTCTAGGTTGTTTGATAATTAGAGATTAAATAGAGAGCTTATTCTATTTAACGACAAACTAAGGAAAGATTGGGGTAGCAAAGTTTGTTGTTATCTACGGTTGATAATTTTGATAGTTAATTGATGTTGATAGATCTGATTATTGATTCTCAATTATGTCTAGTGGTGAAGAATGATACCTTAACCATACTTTTCTCATATTTGATTACTTCTTATTTATTTATTTATTTGTTTTCTTTCTTTTGATTGTTTGCTTTAATTTAAACTGATTTCAAAAACCCCGCTTTTTATTTTGTTTTCTTTGAATTTAAGTATAAACTAATAATTCTTAAATTAAACACCAATCCCTGTGGACTCGACCCTTGCTTATTGCTATATTTTACAATTGATATTTTTAGTGCAAGGATTAAATAAGATATACTCTTTTGAGTGCATCATCTATTTCAGTTTCACCTAAATTAAGAAAAAGATTTTGATATTGATAATGATGTATTTTATATTAAATTTTTTATTTATAATTAGTCTTGTCTGTAGATTAGGTTATCCGTCTAGATCTAAAAGTATGCTCTATATTTAAGAGGATTTGAATAAAAATATTAGACCTGAAAAAGAGTTTAGACCAAAAAAAAAAATCCATTTTAAACGAGTCAAGCCTTAGGCATAACATTTTATGTCTAGACCCCGACTTGGAAGTGCCTTTATATAATTGAGCCAAACTTGAGCATAAGATTCTGCCTATATTTCGAACCGAATCGAACTTGAACAGTTAGAAAAACTCTTTAATACCCTACATGGACTCAATCCGAACTTGACTCGACGGTCCATAGACAAGTTTATTTATAACATTAACATCTAATTTTTTTTAATGTAAAAAGATAAAACTAAATTTAAATGTAAAAATGATGGCCAAAAAATTGAAATATAAAAAAGGAAAAGCATTAAGTGTTTAAAAAGAAAAAGAAAGACTTTATTTTGGTAAGGGACAATGCATTGGTCTTCAACTCTAACTCGTATAATCATGTCATGTTTGTATTTTTTTTTTTGTCATAATTATATTTAAAATATTATATACTTAGAAAAATTTTGATACATTAATAATTTGTGTTGTATAGATTTTGACACATTCGTATATTCGTATCGTGCTCGTATCATTTTTTCATATCGTATCATATTTTATGTCATATTTTAATTATTTTTATCGCGATGTATTCATGTCGTGTCCAATATTATGAGATCTATCTCGTACTAATCAAAAGACAATTTTGCTTAAATAAATTCAAACATTGATTAGAATTTAGACCAACCAGAGTTTTGAAAGAGCAAGCCCTAGGCGTGAAGGTTTTATTTGAGGCCCAGTTTTCAGACTCCATTGAAGATCAACAGAAAGCCCATTCTGCTACATTATGGGCCAAAATCCCCCAGGGTTTTCTTAAAGTCCCAATGTCCAACACATTCACCAAATTAACAGTATTGTAGTACACTATATACTCTTATATAACATTTTATTTTTAATTTATTATATAAATATTTATATTAAATTAAATAAGATAAGATAAAATTATGAATCTATAAAAAAAAATTACATTTTAACTTCGAGTTTAAGAATCAAGAATAGGATTTATGTGATATTACTCAATAAAAAATTTATTTTATATATTAACTAAAAAGTGGAATGAATATTTATATTTTGATTAATAGAATTTTCAGTATTTCAAGTTTCATTCATAGGTTTTTGTTAGTAAATTATTTATAGTCTTTATTCATTAATAAACATCTATATATCTCCAAATAATTGAATATATTAAAAGTTGATTACTCAAATAGTTAATAGAAATAATTATTTTAAGTATGTTAGTATATGGTTATTTTTTACCCAAAAAATAAAAAGTAATTTATTAGTTGTTACTTAAATTAGCATACTTATTAGAGGAAAGATTTTTTCTTTATAAAAGATTAATACATTTTTATTTAGGCATTGAAAAAGATTAGGAGATGTGCGCTAAAAAGAAAAACAAAGTCAATTTTTTTTTTTTTTATAAGGAAAGAATTATACAAGTGGGATATATCTTTGAAAGGAAAATTAAAAATTGACGTAACACATATCATTTATAAGTTTAAAACTATATGCTAATTATTGGATGACAAATATCATATTTATACAAACAAAGAATAACACTTCATATAAATTTAATTCTTTTCATATGCCATATATTTACGCATTGTCTTTTTTATTTGTTTAAAAATTATATCCTAATTATTAAATTTGATATTTGAATTTAAAAATATATTCAATAACACAAATTTAGGAATTACATGTCAGGTAAATAGATTTTTCTACATAGATATCCACATAAATATGTCTTATATGGTATTTTTGTACTTTATAATATTATCTTGAAAGAAAAAAGAAAAAAAAAAAAAAAAAAAAAAAAAAAGAGAAGAGTATATGAATTAAAAATCTCTGACAACCATTGTTAAATGTGTCAGGTTTCTTCATATTATTATATTTATATGTATATTCATAAATGCAAATCCCAAAGATTTGAAATTTGATTTTTCAAAAAAAAAAAAATTCATCTCCATTAATTACTTACAATGATGGAATTTAAATACAGAATTTGACATTTTCTTTTGTTGGAGAACAAAATTTTTACCTTCTTTCTATTTTTTGCAATTACATAGGTAATGGAATTATGAAATTTTTTTATCAAATTCCAAATAAAAAGTCAAAGGTTTTGAATGGTCTCTAATTATATATTTTTTGGATAATAAAAACCTATATTTATCGGTTAAAGTTGGAAAGTGAATATTTTTTTACTCAAATATAATTCAAAAAATGAGAATTTGAAATTGAAAAAAGGGGATATGATATTATACTATATATAAATGATGACAATTAAAATTTTACTATCTTTCATACGAATTTAATTGAGAGTGATTTAAAATAAATAATAATAAAAATAATTAATTTAAATATTTTGAATTATTTTTTTAAATTAAAGATTCATCAAATAAAATAAAATGTATTTAATTAAAGGAGACATGATAATTTTTCAAGACCATCCATACGACAATAATATAGATTATACACTTATGATTTTTTTTTACCAAATAGATTATGCATTAAAGAGAATATTTTGCATGGTCAAAGGTTTTGAATGGTCTCTAATTATATATTTTTTGGATAATAAAAACCTATATTTATCGGTTAAAGTTGGAAAGTGAATATTTTTTTACTCAAATATAATTCAAAAAATGAGAATTTGAAATTGAAAAAAGGGGATATGATATTATACTATATATAAATGATGACAATTAAAATTTTACTATCTTTCATACGAATTTAATTGAGAGTGATTTAAAATAAATAATAATAAAAATAATTAATTTAAATATTTTGAATTATTTTTTTAAATTAAAGATTCATCAAATAAAATAAAATGTATTTAATTAAAGGAGACATGATAATTTTTCAAGACCATCCATACGACAATAATATAGATTATACACTTATGATTTTTTTTTACCAAATAGATTATGCATTAAAGAGAATATTTTGCAATTTTATATTTCCAAATATTTAGCCATCACTTTTGTAACTACCCAAACAAAGATGAGTATAATTAGAAATTCTTAATTGTATACTATAATAATGATTCAAAATATTGATTACGAATATTCAATTTGATACTTAAAATATACATATTAAGTGTTGTTTGGTATGGGATGATTATATTAAAAATCATGATGATTTACACTAGGGAATTATATCACTGCTTTGGTGGAACTCAATGATTTTATGTGACAGAGATTTTAGATCACTGAAATTAATTATACCATTGTCTTAAAAAGATGATCTAGTTTTCATCCAAAAAAATGATATATAAATTTAATTAAATATACTTCATTGACTTGAAATTCAACACCAAAAAAAAAAAACTTGTAATATATATATATATATAGGAAAGATCCACTTATACTAATGTAAAACTAAATTAGTTTTATACAATTTTATAACTTTTTATACGATTCATATTTTAATAAATCGACCGTTGGATTTAACAATATAATTGTACTTGTGGACAACGTAAAGTTTCGAATCGATCCGATATCTCTACCATATCGATTGAGAATACTATCTTTTTCATTATATATTTAACAGTTGAAAGTTTTTTATATCGAACAAATAGTTAGACATTTTTAATTTACTCGAAACTCGACGTGCATGATCTACGTAAATAAAACATGAAATACAACGGTCAGATTAAACAAATATAAATCGTATAAAAAGTTATGAAAGTATGTAAAACTAATTTAATTTTACATTAGTATAAGTGAATCCCTCACATAGATATATATTTCAACTCAACCAACCAAATTGACTTATAAAATTTAGGGTTTTTATCTTAATTTATATTATTATTATTATTATTTAGGTATACCTGATTACGATGATTTATTACTTTATCCAAAAATCGCTGCTAACATGGCTAATCTTTAAAACATAGAAAGAGAGCTTCGACCAGATTATCAATAACATTGAAACAAGAAAATGAACAGAAACTTAGCTATATCTGAATTTTCCCTGCTCCAATTTCATGTCATTTTCTCTGGAAAGATCCTGAAAAACAAGCCTGCACCAAAGCAGAACAATTATTGTTATATAGGCCAGGCAGGGAGTACATGTTTTTCATTTAAACAAAAGCAAGTATAGCTTTAAAAGTCGGTAGTACTTTAAATCCTGTTGGATTAAAGGTGGAAAACTTTAAAAAGAGCATTTAACTGTTATATATACACCACAAATGAAGATGGGATCTCTTTTATTTAATCTACTTAACAACTTACTAGTAATTATGGAAGTTTGGAAAGGAGTCCATCCCACCTTGTTTTCTTTTATGCATGCACTTGTGTCATGCTCAACGTCCAAAGGGTAGATAGGGTGTTTCAATCCCACATCGAAAAGGAAAGGGAGTGTCTTGGGCTATATAAGTGTGGGCGCTGCACACCTTAATAAGTCGGTTTTGCAGGAAGAGGGTAATGGTCCCGTGACAAGTGGTATCAGAGCAATCTTTGATTGCCCGACTTCACGCCGAGCATCCAAAGAAGGGTAGGTAGGGTGGGTCAGTGACACCACGCCAAGCACCCCAAAGGAGGGCAGGCAGGGTGGGTCACTGTGACGAGGACGTCACGAGATTGGGTGGGGGAGAATGTCACGCCTAGCGTCCAAAGGGTAGGCAGGGTGCTTCAATCCCACATCGGAAAGGAAAAGGAATGTCGTGGGCTATATAAGCGTGGGTGCTGCATACCCTAATAAGCCGGTTTTGCAGGAAGAGGGTAATGACCCCGTCACACTTGCACATGGTTACTTGGACACAATTTTTGCACTTCTTTTTCGAGTTCAATTTTTTTTTTTATTTAAAAAAAAGCTACAATTTAGGAATGAAGAAGAAATTGCAGATTCTGAAATTTAAATCTAAATCTGATGGATGATATCTCTTAAAAATGACTGTATAAACTAATAGAATTAAACCTCGGATCCGAGTTCAATTTAATTATTAGAATTACAATAATTCTCTCTTTCTTTTCTATTTCTTTAATATTCTTATAACTCATGCTTTAACAAATTAAAAGTTAGATTAAATTATTTCATTTATTTACAATACTTTCTTAATGTAAAGTTTCTTCGAACTTGCAAGCACCCACAATCACCACAAAAATTAAAAATTAAAAATCATTGAGTTTCGACGATTCAATTATATATACATGATTAACGTAAATCACGTTAAGTTGGTTCGCACCGACAATATTTTGCCTTTGATTTGCTTTATATTTTATAAAGTGAAAAGGAATTCGAAGGTGGCATATGGTAGAACACTTGTTTTAAAAACCACAGCCAACATATATAAACAGTCAATTGGAGAAAGAAGAAAAAAAGGTGGATGAAAAAGAGAGAAAAAATTGTACTTTAGTTTTCTGATAAATACAAACAAATTTCATGCATAATATTGAAGTTACCTTTAAGCCAATATTATATGTACTTTTGTCTGTTTCTCTCCACCTGCTGTATTTCATTTCATTTTTTCTTTCGTGCATGTTACCTAATAAAGTTACTGCAGAGAATTGAACCATGAACTCTTCTACACGTTGTCACGTACCCCCATATTCATTTTTCTCCCAACTTAAAAATAAATGCTTTTACTTTGCCTAGAAAATGTATCCGACCAATGATCCATCAACACATTCGCAATTATTCATCTCTTTAATTTTCTATCATCAATCTCTTTCATGGCTTCTTGTACACTATATCATGGGGGGATCAATGCTGACTGAGTTTGGAAGAAAGGACCCAAATTTCCACATCGGCACCACTCATTTGTTCCCCATAACATAAGCATCTGGGTCACATGGGAATCCATGTGAGACGACTAAGAGTTAGGCAAATACGGACCAATGCAATGATCATGATGATATTCAGCCCTCATTCGCAATTACAATTATATATATACATATTGTTAATGTATAATAATATATGGTATATTTCCAGACAAACCACACTCCCATGGCTCGACCCTCAAGACGGGGACCGATTCTCGAGTGCGTAACACGTGTTACAAATCTCTCTTTTTATGTATTGCCAAGTATTTGACACGTATTTTTATAGGACCATTTTCCCCTCCATCGACCTAACATGAACTCTGACAACTCAATGCCCCCAAAGGTTCCTCTCCCATGACAGGTTATGAATCTAGCTGTATATCAAAACAATATACCAAAAGCACATATACATGTATCACCATTTATGATAAGTATGGCCTAGTTCTTTAAATGTTCATAGGAAAATTATCACCATTTATAAATGAGTATGGCCTAGCTAGTTGTTTAAATGTTCATAGTAAAGAGCATGTATTTGGGATAATGTTAAATGCACTCCCAAAGTTTTACCTCTCTAAGGCTCCTACCTAGCTAGAGCACACCTCTATTTGATGATGGTTCATGAATGTAGGAGCATGGAGATTTAAATGTTACAATGATTGAGGAGAGTGTTACATGCATACGCACGTTTCAAATGCTCACTTCTTATTATAGAGACTTAAGTAAAAGGTATTATTTTTTTTATGAATTATAATAGAATTTTGAAAACTTGTATATTATGTGAGCGTCTGAAATGAATGTATTAAATGAGTATATGTAACTTTTCCTATAATTAATCAAATCAAGTTCTTCAATTGACTTCATTCTACAATAGAATTAAATGTCATGAGCAACTAAGTAAAAGGATAGGCGTAAAAGAGGAGGAAAAAGGGGGCAGATTTGGTTAGAGAATGAGGGATGCCTGTGGGAGAGAGGTGTCTCCTTTTTTCTGCCATTGCCAATAATTGAGGCTTTACCAAGACTTAGTTTAATTCTGTTAAGACACCAATCATGGGAGTTTGATCAATCTAGTGGACTCCATCTTTCCACGTACGAAAGAACTGAGGTTGTCACACAAAAAAAAAAAAAAAGCTTCGGAACCATGTTAATGTCCCTAGTCAAAAAATCAAAGTGTTTTTTTTTTCACATCAAACAAGACTTTAAGTGGATTCCAACTCCTCATTCAACCATAGATTCCCAACCTTAGTGGTGGATTTCCCTTTCAAAAACCTAACCAAAAAGATCATAATCCATTTCTCCTTTCAAAACAAAAGAGAGCCTCTAAATAAGAACAAATTATGAATTAGCAGATTCCTTTGCTCTCTCCTCTTTTGTGGGGTTCCTCCAAATCTAAGTACCCAATGGGTCAGGCCTGTTCTTCTGTTTGTGAGCAATGGCTATGCTTCCTCCCACATAGGGACTAATTATATATTTCATAAGCTAATATATTCTTCATTGTTTGTGGGGTTTCAAGAGGGATCATATCCATGTTTCTACCCTTCCCCCAATGGTGTTTCCAATTCATGTTTCTTGTTTCAAGAACATCGACGCAGCTTTTCGAGTGTCAATTAAATAATTTCTTTTGGCCATACTATACTAGTCAATTCAAATAATTTGTGTCTTATGAATTTTAATATCAACTTTGTTAGGTATCCTATTGTCATGCCAACTCAGTTCTTTTGTTTATAATGCATATCAGGATTATGCTCTCTAACCTTTTCTTTATTTCTCTCCCTTGTCTGAGAAAAGGGTGTATGTAGATCTATGGTATGTGAAAATACAATTGGTTGGATTCGGGATTTACTTCCGTTGGTTTATGTAGTCATTTTAAGATGTGACATTCAACATATCTGAAATTCAAATTTCAACATCTGCAACCCCTTCTCATATTCTCATTCTATGACTTCCTTTGCAAAAAAATAAAAATAGAAGCAACTAATAATAATAACATTGGGCAAGCAAAATAGATTAATCTTGACATGTATAGTGTACAGTGTACTTCACAAATGGCAATATTGTACCTTTCATTTTATCTATTCTTTGAAACTTGAATACTTTCCTTTTCCAATAATGAAAAACCTTCTGTAAATTTGGATATTTACATCATTATACAAGATATAACTATTGATTCAGCTCATCAAACTTTTGGGTTAGATATATCTTCAAAAGACTAGAAAGCCATCCTAGCTAGTCGTTTCATTTCAAAAAATAATTTTTTCTTTGATATTAACACATTTTTATGAGGAAAATTTGTATAAAAGCTTCTTTTATAGTATAGAAATCATTTCATGGATCTGCTATGAATGCAGCCTTATAGTTTATTCCCAGTGTTGCAACAATTATATATTGATCTTTAAAAACACTTGAGAACAGCAAAATGTGTCTCAAGACTCAACTTCACCAGTATCTAGTTGCACATGAATGCAAGATTTTTTAGCATTGACCAAAGCTATTTGTTTCTACAGATGGTTCATTGTCCCATACATTATTACTCTCTTAAAATCCCATGGTGCAAGGAAAGGAATCAAAAGAGAATCCGTATAGAATCTCAGATGGAATCTGAATTATTACTTGTATGATTTTAGTAAAAGAGAAAAACTGTGTTTTGGTAAGGTGAAGCAGCCACATGTTGTTAAAGGAGAGAAACCTTTTACAATATCTACCTCATAAACTTATCCTTTCGACTCAGCAGATATTCAGTTTTAGATTTTTTTTTTTTTTAAAAAAAAGGATATTTAATCCTGAAAATGGGGGCTGCACACTGCCTAATCTTCCCTGACCCAATCATTAATGGATGTGATTATCTTATCTCCAATATTATTGATCCATCATTAAGCTAGCTACAAAGAAAAAAATTCGATTTTTTTATCTATGTTATTTCAACTTTTATTTTTTTAAAAATATTCTTGTTTGACACACACATATTTGAACATGAGTATGAAATATGATTTTCTAAATATTTAAAAAAATTGAATATACGTATATTATACACATACTTATATTCGATATTCACCCGAGTCCAGATAGCATGATTTTTTCTACTTGGCTAGCATCCTATAATGTTGGTTATATGGGATGCCATTGAATCTGTACTGGATTGCATGCAGATTCATAGGCTTTCTGCTTGATCAATAAATAATAATACCAGAAACAGAAATGTAGACTTAACAAATGCCAATTATCGAGGACATTAACTTTCCAAAACAGTTGTCAATTGCAAAATAGTAGTACAATATAATGTTTATTGATATTGTGTAAGATCAATAATGGAGGAATATAAAAGCTAGCTAAACTATAAGCTATGTTATGTTCTCTCAAAAGATGATTCCCATTTCTCGGTTCCCTATAAATTGACAGAAACCAAGATAAAAAAAGAAAAAGAAAAAATTGCTATTCAAGGCATTGCTTTTTCCCCCTAAACAGATAAATTGTTGATCATTAATTTGATCTCCATCATCATTTATCATATCATCAATAATTTTGGTGTAGATCTAATATAGGAGACTAATACGGAAATGATGTGATTAAAATACCGGTCATATTATACGTTATGATCGTTATTTTGTGATTTTTTTTTCTTTTTAATATTATTATCGATATTCATTGTAATTGATCACGATAATATTTGTTACATTCGTAATCACGATAAACAAGAAACAATCAAAAACGCATTCGTAACCGTAATTTAAATCACATGCGAGTTTTCTGGACGCCATATCCGAATCTGTTCTGTATTTCACTCCAAAATCAGACCCTGGAATATTCTTCCTACATTTTACTTTTGAAAATGCTGGTGCAAGAGATTCTTCCTGACGAGTTTTTGAGACACCCCCTCCTTCCCTGGTTGATGTATGTAACCCGTGGAGTTGAGTTAAAGGAGGCCGTGGGCCTAAAAGGTGGCCTAAAGGTACTCAAAAAGATTCACAATCAATTATATATATATATATATATATATAGATACAATGATAATGCAACAATTCATAGGCTGCTCTATCAATTTGTTACCTTCAAAAAGAACTTTCAAGAGACAATATCATTCTCACCCTCAAATAGTGCAACCTGGTTTTGGCTTAGTTGTGGAATCTGCTAGCTTTTTTTTTTTTGCAGCTCCCTAGTGGCAGTAGTTGTCCTAACCCTTCATATAGTCCACTCAGTTAAGTCCCAAACTGCCTCTCCAGTAATGAAGTGACCAAAGGCAGAGTAAAGTTCTTGAAATATATATATATATAATTTTAAAATTAAATTAATTTTACACACTTTCTTAATTTTTTATAAGAATTATATTTTAACAAATCGACTGTTGGATTTAACAATATAATTGTACTCATCGTGTATGTAAAGTTTCGAATCGATCTGATATCTCTATCATATCGATTGAGAATATTGCCTTTTTCAATATATATTTAACGGTTGAAAGCTTTTTACATCAAACAAATAGTTAGATATTTTTAAATTACTCAAAACTCGACGTATATGATCTACGTGAATAGAACATGAAATACGACGGCCGAATTAAACAAATATAAATCGTATAAAAAATTATGAAATATATGTAAAACTAATTTAGTTTTACATTAACGTATGTGAATCTCTCATATATATATATATATATATATATATATATATATATATATTTCCGTTACATACATTGATCTCGTCAAAATCAAAATTTCAATATGGCAAAAAGTTTAAGAGGAAGAGAACTTCTTGGTCACAGGGTCTGAATCTGCTTTAATAATTTACTACCAGTAGAAAATTTTGGATTCACCATAGTTATATTTAAAGTCAAAATGAATATATATTATTTTTTTGTGTGTATCGGGTTCATTGCAGAGCCATCTTAATAGTTAGTTGTTAATGAGAGGAAAAATAGACAGACAAAGAAGAGTAAGTAAACTTTCTATGCATAATAATAGACAAGTTGTCAAGCTACAAGTCTTTTACCCTTGTACCCAGCCAGTTACAAGATGTACAAGGGCTTTCAAGCCAAAAGACAGATTTCTTTATAATCATTTTTTTTTTCCTTCTTGTTCATCTTTCCTCATCTTGAACAAGAATTTACTACATAATCTAATCCCACTCTTTTAAAATTATTCCTAGTGGTGATGGAGAAGTAAAATTTTTTTTTTCCCCATATCTTCTTATCTCTACATTCTGGATTGAGCTCGTAAAGATAATTGTTTCCATTCAACCAGACGTCGTAAGAAATCCATAACCTGCAAAAAGATACCAAAAAATTATGATCAAGTTACAAAATTATAGTAGAAAAAAAATTACTAATTGTGTTAGTTTGGAACTTACCTCATCTGGTTCTTGTAAAGAATATGATGCACTGGTGTCCTTGGGAAACTTGGACACAAGAATACCAAAACCTTGTCCTTTGTCTCTCAATATCTAAAAACAACGAAAAATCAAAGTATTAGCAAGATCCACTAGTTTATAAATTAAACAGATGCCTTGGCTTTGAATTTGATTTTGAGCATTGGATACCTTAAATGCATCTTCATCTGTGCGGTCATCTCCGATGTAGACGGGAAAAACATCGGTACAGTTAGCGAATCCTATAGAAAAGACATTTATAATAATGTTTAGTGAGTAGAAAATATCATGTCATTATTTTTCTACTATCAACAATTCTAAGTGAAATAAGTTAGTGAAGTGGTGGAGGTGCTGCTGTTTATGGTTTTCCAAGTTTGGATTTATATATATATATATATGTGCATACCTATGTTAGTCGGATTCGGGTGTGAGTATTGGATACGGGTATTTTTAATTTTTTCTAAGATTTTCATGTATTTGGAGAGTCCTTAGAGGATTAAATCTGCATGTCCATGTCCAAACATGCGTCGGACACAGATATCGGACACGAGTACTTTAAGAATAATGAAGAGTAGAAGCAACATAGGTGCAGACACGAAATAGGTGCAGACACGAAGTGCACACGTTGAACAATCAAACAACATGTAATAAAGAATAAATTTACATGGTATTAAGTCTTAAAATAATTGCAATAATTAAGTAAAACATACCAAGAGATTCTAACAAAAATTCAAGGGCTTTCCCTTTGTCCCATTTGATTGTAGGACGGATTTCGAAAACCTGCATCATACCAATGGCATTCAAAGTCAGATATCTCTCACTTAAATCTATTTATGAATATCAACAAAGTTGAAAAAAAAAATGATCAGATTGCAGCCTAGCTCCTACCTTTCTGCCTTGAGTTAGCCGAAGCTTGGGGTACTCCTTTAAAACTGACCTAACCTGCTGTGCCAGTTCACTCCATTTCTGTATTTTTAAAGCAAACAGTCAGATGCTGCTTTTAAAGTTGTATAGAAAATTCTATGTAAACAAACAGTGATTCTGATAATAAGATAATAATTGTAATTGCTGTTGCTATTGGCTTTTACCTTTTCATCAACACAACGAAAGTGTACAGAAAGACAAAACTTATTATTCTCCACCTTAGCTCCTGGAGTTGATTTGGTAGTGTCAACCAATTGTTTGTAAACCTGGAAAGTTCATAAAAACAAAAAATGTCAAATAAATTTTTGCTTTAATTTCCATTGAGTGATGAATTAATCAAAGATTGTGAAGAAAACCAACCTCATCAATCATGGGAAGAAATTCACTAGCTGGTTGGAATAGAACAGGTTCACTATCCTGAAGAGTAAAAGCACAGGGAAAAACAAGGAGAAAGAGTTACAAAAAGTTGAGGTTTTTAACATTTGGTGAAAGTGTATTAATGCAGCTCACTCACTTTGTTGGATTTGGAACGTTTCTCAGGCCCTTTAATGTCCATGCCATGACTTCCAGCATAGTACAGCTCAGCCAATTTGACAAATTTATACACCTATAATTTGCAAAACAAGGAAACAGTTGCCAATTGTGAAAACATAAATGGACATGGATAAAATAAAATAAAAAAAACATAAATGGACAAAAAGAAAAAAAGGGTGATTGCTTATTGTCAAGATTTTTCAGTATCCAATTTGTTTTTGAGAAAAAAGAATCAAATTTTAAGGCCTGAAAATGTACCTTGTCTCTGCATCTGCCACTCACTATAGCAGTAGGGAAACATTTGGCAAGCTTTCTCACAGTCTTTCTCATCTGGTTTTACACAAACATGAAAAAGTTAGTAACCCAAAACTAGTGATGGAAAACACCCAGAAAACTTATATAAACAAATAGCCAACCTTCTTGGACATGAAAGCTCGATCTGGATCCTCAACAATTGGTGAAAGAGTGCCATCATAATCAAGAAACATTACAATTTGTTTCCCTTTTGATGCATCTATTATCTGCTCAAACATCTCCAAGGCAGATGGTTGGTGTAGCTGAAAATTTTCATCAACCATAAAAACTCAGAATCTTTATATTTGTCTAAATATACCAAGGATACCAGCCAGAAAAAAAACGTGCAATAGCTTAGCCACTTACATTCCAGGAACCTTGGTCATCAGTAAGGGAAGGTGTGGATTTTATATGAGTTGGAGAAGAAACTCTCATGGAATCAACCCATGCATTAACTCTTGCTCCAGTATTGATTTCAAGGTTTTGCAGCAACTTCTTTCTTGAAATGGAGATATAGCCAGGAGGTGCTGGCGGCTTTTGTTTTGCATCAGTGATCACATTTTGACCAGCAGCCATATTCTTTGGTCTTTCTTCAAAGAATCTCACTACAAGAAAAACAACCCACATCAACAGTTTTTTAGTAAAGCTTAGCCACCTTAAAAACTAATGGCCATATTCTTAATATGCCCCCAAAACCCAAAAACAAGAACTTACCCATTTTTTTGGAAATTAAGGTAGTTAAAAGAACAGCTCAAACTAAACAAGTGTTTGGATGTTAATGTTAAGGTAAGAGGGAAAGAGTTCAATCTTCAAACAGAGGAGTTTTACAGAGTACTCTGGTTCATTTGTCAAAAAAAGGAAGAAAAAATAGATAGAGAATTTATGGAGAGAGAGGCAAAGAGAGAAGAGAATGTATGTGAGAGAGACAGAAGGGGGTTGAAGGCCATTTTATAGCAAAACCAGACACTAACCGACGAAACAACCTATGCCCCCCTCTCCCAAACTCTTAAAAACATGGGACCCACCAAAGCCTCCCCCAAAATCCTTTTTTTTATTTTTCTGGAGGGCCCACTTCCACGTGGCCCCCACTACTTTTTGGAAGGTTGGGAGAAGCTGAAGAGGTAAACCAAAGGAAATATTAATGATTAATGATTAATAATTGATAATATTTAGTATTTTTTGACAGAAACTTTGCAATTTCCATGCTTTTTTATTTTCATATTCTGATAATAATAAACCAAGCTTCATTAACAAATAACAAACAAAGTCGGGATTATAGAGGAAATTTGGCAGTGTGTTCCACCAAAAACAAACCTCATTCAACTGACAAGCTAACTCATCAGCAAGTTTATTTCCCTCTCTTCTAACAAAGCAAAATCAACGAGTAACATGCTTTTTTGTTAAACAGCCGTCTTTAGCAGTCACAGAACTGTGAACTGTGAACTGTGAAGTGAAAGGCTTTTTAACAGGCTGCTATTGCTAGCAGTTATGCCACGTGGAAGACATTCCTTGGTTGACTCCCATCTTGTGGGTTTCCGCCACGTGTAAAACCAAGTTACATGTAAGACTCACGGGTACTCTCAATTGGATGGATTGGATTGATTTCGAGTCAATTCCAATCGGCTTGGATCTTAAAATTTTTAGATTAGTTTAAGTTGGAAATTTTAGAGTTTAAGTCATTTTGAATTTAAGTCATTTGAGTTTGGGTCATTTCGGATTCATGTCATTCAAGTTATTTGCGTTCAATTTATTAATTTTAAAATCAAATCAAATCAAATTTAAATAAACTATTTGATCGAGTCAGATTTAATTAAATTTTTATTGAAATATAAAAAATAAATATAAATATCGTAATTTTTAATTTAAAAATAAATATTATCTAACATTTTTTTATTCGGACATAATCCTGTGAATTTTCAAATTCAAGTATCCGATTTACTTAAACGAGTATTATTGTATACCTAAAATCGTTATCTCAATCCATTTACATATTTGTAAATATATTGTTATAACGTAATGTACAAATCATTATAATACAATACACATATCAATCATCTATTTTATATATTTTTAGAAAATCATGTGATAAAACTTAAAAAATTATATATTTAAAATAAAAATAACACATTTATCCTAAAAATAATATTTATAACGATAAGATATTATATAATTTGATCTAAATATATGATAAAATATTATTTTAACATAACGTACAAATCAATATGTAAAATACATGTATCATCATTAGGAACCTATTTTATATATTTTATTTTAAATTACATGAGAATAGATTATATTTTAAAAATAAAATATTTATTATAAATAATATGTATAATGATAAAGAATATTATAAGATTATCATAAGTATATCTACGATAATTAAAATATATACTTTATTTTAAATCTTATTATAAAATTATCATTTTTTAAATTTATTTAAAAAATTATTATATATTTAAAAGAATATTCTAATAGTTGAACAATTATCTTGAAGTCTTGAACAATTAACTTAAGAAAGTTATTATGGTAATAATACAACAAACTTACTTAAAAAAAATACAACAAACTTACTATTCATCCAATCCAACGGGTTGATTTATAATAAAGATGTTAAGTTTATTTACAAGATTGATTAAAATTTTAATTCCAAATATCCTAACACTATATAAAATAATATCAGATTCTTTTTCATTTTCTAATTTTTTCCAGAGTCACTGCCTACATAGTGTATACTTTATAAAATTCCAAAATGGTAATTATAAGTTATAAAAGTAAAATAAATTAATAATTTATGTTATAGTTATTATTTTTATTAAATTAATGTTTTTAAAATAAAATTATACTTAATTTTAGTTCGGGTCAATTCGGTTTCGGGTTATTTTAGGTTCGAATCAATTCAAGTTTGGATCAATTTAAATTTAGATCATTTCAGATTCGGATCACTTTCGGATTCGAATTGTTGACTTTTCTGATCAAATCGAATTAGATCAAATTTAGGTTCGGATGAATTAATCAAATTTTTTAGATTCGAGTCAAAATTGAGAGTTCATGGGAGCGTTATTTCCTGAGGAGGACTTTGGTTCGGCGTAGTTGAATTACCTTAGGTAATCTAATTTTCCTTTAACAATATTATTTGACAGATTTCGAATAATGTTAGCATTCTGTGTTTGGTTTGGGAGAATGTAAGATTTTTGTATTTAGTTGAGGGAATGTAAAATTACTTAATTATATTTTTTACTATATAAAAACAAAGAAAAAAAAGTTGTATATTCTTATGTACTTATATATTTAAAGTTAGTTAGATTATTTTTATCAAATTCATGAAAATAATGCTTTAATCATAAAATTATTAAGTACATTTACATTTTGTTAACCATAAAATGTACATTTTGACAAAATTTATCCACCACCAAACAATCAAATGGCCATTCAAAAGTATCAATCCACTTATTTTAGTTATCATTTGTAGCACATTTATTAAGTACATTTTATTAATCATAAAATGTACCAATTAAAATCAAGCAAAAACATATTTTTAGTAAATATCACTAAAACAAGTTAATATCATAATATCCATACAAGTAAGTCATGTTAAAAGCTGTTAACAACCTATAAGAACTCTTTTACGGTTTTACCAACATAGTCAAAATACATAAAGGATTATATGAACGGTTACTCTACGTTCCTTTCATTCAAATCATGTCACATAATTAAATTTTTTTTAAAAATCAATTATTTATTATAACAATCATTAATGCATTGCTGAAATAAATATTTATTATTTAATTATTACATGTAATGTGCAATAAATAATTGACTTTTTCAAAAACTTGATTACTCGACATGAGTTGAATGGAAAGTATATTAGGCTTAAAAATCATGATTAGTGTGGAGACCCGTACCCAACCTGCGAGGTATTGTCCGTTTCGATCCGAAAGTCTCACGGTTTTGTCCCACAAAAGAGCCTCTTGTGGGACAAAACCGTGAGACTTTCGTGTCAAAGCGGACAATACCTCACAAGTTGGATGCGGGTCTCCACAAATGGTATCAGAGCAATCACCGGCCGGAATATGGAAGCTAAGTGTTACACTGTGGGAGCCATCTCTAGAATCCTGAGGGAGCTAAGTGCTATACCGTGGGAGCCACCTCTAGAATCCTACGGGAGCTAAGTGCTACACTGTGGGAGCCACCTCTAGAATCCTAAGGGAGCTAAGTGCTACATGGTGAGAGCCACCTCTAGATTCCTAACGCCCGGTGTGATCCTGGTTCTGTCTGTTCTGTGTTGGACTTGACGAGGACATCAAGCTTTAACGGGGGGAGTTTGTAACACCCCCATCCCACATCGAAAAACTCAAAGGATCTGCTATGATATATATGTAGAGACTTAAACTCATACTTGTGAGACGCTTTTTGTGGGATAAAACCGTAAGACCTTCGGGTCAAAATGGATAATACCTCGCAGGTTGGGTGCGGGTCTCCACAATTAGTATGAGCATATTAGGCTTAAAAATGCAATTAAATGTAAAAAAAATGGGAAGGGTGAAAAAACATCATGATTAGTATGAGCATATTAGGCTTAAAAAATAGGGTCATTTACTAAAACTAAAATTTTATACACCCATTATTTGAGTGAAAAAATATTTTGAAAAAAAAAGTTATGTTTTAAAAAAATTAAATGTAAAAAAAAAAAAATTGATATATTTCTTTTAAGTAGATAGTTTTTTAAAAGAATTGATAGGTTTTTTTAAAAGTAAATAGTATTATATAAAGTATTTAAAAACTAATTATCACTATTTTTTTAATTTTATGATTTTATTTAAATTTTAATAATTTTTCAATTGAATTGATATTATTTAATTCGTAACATCAAACTCAATTAAAATTTTTTATAAATAATATAGATGAACGCTATTATTAGTTGAAAATTTTGCGACGTTTCAATTTAAAACGACGTGAAGTCCTATGCTTTTTACCAACTGAAGGTGCTTGTTTGCAAACGTGGGAAAATAAGTGTCACCTAAAGCCTATTTTGCCGTAGTGCCTGTTAAGCAAAACCAGCTGCAAGATCAGGAAATATAAAGAATTTTCCCCATTTTTGTAAATAAATTTACAGTGCTTTTGATGAGCCTAATGGAAGGATTCCTATAATTCTAGACTGTAGATCGGTTTGTTAATTAAAACTAATTATAACTCTTTATGAACTTGTCTTAGTTTTATGAAGAAAAAACTATAAATATTCAAACAGGCAAATTTATTCATAATCGTCACCTACTTGAAGAATCGGAAAGGGAAAGCTCTCTGGGAAATTCAGTCAATTTAGCCAATAATTTAGTTAACTCATCAATTTTGCAATCTTTTGATAAAGTCATTTTTCTTTTCTGTTTTGTTTCAATGACATAAAAAGAGATTTTTGAAAATTTACTCGTAAGTTATGTTGAATTTAATCGTAATTTTTATTGATTGAATTATTTATTTTAATATTTAATCTTATATGGGATGTGATATTTAATAGCACTCTAAACTTAACTTCATAAAATTTAAAATTTGATTGGGATACTTATATGATTTTAACCTCCCCTAATCCTGACCCTCATTTCTAGGGCCAAGCACCAATTCCATTGGGATCTGCTCAGTTTTTGAGCCCCACCCTAAACCTCATTTATTGGCCAAATGATCACCAATTGTTAGGTTAATTAAATTATTATTTATAATAATATTTTATATTAATAGTTAATAATTATTTTGATAAATCTTAATAAATTGAATATTATAATTAATATAATAATACTAAAAAGTGACTTAAACGCTCGTTAAAAAAATTATTTAATGATTTATTATCTCGTAAAAAAAATAGGACTCGAATCCCTTCCTTTTCAAATAAAAAGAATAATGTTAAGCTTTTGGTTTTACATCCAATTAAATTTTTGTATGTGCTAAATTTAGTTAATCTGCTGTCTAATCAAGGAAATAAACATCAGCTCTTTCATTGTTATGCACTTAAGTGCCACTTATGTTAGAACTAATGTGCTATCTAATTGAAGGGTTCGTTTAATCCATATTTATAGATATTAATTAAGGATTATTTATTTATTAATTACATTTAATATATTACTGAATTCAAAAAAAAAAATACATTCATTATATATATATATATATATATATTTTAAATACTACTTTAATTAGTGCCACTAACCACTTTTAACATTTTTCCTCATTCAATAATAACTATAAAGTTCAGGCCAATTAAGCGATTTTTTTTAGAATCACTTATAAATCTTATTACAATTATAATATTAAGTGGATTTATCTAAAACAGTTAATAACAATTTGTTCTAGAGTTTATATTAGATGCACTAAAATTGTATGCTTTGTTAGTGCATCAGATGATTTTGTTTTATTAAATTTTTTAAAAAATAATTAAAAATAATTTTATGAATTTATATTTGATGCATTGACAGTGTATAAGTCTCATACACGGTCAGTATATCACAACAAGACACCTCATTTATGAAAAAAAAAAAATCAAGTGTTTGATCTTTTATATTTATGTGATCTTTAAAATGGTCACCAAATTATAAAAAAAAAATAATAACGATTTGATCACTTTTATTAAAAATATTGTATTATTTTTATCATTCAATCATTTAAAAGTTAATGAAATGATATGTGATACGGTAAATCAGCCATTTAGGCTTCCCATAATTTGCTGGCCTTAAAATGGGATTGTACCCAACCCATTATACGATAGCGACCTGACCCTGGTACCTTGAGAGTAGACCTGCTCATAGTTGAGACAAACAGTCTGACCCGGTAAATTTAATCTGTATTGAGTCAAATCTAGATAAAAAATTTTATTTTTGGCTTGAAATAGTATTTTAAATATTAAAATAATATTATTTTATTTAATTTTTATTATAAAAATAAAAAATATTAATAAAAAATATTTTTTTTATTTTCTAAAGATAATGAACATTGCTCACGGGCCGACGGACTGGACCTGGGCAAGGATCTTCAAAAAAATTCGAGCCTCAACCCGGCCCGGCCCATAAGCACCTCTACTTTAGAGTTATTTATATGTTTGAAAATCATGCAAAAGTCTTACTTCAAGAAATTTTTTAGAAATAAAATTTACCGAATTAATTTATAGAAATATTACAGTATATATATTTTTAGGGCATAAATAGTATTATGTTATAATAAACTAATATAAATTACATTTTATAACAAAAAAAATATAAAATTATTACTAATACTTTTTACAATATTATTATTTGTCACACTTTATAATAATTTACATAACATTTGTTTACAACATAAAAAATTTTATGCTTTGTTTTCTAAAAATAAAAAATTTTATGCTATAATAATAAATCTGTTCATATATCAAATCAAATTGAATCGAATTTAAATCGAATTCAAATAATATAATAATATTTTTTATATTTATCCAAATTCAATCTAAATCGAAATATAAATGACAAATAAAATTATGTAATCAAGCCCGACCTTAATTGCCGAAGAGGTATCCAAGCTCCGCCAGCCCGTGCAAAGGATTAGAAAATGACTCTCGAAACTTCCGGTGAACAAAGCACGTGCTTTTTCACACCTCCCAAAGGCAGCATGTATTATGCAAACGATGGGGATTTGTGTACAAATACCCATTAACAGTACATTAAATAAAATAAAAAAGGGGGATTGATGTAATATTGACGTAATTTCATGTATTATTTATATATATATATATCTTAATTTACTACAAAAAAGAGAAGAGGGGAGCACTACATATTAAATTACTCGGTTGCACGCATCCCAAATATTGAAAAAACAGTGGCAATATATGCGGGCTCAGCTTCGTGTTCAGCTGTGTCCCAATCTCAAAATATATTGTTTGGGTTGAATTCGAGTATAAAATTTTCTGTCAATCCGAAATTTTTTATTTTATCAAAATATCGGATAAATTTTAAATTTGGATGAATAGTCCAATTCATAAACAAATTTATATAATAAGTATTGCAAATCATTTTTGAAACAAAAAATGTGTATGAAATTACTATTAATATTTTTTGTAACTCAATTATTTGCAACATTTGCTAATCTTGTAGTACGGAGACAAAAAAAACCCAAAACAAAGCTTGTTAGATTTTTTTCTTTAATTCATCCTCATTAATATTATACACAAATATGTTTTTTAATAACGGGAAATCACCAAATTTTGTTTGAATCTATTTTTTTTTTCAAAGATTTTAAATTGTATCATTTTGATTGGTTGAATCTTACAATAATAATAATAACAATAATAATAATAGTAATAATAATAAAGGGTGTAATTTAGTCAATGTACTGTAAAAGTGAGTAATTTAGTCTCTGTACAATTGAAATAGGTGCAAATAAGTAAAATTGATAACAATGTTAATGAAAAACCATTGAAATGTTGATATAAACTCGTAAAATCTAACAGAATTAATGATATGAAATAAAATATTACTTGAAATATATCTAAATCTGATAGATTTTACGAGTCCACATCAGCATTTCAACGGTTTTGCATTAAAATCGTTATCAATTTTACTTATTTGCACCTATTTTAATTGTATAAAGATTAAATTACTCATTTTTACAGTACACGAACTAATTTACTCTTTTCATTACAGTATAAGAATTACGTGTATACTTATATCTTAATAAAGCGAAGGAAATGAGAAACACAATGTTAGGGTAGTGGTTAAAAAAGACAAGACAATCTCGTCCTTACTCTTCTCTCTCTCTCTCTATATATATATATATATATATATATATATATATATATATATATATATGTGTGTGTGTGTGAGAGAGAGAGATATAGTCTTGAAAATCGAGAGAAACAGTGGGTGGCCATGGTCGGGGTTCAATTTAATTCTTTGTAGTTTATTCTTACTTTCTCTGTTCTTTTGTTTCAGAGTGCCACAAGCTAGCTAATGTTAATCCAAAATTACTTGCATGGCAAGGATGTGAATAAGAATATTAAGATTCTATATCCGTACATAATTAACTTGTTGAATAAGAATTGATCATATTCATATCAAATTAAGAGGATTTAAATAACTCTTTTTAATTAGATCTGCTCATGCCCGGCCAAAAATATTTTTTTCCCCTTACTTAAGTTCAATCTTGCGTGAGTTTGGGCAAGCCCGTTTTATTATTTAAATAATATTAAAAAATTTTAAAAAAATTTTATATTAATATTGATATATTTTTATAATTAAATTTAAAAATATATATTTTTTATTACATAAACAAAAATTCGGGCCAGGCCGAGTTGGCTCGAAATAATTTTTTTTTACTCAAACCCGATTCAATACAAGCAAAATCTGTCGGATCAAGCGAACTACCCGACCTTTTAACAACTCTATTTCTAACCACTATTTCTAACCAGTCGTTTGATTCTCATTGTCAATACAGTCCGTTGATAAATGATCTGTAAGTCTTTGAAAAAGATATTTGATATATCCTAACATTGAATAGAGTAACCTTTCAACCTTTAAACCTTTTTGTATTAAAAACCAAGATGTACAAATTTCTAAGCAAGGAATCAAGGAGGTTAAATATGACACATTTGAGTTTATTTAATATAACAAAAAAAAATACTTATTTTCGTTTAAAAAATTTAGGATGCATTTATTAAAAAATTTGTATTTAATGCACTGTCAGTGTTTCATTGAAGTTTTAGTTGTGACTGAAATGCTACTGGTCCATAAAATCAGTACCGTTTTCGCCATGATTGAACTTCAAATACGATTTAAATGAGAAAGTCACCGCACTTGAGGCTTTGCGGATCGGGGTTTTAATCTAATGAAAGAATCAAAGATGATAAATAAAATTTACTTTTAAAAAATGGGAATAGATTCTCCAAACCATTACTGGAGCAATCAAAGGAGATTGAGAAGAAGATTTTGAATCTCATAATTCTGTTAAATATAAGAGATTCTTATATTATATGGTCTTCGGGTTTAGAAATTGTCACATGCAAAAGTCGATTTTTTTTTGGGTGGGAGAGTAAATCTGCTCAAGGGCCAAACTTGGGTAAAATTTTTTGTAACTTGGGTAAAAAATTTTGTAATTCGGACGGTCTGACCCGAATTATTATTTAATTAAATAAAAAATATTTTTTATTTAAATTTAATTATAAAATATATAAAATTATTAACATAAAAAAATTAAATATTTTTTGAACAGTGAAACGAGTTTTCAGACCAACTCGAAATAAATTTATATAAAGAAAAAAAAATTTGAGTCTCGACTCGACCTGAACCATGAGCAGGTCTATGATGGAGGGGAGGTATTATATTATTGGAATTTTTAAGAGAACTTTCAGTCATATACATATATACTTTAGTGATGAAAAAGGGAGACTTTTGAAGATGCAAGAATCTCCCAAGTCCCAAACTTCTGATTTTTGTGTTTAAAGAGGAAACGAACAAGAACAAAAACTAGGAAAAAATTGAACAAAGTTATTAAGAAATCCTTTCTTAATCAAAAGGTGAATCCCGTGTTCTTTGCCTAAATCTTCATTTTTTAATCCTTTTTTTTGTCCATGTTTAAAGTTATTAACAATTATTCTCTTAAGTTTTTAAAATTTTGGCTATCTTCCTTGTTATTTTGCTTGCTAATGACAAATACATGTGAAATATCAACGTAAAGAATCAAATTCCATTGTCAACATTCAATGTAATGCTGATTATAGTCAAGTCTACAAAGAATATTTAGCTTTAATTTGATCAAATATTTTATTCAAGGTATGGGTAAATGAATTTGATTAATTACTCCAAAAGTGAAGGGATCGAAATAAATAAATTTCTTCTCATATATATATATATATATATATATATATCTCAAAAGAGTTTTAAAAATAATATTGTTTTTAATTGAAGAGTTTGTTTTATATATAGTCAATAGAACCTTTAAATTCTTATAAAAGTGATTAAGAGATTACCAGTGTAAGAGAAGCCCTATTCTTTTTTTTTTTTTTGGATCTCACCATTAATTTACTTTTCCCAATAGTAAGAAACAGTGCAAAATAAAAGTGGTAGCCATCTACCCAACAAGAAACATCCACGGATCCCCCGATACAACCCAGAAAGCAGAAACCTAACCTGTGTTTCGTGCAAACCACTGGTTTGTCAGACCCTTACGGCTAAGTATAGGCTTTGGCCTTTCTCTCTCTCTTTCTCAGCCTCAGGGACAATAGCCATTAGCCACGCAGGGTTGTTGTGTTCGAAGGTCGACACCCACACGTGTGCCTAACGGTATCTCTTCTCTTGGTCTCACTTTTAGCCACGTGACATCACATCAACGAACTGTAGAAGTTGGATACGTTGCGGGGACTCCATTAATCAAATGAAAGGGTCACATGTAAGAGGAACAACAAGCCACTGCCACTACGATGGTCGGCGGATTCTGGGTCTTCGTCTGGACTGCAGGGAAATTCCCCCTCCCTAGCTTTCACATGCTTTCCGACAATGGCTGCTGCTGGCTGGCTTTGATTGTGTGGTGTTGTTTTTGAACTTTTTTTTTTTCTTTCCTAACGTAAGAGAGAACAACAATAATTGTTTTTCATGCAGTTCGAGGTGAAATATTTGTTTGGAAAACTAAATTGAATGAACCCCATTTTTTTATTCGTTCTACACAATTTCACATGGCTTGCAATTGCATGATGTATTACGTGTTTTTTTCCCTCCAAAACAAGTTTGTTCTCTATTATAAAAAAGTTTTGCTTACTAATATTTTTAAGATATTTTTTAAAATTAATTAATATATTATTTATAATAATAATAATAATATATTAAATACAATAATTGATAATTTTATTTATTATTTTTAATACATTGAATGAAAATTGTGTTATACATGGTAACACTGCATCCGTTAACAAAATCCATTATAAAAAAATGGACTGACCAAAACCGTGATTAGGTTTTTTTTCCCACCCTACCCTAGGAGTTATTATAAGGTTTCTATAGTAATATGTTCATCGATGCTTACCATTTGACTATTAATTGCCATTAGACTATTAGTATTAATTTCTAATACATATCTCTTTCAATAAATTGAATATACACATTTATGTCAATATTATTTTTGGTATGTATAATTTTAAGTTGGGATTAAGTGCAAATCAGGTTTTTTCTGTTAAATTTTAGGAAAAATACACGCAACGAAAAAAGTTAAGAAAAATGACATTACTAACAAGATATGTCGGATTTGATGTTTAATTATCAAATTTGGCCTTAAAATATCATTACCGATTGATACCATTGTTATTGTGGTTTGAACTTTGAAGTAGACTAATAATATTGGACATGACATGATTAAACGATAGGAAAAAATAACTAAAACACGATACGAAATACGACACGACACCAATACACGAACGTATCAAATCTATATAACACAAATTATTGACAAACAACATTTATACAAATATAAAACACCTTAAATACGATTATGATACGAGAAAATACATGAACACAATACGGATACACGAATTGACAAGTCTAGTTTGAAGAATAAAAAAAATCAAAAAATTAAGCTTTACTTTTATAAAATAAAAATTTTATGTCAGCTTCTAAATTTTTTATTAATTAGTTTATTATTGCTAACTATTAGCAAGGAATATTTTGAAAATTGTTTTGGGTAAAATTTTATTTAAAATCATTCAAAATTAAAGTTTAATGATAAAATTAAATTAAAATAAAATAATAAAATTTAGTATTGAGTCGGAGTACAGTGATAAATTTATTTTTAATCTATTTTAAATTATATAATAAACATATATTTTCTTTCATATGATTAATCTCATCATTCCATCTCAAGATTCGATTTAAACACTTCTAAATTAACATTTCAAATTCTAATTAACTATGTTTTACTGTGAATAGTTAAACTTTTTGCTAACAATAGTATAATCTATTGGTAAAATATTATAGACTTTAAACTTTAATTATCAAGATTCAATATTTACGATCTCAAATATCAAAATTATAATAATCTCGTTAATAACTCTAATTAAAAATTCATTTTGGCTGAAGTAGAGAGTGAGAATTGACTAATGCATGCCCATTTGGTCTTCTGGTTCCATTATTATATGTTCTTGGAGAAGTTGTCGCATTGACTGTGAAATTATTAGATTTTATAAGTAAAGTTAACAGTGATACATACTTTAGGATATAGTAAAAAATAAAAAAATAATTAAAAAAGAAAGAAGTGGGACAAACTAATTAGAAAGGTGGAACATATGACAACCTTTTAACCTACTTATAAAATTTGTTGAGGCTTTTTTGTAAATGGAGCTGACAAAGCTCTGGAGGTTGTCAAACAGAAGTTGGGGTTGATCTACGAGCACAAAAAGTGTTAAAAGGGGCCATAGTTTGGTCTCTAGTGCGCGTTCGATGCCTAAGTCAGTATTTCAAAAAATGTTGGAATGACAGGAAGAATAAGCAGGAGGATTTTTTTTTTTCTTTTTCTGAAAAGCACTTGGATTTTATTGCAGATGCAAAAAGATCAAAACATAAAACAACAATAAGAAAACCTCCAGGCTCACAAAACTATGCCCAAGAGTAGAACCAATTGTTTACTCATTAAGAATACATAATAAAGAGATTATGATTCCTATTAACCCCTGACTTTGCCAATCTATAAGCAGTGTCATTCCCATTCCTATGAACATGAAAAGTTTGCCAGTTATCCAGACCCACTTTAGTTGATTCAATCTTAAAAATATAATTCTTGAATCTCAAAGGTGCTTTTTGAGGGGCATTTATCCAATTAACAACATTGAGACTATCACTCTCGATCATCAGTTTATGCAACATCGCCCATTTTGAAGCTGCATAGATGAGAAAAGCTTCTTTTACCGCCAATAATTCATCCATATTCGAATCAACGGAGCCAATTGACTTGGAGAATAATAGCTTTATTGATCCATGCTCATCTCTCAACAATCCCCCAATACTGGTTGGGCCAGGTTTAACCGAGTGATGAACAGTCAACATTGAATTTCAGATAACCCACTGGAGGAGGGTCCCATTCACATGTTGTCCTCTTTTTCTTCACCCTAGTCATTGGTTCGAAAGATCGGAGAGAGCTCATAGCATCTATAACAAAAATTTGTGAATTTGGCCATTTTGCCTTGCACCAAAGTGCTAGTCTCAATTTAATTGTATCAATCAATTGATGAATATCCAATACTTTACCATTAAAAATCATATCATTCCTACGTAACCAAATGGACCATGTGATAGCAAAAAAAGCCATTCTCCATACCTTGTTACATTGGTTGTCAGGAAGAGCATTTTGCCACGCTAGGAAAAAAGCCAAAGGATCCTTATGACCAGACCAGAAAATCCCCCATAAGGAGCAGCACTGAGACCAAACCTTCCAAGACTCATCACAGGTGAAAAACAAATGACTCAACGACTCAGTTTCTATATTGCAGAAAGAACATACTGCAGAGCTCTAATAAATCACACCCTCTTTGCAAGTTCTTTTTTTGTGGCGATTTTACCTCTTATCAGTTTCCAGCAAAAGATTTCCACTGTTGGTGGAGCAAGACCAGCCCATAATTGCCTCCAGTGGTCCCATCTTGAGGAGGAGCTCTTAAGCACATCAACACAGAAGGCCTTGGTAGAATAAACCCCGCTGCTTGTATCTTTCCAATAGACAATATCTTCTCCCGACTTACACAATTTATTCTCCTCTAAAGTACTCTTAAAGCTCAGCAATTGGTGTAATTCCCAGTCAAAAAGGCTTCTTCTCAATTCTACCATCCATTCCCATTGATTATTTCTCCAGTTTCTAGAATCACAATTTTTTCCATATTTCTTTACAGCCAACATAAAAATCCTAGGAAAACTGACTTTGAGGATGATACCTTCAATCCACTCATCTGACCAAAAATTAATAGAGCGACCATCTTCAGGACACAAACCAATTTCAGTTAAACAGAAACGGGAATTAGAAATTGGCAGAGGAAAGTGGTCGAGTGATATTTTTCCATATGTGAGAGACTTTTCTGTTATTCTCAAAGGATGGCAGCAGGTTTTCCTGATTTAGCTCATATTTACCTGCAATGATACTCCGCCGTAAGCTGTTGTGTTCCGTTCCATATCTCCAAATCCACTTATTCAATAGAGCTTTGTTTTTTATTTTTAAATCAACTAACACAAGACCTCCAAACTCCTTGTAATTGCAAAATGAATTCCAATCAACCAAATGCATTTTCTTTTTCGACGAAGAATTGCCCCATAGAAAGCGTCGTTGAATTTTATCGAGAGAGTTTTTAACAGCACATGGCAAATGAAATAATGACATGTAAAAGATGGGTAAATTAGCTAAAACTGATTTGATCAAAGTAACTCTGCCACCAATCGAAAAAATTTCAATTTCCATCCTGCAAGCTTCTTTTCAAACTTCTCAATAACAGGCTTCCATATCTTAGGTGAGTTAGAAACGTTGCCCAGAGGCATCCCCAGATACATAGTTGGCAAGCTCCCAACAAGGCAACTAATATCGTTAGCCCAGGTAATCAAGGTTGGCTGCTCAACACCAATGTCGAAAAGCTTGCTCTTCTTCATATTGATTTTGAACCCCGAAAACGCTTGGAAGCATTTTAGCACTCTTCTTGTGTTCTTAAACTGTTCCACGCAAGGTTCACAAAAAATAATTGTATCATCAGCATATTGAAGATGCGAAATCCTCTCATTCTCCCTTCCTATCAAAATACCTTTTATCAAACCAATCGACATTGCTTTATAAATCATCACACTGAAAGCTTCTGCGACCAGATTAAATAAGAGAGGTGATAGTGGACAACCTTGTCCGAGACCTCTGCTCGCAGTGTATTGTCTTGTTGGAACACCATTAACAAGGACTGACATTGACGTCAAAGATATACAAGCCTATATCCATTTCCTCCATTTTTCTCCAAACCCAATTTTCACCATAACAAAGTCTAGAAATTTTTAATCAATGCTATCATAGGCCTTTTCAAAATCAACTTTAAAAATAACACCGCCCAACCCATTCTTCCTCATCACATCAGCAACCTCATTTGCAATTAGTGAACAATCAAGAATTTGACGATCAGGGATGAAAGCAAACTGATTGACACTCACAATCTCTCCCACAACTTGCCTCAAACGATTAGCTAACACCTTTCATAGGATTTTAAAAACACTACCAACGAGGCTAATAGGTCTATAATCATTAAGACTTTCTGGGGTAGACCATTTTGGGATCAAAGTTAAGAACAAGGTATTAATACGTTTATCGAAAGAGTTATGAATGAAGAACTGGTTCATGAAAATCATTACCTCATCCTTCAAAGAGCTCCAATATTTCTTGAAAAAATTAAGGTTGAAACCATCTGGACCCAGAGCCTTGTTACCATTGCAACCTTGAATCACGTTCCATACCTCTTCCTCTGAGAAAAGATTTTCTAGGAAGGAAACATTCTGCTCATTAAGAGTATTAAAAACACAACCAAAATCCTTCAGCTAGGCAGCTTGTTTAGCATTAAAATGCTTTTCGAAGTGCATAGCTATAGCCTTTTTGAGATCATTCGGATTATCCACCACATTATCATTAATGATCAGCTTCTCGATAATGTTGGATCTTTTCCTAGTTGTAGCCATCAAGTGAAAAAAATTCGTATTTCTGTCTCCCTCTTGAAACCATTTCAATCTGGATTTTTGTAACCAAGATCGTTCCTCCTTACGATATAGTGACCAGAGTTCAACCTTTTTCACCATGATTTCTTCACTTCTGTCTATATTGCCTAGGCCCAATTGCACTTCTGTTTCTAAATCTGCTATCTCATTCTCTAGTTTGTTTATATCAAAAGGATCCTACTTACATTTCGTCCTTTGCCATTGTCTAATTACAGGTTTGAGACCTTTGAGCCTGTACCATATACCTGACCCATTCCTGTAGTTGTTTTGAGAAGACATCCACGCAGATTTGATAACTTCGTCGAAACCCTTCTCCTCAATCCAATGGTTGAAGAAGCGAAAAGGTTTAGGCCCCCAGTTCACCACGTCTTAATACAATAACACTGTATTATGGTCCGATAGAGATCTAGGAAGGGCTTTTTGCAACAATTCCAGACACTTGACCATGAATTCTAAAGCTAATAAAAATCTATCCAATCTGCATAAAGTAGCATGTAGACACCTAATTTTGTCCGGACCACTAAACAGGTATGTTTTCTTCCCATATTGATATTTCCAAGTATAAAAAGACTGTTTTCATCCTGCAGGTGAGACTCCGAGACTTAGTTTAAAAGGGCGAGCACAAAAAGTCAAACTTGAAAAAAGTCAACCCGAAAAAAGTCAACCCCAGAAAGTCAACTACTGAAAAAGTCAACCCACTTTCAAAATCAAGATTTTAAGTTCAATTGAAAAATGGAGAAAGAATTTTGATAATCCGAGGTCTACATTGAAAGATATGGAGTCCGGAAGTTGGGATTTGGAGATTCAATAGAAAAGAAACCCTAATCCGAGAAATTTGGGGAAAAGTGCTTAAACGATCAAACTGGTCGAAATTGAAGGTTCCAAATGAAAGATAAGCACTGACTACGGGTAATGGAGAAGTCACTTGCAAGAAAAATCTGAAAGAAAAGTCAATCCGGGAGAAAACCAAGAATTAGGGTTTTTAGTGGATTTCGGTGAAATCGGGAAGAATCACAGAAATGGCCCGACTTGGTAAGACCAAAGCCCCCAATGGATGAGGAATGATTAAAAAGGATGGCCCAAGGCTCAGATTGAAGAAAATCTGAAAATCGGACTTGTTTTGAGCAAAACCGGGTTTCGGAGGTTAAAGGGCAAAATTGGAAAATTTTGGGAAAAATAGCAAATGGACTCCGAAAATTATGGAAAATTTGTCAATATCATTCTTAAATCATTTGAAATAGATTGGCGAAAGAAAATCTTGATTCCGAGTTCGTTTGCAAAATGGCCAAATCCCGGGCTTCTTATGTAGTAATTCAAAAAGATAAATCCCGGAAAAATAGCAAATGGACTCCAAAAATTCTGAAATTTGGCAAATCTCATTTTTAAATTATTTGGAAGAGATTGGCGAAAGAAATCTTGATTCCGAGTTTTTTTGCAAAATGGCCAAATCCCGGGCCTCCTATGCAGTAATTCAAGCCGATAAATCCCGAAAAAATACCAAATGAGCTCCAAAAATTATGAAAACTTCCAGATCACACTTTTTAATTATTTTGAAGAGATTGGTGAAGAAAAATCTTGATTTGGAGCTCGTTTAAAAAAATGGTAAAAAGTAGGGGCATAAAAGGACATTTGGGAAGAAAAAATCCAAATAAATAGCAAACGGACTCGGATAATTTTGAAAACTTCCAGAACTCAATATTTTATTATTTTGGAAGTATTAAAAAAAGAAAAATTGAATTTGGAGCCCGTTTGATATTTATTTTGCATCCGGGGGGGCAAAATGGTCGTTTCACCCAAGCAACCGAAAAGGGCTTCTTTCGGCCTTTCAAAAATCAGAGCTGGGCTGGAAAAGAGAAGTGCTGGCCTGCCCAAGCCCAAAGGAAGGAGGAAGCTTAGGATTTTTTCAATCAAGTGATTAAAGATCAAGAGTTAAGTTAGAGATTTTCATTTTTGAGCCTAAGTCCCAATCCCACATCCCTTTGTAATGTCAAGCCAAGGAGGTGCTCACCTTATAAATAATGAGTCTTGGCCTTTGGTTGAGATCACCCACTACCCCTTGTGAGATAGTCTATACACTTGTATTAGGATTATCCGGGTGGTGAGTCATAGTGTTTTTGTTGAGAGGGTTTGTAGCTTAATCCGTTCAAAAGCTACTTTGAGGGTTTGTAGCTTAATCCGTTCAAAAGCTACTCTGAGGGTTTATAGCTTAATCCGTTCAAAAGCTACTTGGTGAGTTTTCATTTTAAAATAATGTTTCTTGTTCTTCCTTCATTTCCTTTCTTAAGTATATTTTTCTTACATTTTGTTTTTACAATAAACTCACCATGGCCAAATGGCCTACATTATTTATTTTAAGTTGTTATTTTTGATTCATTTTACCATATTGTTTATGCTATTTTCTTTATTTTTGATGTTTTAAATTTTATGTTATTTCATGTTCTTAAGTAATATTTGATTTGGTTGCTTTGTTTGTTGCCATTTATGTCTTAGATATCACGTTTTTACATTTTTAATTTTCTGTTTTCATGTTGTTTAAATTTGAGCATGTTTTAGAGTTAGCATATTAAGTGTTTGTGAAAATGCTTGTGTGATTCTTTGCATGATTCTTGTTTTATATCTTAGTAAGCATGTTTTAGATTTGGTATATTAGGTGTTTGTGAAAATGCTTGTGTGATTTTTGTGTTATGACTTAGTTTTTCATGCTAGCATACCAAGTGTTTGTGAAAATGCCATGCTTGTTGAAGCTTGGAGCCATTTGGCTACTCCATGTGTTTTGCATTGTGTGTTGTATTTTTTTCATGCTAGTTGTTAGGTTTTTGCATTTGCATGATATTTGGTTGGATTTTTGAATTAAGCATGCCTTGTGTTTGTGAAAATGCCATGCATGTCTTAGGTCTAGGTTACATTAAATGTCATGCAAGTTCATGTTAGGTCTAGGCCATATTATTTGTGTCATGCGTTTTCCTTACATTTAGGTTTAGATCCATGCATTTCATGCATTATGTTTGCTGCATTGTTTCATGCATTTCATGTTCATGCCACTTGAATAATGACTTGAGCCAATTAATGGTTCGAAGTCATGCTCTCTTGAGCACACTTGTGGAAAATTAAGTTTGTCAAATTGATTATTCTACCTTTGTGATTTTTTTTTTTACTTAGCCAATTTTTATCTAACTTTCAAAAAGTCCTAGCTACTGTTTTCAAGTCATTCTATGAGTTTCAAATATTTTTATTTTGATTTTTAAATGATTTTATCAAAGACAAAAAAAAAATGTGTTGGCAAAGCAGTTTTTTTTTTTTTCCACCCAAAACTCGTACATCTCCGATTTTTCTGGGAATTCATCTTTGATCAGAAAATTAAGTCGATTTTTTCCCGTGTATTTTTACATGTCCTGAGTTTCCAATAATTTTTTCAGAATTTTTGGAATTTTTAAAAATAGGGTAAAAAAATCGTGGATTAAAACTGGACAGTGGAGTCAGAATTGAATTTAAAGAAAAACCAATTTTCTGTTTTGATTAATTTACTTAGAGTGGGCTGATTAGGAGGGTTAGCTACTGACTTAGGGTAATTTTTAAGCCTTTTTAAACTCTAAAAATGGTTTTTCAAGTCCCGGGTTAAGGGTAGCCAAGTCCGGATTTTTTTAAACTTAGAAAATTAGAGTCATTTTAAAAATTTTAGCCCAGTTTTTATTTTTAATTCAAGCTTTTCAAAATTGTTTTCAAACAATCACAAAGTATTTTGGTTTTAGAATATTTAATTTGACATATTTTCCTAAGGTAGCCGGATATCTTTTTAGATATACGGATTTCCTTAATTAAAGGAAAAAATACATTTCATGCATTGCATTTTTATATTCATACATTTTATATAATATGTGATTCTTGCCATAATAATTTCTATGTGTCATGACATTAAGGTTGCATTATATTATTTAGATTTTGCTATGTCATTTTATTTATGTCATGCCTATACATATTCATTTCTTTTAAATGTTTTCAAAAAAGATAATGGTTTTCAATAAAAATAAAGATATTCCCGAGTTAAAATAATTCATGAGTTCTCTACCGGGTTTGCTGGAGGGAATATCATCAATTATTATTAATAAAGGAATATCTTTCTTTCAAAAAAAAAGGAGAATGATTCGGAAAGTTTTCCAAAACTAATAAAAATTTCTATATTTTGCCACGTTTGTTGGGGAATATAGGAAAATTTTGAATTTATAAATTCCGGATCATTTTCAATAAAAAATGGAATTATTTTTCTTTAAATTGGGAATTAATTTGAAATACTAAATTTAAAACCAACTTTTACCGAGACTTGAGATAACACACGATTAATAAGGTACCGATTTATACGGGCGTTGTGGGGGTGCTAATCCTTCCCCGCACGTAACCGACTCCCGAACCCGCTTCTTTGATTTCTCTGGTTTAAAACGCAGACTTGAAATTGGTTTTTAAAATGTTTTAATTAATTTTTAAAATATTTTATAAAACCGGTTTTAATAGGTGGCCGATCACACCTAGCTAAAAAAGATTGGTGGCGACTCCATGTCTTTTTTAAGGTCATTTTCAAAACCTTCTTTTCTAGAGGAATTAAGTCGACTTTTCCTCGGTTTTTTCTTTAAATGTCACGCTTAACGGATAATAAAGTCTTGCGATGAGACTCGTCGTTATTTTTTAGGTTGCGACATAGCATTTGTGCGATTATTGGACCAGGTAAACCTTTCACCCAATAGTGGTAAATCCATAAGATTCAGATTGTTAATAAAGCTTGAGAATTGAGACATCGGCCCCTGATTGAAAGACAGACCAATTTTCTCCTCACCACATTGAAATCACCCCCTATGCACCAAGGTAAATCCACGCTTTGCATTATACTGCCAAGCTCTTCCCATAAGAGAAATCTCTCGCCATCATTATTCAGAGCATAAATATTACCAAAACCACATTTAAGATTCAATGATTTCACAAAACCAACCAACAGTATATACCTTTGTGAAATTAATTTATTCTCTATCATGAAAAAATCACTCTTCCAAAAAGATATCAGCCCACCTGAAACCCCATCCGCACTTGAAAACTTAGCTTCGCACAGTTGCCTTCCACATAACGATCTAATAATTTTGTAATCCGTCGCATGAAGCTTGGATTCCTGGATAAACATCATACGCGGTGACCACTTTGATACCAGTCTTCTTACATCATATAAGCAGGAGGAATGAGCAGAGGGTTTGAGTGTTTCTGTTCTTTCTTATATTGGTCAGTGTTCACCTACCCTTATATATCTGCCTGTTGGGTGCTTGTGAACTTAACAGGTGTAAACCAGGTCTTTGCGCTGTATAGAGTTGCTGGTTAGTTGTGAGCCCTCTAGGTGTTCTACATATAGAGGTCTAGGTGGACAGAAACTCAAGTGAGTATAATAAAGTTAAAAAAAAAAAAAAATTATCGTCAATATATAAAAAACTAATTCATATTCAGGAAGAAAAACAAAATCCAATTAATGCAGAAGTCCTTGAGGCAATGTATCTTAATCTTCTAGCAGGTGTGGTCACAAAAGAATTTATGCAAATTTTAACATTGAGTCTTACTTTGGTTTAGACTTGTTCATAGGTCGGGCCAACCCAATTTTTTTTTTATTCAGGTCAGGTCTTGAACGGATTCAGATCGACCTGCTAGTCCGGTTTATTGTTTAAATAATATTAAAAAATTAAAAATCATTTTTATATTAATATTTATATATTTTTATAATTAAATTTAAATAATTTTTTATTATTATTTAAACAGTGATTCGGTTGGATCGGATCGGTTCGAATCAAAAAATATTTTGTCCAAACCCGATCCAATACGAGCAAGGCAAATCAATTGGTAAAAAATCCTATCTTTACCTGATGAGATTGATTTAAAACTCATGTGATCTAAATATTTATACGAGAAAAAAAGTGTACCAAGAAATTATTTACCTTGCTTGACAGTGAAATTATTTACATTTTTTTATACCGGCTCTCCTCTTGTCCTAGAAGATTAAGTGCTTGACTTTTAATCTGCTTGAGCAATCGAGACCTGATAAATCCAAAAAAAAAAATATATATATATGCACTCACATCTTCATTATCAACAATGTAAATCAATTGGTACATTTTTTTGGGAGGGTTAAGTCAATCAATGATCACAATAAATTATTTATAGAAAAAAATAAAGAAATCTGTAAATTTAATGCAATGAGCTGGTGTCAATTGACAAGAACTAATAAGGACTATGAATTGAAGGATGTTTTGGTAGGTAGTGGATTTGGCACAAATGATTGTAACTCTTGGTGGGGTAAAGCTAAAGCTAAAGCCAAGCAGGGCTAAGCTTTGCTAATCCAACTGGCAAAACCATCTGCGCTGCGGTCGACTTCTCTCCCTTCTCTGCGCATGCAGCTGACCAAACTTTACAGGTCGGCCCACTTGCCATTTGGTTTGACCACTTTTGCTGACCCACTTGCCATTTGGCCTGTTTTCTCTTTCTCTCTTCTTTTTCATGATAATTTCGAAGGATACGAATATAATACAAAAATAATTATTAAAATAAGATATTAAAATATGACATGATTCAAAAATATAACACGAACATAATAAAAATACATGAACATGTTAAAATTTATATAACAACGTATCAAAATCTATATAATATATAATATCTTAAATATTATTATAATATAAAAAGTAACACAATCACAATATAAATACAAGAATTGTCAAATTTATGATTTTTTCTCTTTCTCTAGGATAAAAAGAAAACCCAAAATGGATACTTAAAATGAAAAACTAATTTTTCAAGTCTTCATTTGCAAATGATAAACTCATGTGTAATCATGGGAAGAGAGTATACTAGACCTGTTCAAAGGTCGGGCTATCCGTCCAAACTCGAAAACCCGCTCATATTTAGAAGGGTTTGGACAAAAATATTAGATCTGAAAAATGGGCTTGAGCAAAAAAAAGAGGCCCGTTTAAAAAATGGGTCGGGCCTTGGCTCCAACATTCAAGACTCGAACCCATTCCATTTTTCAATTATATAAATAATATTTTTATTTTTATATATATTATATAATTTATATCATATAAATATTAAATATATATATAATATTATAGTGTAAACATTAAAAAATATGTTAAGTTGTCTATATTTAAAAACTTAATAAAAGAAAAAATATATAAATTTACTAAAGATTAAATAAAAAATATAATATTTTAAAAATTAGAAAAAAATTAATATGGGCGGGCCTAAACGGGTTTGGACTATCCATTTATAAATATGAGCAGGCTTAGGCAAAACTTGAGGCCCATATTTTAGGCCGAGCTTGGACAAGCAAATATGGTGTTGGTACCATACATAGGCCCGGCCCGAACCCGGCCCATGGACACCTCTAGAGTAGACCTGTCAATTCTGACCCGAACCCGAAAAACCTGCCCAACCCGCCCGAATCCAAACCCGACCCAACCTTATTTGACCAAAAAAAGTCAACAACCCAAAGCCGACCAACCCGAATCCGAAATGACCCGCACCCAAAATTACCCGAATCCAGAAAGACCCGAACCTGAAATGACTCAAAACCTAAATGACCTGAATCCAAAAAGACCCGAACCTGAAATGACTCGAAACCGAAATGACCCGAAACCGAAATGATCCGAACTTAAATTAAGTATAACTTTATTTTGAAAATATTAATTTAATAAAAATAATACCTATGACTATAACATAAATTATTATTTTGTTTTAATTTTATAACTTGTAATTATCATTCTGGAGTATGATAAAGTATGCAATTACTATTTAATATGTATAAATTGATCCTATTCTTATATTTTTTTCTCTTCTCTATATGTAAAATAATATAGTAAGTTAGTAACTAGACCTTTCCACGAGCCGGGTAGCCCGCCCGGCCCGAATTACTATTTATTAAATAAAAAATAAATTTTTATTTAAATTTAATTATAAAATATATATATTAATATAAAAATGATTTTTTAATTTTTAATATTTTTTAATAGTGAAATGGGCTTATACGGGCCGGCCCAGGCCAGGCCCGAATGGGCTTGGGCAAGGAAAAAATAAAATTTTCGGGCCGCGGTCCGGCCCATGGACAAGTCTATCAGTAACTATACATATACAGATATCGTATAAAATATATATTTATACTATTATGATAGTTTTTTAAGATGTGATTAGTTTAAATTTTTTAATTGTTATTGTAATTTTAAAATATATTATATTAGTTGGAATGAAATTGAATTTTTTTATCAATGATTGAAAGTAGGAACAAATATTTGTTTGAACTTAAAGAAATATTACAATAAAATTTATCAATAAATATTCATTTCAAATAAGTCTTATTGCTTAAATATATATATATATATTTTAAAAATCAATGTAAATAATTCTTAAATAAACAAAGAATATTACAGTAAACATATTAATCATCCAACGATAAATTGAAGAACTTAGAATAATAATAATAAAAACTCTAATCGCATAAAACTTGTTACTTGTTAGCCATCTTAAAGAATACATAAATAACTTATAGATATGCCTTGGCAATTTGAAGGCCGCATATATATTCACAAAAAATACAAAACATTTAAAGTAAAAAATCATATTCATGTTGGTCAAATCAAAGCATAAGACCACAACTCCACGTAAATATACTGTTGAAATCCCTAATTTAGTGTGTAAAAATCCCTAATTTAGTGTGTAGATTGTTGTTTCCTTAATTTAGGATTTATTATTTCCTTAATTTACTCCATGACTCTAGACCATAATTTTAGGAGAATTTATTTCATAGTTATGTTATAAGTAGATGTTGTGTACAGAAAATAATACAACTCAATACAGAAAAAGATTACTTTCTGTTTTCTCACCTGTTTTCTCACTATTTCTGTTTTCATGGTATCATAGCCTAGGGTTTTCTAACCTTAGCCATCGATAGTGAAGACCACTATTGACAGCATAGAGTCTTCATCTGCTGAACCCACTGAAGAAACGGAGGTCATGAACACCATGAATTCGAATGGGTTTGACAACTCCAATTTTCAATTCACGATTGAGAAACTCAATGGGAAAAACTTTCTCGAATGGGCTCAATCAATCAAACTTGTGATCGATGGAAAAGGCAAACTTGGATATCTCACCGGTGAAACAAAGAAGCCATCCTCAATTGATTCTTCTCTGAAAAAATGGAAGTCAAAGAACTCTATGGTGACTGCGTGGCTGGTCAACTCCATGAAACCTTCCACCGGAAAAACCTATATGTTTCTCCCATCAGCAAAAGAAGTTTGGGATGTCGTTCGTGAGATATACTTTGATGTGGAGAACTCTTCTCAAATATTTGAGATTAAAACCCGACTGTGGCAAATGAAACAAGGAGAAAGAGAAGTTACCGATTACTACACTGAGATGAAATCTCTATGGCAGGAACTTGATCTGAGTTATGAAGAAGAATGGGAATGCTCTGGAGATAGTGTGAGGTACAGAAAAAGGCTAGAGAATGAAAGAGTCTTCGAATTTCTGGCTGGACTCAATAAGGAGTTAGATGAGGTCAGAGGAAGAATTCTTGGTCGGAAACCTCTGCCTTCCATCCGTGAAGTCTTCTCAGAAGTGAGGCGAGAAGAAAATAAACGCAAGGTGATGCTAAAACCCAAGAACTTTATTGGGCATACAGGTACTGAACCAGAAATGTTTGCACTGATGTCAAAAAGGGCACCGAATGGGTTAGGTCAGAATCAGCAGAGGAAAAGGCCCTGGTGTGAGCACTGCCACAAAACTGGGAGTATACTTGCTGGGAGTTGCATGGAAAACCACCAGACTGGAAACCAAGGCAGATGAACAAAAGCCGTGGATATCAAGCCTCTGTTGATGATCATACGGAAAGGAAGATGGAGGCTACCAACAATGATCATCAGTCAAAAAATACATTCAACCAATAACAGATGGAGCAACTTTACAAACTATTTTCAAGCCTTCAAACTGCTGGTCAGTCTTCCAATCATGTGTCCTCTAGTTCATTAGCACATAGAGGTAATTTTTTTAGAGCTTTAAACACTATTTCCCTAACCAAAAACCCTTGGATTATCGACTCTGGTGCTTTTGATCATATGACAAGCAATTATCATATTTTCTCCACATACTCACCTTGTGCTGGCAACATTAAAGTTAAAATTGCAGATGGTTCACTCTCCACGGTTGCTGGAAAAGGAACTATAAAACTCACCGATTCTGTAACTCTAGAAACTGTCCTCTATGTCCCAAATTTGTCTCGCAATTTATTATCAGTCAGCCAATTAACAAGAGATTCCAATTGCTTTGCTAAATTTTTTCCCTCTCATTGTATTTTTCAGGACCTATCATCGGGGAAAATGATTGGCAGTGCTAAGGAATGTGAGGGACTCTACTACTTTGATGAGGCAAATGTGAGTAGACAGCTTCAAGCTACAATCTGTGACTCTGCATCTAGTTCTAGGGAAAGTGAAATTATGTTATGGCATTTTAGAATGGGTCATCCTAGTTTTCAGTACTTGAAACATTTGTTTCCTTCTATTTGCTCCAATAAAAAAGACTTTGTTTTTCAGTGTGAAATCTGCCAATTGGCTAAACATCAGCGTACTTCATTTCAAAAATCAAAATACCAACCTTCAAAACCATTTACTATGATTCATAGTGATCTATGGGGATCCTCTCGTATTTCTACTCGCACTCACACAAATTGGTTTGTTACATTTATTGATCATACTCGGGTTTGTTGGGTTTATCTCTTAAAAGACAAAACTGATGTTCTTGATGTGTTTAAAAATTTCTACTCCATTGTTCAAACTCACATTCAGATTTTGCATACCGATAATGGAACAGAATACTTTAACTCTATCCTGGGAGATTATCTGAAAACTAATGGAATAGTTCATCAAAGTTCGTGTGTTTACACTCCACAGCAAAATAGGGTGGCCGAACGAAAAAATAAACACTTGCTTGAAGTAGCTCGTGCATTGATGTTTACTACCAATATGCCAAAAATGTTTTGTGGAGATGCTATTTTAACATCTGCCTATCTTATCAACAGGATGCCTAGTCGAGTTCTTTCCTTTGAAACTCCACTCAATACTCTAAAAAACTTTTTTCCCACTTCACGTTTACCCTCTAATTTACCACTCAAGGTGTTTGGTTGTACTACATTTATTCATGTTCACTCTCCGAATAGAAGTAAACTAGATCCTCGAGCTATCAAGTGTGTGTTCATTGGTTATTCTTCTACTCAAAAAGGGTACAAGTGTTTTGATCCTTCCACAAAAAAGGTCTTTGTTAGTCTTGATGTTTCATTATTTGAAAACACTCCTTTCTTCAAAAACACTTCTCTACAGGGGGAGATTTCTAGTGAAGATCATTTTTTGGACTTTGAGCTTCTTCCTTCTAAACCTATTCCTCATACTAATCTGCCATATACAGGAGGAAACTTGAACTCAGGGAGAGATGTGGAAAAACAGAATGATAGGGAGATACTAGTCTATTCAAGAAGGCCAAAGTCAAGACATCAAGAGAACCTCACACCCGAAGCACCAAGAAAGTCTAACCCGGTGATAGCTCCAATTGTGAGTGAGTCAACCACAAACACAAGTATTTTTAATACTTCTGATATTGATTTACCTATTGCTCTTAGAAAACAACCTCGTTCATGTACACTCCATCCTATTTCCAAATTTGTGTCACACAATAATCTTTCTATTGTTTTTCGAGCATTTGTCTCTAATCTCAATAGTACAGAAATTCCAAAGAACATACAAGAGGCACTGGCTGTTCTCGAATGGAAGAATGCAGTAATGGAGGAAATGAAAGCTTTAAGAAAAAATGAAACTTGGGATGTGATGGAGTTACCGAGAGGGAAGAGACAAATAGGTTGCAAGTGGGTTTTTACTCTGAAATACAAAGCAGATGGAACAATAGAAAGATACAAAGCTCGTCTTGTCGCCAAAGGTTTTACACAAACTTATGGCATTGACTATACCGAGACATTTGCTCCCGTGGAAAAGCTGAATACAGTTAGAGTTCTTTTATCTTTGGCATCTAATTTGGATTGGCCTCTTCAGCAACTTGACATAAAAAATGCTTTTTTGAATGGTGAATTAGAAGAGGAAGATTATATGGAAATGCCACCAGGTTTCAGTAATGGGCATCAAGACAACCAAGTGTGCAAACTAAAAAAATCGCTTTATGGCCTCAAGCAGTCCCCTAGAGCATGGTTCGATAGGTTTGCCAGAGTTTTAAAGAAACAAGGGTATCAACAGGGACAATCAGATCATACTTTGTTCTTCAAACAAGCCGAGGGTGGAAAGAAGACAATTCTGATTGTCTATGTTGATGATATAATTCTTACCGGGGATAATGAAGTGGAAATGGAAAGGTTGAAAAGTGTCCTCAACACAAAATTTGAAGTAAAAGATCTGGGGCAGATAAGGTATTTCTTGGGAATGGAAGCCGCTAGATCAAAGAAAGGAATCAACGTGTCTCAAAGAAAATATGTTCTTGATCTCTTAACAGACACTGGTATGCTTGGATGCAAACCAAGTGACACTCCAATCGAAGAAGGGAAGAGGACAGATAATCTTGGGGAACTGGTTGACAAAGACAGATATCAGAGACTAGTTGGGAATTTAATTTACTTATCTCATATTAGACCTGACATTGCATTCGCAGTAAGTGTAGTAAGTCAGCACATGCATTCACCAAAGGAAGCTCACTTGGATGCTGTGTTTAAGATACTTAGATATCTCAAAGGTTCACTTGGAAGAGGATTATTCTTCAAGAAGAACGACAGCAAATGAGTAAAAGTCTTTACAGACGCAAACTGGGCAGGATATGTTGAAGATAGAAAATCCACTTCTGGATATTGTACCTTTTTATGAGGAAATCTAGTAACTTGGAGAAGTAAAAAGCAAAATGTAGTGGCTCGGAGTAGTGCTGAAGCTGAGTTTAGAGCAGCTGCTCAAGGAATAAGTGAAGCATTATGGCTAAGGAAATTCCTAGAAGAACTATAAGTCACTGTAAAGTTTACCATTAAACTTTACTGTGATAACAAAGCAGCAATAAATGTCTCTCTTAATCCAGTCCAACATGATCGAACCAAGCATGTGAAAGTGGATAGACATTTCATTAAAGAAAATATGGAGAAGGGGATCATTTGCATGACCTATGTCCTACACAAGATCAAACTGCAGATATCTTCACCAAAGGACTTGCAAGACAAAAATTTGATGATTTCATAAACAAGTTGGAAATGATTAACATATATGATCAAACTTGAGGGGGAGTGTTGAAATCCCTAATTTAGTGTGTAGAAATCCCTAATTTAGTGTGTAGATTGTTGTTTCCTTAATTTAGGATTTATTATTTCCTTAATTTACTCCATGACTCTAGACTATAATTTTAGGAGAATTTATTTTATAGTTATGTTATAAGTAGATGCTGTGTACAGAAAATAATACAACTCAATATAGAAAAAGATTACTTTCTGTTTTCTCACCTGTTTTCTCACTATTTCTGTTTTCATATACTTTGCAAAAAAAACTTTTTAGTAAACAAATCTTTGAGGGTCATTTTAAGAAAAAAAAAAATCTACTTCCATTGTTGCAACAGTAAAATAGATATTTAAGTCTCGAATTCAAAAAATTACCCGATTATGTTCGAATCAAAAAAATCGAGTTAGATAAATTTTTATTTTTAATATTATTTATTATTTATTTTCTATATTTTGACAAAATTTTAATTAAATATGATTCGATCAAATAATTTGTTTAAATTTAATCTAATTTTATTTCAAAATTAATAAATTGAATCTAAATAACCCAAACGATCGAATCCAAATAATTTGAGTGACAAATCCGAAATGACCCGAGTGTCAAACTCGAATGACCCGAACCCGAAACGATCCGAACTCGAATAACCCGAATGTCAAACCCGAAATGATCCGAAACCAAAATAACCCGAACCTTAAATCAACCTAAATTTTTTCCGATCCAAATTAATTCGATCCAAATTGACTTGACCCAAATCTAATTCGACCGTCCAATTGACAGGTCTAGAAGGAGATTAATGTCGTGAATGTTGGTTGCCAGCCAATTGCCAGGAAGGAAAATATGAGGCAGTTTTTTTGTTCTTTGAAGGGATTATGATTATGAAGGAGGCCCCATTGATTTTTTTTTTTTCTTCCCCTTTTGGATATATAGAAATTAAAAAGATCCACCTTTTAATTTTTTTTCTACTGCTTTTGAGTCGGACCTTTTAGAAAACTTATCATCCTCATGCAGGAAATTTTCTCTTTTCTTCAATAGAAGAGGACAAATTGAATGCTGTTATGATAAACTAATAATGTCAATTATAAGTTAAATTAAATAAATCATATATAGTACTACCAATTTGGGTTTACTGCTTAATTAATTGCTTTATTAATGTTTATCTAATGTTTTTGAATTTTAGTTAAAAAGTTAACTCAAAACTGCATAGTTTTTGCTTTGCAAAGAGCTATAGCTAGCCTCAAATATACCTTCGTAAGTAAAATGTAAAAAGAACCCAAAAAAAAAAAACCCTTAGTATTTCCTATAAATCCCTTGTCTGTCACAATAAATACACCTTCAAACTTCAATCAATATATCCAAAGTTTACTTCTTCTTGAGCTGTGATTCTAACACTTGTTTTTTTTTTTTTTATTATTATAAATGAGATTGATTCGAATGGATTATAAATATTGAGATTCGAATTTCAAATTTATATTTGAATATCTTTTTTTTTAAATGAATGTATGAACTAATTGAATTAAATTTTAAGTTAGATTCCAACACTTGTTTTGTCCGGTTCTCTTGTCTCTGTCCAATTGTCATAGAATTTGCCTCAATGCTTTTTTTTTTACTGAAAATTATGTTATTACTTCTTTGCCTTCAATTAGTGTGTTTGGCTGGAGTCAATATGACATGGAAAGATCGATAGTGACTCGATCAGGAAATTGCTATGCTAACTTTATATCCATTTGTTTCCCCCCCCCCCCCCCTAATTTGTGAGCCAAAATCATTTCGAAAAAAAAAAAAACCAAGATTTTTGAAAAAGGTCAAATGATATTATTACTTTTCAATCCTAAGCCAAAATTAATTTTAGATAGTATTTTTTTTATAATATTTTTCAAATATTGTTAAAAATAGAAAAGGTAACACTTTGACAGTATTTTGTATATTGTTGTTATATATTATAATGGTCAATAATTATAGTATTTTTAAAATTTTTAATAGCATTTGACATGTGCTGTTATAAATCTTATCATATAAAAATACTTTTGGTAGCACTTATAATTGCTATCATTAAGATCTTTTGCAGCAAATGAAAAATGCATGCAAAAGGTCATGAAAAGCTATTATAAAATAGAAATAGCAGTATTTTGATAAGTGTTATTATACATATGTAAAAATACTACTAAAGACATAAGGCTGCGGCCACATATACAACATATGAATAAATGCTGTCTTATCTTACAGCAAATTTTTTTTTAGTTTTTACAGCACTTTAAAATACTGTTATATGTCAAATTTGATGTAGTGTTAGTTTCAATTTAATGAGAGGGATTGCATACTAAAATCGATATAATCCTTTCAAAAGAGATGGATATATAGTACATGGTTTAATTATTAGTTTGGTTGAATATTCACCAAGATTTACTCAAAACCTTAATCTCATTTTGCGATTCAATAGTTAAGGAAAAAAATTGAATATATATAATGTATGTAGAGGTGCTCTTAGGCAAGGCCGGGCTTAGTCCCAGAAAAAAAATATATATATTTTTGTCTAAACTCGTTTTGGATCGGGTCCGGACCGACCCGTAAGCTTATTTCATTATTCATAAATTATTAAAAAAATATTTTTATATTAATATTTATATATTTTTTATAATTAAATTTAAATAAAAAATATTTTTTAATTGTTGAATAGTAATTCGAGCCTGACTAGGCCAACCCGAATGATAAATGTTCTTACCCAAGCCAGACCGAGCTGGGCTTGTCGGGCCAAGCAAGCTACCTGACCCCTTGAGCATGTCTAAATTTGTATCTATAACAATGTACCAACTTCTTATGAAATTAAAATAAAATAAAATATTATATTTCATTCCTTCTTTACGTATTTATTTTCAATTTATGTTATGTTAACACATGCGCGTGCACACATATTTAACTCATTGGACTTTGATGACTAAATAAAAATGGGAATCAGCCATCTTTAATCCGATGAATACTCTCATCCTTTATATGCAAAATATGAATATGAAATTAAATCTGTTCAAGAATCAGATTATTCGTTCAAACTCGAAAATTTGTCTGATAGTTGGGAGGGCGTAAACAAATATGTAGAACTTGAAAAACGAGTGGATAAAAAAATGAGCTCGTTTGAAAAACGAATCAGGCATTGACTCCAACATTCAAAATCCGGATCTTGTCTAACCTGACCCTTTTTTCAATTATGTAATATATATTATTTTAATATATTATATAATTCATATTATATAAAGGTAAATATATAATATTACATCGTAAATATTATAAATAATATTAAGTTAATCATGTTTTAAAATTTAATAATAAAAAATTAAATTATATAAAAAAATTTTTTTAATTTTTTAGGAAAAAATAATTTGTATAGACTTGAATTGTACCATTTACAATTCTAGATGAGCCGAAACAAAATTTGAGGTTTAAATTATCGAATTGAGATAGGTTTGAACAAATATATATATATTATTAATATCATACTTAAACTTGATTCGAATCGAATCTGATCTTGACATGTGGACACCTCTTTCTCAAACCACCAATTTAGAATCTCAAATTCTTATGACTAAGAAGTGTGTCGTAAAAACATGTATGCATACAGACAAAAGAAATAGAATCAGCTAAAAAATAATGGAACCATATTCTTGATTCTTCTATACCAAAACCAATTCACAGTACAAAATTTCATTTAAGTTAAAAAGATTTAGAGATTTACATCAATAAAATGAACAACTAAAGACAAGATTTGATTTAGCTACTAATTAATAAAGTGATACGGTGTCACTTCTTTATTTAATTTAGAGTTCATTTTTAATTTAATTTCACAAACGAAATTAAAAAATTATTATATGTCTCATTTTTTTAATTATTTTTTATTTTTGTAATATACTCTAAGAGATATGTATCATTATATTAATCACACTTATAAATCTAAAAATTTTATTAATAATGTATGAAATAATTTCTATTTAAACAATTCGAATCACTTATGTTATGAATTGCATATTTGAAAGGAGAAAAACCATACAAGGTTTCAAGTTTCAACCATTGAAGGGAAAAAGCTTTTGGAGATTCCATGGAATTTAAGATGAACCCCAAAAAAGAAGGAAAACCCCCAAATAAATCAATTCAGGGGGCAGCAAAAGAAAAAGAAAAGAAGAATCCGAAGCCACCACAAACAGGACAAGTATAACCGAAATAACTGCCAGCTTAACTGTCACGCCAATCTTTCGGTTGGAATGGTGCTTAAAACTTTAGATATAAAAGTGCCACGATTTCATTTGTTGCCCCTCCAACCCCACATACTTTCGAAATTTTTGATCCCATGACAAGTGTGGGTCTTCCCCTTATCTTCTGTTCTCCTATGTGATTTTTTTTTGCTTTAATTATCATTATAATCTTGTTTTCAATCTGATAAATAAGAGAGGATGCTTTTATATATACATTCCAAGTTATTATAGGTTGCATGAATAATATTTTAGATTCATTTTAGGTTTTTGGATTAGGTAACTGTTGTTAGTACGTAGTTAAGAATCTAAAAATATTTTGTGTGATATATATATTAAAGAAGAAAGATCTACTTTGGTATAAAATTAATCATAAATTTTTATATGGTTTATATTTATCTAATTTCGATAGTTACATTTATATTTTATATTTATTAGATACTGAAAAATCATATCAAAACAAGATTGATAAATACATATGTATGTATGTACATGTATATTGGTTTATGCAAGAATAGATTCAAGAATTTTTTTTTTTTTTTGGGATTAGCTATACTAAGTTCTTTGAATTATAAAGTTTTAAAATTAATTAATTAATTAGTAAATTCATATCCAAATTAATAAATAAAATGAATTTATTTTAATTTCTGCTGTGCAATTTTGTACTCCAATATATTCCCACAACATTCACCATCATTTGGTGTATAGAATTAAAACTTTCGGCAGAGGCAAACCATTTAAGGACATATGCTGTGTCTTTGGGTGCTGACAAAAATAGGAGTCAATTTCTGATTGTTATGTCAAAAATAGCCATATAACTAACCAATAACTAAAATGAATGAAAGGGAAAATCCCAAATTTCTGTCTTTTTTTTTCTTCTTTAGAAAACTATTAACTAATTAAAGCAAAAGAATAAAATGATAATAAAGAATAAAGAAATTTTCTGATTCATCCTTACTGAAGTTTTTAGGTTCTAGAAGTGGGATTAACAAGATGACACATATCCCTTAAGATATATTAAAAAAAAAAGTAATTAAAAAAGAAGTGAGATATGTGACAGATTCTTAATCTCGCTTGTGAATTTAAAAAGTTCTACCGTCAATATATCAAATACGAACTCATAATAAAAATGATTGAAATAAAAAGTTTTACATATAGTATAGCCAATAATTAGATCCAAGCATGTAACTTTTTGCCCATAAAAAAAAATAAAATTAGGCCTGTGTCATAAGATGGAATTTGCATATATTTATCTAAAAATCGGGCTACTCGTTTGGTCTGATGAGCTTGATTTGAATTGAATCAGATTTGGGATATGATATTTTAAATTTGGATCGATCAAGCTCGACTATGATTACTATTTAGTTAATAAAAAATTATTTTTATTTAAATTTAATTATAAAATATATAAAATAAAAATTATTTTTAATGTTTTAAAATATTTTAAATATAATAAAACGAATTTTTCTAACCCGACTCCTAGAATCAAACAATAGAAAATCTACATAATCAAAAGTTTTAGTCTTCCTCATGTGCTTTCTTAATCATAATTTTGTTGGCTTAGTTAATTCAATGTATAGAATCAAATAAAGGATTATTTTGAGAATATTGGAGGGTATCTCCACCCCCTAACCCCCCACCCAAAAGAAAAAAAAAAAAGAGAGAGAAAATAGGCAAAGTTGCTTGGCAGTCGGTTCATGGACCCATTTCTCGAACTAAAAGTATGATTCTTTTGCTAGCTAACACATTGAGACATCCTAAATTCTAATTCTTCCATTTTCTTTTATTAAACTGTTCATGTTACATCGATCGTCTACTTGTTTTATCTGAACCTACAATAAATAAAAATAATATGTATATTTTGTAATTGGAACTAGAATTAGATAAATTCCAAATTAACTTAATCCATTATATATGTCATTATCCTTTAATTTTCCTTTATAAAGATCTAGACTTGCTCATGGGCCGAGCCGGGTCGTGACCCGATTATTTTTCAAATTCTTTGCCCAGACCTGATCCGGTAGGCCCGAATTCACTGTTCATTACATTAAAAAAATATATTTTTTTTTATTTTTTTAATTAAAATTAAATAAAATAATATTATTATTATATAAAAATACTGTTTCGGGCCGGGTCGGATCAGACTGACCCGGATCAAAAATATTCTGTCAAGACCCGACCCAATACGGACCGAACCTGCCTGACCGGCGAGCTACCCCGACCCATAAGCAGATCTAAAAGATCTAAGGGTGCACTGCACTTGTAATTATAATTAATTATATAAGTTACTATTAAACAATGTTGGACCTATATCCTTTTTGCTTTTTTTTAATACTTTTTTTCCTTTATATAATTTTTTGGGAATATAAAATTTTGTGAAAGTGGTCATTTTCTACACTTTTTCTTTTTTTTTCTATCCTGTTCTCTTCATTGTTTAATCCATCTTTTCCCCCTTTACTTTACTTTAATCATATAGTAAATATCCGAAAAGCATATAGTGGTAATTAATAAATAAAGAATAATTAGCTATGAAATTAATTAATGATTATGAAGTTCCCACTTAATTCAATTGTTTATATATGCACTTTTTGCTCCCACCATTTCAACAAATTATGTTTGTACGTACGTAAATCAGTACATGTATGAATGAATATACGTGTAAAGATCCTAGCAAAATCATACAAAATTAAGGTAATAAATATATATTTTTAAAATCGACCTTCCAACCTCACCAAAGTCTATTTGACTCCAATATTGTTCCCGATCGGTTTCAGGCCTAAGTTACAAAATCGGAGCTTATTTTCTTTCTCTCTCTCTCTTTTTATTGGCGTCGGGGAAAACAGAGATTTTTACTTGACTCTTTAAATGAAAAATATATACACCTATCATTATGTGAAATGTTTTAATTCTTGATATTCCTTTTCTTCGACCCTCGAAAGAAAGGCTAGCTCATATTGGAGTTCATGATTTATAAATTTTTAGGTTTTATTTGGTAGAAAGACGGAAAACGTTAAGGATGAAAATTTTGTTAATTTAATGATCAAATTTGCAGTTATAAATTTTAACTATTGAATTAAAAAAAAAAATCATCTATACTTCTTCTCATCATTTTTACCAACCAAAACCTTAAAGTCCATTTAGATGGAATATTTGAAGAAAGAAATTCATTTCAATCAGGATATTCAAACATCTAAAATTGAATTGTCTTGATTGACAAAAAAATGAAATTTCAAAATTTAAGAAGAATTTCAAGTGAAAATCCACCAAATAGGTGATTTTTCAAAATTCTTTCATATCTCCTCTCTTTTTACTGCACATAGCTCACAAAAATATATAAAACTCAAAATATCATTTCATTTAACTTGAATATATAAATTTTTTTGTATTGTTAATAATATCTATATATTTCTAGAAATTTAATAATATTTATATTGCATTTTTTATTATATTTTCTTATTTCTAATATCATTATTTTTCTAAAATAATTTGCTCTAAAATTATAGTGTGAAAAGTTACCATGAAAAAAAGCAAGCTAAATACCCAAAAGTGATTGGATCAAGTGGTAAGCGACTTGAGATCTTCAGATGCGAACAAAGTTCGAATCTTACTGGAATCGTCACTTTGGGGAAGGCTTTAACCTTAACACTCCCGATCCAAAATTGCTGTGAGTAATTACATGTACCAACAAAAAAAAAAAAGCTAAATAAAAGCAAATAGTTACAAAGTCAAATTTATTGTAATATCTATCACTTCAGTTTTTTTTAATCCTCGATTAGTGAAATTTTTAGATTCCACAAACATGTTAGTATGGTAACACATAAACCTTATAATTTGTGTATTTATATCATATTCATATATATTTTTTGTGTCATAGTCGTGTTTAAGGTATTATATATTTATATAAATTTTGATACGTTAATAATTTGTATTATATAGTTTTGACACTGTCATGTTTTAATTATTTTCTTGTGTTGTAATCGTGTCATGTAATCATATCATATCCAAAATTATCAAATCTAATAACACATATCTCTTAAATATATTTTTTTTTAAAAATTATTTAAAAATGAAATATATAATAATTTTATAATTTCATTTGTAAAATTAAAAATCTCACTATCAATCTATAAAAACCAATTCTTTAAGATAACCTCTCAAGAGTGTTTTTTTTTTTTTTTGTAAACCCGAGGTGTCCCCACCCTCATTTTATGGTTGATGAAAGACTAATCCTTATCGGGCTGGGAGTGTAATGGTAAAGTCCTTCCAATATTGGAAACTCCCAGTATTCGAATCTTGATTTTTATCTAAGGGATTGGAGTCACTGACCACTCCAACTAATAAAATATTGGTCTCTCAAGAGTGTTTTATAAAGGTATAAATAGGTGCTTTATTTATCATCATTTATTTAGAAATGAGTATGTAAGTAAGAGATGGTGCTACCTAGGGGTGTAAACGAGACACCTGTGCTCGCAAGCTACTCGAGTTCGACTCGAAAAAAACTCGAATTCGATTCGGTCATTATCGAGCCGAGCTTGAGCTCGAGCAGCTCGAGCTATCGAGCGAGCCGAGTTCGAGTATCTTAATACCCGATTCGAGCAGCTCGCGAGCCTAATCGAGCTTTTTTATTTATAATATTTTTATTATTAATTTACTATTTTACCCTTAATATATATATACATACTTAAAAACCCTTAATTCGAGCTCGAGCTCGAGTATATAAACGAGCCTAATCGAGTCGAGCTCGAATAGTTCGATTTTATCTCGAGCCGAGCTCGAGTTTAAAAAATGATATTCGATCGAGCTCGAATCGAGCTTCGAGCTTCGAGTTTCGAATCGAGCTCGAGCTCGAGCTTTTCAGTATTCGAGCTCGGCTCGGCTCGATTACAGCCCTAGTGCTACCCAATGAAACAAAATCGTTTTCCCCACAATGAAAACCAAACTTATAAAGAGAGTAATCATAGTATCATACCAATGTCGTTGAATACTGCCAACTTAATACCTGACAAACAACAGTTAGTCAGTTAGTGCGTGGAATTTACTTGGGATTCCAACCTATAAAATTTTGGTTATTCATTTTATAAAACAAGGATCCAGTTAATTAATATTTATTAAAAATTATTTAATGAATTTGCTTAATCGATATTTATAGACACTAATTAAAAATTATTTATTTATCACTTCAGAAAAGTTTTTTGCATTTAATATTTTATTTTTGATGAATTCAAAAAAAAAGTTAATGCATTAATTATATTTTTCTTTTTATATATATTATTTTAACTCGTGTCTAATGACACTGGTTAATATTTTTTTATTTAACTATTATTTTAAAAAAATTTACATTTAATGCATTATATTTTTTGAATTAAAAAAAAATTATTTATTTTATTTTTTAAAATTATTATCTTAATCAATATAACTGATAGCAATTTTCATAAAACAACAACAGCATTTCATTTCTGATTTGAAAATTCTACTTTCCTTTTGCAATCTTAGACATTCCTAAAAAAAACATTTTTAGCATTAAAATTTTCTTTAATGGCATGGCTGCCATCTTTGTCCCTCGATATGATCATCGAAACAGACATCATTTTTATCATCTTATTTTATATGAGTAGAGATTCACTTACACTAGTGTAAAATTAAATTAATTAATTTTATAAATTTTTGTAACTTTTTATACAATTTATCTTTTAACTGTCATAACGGTTTTTTCGACCGCTAAGACGATTTTTATGAAAACAACAAAAAATGGAGTCGCCACCAATCTTTTTTGCTAGGTGTGATTAGCCACCTATTAAAACCGGTTTTAGTAAAATATTCTAAAATTAATTAAAACATTTTTGTAAAACCAATTTCGAAGTCCGCGCTTTGAACCAGAGTAAAAACAAAATTGGGTTCGGGAGTCGGTTACGTACGGGGAAGGATTAGCACCCCCGCAACGCCCGTTTAGAAAACGGTACCACTTGATCACGTGTTATCTTAAATCTCGGTTTAATGGATTTAACATCGGTATTTAAAACTAATTCTCTTTTCCTTTTATTTTATTTTATTTTATAAAAAAAACATGTTTATTATTTTTTGGATTTTCTTGAACTGTTTTTTATTTTTTTTAAAAATCGAAAGTGAACATAAATTTATTCTCGAAAATACTCATTAAATATTCCCGACACTCTCGGTGGTATTTAACGAGATCTTCTCACCTCAAGACATCTTAGGAATCACAACCGTGATATCCTTCGAATTCCGTCTGTAATAACCAATTTTCGTCCGGGTCGGATCCGAATCCGACCCGGATCAAGTGCGAACCGGGCCTGCTATTCAGCAGGCCCAATCTACAAGAAAAGCCCGATTTGGGCCAAACTCAGAAAAACCCAACCACTGGCCCAATTTTCGGACCCATTTCAACCAAACCCAAGCCCAAACCAATATCCTTCCCCCCTAAGTAACCCTGGCCGCCTCTCCCTGTTGCCGCCGCCAGCCACCCACCAGCCTGACATCCAGAACCAACCCGCCGCCACCGGACCCACCAGCCTGACATCCAGAACCTCCCCACCGCCACAACCCCCTATAAAAGGGGAGGTCCAATCGCCAAAAAAAGGGGAGGGAGGAGATCCAGATCAGAACCCCCCTTTCAGGAGACCACTCCTTTTTCAACAAAAACCCCAGATCTGGGGTCCGAAACCCTGATCTGGTTCCTTTCAGCAGATCCAAAAAAGCCCCACTCCTTCACCAAAAAGGCCGGATCCGGGGTCCGAAAGCCAGATTCAGACCCCTTCAATCGGCTTCCCCAAACCCTTCTTCAACACCCAAACCTGCAAAAACAAAAAAACCAACTTCCAGCAAACCCAAAAAAAAAAAAAAAAAAAAAAAGAAAGATCTACAAAATTTGGTGGGGATCCGGGCTAAACGGAGCCCGGATCCGTAACGAGGGGGTCAAAACCCCATCGGATCTGAAATTTGGAGTTCGCCGGCCACCGGCGAGCGGCGGCCGGCGACGGTGGATGGCGGCCGGCACGGCGGTCCGGCCGCCGGATTCTGGGCTGGGGATTCTCTGCTGAGAGGGAAGAGAGAAAGAAGGAGAAAAGAGAGAAAAAAAATTGAGAAGAAGTTAAAATAAACCAAAAAACAATTAGGAGATAATCGGAGAGATACACAATTTTAGATCATATATCAGTAGAGAGAAAAACAAAGGGGAGCAGATAAAAGAAATAAAAAATGAAAGCTTTTGTTCTTTAGAAAAAGAGGGCATGACAAGCTACAGGGAGAGAGCTAGATATTTGTTTTAAAAGAAAAAGAAATAAGAAAAGGTGGCGTGAAAGCTATACAGGGAGAAAAAGTTTTTGAAAAATATATATAGTAATAATGGGGTTTTGGTGAGAAAGCTACACAAGGAAAAGGGTTTTAAAAAAATAAAGAAAGAAAGAGGAGCTTGGGTGGGACATCAAAAGGTGGCATTTGACTATCATAATGTATGTATTGCTCACTTTCTTAGAATGAATGATGATGTTTTTCTCTTACTTTTGTTTTTTTTTTTAAAGAAGAAACATCATGATCAAAGTCATGGACACTTGATTATAGTTTTTTGATTTATTATTATATTAAATATTTATTATTATTATTTTTTACTTTATTTATTATTGGTATTTATTATATATATTTATTTATTTATTTATTAATTTATTACTATTGTTATTATTTCCATTTTATTTTATATTTAGTTTATTATTTTATTTAGTTTATTATTATTATTATTTATTATTATTATTATTATTATCATTTATTTATTTATTTTATTATATATTTATATATTTTTATGCCTATATTTGTATTTATTGTTATTGTTATTATTGTTATTATTATTATTATTGTTATTATTATTATTATTATAATATATTTTCATTTTATTAATATTTTGTTTTCCTATTTATTTCTTTCCATTATTATTATTATTTCTCTTTTCCTTTCTTTTTATATTCATTGTTGATTTTATTGTTATTGACATTTATTTATGTTATTATTTACTTTTATGCATTATTAAATAACTAAATAAATAAAAAATAAAAAAAGATTTTTTTATCTAGTTTCTTAACAAATAATTTTTTCGCGTATAAAATATGTCTTTTAAATTAATTTCGGCAAAGGAATTCTCTGAAAACGAACTCTTTCTCGAAATGGTTGGAATATCAATTGTTCCTTGAAATGTTTCGTGTAAACATGATTATCGAAACATTATCGAAATTATCGGAGTGGTTCGGGAATTATTTTTACATAAAGTAATCTCTTTTATCCCGAAATTAATTATAAAAAGATATTTTTATTAATTTTTCCGTAAACAAATTTTTATAAAAATAAAAAAATAATAATAAAATATTTCGAAATCGAATTATATCTCGGGGTGGTCGGAGTATCAATCATCCCACAAAACAATTCGAATAAAATTAGTTACCGAAACATTATCGAAAATATCGGAGTGATTCGGAAATTATTTTTACAAAGTAATTTCATTTACTTCAGAAATAATTATAAAAAAAACATTATCTCTCCTTCATTTTAAATATCCTTTTTAAATAAAGTATACTAAGGGAATTATTATTAAATATTAAAGTTAAAATCAGTTTTTTCAAGATTTAAGATAACACGTGATCAAATGGTACCGTTTTCTAAACGGGCGTTGCGGGGGTGCTAATCCTTCCCCGCACGTAACCGACTCCCGAACCCGATTCTGTTTTCTCTCTGGTTCAAAGCGCGGACTTCGAAATTGGTTTTACAAAATGTTTTAATTAATATTTTACTAAAACCGGTTTTAATAGGTGGCCAATCACACCTAGCAAAAAAAAGATTGGTGGCGACTCCATTTTTTGTTGTTTTCATAAAATAACGTCTTAGCGGTCAAAAAAACCGTTATGACAGCTTGGCGACTCCGCTGGGGACCCTTTGAGAGTCGAGCCACAAATTGATCATGTGTTATTTTAAAATATCGAATTAATCGACTTAACCGATATTTAATTTTAATACTCTTTATTTTCTTATTTTCTTTATTTTTATTTTGCTTGCAATTACATTCTGATATTTGTTAATTTTTTTTTTATTCATTTTTTTTATGTCGTTTATTTTTTTTTAATCGTGGAGTATTTAGACTAAAGAGTCGTAAACAAGTAGTCGAAGGTTTGTCTGTTCCTTCTTATACACGAGCTCGTGCATTTCATACATAAGCTCTATACCCGAGCTTTATCCCTTTAGGTGAAAGTAAAGTACCTACGCTCTCGTGAGGCAATAACCTCCGCATGGGCTAGCGAAACACTTTCGGAGTAATAAAGTACCTACGCTTTCGTGAGGTAATAACCTCCGCATAAGCCTGGAAAATATACTCCAACAAATTGAACCCGTTTAAATCGGGATGCCTTACTAGCCTTCACGGGTGACAGTAAGGAGCAATTTGGAGCCTTTTAGAACCTAACTCAACCTCATGTAGTGAACTTGAGTAGAGCCATATCGAATTTCCGATCGGATATCCTCGAAATTTGGAAGGAACATGGTGATCTTTCGCTATTTGTTTACACTCCGGACAAAAAAACTGTAAATCGGGTAATGATGAACGTACATCGTGCTACCCGCAATAAGTTTCATTTTTCGTTCCGAAAGCACCGTGATGCTTAAATAAGTTGATACTGTCGGAGCAAATGTTCGTTATTATTTTTTTTTTTTGAATTTGTAAATATGAAAATTCTTTCTTTTCGTACATCTCGTACATTTCATGCACTAATGCATTTGTAAATAAAGCATGTACATTTATAGTTGTATTTTTGATTTCACGTTGATAATAATCTCATTTGATAAACCGCATAAACACTTGTTGTCGATTAAATGAGAATTGCAAACCGGTAGTGTTGAATAAATACTCGGACATTTGTGCCATAATAAGACCCACTACCACAAAAGTTTTTGATAAAAATTGGTTTTTTTTTAAATAATATTTTTATTTTTACGAAAAAAAACTGTCAAAAAAAAAAACATTTTTCAAAACAAAAAAAAAAAACACAAATTCTGCGGATTGAATTTGGGGGCAAAGTTTGTGCAATGAAATTGTTGAATAATTAAGTTCAGTGCAAATCATGAATGGTTTTCTGTATATACTCATGCATTAATTTGTTTATTCTTTACATGCATCATATGGGCATCGTGTTACATTCACGGCATTCATAGCTCATGCATCATGAAACACATTTGGAGAATAAAAAAGGAAGTCGGTTTAGTTTTGCAAAGATTTCTCTTCCGAATCAGAGGTATAAGAATCACTGCATACCTCTATGACACAGGCTAGATCCGAAACACACAAAGAGATCCGAAACAAAAACAGAAAACCCCACAAGCCAGATCCAAATCCAAAAAAAAAAAAAAAAAAAAACGACCCCATCAACGAGGAAGATGCCAAATACACTTTCGGCGCATTATTACTCTTGACTTTTACGGTTGATTTTTCTTCTCTTTTTTTTGATTTTCTTCCTGAAATCACGCAAAAATCTTTTGTTAGGTTAACATTTTCTTCTGACAGGTCAGATACACTTTCGGCGACATTATTACTCTTGTCTGATTCACTACTCAGTCCTCTATATATTACACCATGTACTCATTCTCTTTCAGGCACTCAAAAAAAAATGGAAAGTACTTCGTCCCAACGCATTAAAAAAATTTGTGTCTTTGGAGGTGTTTATCCAGGGAAAAATAACATATTCGCTGATGAAGCCATAAGAGTTGGAGTAATACTTGCCCAACAAAAGATCCAGTTGATTTATGGAGGCGGTAGTACGGGTTTAATGGGAGCAGTCGCTACAGCAGCACATGCCGGAGGAAGTCCAGTTCTAGGAATCGTGCCAAAACTATTCACAGATTTTTGTGGACCTACCTTGGGTAAGGAAATACAAGTCTGGAGTATCCCTGAACGGATGACAATCATGTACCATTCTGCCGATGCATTCATTGCTTTACCAGGAGGTCTGGGTACATTGGAAGAAATAGCTTGCGTGGCTTCTTGGTCATCTTTGGTCACAAATAAGAAACCCATTGGTTTGCTTAATATTAATGGTTATTTTAATAATTTGCTTTCATATTTAGATAATGCTGTGGAAAATGGATTCATGTTTTCAGAGGCAAGGAGAACCATAATTTCTGCTACAACCATTGAAGATTTACTCAAAAAGCTCCAAGCTTATGAGTATTTATCTGCTACGGTTGTTTCGCAAACGCTCGGAAAAAGAAAAAGAGATATGGACGAGCAAGGAGTGGATTGCACTTTGTCTTTGTGACATTATCTAACATTTTGTTTGTTGTGTCTCAGTTATAATAAGTGATTAGCAACCTCTGCAGGGGGTAAGGGATGCTAATTTGTAAAAAAAAAAAAAAAAAAAAAAAAAAAAAAAAAAAAAAAATTTGTTGTGTTTTAAGCCATTTAGAAGTATTCATTCTGAACAAGGTTTGAGTAAGGGAGACTTGAGACATACCTTGTCAGTTTGATTTTAATCTTTTTATGTTTACTTGTTAATTTTTGTTTAGTATTTTAGGATTATTTAGGTTGCATGAGTTTGTTTTGTTTTGTTTTGAGTCTTAGTTGTTCCTATTCTTATGTTATTAGTTCTTTTCTCTTACACATGATTCTTTCATTTGGGTTAATCGACTTACATTGAGGACAATGTAAGAATTAAGTGTGGGGGGAATGATTTAGGATTTCTTTTATTTTTGTCTACTATTTTTTTTTATGAGTCTTTATTTTTATTTTTAGTGTGTTTTAGTTCCTTTTCAATACTATGATGAGATATGAATTGCATAAGTCTAAAACAGATTTATTAGTGAGAAGATTTTCATGAGAATTGAACTTGATATCAATCTTTTTATGAGCCAATGTTAATATGATATGTTAATTGAGAAAGAAGCATGTTTAGACTTAATCTGACTTGTATAATCATCCTTGTGAGTTTTTGAGCCTATAATGATTGACGCATTATACAAATCAATCTAATTTCTTTCTTGAGTGCTCTTATGATTACATGATTCTCTAGAACTTGCTTTAGACCTTGTTGAGACTATATTGATGCATGTGACAACATGAATATGATAGAGGCATTAGGATTATAACCAGAGCCAAACAGCCATCCATTATTAATGTTCTAAGAGAACATCCCCACTAGTGAGCCAATTTGAGCCTACATTAAATATGCTGTTTTATTGGTAACCACAACTTACACCTAGCCTAAATATACTTATATCCTTACCCTTGTTCTAAAGATGGATTATATATTTTGAGACATATTGCAAAAAACAAGGGATATTTTTAGTTGAAAATTTGGGTTAGAAACAAAAGATAAGTGTGGGGGAAGAAAAGAAAAGAAAAAGTCAAGAGAAAAAGAAAGGGATCATTGTCAAATACATTCCCATATTAAAAAAAAAAAAAAAAAATCTTCTCTTGAACTTCTAGTTAAAGTAAAGAAAAAGATGTTACAATGTTGGTTAGAATGAAGCAAAGGCTCAACATGAATATTTAGCCTATGTGACTATATATTTGTAAAGAATATGAGAAGTTTCTTTGTATGATCTTATTATGTCTCTAAACTTTATGAACTCTTTGGAACCTTTGTGATATCTTTATCCTTTTGTTCTTCAACCACATTACAAACCCCTTGGCCCTATTACAACCTTGATTAAAGACCTCTTGATTTATGAAGTTGCATGATCTCTTAGTGGAGAATAGGTGGACAAGCAAGCATATGGTAGAACTATTTTCATGAGATTGATTGAGTGTAAACACTTTACCATTACTTTAAAGAATGAAAATCATGAGAGTATCCCATGTGAGAGGTTGAGATTAAGTTGAATATGCACTATTTTGATTGAAATATGTTATGTTAATATTGGCTTAACTCAAACAATTTACATTCAAGCATGATTTTTTTGTGAAATTCTTTAAGCTATTGATTAGTTTATAAGACTTGTTCAAAGATTGTCTCTAATTTGTATTGAAAGGATTTTGAGTAAATATATTTAGTATATGTAGTTTATTTATATTTTAGTTTTTCAATGTTTGTGGGTATCGTTCTAGTAAACCCTCACGAGACTAAACTCGTCCACTAGGGACACCTAGAGGTTTAAAGGCTTGTGTCACATGCTAAGTGCCACCGTGATTTCCTACGAAAGTGGATTAGATTAGATTTTCTTATTTTATTTTTCTTTTGTTTTGCTAGGGACTAGCAACAATCTAAGTGTAGGGTTTGATAACTCGTATAATTATATAGTTTTTAGTTATGTTTTATTATTGTTGTGTCAAATACGAGTTATTATTAATTTGAAAAAAAATCAAAAAAAGAAAAAAAAGAAAAAAAAAGAAAAATGAGTGTGACATCATGCATTTATGAAATTCAAGATGGTTTCAAGAAAGAAAAAACCTTTTCATTATTTTCCTCTAAGGAATGACTTTTCGATTTACGTGCTTGTGTTCGAGATGAAAAATGGCCATCTTTCATCATCCTTTCACAAAATAGAAAATATCCTTTTGCTACCCCTTTTGAGCCTAATGAATACTTTCGTTCTTTCAACCCCGATCAAGGATCACCCTCCACTCTAGGAGGCAAATGCGGGGAAGGATCTCTTCGAAGGTCACAAATAGTGAAGTCTTGGTTCAAAGACGAAAAAAAATACCGTGAATCAAAGAGAAATCTGAGCTTCCAAACAACTACGGGCTCACCTGGTCAAAATAGAGATGCAAAAAAAAAAAAAAAAAGGAGATAAAAAGAAAGATGAAAGCAAAAACAGAAAAGGAAGAAAAGAACGGATGAAAATCATCGAATAAAGAGAAAAGCTCAGAAAAGACAAGTGTTTCGAAGAGAATCCTCCTCATGAAATGATCCTTGATTTGATCACCTTAAACACATGTTTGGGCCTATCTATCTTTCTTTCAGTACCTCGAACCTCGGCCTACATTACGTACCTGGAAAAGACCATTTCGATCGAGCATGGTCATTTAAATTGATGAGTCTATTCTTAGAGAAATGCATGAGACTTCGGTCTCCTTTCTGGTTAAAAATCTTTTTGGATAAGTTTTGATTTCTTGAATGCATGGTGAAACATTTAATGAAAAAATGAAAAAAATGAAAAGAATGAGACTCTAGGGTGAAAACCCGACATGGGCAGTCTAGAGTAAACTGGGAGAATTTCGGTGTTGCTTATGGTATTGTCGAAGCCATAACAAAAGAAGAGGTCATTTTTGAAGAAATTAAGGAACATATGAGAATTCCAAAATATCCCAAAACTGTCAACGCTCGTTTGGAGGTTTGACTTTAAAAGCTGAGACCGTTTTCCTTTCCAGAATCAATTCTCCAGTTTGAATATCCCAGCTAGTCTTGACGTTTGTCAAAATGCCATAATTTGGAAACTAAAAGAAGGTTGAATTTGTTTGAATCCAAAAAATCATGTTCTATAAAATCTGTTCCATTTGTGAGTCTAGAAAGGATATACACTTTTCCTGTTGTGAAGTCTCCTTGGATCAACCAAAATCTTGTGGTACCAAGCCTTCCGACTCAATTTGAAAAATCTGAATTGACACTCAGAAAAACTTCTAACAGTGATCATCAATCTTCAAGAGATTTGGATATCACAATATCAGACGATGACATTTTCAGCTCAAAAGTTTTCAGTAAATAAGCAAACATTTTTCAAAAAAGAAGCAAGCAAAAGCAGATAAATGAAAATATTTTTGGAAGAAACCATTTCCGATGTTGGCATAAGACGAAGGTTCTTCTGGCCCAGAGGTATGGAACTATTGAGATAGAAGAAATGAACACTCGGATTCCAGTTGATCTTGAAAAACTATCGGGGCAAAGGGATAGTTCCAAAGTGAAGAATAGGGTTGATCTCTTACGAGGCACGAGCGTTTCAGGATACACTCTGTCTCGGAGAGGAAAAACAATTTGAAAAAGCTAAACCAAGACAAAAAAAAATGGGAGCATTCGCATCATTCATGAACATTCGCATATTTATTAAGTTTTGCATCTGCATCGTGTCGTGAAATTTGTACATTGTTCGTGGGTACTTGAACATGCATCATCAGGGGCATATGCATTGACATCGCATGACATTTACATTTCATGCATGACATTGACTATCTGAAATTTTGACATTTGAATTCGAACATTCAGTGAGATTTTCTTCCAAGATATGATCTTCAGGTATGATCACCAAGAGCAATTTATTTTCAAAGTTGTGGAGCCTCTGATGAGAGGAGCAATTTATCACCAAAGTTGTGGAGCCTCTGATGAGAGGAGCAATTTATTTTCAAAGTTTTGGAGCCTCTGATGAGAGGAGCACTTTATTTTCAAAGTTGTGAAGCCTCTGATGAGAGGAGCAGTTTATTTTCAAAGTTGTGGAGCCTCTGATGAGAGGAGCAATTTATTTTCAAAGTTGTGGAGCCTCTGATGAGAGGAGCAATTTATTTTCGAAGTTGTGGAGCCTCTGATGAGAGGAGCAATTTATTTTCAAAGTTGTGGAGCCTCTGATTAGAGGAGCAATTTATTTTTCAAAGTGATAGAAAATTAGAAAAAAGACCTCCGGGCACCTGTTCTAAGACCTCCGGGCACCACTTTTAAATCCTTCCGGCACAGCGAAAAAAAAAAAAGGAAAATTAGAAAGAAACCTCCGGGTTACGATCTTCAAGACCTCCGAGCACCTCAAAAATCACGGATAAGACCTCCGGGCACCATTCTCAAAGAAAAGTCATGTTTTCAAGACCTTCGGGCACTATTCTCAAAAATCCATGGATAAGACCTCCGGGCGCCATTTTCAATGAAAATATATTTTTAAAGACCTCCGGGCACCTGTTTCAAGACCTCCGAACATTATCCTCAAAAATCATGTTTTCAAGACCTCCGGGCACCTTTCTAAAAATCATTGATAAAGACCGTTGGGCATCTTTCTAAAAAATCAAGAATATGACCTCCAGGCACCACTTTCAAAGAAGTAACATTTTTAGACCTCCAAATATCTGCTTTCAAAAACCTCCGGGTAACATCTTTCAAAATGACATTTTTCAAAACCTCCGGGTACCATTTTCAATTCTTGCAAAGTCAAACTCGTTACTTTAAGAAAGGTCGAGCCTCAGTATGATTAGTCAAGTGGCGATATCTGAAGAATCTGACAAGGAATTTCAAAACTGAACGAGAAAGAGATGGGATATCCAGAATTAGTCTTCACTTTCGTAAGACTAAGGTAGTAAGTGAGGTGATGATCTAAGTGGTGTTCAAGCTCATTGTCAAAAAAAATTCGAAGTTCATTTTTAAATTTTCAAAGTCGTGGAGCCTCTGATGAGAGGAGCAATTTAATTTATTTTCAAGTGATAGAGCCTCTGATTAGAGGAGCAATTTATTTTTCAAAGTTGTAGAGCCTCTGATTAGAGGAGCAATTTATTTTTCAAAGTTGTGGAGCCTCTGATGAGAGGAGCAATTTAAATTTCAAAGTTGTCGAGCCTCTGATTAGAGGAGCAATTTATTTTCCAAGTCATGAAGCCTCTGATGAGAGGAGCAATTTAAATTTCAAAGTTGTGGAGCCTCTGATTAGAGGAGCAATTTATTTTCAAAGTTGTGGAGCCTCTGATTAGAGGAGCAATAGGAGTAATTTATTTTTCTAAGTGATAGAGCCTCTGATGAGAGGAGCAATTTAAATTTCAAAGTTGTAGAGCCTCTGATGAGAGGAGCAATTTATTTTTCAAAGTTGTAGAGCCTCTGATGAGAGGAGCAATTTAAATTTCAAAGTTGTCGAGCCTCTGATTAGAGGAGCAATTTATTTTCCAAGTCATGAAGCCTCTGATGAGAGGAGCAATTTAAATTTTAAAGTTGTGGAGCCTCTGATTAGAGGAGCAATTTATTTTCAAAGTTGTGGAGCCTCTGATTAGAGGAGCAATAGGAGTAATTTATTTTTCTAAGTGATAGAGCCTCTGATGAGAGGAGCAATTTAAATTTCAAAGTTGTAGAGCCTCTGATGAGAGGAGCAATTTATTTTTCAAAGTTGTAGAGCCTCTGATGAGAGAAGCAATTTATTTTTCAAAGTTGTAGAGCCTCTGATTAGAGGAGCAATTTATTTTCAAAGTTGTGGAGCCTCTGATGAGAGGAGCAATTTGTTTTCAAAGTCGTAGAGCCTCTGATTAGAGGAGCAGTTTATTTTTCCAAGTGATAGAGCCTCTGATTAGAGGAGCAATTTATTTTCCAAGTGATAGAGCCTCTGATTAGAGGAGCAGTTTATTTTTCCAAGTGATAGAGCCTCTGATTAGAGGAGCAATTTATTTTTCCAAGTGATAGAGCCTCTGATGAGAGGAGCAATTTATCTTTCCAACTGCTAGAGCCTCTGATTAGAGGAGCAATTTATTTTCCAAATCATAAGAGCATCGCTAAAAATAGATCTCTACAACCGGACAAAATTGGTTATATCGTCTTTGCCCTATTCCTGATTCTCAGCAATGTGCAAAGAGGGGCAGCTGTAATAACCAATTTTCGTCCGGGTCGGATCCGAATCCGACCCGGATCAAGTGCGAACCGGGCCTGCTATTCAGCAGGCCCAATCTACAAGAAAAGCCCGATTTGGGCCAAACTCAGAAAAACCCAACCACTGGCCCAATTTTCGGACCCATTTCAACCAAACCCAAGCCCAAACCAATATCCTTCCCCCCTAAGTAACCCTAACCGCCTCTCCCTGTTGCCGCCGCCAGCCACCCACCAGCCTGATATCCAGAACCAACCCGCCGCCACCGGACCCACCAGCCTGACATCCAGAACCTCCCCACCGCCACAACCCCCTATAAAAGGGGAGGTCCAATCGCCAAAAAAAGGGGAGGGAGGAGATCCAGATCAGAACCCCCCTTTCAGGAGACCACTCCTTTTTCAACAAAAACCCCAGATCTGGGGTCCGAAACCCTGATCTGGTTCCTTTCAGCAGATCCAAAAAAGCCCCCCTCCTTCACCAAAAAGGCCGGATCCGGGGTCCGAAAGCCAGATTCAGACCCCTTCAATCGGCTTCCCCAAACCCTTCTTCAACACCCAAACCTGCAAAAACAAAAAAACCAACTTCCAGCAAACCCAAAAAAAAAAAAAAAAAAAAAAGAAAGATCTACAAAATTTGGTGGGGATCCGGGCTAAACGGAGCCCGGATCCGTAACGAGGGGGTCAAAACCCCATCGGATCTGAAATTTGGAGTTCGCCGGCCACCGGCGAGCGGCGGCCGGCGACGGTGGATGGCGGCCGGCACGGCGGTCCGGCCGCCGGAATCTGGGCTGGGGATTCTCTGCTGAGAGGGAAGAGAGAAAGAAGGAGAAAAGAGAGAAAAAAAAATGAGAAGAAGTTAAAATAAACCAAAAAACAATTAGGAGATAATCGGAGAGATACACAATTTTAGATCATATATCAGTAGAGAGAAAAACAAAGGGGAGCAGATAAAAGAAATAAAAAATGAAAGCTTTTGTTCTTTAGAAAAAGAGGGCATGACAAGCTACAGGGAGAGAGCTAGATATTTGTTTTAAAAGAAAAAGAAATAAGAAAAGGTGGCGTGAAAGCTATACAGGGAGAAAAAGTTTTTGAAAAATATATATAGTAATAATGGGGTTTTGGTGAGAAAGCTACACAAGGAAAAGGGTTTTAAAAAAATAAAGAAAGAAAGAGGAGCTTGGGTGGGACATCAAAAGGTGGCATTTGACTATCATAATGTATGTATTGCTCACTTTCTTAGAATGAATGATGATGTTTTTCTCTTACTTTTGTTTTTTTTTTAAAGAAGAAACATCATGATCAAAGTCATGGACACTTGATTATAGTTATTTGATTTATTATTATATTAAATATTTATTATTATTATTTTTTACTTTATTTATTATTGGTATTTATTATATATATATATTTATTTATTAATTTATTACTATTGTTATTATTTCCATTTTATTTTATATTTAGTTTATTATTTTATTTAGTTTATTATTATTATTATTTATTATTATTATTATTATTATCATTTATTTATTTATTTATTTTATTATATATTTATATATTTTTATGCCTATATTTGTATTTATTGTTATTGTTATTATTCTTATTATTATTATTATTGTTATTATTATTATTATAATATATTTTCATTTTATTAATATTTTGTTTTCCTATTTATTTCTTTCCATTATTATTATTATTTCTCTTTTCCTTTCTTTTTATATTCATTGTTGATTTTATTGTTATTGACATTTATTTATGTTATTATTTACTTTTATGCATTATTAAATAACTAAATAAATAAAAAATAAAAAAAGATTTTTTTATCTAGTTTCTTAACAAATAATTTTTTCGCGTATAAAATATGTCTTTTAAATTAATTTCGGCAAAGGAATTCTCTGAAAACGAACTCTTTCTCGAAATGGTTGGAATATCAATTGTTCCTTGAAATGTTTCGTGTAAACATGATTATCGAAACATTATCGAAATTATCGGAGTGGTTCGGGAATTATTTTTACATAAAGTAATCTCTTTTATCCCGAAATTAATTATAAAAAGATATTTTTATTAATTTTTCCGTAAACAAATTTTTATAAAAATAATAAAATAATAATAAAATATTTCGAAATCGAATTATATCTCGGGGTGGTCGGAGTATCAATCATCCCACAAAACAATTCGAATAAAATTAGTTACCGAAACATTATCGAAAATATCGGAGTGATTCGGAAATTATTTTTACAAAGTAATTTCATTTACTTTAGAAATAATTATAAAAAAAACATTATCTCTCCTTCATTTTAAATATCCTTTTTAAATAAAGTATACTAAGGGAATTATTATTAAATATTAAAGTTAAAATCAGTTTTTTCAAGATTTAAGATAACACGTGATCAAATGGTACCGTTTTCTAAACGGGCGTTGCGGGGGTGCTAATCCTTCCCCGCACGTAACCGACTCCCGAACCCGATTCTGTTTTCTCTCTGGTTCAAAGCGCGGACTTCGAAATTGGTTTTACAAAATGTTTTAATTAATATTTTACTAAAACCGGTTTTAATAGGTGGCCAATCACACCTAGCAAAAAAAAGATTGGTGGCGACTCCATTTTTTGTTGTTTTCATAAAATAACGTCTTAGCGGTCAAAAAAACCGTTATGACACCGTCGTCGGCAATTTACATCCATTTTTTTTATTCAAATGCGTATGATGCGAATATTTAAATATCGGATACATACGGCTTAACATATAACTATAAAATTAAACATGCGAATCGTAATATTAAAAACACGAGCATGGCAAAATATCGAGCGCAATAAACATTCGCTCTTTATTCATTTTTTTTCTATTTTGATTATTTCCATTTTTTTTAAAACGAAAACGAATTTTTATATCGAGCTTGTCGTTAAATACTACCACCACTCGTGATGATATTTAACGAAATTCTCGCACCTCAAGATATCTTAGGAATCACTACCGTGACGTCCTTCGAATTCCGTCGTCGGTTATTCACATTTATTAAGAAATCTTTTTTTTTTTTGAAAGTTAAAATTCTTTTAATAAATTTTTTAAAACCGAAACCGAATGATAAAAAATACGTCGAATACTGAGCAAAAATAAATAAACAAAAATAGTAATAAATAAAGAAATTAAAATCATACCAAAAATATCGAGAATCCGAAAAATTAAAATGACGGACTTGATCTCCGTAAAACCACCTGAAAAATTTCGACGATCCGAAAATTAGATTGCCGAACTTGATCTTCGAAAAATCACCTGAAAAACATCAAAAATAAAATAAAAAAAAACTTCAAAAACGATCATCGTGAATTTTTCTTTAATTTTGTATTATATTTTTTTCTTTTTCTTTTTTTTTTTGATTTTTGTATATTTTATTTTAACTTAATTTTTAATTTTTCTCTTTTTTTTCTTTTTTTTTTTATATTTTTATACTATTATTTTTTTTTTTTAAATTATTATTTTTATTTTTTCTCTTTTTTCCTTTCTTTCTTTTCTTTTTTTTCTTTTTTTTTCTTTCTTTTTTTCTTTTTTTTTCTGGCCCAAAACCAAGCCTGTTGGGCCAGGTCCGGCCCTGGCCTGCTGAGCCAGACCTGGTTCTGGCCTGGCCTGCTGGGCCAGGCCTGGCCCAAATTTCTTTTTTTTTCTTTTTTTTTTTTGCCTGAGGGGGGATCCGCGCGGACCCCGGGTCGGATCCGGGTCTAGGCGCGGATCCTCCCCGCCTTAAACGGCGCCGTTTGGGCGCCACAAAAACGGCGCCGTTTCGGCGCCTTTCTCTTTTTTTTTTGGGGGGGACCCGGGTCAAGCGCGCGGATCCCGGGTCGACCCGCGGGTCCAAGCGCGGACCCTGAGCCAAACGGCGTCGTTTTGACGCCGAGGGTTTTTTTTAAAATAAGCGGGTGACCCGCGCGGACCCCGGGTCGACCCGCGGGTCCACGCGCGGGTCACCTCGACCCGCTCCATTAAACGGTGCCGTTTCGGCACCGTATAAATAGCCCCCCAAACCCCATTTTTTTCATTTTCTTTTTTTTTTCTCCTTTCTCTCTCTTCTCTTTTCTCTCTCACTTCCTCTGCTCAGCCACCCCAAACCCAGATTACGGCGGTCGAAGCACCGTGCCTGCCGCCGTCACCGACCGCCGACCGCCGACCGCCGCTCGCCGGCGGCCGGTGGACTCCTAAATTACTGATCCGAGGGGGTTTCGACCCCCTCGTCACGGATCCGGGCTCCGTTTTGCCTGGATCTTCCCAGAAATACCTAGATCTAGGTTGAAAACCAAACTTTTTTTTTTTTTGGTTGTGGTTTTTTTTTTTGCAGGTTTGTGGACTTGGTTTCGGAAGAGGGGGGGCTCGGATCTGGAGGGTCTTTTGGGAGGGGTCCGATCTGGATCCCCTCCTCTGTGGAGGATCGGACTCTCCTCTGTCTGAGCCCCTCCCGGTTTTTTGGTAAAAGAGGCGGCTGGGACTGGGGAGGGTGGCTGATGGCAGGGGATAGGGTTTTTCTGGGTTTGGGGAAATAGGCCTAGGGTCTGGTTTGGGTTTTGGCTGATTGGGCTTTTCTGGGTTTGGGCCCAAATCGGGTTGGGTTTGTAGATTGGGCCTGCTGAATAGCAGGCCCGGTTCGCACTTGGTCCGGGTCGGATTCGGCTCCGACCCGGACGAAAATTGGTTATTACATTAACAAATCGACCTTTGGATTTAACAATAGAGTACTCGTCGTGCACGTAAAGTTTCAAATCGATCCGATAATTCTATCATAACGATCGAAAATATTATCTTTTTTAATAAATATTTAACGGTTGAAAGTTTTTTATATCGAACAAATACTTAAACCTTTTTAATTCACTCGAAAATCGACGTGCATGATCTACGTAAATAGTACATGAAATACAATAATCGAATTAAATAAATATAAATTATATAAAAATTATAAAAATATATAAAACTAATTTAATTTTACATTAATATAAATAAATTTCTCATATATGTATGATTTTAGAAAGTATTCATATACCCTTTAATAATTATCTTGATGTATCTCTTTTCTCCAAGCTTCCATGTGTTCTACTTTTTATCCCTTTTTTATCTTCAATTTGGCTTGTTTCAACATTAATAATTGCTATCATATTTAAGGAAAGAAAAAAAAAGGTAAGATTAAGCTTGGATTTTGTGATAATTAGATAACTCCTTTTACTTTTTCTTTTGGTCTTTTCCTTTTTTCCTTTCCTAAGGTATATCCTTCAAAACCATTTCCAACTACAGCCGTTGATGATTTGATGTTGCTGGGTCCCTTTCCTAATAAAGTCCACGTCAGCATGGTGCCTTCCACGTGGCTAGAACCAATGCTGCAATTAAAAAGCTATGGGAAGATCAAATGGGAAATTAAGAACTACCTTTTTTCTTTTTAATTTTTACATCAAATTGAGTCATTACTTTTTTAGTGAAGATTATAATGTTAAAACTATGATTTGATACCATCTTTGCCACAAAGTAAAGCTTTCTTCTAAGTCTCATACGTGGTTGTAATCTTTTTTTACAACTACAAGATTATCTTAATTATTATTAAAGTGATTTAATTGGGAAGAATATTTCTGATTTCTGTCCATATCTCAACTGTATCCTTTAGACCCACATTCCATCCTTCAAAAGAAGATGAAGAAATATTAGATAAGCTCAATCACCTATTAGCTCTATACTCAGGTCAGGTTTTGTTTGAGTTTAATTTAGGGATAGCAAAATCTGACCTGCATTATAGATTTCGCAATGATTCATCCCAAATTGATGAATTTAAAAAATAAAAAAAAAAAAGGAAATGTTAATCAGTATCTATAGGCACTAGTTAAGATTATATAAAAAGAAAAATATAATTAATACATTTTTTTTTTAATTTAGTAAAAGTCATGTATTAAATGCAAAAAACTTTCCTGAAATGGTAAATAAATAATCCTTAACCAGTGCTCCATTCCGTCCAGTCTCACCTATAAAATTATCATTTTATCCTTCTATATTTTATACTTATATACATATATATATTATATGTAAAAGTTAAAATTTGTAGTAATTGATCTTGCTTAAAGTGAGTTAAATAAATTTATTGTTAATGATTTATTTAAAAAAGTGGTAATCATAATTAAATTATAATATTATTATTTAAAAATTTTAAAAATTAAATAGAGATAAGACGAAGCAAGCGGAGCGATTATGAATATGACCAACATTTATGGAGGCAAAAGTGATATTAATATTTTAACATCTCAAATGGAGTGAGACGGATATTGCAATATATGTCCTCGCTCCGCTCCATTATCATTTCTAACTTAATTCCTTTCTTGAATGATTCTAAAGGCTAATTTCCTTACGTTAATTTGCTATGTTTAGAATTTTATGCTTCAAGTGCTCTCCACAAAAAATCAAATCTTAATTGATAAAAAAATTGGAACTCTTCTCTTTTTTGTGTCCCAATGAATAAAAATCCTTTACTCCAATTTTCCTACCCTTATCCTAACTCGTGCCCCTACTCTCGTAATGAGTCATGCTTTCATTTTTTTCGGTGTCACTTTATTCCTCGTTTGTTTTCTAATTTTTTAACAAGGGCTACGAAATACAAATACGACCGATCGGTATTTTACCGGTGATCGAATATGTGAATTCCACGACACCATCTCTTTTATTTTGCATCGTCTTTGTATCCGTATTTTTTATTTTAAGCGAAATTGGTTTTTTATTAGATAAAAAATCGAGTCAAATATTAAAAATGAACAGGTACGAAGATAACAAAAATAATAAACGCGCGGCTCGTTACAAGAGTGGGAATATGAATAAGGGCATAGAAATGAAGATAGAGGATTTGGATTCTGTCCGAATTAGTTCTTTCATTAATTTGCAATATTCTCTTTGAAAAATACATGATGAACATGCCAATACAAAATAGATAGTGTAGCGAAGCCAGCTCTGCAAATCTTTTCAAGTCCTCTCGCCCCTTCCAAATTAACTTTAACTAACAACAAAAATAATGAAAGCCTCTTCCTATACGCGGGCAGTGGGGAGAGCCAGCGGCGCCCCACATGGGGGAAGAGATGCCATGGTCCATTCTTTTTCAACGATTAGGTATTAATTTCACATATGATTGCCAAAGATCACCAACATTTTTGCAATGAATAAAAAACCAACCGGATTATTCAATTAAAAAATAAACTAAATATTAAATATGTGATTTTGATATTAAATAAGTATTAAATATAGTAATTAATTAGTTAATAAATATATGTATCTGTCTTAATGGTATGGTTTTTAATATATGATTAAGAGATTAAAGGTTCAAATCTCAGCGCTTATAAAATTAATTTTAATAAAAAAAATGTTTTTTGCCGGTTGAATCGGTTTTCTACCGGTTCATTGTATACTCGGTACTTTGGTACGTCGTAGATCGGACAGACTATCAATTTTCGGTTGAACCGATCTGACTGATTGATCTAATCCGATTTTTTCAACACAGCATTTTTGTCGGTACTGGATCCAACTTACTAGCCTTAGTTACACTTAAGAGTTAATAGAAAAATGCGAATCCACATTATTATTGAAAGTGGTTAGAATAACCTTATAATGGCTAGCTAGGGTTCTTCTTCTTTGATCAACTAAGTTTTTTTCAAAACTTCCTATCATGCAAAGCTTTAAGAATTTTCAAGTACCATCCACCAACCTCATTTGGTGAGGGAGGAGAGTAGAATATGGAACTTTTGAAGAAAAAATGAAAATGAAAGAATCAAATAAGAACGTGAAGTGTCTAGAGAGTTGAGTGTAAACACCCTTACAAAGTGGAAATAAAATCTTTGCTTTAATAAGCATTAATTCCTACTTCCTAGTTCCTAGTAAGTTCTTTTTTTTCTTTTCTTTAAATAAGTACTAACCCAATTGTTTACAGCATCTGTGATTCTTCTGACGTTGGTTTATTCTTTTTGATCATTCACCATAGTTTTTGTCTACAATACTCCAATTGAGTTGACTAAATTCTCTTTTGGCCATAATTTTTTAGTCAAATGATGCCAAATATAAACATGGAGCATAACTCAACTGGTTCATGCAGTCACCTTTAAAAGGTAGCATTCAATAAATTCGAGATTTGAATTTCAGCATCTGTATCTCCTTTTCCTATCTCAACACTGCGACCTCCTTTATACCAAAAAAATGATGCCAAATATTTTTCAAAGCTCCAATTTTCTTTTCCATGTTACTAACCCAATTTTAATCTCAAGATATTCATCAAGTTTTTGAGTTAGAAACTGGAGAAATTATCCTATACACTAACAATGGCGTGCGAACAATTTGTATTTAAAATATATTGATAGAAGAATTTTGATATATTTTATTTTTCATTAATATTACTGTTTTTATGTGGTGGAAGTTGAAAGATGTGAGAAAGATAGCCCTAAACAATACCATAATATCTCACAACAAATCACAATTTGCACGCTTTTGGTTATACTTATTAGTTTTGATGCCTGAAATAAGCAATTCCCACGTCAAATCCGCGTGCTTTAAAGCTTTTAAGATCAAAATATTCAAAGCTCGCATGGCTTAGATAGAGAAAGATTTGAAAAAGATTAGGAAGGTACTTCAAGATTTGTCACATTGGAAGAAACTTTTTCTTTAACCATAAATAAATTACATAATAATAATAATTAATTAAATGGGTGAAAATAACTCGTACAGTTTTATTATATCTAGATTATATATGCAAGTGGACTCGGGAGGGGGTGAAAACGATAATATAATAGTCAATGGATTTTTCTACTTGAAAATTATGAGGCATGCACTTGGGGAAATTGGACCCTTAATTGATCGATCTTGATAAGGAAATACTTTGATCGAAAATATTGGGGCATCGCATTTTCGCATATAGTGGCACAAAATCTGGCTGATGGGATCTTTAACGGTTCTAAGCTCCTCATAATCTATCCCTAAAGCATATAGATTCGTAATGAGTAGGTCAAGAATTTCACTTTCCCAACCCAACAAAGCTATTGGCCAAGCATGTGGGTAAAGGACCCTTCTGCCTTACATAGACACAAGGACCTTCGTTGGCCCCTTTCTTAGGCATGTCTTAATTTTGTGAAAACATATATATTTTAGTTAAAAACTGAATAATACGAACCATTGATGTAGGGAATTCGGATATGAAAGACCGGACCCTGTCTGTCTGTCTGTTTGTCTGTCAGTCTAAATGTCTGTTATCACGTCAGTAAATGGAATGGTCTACTTCAACCAAAAAAAGTGTGCTTGAAACTAACAGCCTGGAATTTAAATGGGTTAATATGAAAAACATGCTCCAATAAATATTTATGTTTAAATAGTCATTTATGTTAGAATCATTCATTAAAAGGAAATGAAAAAATATGAAATTGTTATTAAAGAAATGATAAAGACAAAAACATCTTTAATGAGATTTTGATATCTCTAACATTTCTCTTTTCATTAAGAAAATATTATTTTTTTTTAAATTTAATTAAAAATAAATTTAAAAAATAAAATATATAAATATTTATTTTTTTTAAAATTTTAAAATTTTAAAATTTTAAAAAATAAAAAATAAAAAAATATTATTTTAGAAATATTATTTTTTTATTATTTAATTAAAAAACTAAATTAAAAAATAAAATTTTTTAAATATTTATTTTTTAAAATTAAAAAATATATTTTCAAAAAGTATTATTTTTAATTAAAAAATAAAAGGAAAAGGGAGAAGATTTTTTATCTAAGGGATTTATGTTAGGGTATTTTAGTCTTTATCATTTCTTTAATAACAATTTCATACTTTCTATTTCCTTTTAATAAATAATTTTAGCATATATCATCATTTAAGAATAAACATTCTATGGAGGGCATGTTTTTCATATTAACCCAATTCAAATTGAGGTCCAGATGTGATTTCGGTCGCGTCGTAATTATCACGGTTACAGACGTAATGAATATTATCGCGATCAATTACGATAAATATCAACCGTGAATATCGATAACGGAGAAAGCCGAAACCACTAAATAGCGGCCGTAGCGTCGCGTTGCGGCCGCTATTTAAATTCCTGCTAACAGCGTCTCTCTTTGAAAAATTGGGGGTGATCATAGGGGTGTAATCGAGCCGAGTCGAGTTTAAGGAGTAAGAAATTCGAGTTCAAACTCGATCTGCAATTCGAGATTCGAAGTTCGGCTCGAATTCCATCGAGTTTTACTTTTAAAGATAGAGCTCAATTCGAGATAAAAATCGAACTATTCGAGCTCGCTCGATTAGACCTAGTAAAACATGAATTTGATTCTCATGCTCGACTTCAAACTCGATTATTTGTACTCTAGCTCAAGTTTGAATTGAGATTTTTGAATACTAATTAAAAATAAAAAGCTCGATTAGGCTCGCGAGCTACTCGAGTCAAGCATTAGGATACTTGAATTCGGCTCGCTCGATAACTCGAGCTGCTCGAGCTCAATTTGACAATGACCAAGCCGAATTCGAGTTTTCTTGAGCCGAACCCGAGTAGCTTGCAAGTACAAGTGTCTCGTTTACACTCCTAAGTGAGCATGGGTCGATTAAATTGATTAAATCGATCGAAATTGATTTTAATCGATTTATTCAATTTGGTTTAGTCAGTTTTAATAAAATTCGGTTAAGTAAATCATTTTAAATAGATTTATTTGATCGATTTGTAATTTTTTATTTTTTAAATCAAATCAGTCAATGAAACCAACACCTAATTAAAAATATGTATTTTTATTTATATTAATCATACCCAATCCAATTATCTTACCCAACCCATAACAATATATATTACCCAATTTCATAAGCCCAAAACAAAACCCAAATCGACATAATCGATCAAACCGATTAATTTTTGTTCGATTATTTCGATTTCTTATATAAAGTTCGACTGATTTTTCAAGTTCAATCGGCTTATTCGATTTTTAAAATTTCAGAACTGAATCGATCCAACGTTCACTCCTATGAAAAACAATGTCAGATTTTATTTTTTTTTTCAATTGAGCGACAAATATGTGGGATTTTGGTGAATGTATGTAGTACTCTTCCTATTCTTATTCTTTTAACAGAACTTATCATCTTCATATAAATCATGGTATCAGCTAACTTATTTATAAAGTTTGTAGATAAAATTACGAAAACATTTATTTGAATATAAATTAAAAAATAAAATATATTTAAGTACATTAAGAATATAAAAATTTATTTAAAAATAAAATAATTTAAAAGCTTTTTTAATATTTTAACCTGGTAAAAATGTATAAAAATGATATAAAGATTCATCCAGACAAACTATGCCAACATTAATAAAAAAAAGGGAAAATAACCCAAAATTAAAAATTAAATGATCTATATATAATGACAAGTATCTTTTTTGTAAATATAGAGATCTTTGAATTATAAATAGAAGGTTCCCTTATAAATCAAAACTCTATCTCCATTTTTGTAATAATAAAAAAAAAAAAACTCTATCTCCATTTTCAATTTTTGAATTTAAAGTTAAAGTTAAAAATTTCAAGTTCTACACTATTGAAGCATCCTTTTGAAAACAACTTATAGATAATGGATGCATGACAATTGATGAATAAAACTTTTGAAAAAAACTTCTAAATCTTTATATATTAAGACTTTCATGGAATTAAAGGAAATTAATTATATAAGAACTTGATCAGCAACCTGGTAATCAGGGTCTGGAAAATTAATTGCACCTTACTCCACTTTTGAAAAACTCTTGACAATTTACTATCCGTTTCTTTCGTGGAAAATAGTTTTGGAAAATTATTTCTAAAAAATAAATTTATTTTTTGTTGTTTGAATGATTTTATGTAAAATATTTTTAATTGTTTGATTGTTTTGTAAAAAATCTGCATTGATATAAAAAAATCAATCTCTATACTTAAGGAATCAATTTTTTTTTTTTTTGCTTTAGCTTGTATTTTTAGGAGATCGATCCATATATGTCAGAGATCGTTCATTTTTTGCTTTGTTTCCAGAAAGGATCGATCCCTATACTTAGAAGATCGATTTTTTTGCTTTATATTAATTTTCAAAAAATAACTTGCGTTTTTAAAAAATATAAGACATTTTCCAAAAAGGTAGGCTGATTTTCCATTGACCAAAAGAGTTTTTCGTTGATCAAACTATTTTTCGTGAAATAAACACAGAAAAATACAAAAAATATTTTTTAAAAGTCATTTTGCTCGAAATAAATGGACCCTTAAACTTCTTTTCGTAGATTTTTTTTTTGTGCCTTTTTTCAGAAAAATAAATAAAAAGAAAAAAATAGAAAACCAAAGACAAATAATAAAAAGTAAAATCATTTATCAAACAGTCTTAATTTTTGGCTCCTTTTGATACATTCTCTGTCTCCTTTTCCATCTCCATGCTTTAAACAACGAAGAAGAAAGACAACGAAAGCAAATGAAAATGGTCAAAAAGAAGAGAGCTTAATTAGAACTGTCATGAAGAATTAGAAAATACAGTCCACAAACAATGGTTGAAAAAAATAAGATTCAGTGGTCACAACAATATATACATAATTAATTTGTTATGTTAATTATAAATATATAAAAAACAAAATACTTTCCCCATATTCTTTTAATGGTCAGTTTCAGGCATTTTTAAGTTGAATTCTCTTGAACTACCAGATTATAAAGGTCAAAAGCTTCAAGCTTTTCAATTGTATATATACTCCCACTGTCTCAAAAATAATGTGCTAGTTTGATTTTTAAGAGTCAAACTTTCTTAACTTTGACTTCATTTTATTTTAAATATATTATTAATTAAAATATGAAAAAATACTTCCGAAGAAACTTAAATAAAAAAGATTTCAAATATAATTTTATAAAAAAATTAATTTAATAAAAATATCAATGATCAAAGTTGATAAAATGTGACTAACAAAATTCATATCAGATATAATTTATGGGACTAACTAACTAAGGGAGTGATACTTACTCATGATAGAAATGGGTATTTTGAAAAGAAGCAAGTACAATATTAATATTATAGTAATGCTTTTGAAAATATATACCATACCTAGCTGTCCAAAACACGTAACGAAAAAAAGTGTTTATAATTACTATATTACTCGAATTTTTTTAATTTTTTTTAAAATATTAATGTTTGATATATATTCAAACGTAAATATAAAAATATAATCTTTTAAATATATAAAAAAATAAAAAATAAATAAAAATTTTAGCATATTTATATTAAACCCATATTCATATTCAATACTCTTCGTTGAATTGGGATAGCCATAGCTATAATGACTAATGAAACAAGTTTTAAAGACTAAATTAATTAACTTTTTGAGAAAAAAACGTCTCAAACTAAGCTTTGAACTGCCTGTCTACCGGGTGCAAAAATGGCAATGGTCAACATGGCGTGCATAAAACTTGTTGGTCCTTGTAGACCACAAAAAACAAAAAAAAAGGTACGACGAGGGCGTGGATTACGTTTCCCACAAGGCAAAATTGCTGTTCCAATAATTGGTTTCATGTAACTTTTGACAGTTATGGAGCTGCTATAGTCTACAGAAATATTAGAGAAAATATTGTTGATGGGTTGGGGGGGCTTTTACTTGATGGTGTTTTGAGTTTCATGTCACTTATGTCACAACTAGATCTATAATTTTAGACATGATATAAAAACAAAATATAAATATGATATATTTAATAAATATAATAAATACGATTAATACACATATTGTATTAATATTTAAGATTTTGAAAAATTTAATAATTTAAGTTATATTTATATTTACATGATTGAAACAAAAAAACAAAAAAAAAACACAATATATATATAAATATATAAATTATCAAATCTAATCCCCAACAACATGGTTCACATTTTACTGTACTCAAAGGTTAGAATTTTGAGACTTAAATTTGATGGCCTCGGGTTTAAATTCCGAGATATGAAGAATGAAATCTATGACGTTAGAGAAAACTATCTCTTATTATATAATCTAAGATTGTATATACAAAATATTTTTTTTAACCTAATTCAGCTCTCTAAATTAAGTAATTTACAGATTTTCTCAAATACTCGGAATTAGCTACTATAGAAATGCATTCAAATTTGTTTTTAGCCCTAGAAGAGTAACAAGAGTTCAACCTATATGGCTATAATCCCAAAATTTCCCACCTGAGCCAACTCGATATATACTCAAGTTGGTTTGTTAAGTCGGACCAATTTAGAAACTGAGAGGAGCTGGATCATCCGTAAAGCAGCCCTGGTCCAACAAGCCCTAATTGTAACTGACTATCTGGGTTAGTAAGGCTTGACCAATTGTGTCAGATGATGAAGATTGAAGAGCTTTTTAGCCCACCTAGCCATGATCAATGAAGATTAACAGGCTCGGGTTGGGTCAGGTGGTTACCACTTACCTCAGCTTAGAATAAATTTGAGATCCCAAATATAAAACTGGGTCAAATTTGGGAAACTGTGTTGAAACTTATTTCACCGAAGGCCGCCCAATGATCAGGGCTGGCTCTTATAAATTAGCTTGAGGTAGCTTTTTGGAAACATTTAAGTTCATATTTAAAGCAAAAATATCTTTTTCGGCCTTTTGATTAAGATCAAATGTAAAAATATGAGTGAAAAAATAAATTATAATTAGACTGTGGTCTGTGTTAACTTAAACTAGTTGCAGCAACTAAAATGTTGATACATTAGTATCTTCTTCTTTTGTAAAGTTAATTTTAGCAGGACTTTTTAAATGCATTTTTTTTAAGTCGAACTTTTTTCAACCGCAACAAATAATATTAAACTAAGTCTTAAACTAGTTGCAGTAACTGTGATGATCACTGCATCTAAAATCTTGATGCATAATGTTCCTTTTTTTTTTCATAAAGTTTCATTTGGATTTCAATTTTATTTGTTATACAACTTATGGAAATTTTGATGTTTAAAAATTGAATATACCCTATATATTTAGAGTGCATGAGGAATGAATTAAAGCATTACCTTTTTATTTGAGTATTTCAACTCCAAATTTTAACAATTTTATGAAATTGAGTAAAAATCCATGCATAAGGCAAATAACTCATTCTTTTTTTTTTTTTTTTGGGATAATCAAAATTTATTGTGTGTGATGAGATTTGAACTCTTAACCTCTTAAATCTATATTAAAGATCATACCATTTAATCAAATATATATTTTTTAAAATATATATTAAAGATCATACCATTTAGCAAATAACTCATTCACGCAATATTGAATTAAAATATTAAAAAATGGAAAAGAAATGAAAACATTGTACAAAATTTTGGGCTTTATTTAGCATGGAGGCAATATTAGAATTTTGGGGCCCCAAGGTGTGAATAATTACAATTACACTAGAAAACCAATACTAATCCAAAAATAATGGGCTAAACACATTATATGCAATTAAACTTTAAACCTAAGTAATGAGGAAAAGTCTACCTTATATACATCATCACATGTGTGATAATCATTTTCTATCATTTAAAAGTATGATGGAAGTATAATAGGAATTGTTAGCCAATGCAGAATGTCACCATTTTCTTTCTTAAGGTTATTACCTAAATTAGCAGCATCTATTTTTAACTTATATGGTAATTTTTTTCTCTCATTAATCATGTCAAGCAACATTGATCAGACATGCACATGTATGTCAGGTTTTGAGTTATTTTGTCAGATAAAATGTCATATGATGATACGAGTAAAAAAAATTGCTAACGAGTATTTTAAAGTATTTTTTAAAATTAGTTAATATATTATTTATAATAAAAATATTATATTAAATGTAATAATAGATAATTTTATTCAATATTTTTAATATATTAAATGTTATTATATATAATAACCTTAAAGAGTATGCTTAAAACACTTGTTAGTAAAATTCAAAAAGAAAAATGAAAAACTTGCCAAATATCGATGAACGACGACTTCCCATTCCTCTATGAGACTGAAAGAAGCACATGGAGAGTTTCTTATGAAATAAATTTTTGGCCGTATCATCCAACAACTAGACCAAGAAACCCTGAAAAGAAATAATTAACATCTAACTTTCTAGCTGACCTCGGAGGTCAATTAAGATTACTCATCAGTTAGTTGAGTTGAGATTAATGTTAGTAAGTTTTAATCACAGGTGTTTGGTGGTTGAGCAATGTCTTTACTGCTTTACGTACATAGTACTATTGCATTTGTTGGTTCACCTCGATAGCAAGAGCTCTTGCGTTTGAGCACCGATGATCCTTCGTCGGTTTTATCCAAAATGGTTGCCCCACAAGACAAGCGAGAATCTGTACATCTGTGCAAGATTTAAATTACGATCGTAAATATATTTTTTATTGTGTCTCATTTATTGTAATTATCGTACGTAACGAATGCTATATAGTATATATAGTATATAGGCTACTAAATTTGTTTACCAATCAAAACAATTATAATATTGATTCAGAAAAACAGCGATAGCATCTCCCTAAGACTCTATGATATATAGCATATAGGCTACTAAATTAGCTAACAACTATATACAATGAGTTGTAAAGGCTTGGAAACCTGGCATAGTGAGTATCCTACTGATAGATGGTTTACACTTTTTTTACACTCTATGATCACTGTCCCAATTAATTAGTTGAGTTCCAACTACCAACTACCACATAATAAAGACAAAGGAGGTGGTTGGTTGATCGTTTCAGCTTCAACAAAGCACGCATCACATGTAGCCCATGACACTGTGTTTCCTCTGTAGGAAAATGATTTACAAGGTCTTGTTTTCTTTTCTTTTCTTCTTGGGTAACATCTAACATGTAATGGTTGGTCTCTTTTGCTTTTTTCTGGAATTTGGAAAAGCTTTACCTCTTCTTCATTCCATGGTGGCAAGACAAAACTCTAGCTCCACCTTTTTTTTTTCTTCCTCTCTAAAGCATCCAACAGGGTCTAAGTACCTTAAAGTCATCTAAATTCCTAGGTTAAGGATGATGAGATTCTTAGCTTATGTTAACTTATCTTAAGAGTTTTTAAAGCACCCTTCAAATCCACATCATTGAAGACCTGTAAAGTGAAAGTGGAATGAAACAATTAACTTTGGGGTATAATTGAACTTTTCTTCACCATCTAAGGAATCCTTGAATAACTTTACGAGGGATGCAAGTTTCATTCATTCACACTACTTTTTTCCTCCTATTGAATGCTTTTGACCGAATTTAAGGGAAAGTAATGAACAATTCAAAAAGAAAAATTATTTCATATTATATGGTATATTTTTACTGTGAAAAGACCCCCAAAAAAAAAGTGGGGTTTTTGGTTTGGGAGGTATTAATCTTAGGATTTTATTAATAAGTGTTTTTAAGATATTTTTTAAAATTAATTAATATATTATTTATAATAATAATATTATATTAAATGCATAATTTTTTTTTTATCATTTTAAATACATTATATAAAGATATTACTAAATCTATAACATTAAAAAGTATTCTTAAACTTTGGAAGGATTCCAAATGGCCAGAGAAAGCTTTTCAGAGAGAGTCTCTTTCTCTCCTTCGTCCTTCCATTTGTTTTTTTAGTGTGAACTTGTCTTTGCATCCTTAGAAGAAAGAATAAGAATATTGAAAAGACTGATATTTTTGGAGGGTGGTGGCGGCCAATGGCCTGGCCTCCAAATTCCCTTATCTCAGGCCTCAGGGTCAGGGATAAGATTGCGAGTGATTTAACGTAAATTTGTGTATATGAATTGTATTTTATATTTTTTATATCATATTGGCACCTAAAATAATATAATAAATAAGATATGATATGATATTTTTAAATATAATTAATACGATTCTTTTAATATATATATATTATATTTGTATTTAAAAAAAAGTGGGCTGAGAAAACCAACTAATGGTTTCTGTATTCCCACTTGTCAGAGCCCTGCAGATAAGAAAATGTAAAGAACCTCCTAAAGTGATTGGGTGATCCAAGATGCTTCCATTTTAATTATTGTTTTCCTTTTTCTTTTTAAACAATTATAATATATTACAGTATATAACTTTCATAAAAATTTCATACTACTTTTTTTTTTAGTATATATGATCTTGCAGCACATGATGAAAGCTTGACACTCTCCCATCACACAAATCTGCATCTTGTGGTTCGAAGCTGAAATCTTTAGATTTAAATCTTAAATTCTAATTACTAAGACATCCTCATTAATATATAATTTTAATCTACTAATTTTCAATATTTGTATATATCAATAATTTTAAGATTTGATCTTATATATTAGTAAATGATTGATAATGTATTACCAAATTATTAATAACATGATAGAAAAGTTGATAATAATTAATAAATAAATAACATGATAGTAAATGATTAAAACATTATATATAACGGATGATGAGTGGCTTGAACCCTGAGACATAAAAACTCTTTTGTTTGAATTAGTATATAATTGGATAAATTTAACATAAAATTTAAATAAATTCATATACCATGAGATTTGAACTTTAAATCTAGTAATTTTAAGATCTCTACTTATCACTAAACCAATACCTTATTGACACGAGAGCTTTAGTCAATAGATTAATATTCAATAATTGAGCACTTGTTCAATCCAATTAGACATTTGAAAGACACATTGGCATGCAATTTGATTATTGAAAGCATCTCAGAAATTTCATAGCTGATGTAGATCACTGATGGAGCATGTAGTTGGGTAATCTTTTCCTAAGCTTCACATAAAAATGTCCAAAAAAGTCAATAGATTAGGTAGATCACTGATGGAGCATGCAATTCGTGTATTCATGTCATATTCATATTTTTTTTTGTCATAATCGTGTTTAAGGTATTTTGTATTATATAAATTTTAACGTGTTAATAATTTGTGTTATATAAATTATGACACATTTGTGTATTCGTATTTTAATTATTTTTTTCGTGTCGTGTAATCGTATGGTGTCCAATATTAAACACCATTGGTCAACCCTTGAATTTTGATTTAATTTAGGAGGCAATAGGGTGACCCAATTATTTCAATCAATCCCTTGTCGTGATCGAAATACTGAAACCAGAAAATATTGCTGCAGGACTATACTATATATATGTCAAAGGCTGTATAATAATACATTTGGTCGACCCCATTATGAATTTCTCCATTATCTTTTAGTCTTGAATTTTGTCCAATTGCCCGAATGGTGAGTTCCAGATTATAGCCAAGATTGTGAAACTTTCTTTGCTTTCACGTTCTGTAAAGACTTTTCTCATATTTGGAATTGTCTCAAATTCAAACTTATGATTCAGCCTTGATTGTATTTAAAGAAAAGAAAAAGTAGTATTAATTAAGATTTAAATCTTAATTAGGGGTGAGCAAAATCCGACTCGACTCGAAAAAACCGAAAAAATTTTCAAATTTCAAATTTTCAAATTAGAGTTATTCGGTTTGAAAATTTTTGCTCACCCCTAATTAAGGTTTGAAAATTTTCAAATTAGAGTTATTCGGTTTGAAAATTTGAAAATTAGAGTTATTCGAAAATTTTTTCGGATCAACTCGACTCGGTTTGAAAATTTGAAAATTTGAAAATTAGAGTTATTCGGATTTTCGGATCAACTCGACTAAGTAATTTGAGTTATATAGTTTAGCTAGGATTTGATTTATACAACTCGAATAACTCGAAAATCTGAATAAGATATTTCTATACGACGTCGTTTTACTCATTTGAGTTTGATACTAAGCTTGAGTTTTGCGTTTTCCTTATTTCGTCTTCTTTTTTTACTTTTTAGTAGAGGTGGCAATTGGGCGGGTTCGGGCGGGTTCGGGTCGGGTTTATTCGGGTTCGGGTTTATTCGGGTTCGGGTTCATTCGGGTTCGGGCTCATTCGGGTTCGGGTCCATCCGGGTTCGGGCTCATTCAGGTTCGGGTCCATTCGGGTTCGGGCTCATTCGAGTTCGGGCTCATTCGGGTTCGGGCCCATTCGGGTTCGGGCTCATTCGGGTTCGGGCCCATTCGGGTTCGGGCCCATTCGGGTTCGGGTTCGGGTTCGGTCTGGGTTCGGGTTTGGTCTGGATTCGGGTATGTTTTACATCATTTTATTTTATATTAGATGTAATCATTTTTACGTAATTTAAATATTTATATCTAAAAACAAATTATTAATTTATTATTATTTTTATACTTTTGCTATTATATGATATTTTTAATTATATTTATTTTTTAAAATTAATATTTGTTAGCACCAAAAGAATAAGAAATTAATTTGTTATATAAAATCAAATTTTGAAATAATTTATTATAAAAAATATGATATATTATAAATTAATCATATTGATATTTAAAATAATTGATTTGATAAACTCGAATTTCAAAATATAAATACATTATAATTTATATTCACTATAAAATAAAAAACTTTAAAAATAAATCATGGCCTTCATCTATTCGTTTATATACTTAGTGGGTTTTTGGAAAGATTTCGAGAGTGAGGAGGAAGGAAGGGTGGAGGAGAAGCCCCGGGTGCAACTTGGTGGCAGCCTGACGGTGGAAAACGCCAGATTTGGGGAGGAGGAGTCGCGGCTTTGGGCCTAGATCTAGGTCATTCTGGGTATTTTTTGAATAATCTAAGGTTAAAAAGGGAAAAAAGAGAGAAAGAGGAACAGTTTGGGCTAATTTCGGAAGTGATCGGCCGCCGGCGAACGGCGGCCGACGACGGTGGACGGTGGACGGTGCGGTGGTCTGGCATCGGTTTCTGGGTTGGGGGTGGTTTCTGGGATTTTGGGGGTTGAACACTTAGAGAGAGGAGGGAGGAAAGAGAGAGAGAAGGGAGGAAGAGAGAGAAAAAAAAGAAATGAGAAAAAAAAGGTGACCCGCGGGTCGACCCGGGGTCCGCGCACCCGACCCGCTTCAGGTAAAATAAAAAAAAAAAGAACCGGACCCAGCCCTCACGCCAGACCAGGCCCTGGGCCCAGCAGACCAGGCCCTAGGCCCAGCAGCCCAAGCCTGATTTTGGGCCAGGGAGGAAAGAAGGAAAAAAAAGAAAAAAAATTTTAAAAAAAAAATAAAAATAAGGGAAAAACTTAAAATAAAAATAAGGAAAAAAATTAAAAAAATAATAATAATAAAAAAGGGAAAAAATTTAAAATAAAAAAATACCACCAAGAATATTCGCATCATGCGCATTTAAATAAAAAAAATGGATGTAAATTGCCGACGACGGAATTCGAAGGATATCACGGTTGTGATTCCTAAGATATCTCGAGGTGAGAAGATCTCGTTAAATACCACCAAGAGTGTTGGGAATATTTAATGAGTATTTTCGATAACAAATTTATGTTCACTTTCGTTTTTAAAAAAATAATAATAATAACAGTTTCAAAAATTCAAAAAATAATAAACATGTTATTTTTATAAAAATAAAATAAAATAAAAATAAAAGAGAATTATTTTTAAATAGCGATGTCAAGTCCATTAAATCGAGATTTAAGATAACACGTGATTAAATGGTACCGTTTTCTAAACGGGCGTTGCGGGGGTGCTAATCCTTCCCCGCACGTAACCGACTCCCGAACCCAATTATGTTTTACTCCCTGGTTCAAAGCGCGGACTTCGAAATTGATTTTACAAAATGTTTTAATTAATTTTAAAATATTTTACTAAAACCGGTTTTAATAGATGACCAATCACACCTAGCAAAAAAGATTGGTGGCGACTCCATTTGTGTTTTCAAAAACGTCTTAGCGGACGAAAAACCGTTATGACATATATATAATATATTAAATTTTAAATTTTAATTAAATTATTAAAAAAATTAGAATAAAATTAATAATTAAAGTTATTGCTTTGTAAAAAAAAATAATAATTGCAATTTGATTATTTTTATTTTTAGTATTAAATTCGGGTTCGGGTTCGGGTCGGTCTCGGGTTCGGGTCCATTCGGGTTCGGGCTCATTCGGGCTCGGGCTCATTCGGGTTCGGGCCCATTCGGGTTCGGGTCCATTCGGGTTCGGGTCCATTCGGGTTCGGGCCCATTCGGGTTCGGGTCCATTCGGGTTCGGGCCCATTCGGGTTCGGGCTTTTTCGGGTTCGGGTTTTTGACTTTTTGGTCAAATCGGGTTTGGGCGGGTTCGGGTTTTCCTGGGCGGGTTTTCGGGTTCGGGTTCATTTTGCCACCTCTACTTTTTAGCCCATTTTTTTTGGGTCATTTATTTTTGTTGTTTGTCACCATTCAGTAGAAAAATAAATTCACATGAGCTGTTGACTGCATACTTATTGTCTTAATGTTTTATCATTCATTTTTTTTTCCCTTTGAAATTAACAAGTCTAAATTGAAAGTTTACATTGAATTTTTTGAGTTTCAAAAGGGGAAGGCTATCACTCAATGCTTCATTCAGTTAAAGATTGAAGCTTTTGGTTGATATCATGCACATTACCAAGCTAACCAAACGATGAAATTCAAAAGATAATAAATTCTCTTTTTTTAAAGGTCAATAGTAGGCTATTTATTTAGTATGACAAGTCTTTGATAGTTATATTTATAAGAAAAGATAGAACACAAAAAAAAAATATTTGTAATTTCATAGAACTAAATTTCAAAATTATAAATATACATGCATTTACAAGATAACAGTAACATGATCTAGTCAATCAACATTTACAAGATAACATTTTAACTCGAATAAATTATTCGACTCGACTCGAACTTGTTTTAACTCGACTCGATTCGCTAAAATTTCAAATTGAGTTTGGTTGACAAAATAGGACTCGTCAACTCGACTAATCCGAATTTTTTTCACTCGACTCGACTCGATCGAACGCTCACCCCTAATCTTAATCACAAATATGAAAAAAAAAATGTACAATTTCTGCAAAGGCAATTAAATTGCAGAAAGGGCATCGATGTGCTGATTGGCTTGCAACTTGGGGCATGGTGTGAATTTAAGAGTTACTACATTACTGAAACATTCAAATGACTAACGCCCTTTGTTGATGCAACATAAGAGGGTGTTTTAAGGTTTTAATTTAGTTTTAGTTTTTTCTACCCAAAAAGAATTGTGTAAAACATTCATGGTATTTTCTAATTTTTCTTGGGTCCAATCGAATTCATCAGCCTTCTACTTTAATTTTTATTGGGCTATAATTCTCTACACTTGATAAATAATTTTATAAAATTGTCACATGATCATTAATCATTATATTAATTTCTTAATTTTTGTAATTATAATTTAATGGAAACGTAATGACAATGCTTTAAACCTGATTGTCGACTTTAAAAACAACAATCTTGTACATTTGATAATTTTTCATTTTTATTTCCTTAACCTAAGTTGGTAATAACTAGGTTTTTCAGCTCCTATATTGTTTTCCAATTTTGTTTATCAAATGAGTTATGAGTGACATCAAAAGGCTCAAGCCATAGAAATCCCAAGATCCCCCAATCTTGCATTTGAACTTTTTGTGCAAGTCATTTACAAAACTAAATCTTCCAACAAAAACTAATAATAATAAAATATTAAAAAAAAAAAAAAAGTTTAGGAAGAGTGACCTCTCAGTGTTATCAAATTAGAAAGCTTTTACCTAATTAAATTAGAGATTCAATGGCAAGCACAGAGTCTAGACAGATTGAACATGAAAAATTCTCCACTACAACCATAATCAGAGGATAAGAAAAATGCAAAAATAAAACAAATGGAATCAAATGGATTGATTTGTTCTGCTTTATAAAAACATGGTTCCATTTCATGGATTATATCAAAATTTTGTTTGCTAAGCACTATTTAAGAGCAAGGAGTGATGTCTTAACAGACAGATTTAAGGGCACAAACATGTGAAGGAGCAGAATCGAACACCAACACATGCAAACCATTTAGATTTACATAAAGAAACAGATTTTTTTTTTTTTTTTAAAGTACATTAAATATATATTCAAATGACAATAGTTTGCTTAACTTTACACTCGACCTACAATAATGCAACCAAACATAAACTTGAAGCTCTCCAATGGCCGTTGCTAGGAAAAAAAATACCAGCAAGACCAGTCTACAGGGAGATACCTCTCTCTTACACATTAACATGATACATATTCTAAACTGACACCTATTTGAAGCTCCGTAGCACCTCTACAGATGTCAAAAAATTCATTGTAGAGACTACTAGAGACACTAAAAAAGCCTAAATGACAAAAGATACTTAGACCTAAGAAAATACAAGATTACATGATAGTAGTTGTAATTTTTTATTTTTTATTTTAAGACTCAAGATAGTTCCCTGATGGCTTCCCAATCAATTTCCACTGAAGGGTACTTTTCCAAACTGAAATTTTCATTGTCTTCCCAGTTTGAATCAAAGAAATCCAAGAAAGTGATATCAGATTCTGGTGAAGAAGATCCTGCCAATGACTCATCGGATAAATCCGGAGTTGATGATGATGACAGTGAATTCTCCACTTTTGGATCAGTAAATCTTGGAGACTGATCAAAATCCTCACTCTTCACAGGGTAATCAAACTCAACCTTAGGCTGTGAAGGAGTAACAATGTTAGGTTTTGAATCGGAAACAGAACAGGTCTTTCCTGATGAATTTCCTTGTTTCTGCAAGCTCTGGCAGATGGCCTGTAGCTTTGCATCAACTGAGGAATGGAGAGGCTTGTAGCCACCAAATTCTCCAGAAACATGAGCTCCTTGGTGCTTGAGGTGGGGGAAGTTGAGCCTGGCAAATTCTCCTCTAAGCATGTAAGCAGCCTTGTCATAAGCCAGAGCTGCTTCTTCGGCTGTATCAAAAGTGCCAAGCCAAAGGCGGGTTCGGTTCTTCGGGAGTCTGATTTCAGCTACCCATTTGCCCCAGTGCCTCTGTCTCACTCCCCTGTACAGTTTTGTAGGCTTTGGAGGGGTTGAGGAGACATGTTTCATAGGGACAGCTTTTGGGGAAAGAAAGTTGAGCCTCTGGTTTTGAAGGGATGTTGTTGTAGCCATAGAAGCAAGCTGCTGCTGCTGCTGTTGTTGTTGATAGATTTGGGCTTGAATTTGGAGGATTTGAGAAGCGGTGAGTTGGTTAAGCCCAATTGAACCTGTTTGCTCAAAACCCATAAGGTTGTCATAGTAAGAGAACCCATGATTAGAAAACAAGTGGGTGCTCGATGGGGAGCAAAATTCAGGATTCATGTTAGGCTGTGAAGGAGAAGTGAGTTGAGAATAGGAGCAATAAGGGTAAGCAGAAAAAGAAGAAGTTGGGGAAGAAGGAGAAGCATAAGATGAAGAAGAAGAAGATAAAGGAGAGGTAGATGAAGCACTTTTCATAAAAGGTTCAAGTGCTTTCATCAACTCTTCTCTAAAAGGATCTGAGAAAACTGAGCTGCTGCTGCTATTATACATATCTATAGCTGCTGCCATATCCAAAAACTAGTTAAAACAACCTGTTTCTTAACCAAAACTAAAGTAAAGAACAGGCAATAGTTTGATAAAAAAACAACCTTGAGGGACCAAAAACAAACCCTCTTAGCTGATGAAAATAAAGATTAAAACTTTGTAATTGAAAAAAAAAAAAAGAGAAAGAAACCTGGATCTCTATTCTGGATCACCTGGCTTTCAAAAAAAAAAAAACAACCTGGTAGGCTTGTTTAAGCTTTGTTTTTGACACAATTTTTTTTCAGCTTGAAAGACAGACGATGACAGAAGGGATTCAGAGAAGCGGGGAATTACAGGGAAAAAAAGGGGGGAATTAAGAAGAAAACTGAAATGATCAAACACTTTTGCAAAAACTGAAAACTCTCAATTTCTTTTTTTTTTTTTTTGGGTGGCCTCACTTTTGTGATTACTCTCTTGCATTTCCAGGGTCACCTTATCTCTACTTATATAACCCTCTGGCTCTACCCCATGTACTTCTCTCTTAAATTTCCGGAGATTTTTTTACATTTTTTAATTAATTTATTACTAAATTAATATTAATTTAAAAATTTTATTAACAAATATCTTAAAACATTTTTTAAAATTATTATATGTGATAATATTTTTTTTCAAAATGATAAATAAAATTGTTAACTTTTACAATTAATACAATACTATTATTATAAAAAATTTTATTAACAACTGCCCTAAATACACTCTTTAAGATTACTATATATGATAATATCTTCTTCTAATACATTAAAAATAATGAATAAAATTATTAATTTTTATAATTAATATAATATTTTTTTTAAAATAATATATTAAATAATTTTAAAAAATATTCTAAAAATATTCGTTAATAAAATTTATTATAAATAATATATTAACTAACTTTAAAAAATAATTTTACGATATTCATTATAAAACGCTTAATTTAATTTATCACCCTCTTTCTCGTCAACTTCCAAGATGCCTTTATTCGATGGGGGACGGAGCCATTTACTTGAAAGGGTAATCGTCAGGTGTCAGTTTGTAAAACGGTGGCCTTACACGTGTGAAGTTTTGATTGGGTGGATATTTTGCTGACCGTGAATGAAATGAGTGCTAGGCTTTTTTTTCATCTCCTTTTGGAATTTAATGCAAAATTTTGTCCTTTCTGTAGGTTTTGCGGCATGGCCTGCCTTTGCCACTTTGCCAATTGCCACATCAATCAATAATTTTCATGATTATCACGAATTTTTGGGCTGCGATTTTATGCTTTTGGTAGCATCACACTCACAAAATTGAGAGCAAAATGGACCCTAAGATTTTAACAAGAGAATTAGTCATTAATTGATCATAGCTTAAATGAAAAACAAAAATTAGAGGTTTTTGTAATTAGGTTATATTTTAAGATTAACAAGAGAAATAGTATCACAACATTTTGATTTAATAATTGATGTATGGTTTTTTTTATTCTAAAAAATTAAATTTGAATCTTATTGCTCTTAATATAAACATAAAATATCAAACGAGTTAAACAAGATAAAAAATTGAAAGAAATTGTTATCTTCTTTTAATCAAGTAAGGTAACTTATCAATGCCAAACACATTGAAATTTAATATAACCATTTACCATATAATATACTTCCAATATCTTGAAAGATTTTTTTTTATTTGGTTAAATATTATAGGTAAAAATTATAATTACAATAATATAATTTTTAATATCTATCAAATAATACATCCATGAAAAAATAGAACAAACAAACCAACATAAAATTGAATTACATCCACATATAATAGAACTTATGAAATTTAAATATTTTGGAACCTTCTCTTTACCATTGAAACAAAGTCTCATCCACACAAACTTTTTATTTTTAGAAGCTGAATTTTGAAAAGAAAAATAAATTGAGCAACTTAGTTTTGGTTCAATGCTTCTTAATTACACTTTCAATAGAATTTTCTTTCATCCGATAAATTTAAATGATAAAAAAAGAAATATAGATCTTGTCTTCTTTCTTTCATATTCAATCATTTACATCAAAATTAGCATTAAAAAGAATACAAATTCTCTCTCTCTCTCTCTCTCTCTCTCTTTAATTTTAGAAATAATTAGGGTTTTTGAAACAAAACCACCTAAGTTTACCCATAGTAATTGAGTTAAAAAAAATGTAAGGAGGATTAGGACTCGTGATGCCGCTCAAATGCAAGGGGACAAAACATCTAAAGTAAATCATTGTTAATTGTTATTCACGAAAAAAAAGTTTAATATGAGATTAAACTGATTTATTAATGTTATTAATGAATTAAATAGGAAGGAAGAGTTTTTTTTTAATAAATTCGGGTAATTTCGTTAATGTTATTTGGGATTTAACTTTAGAATTTATTTGTGTCTGTTTCTTACATATATTTAAAGGACTAATAATAATAATAATATGTTAGCTAATGAGATTGCAAAATTAAAATGTCATGTTGGAAGTCAAAAGTTTTGGTGGAAGACTATAAAGAATGAATCTAAATCCTCTTTCCCCTTTTACTCTCCTATCCATGTTTTCACTCTCTAACGAGACGCCGTCTGTTTTTTCTTTATTCTCTTTGTATCTATTCATTTTTAATGTTTGACCCATTATTTATCTAATAAAAAATCGATTTCGCTTGAAAAAAATACGGATACAAAGACAATATAAATAAAATAGATGGTGTCATGAAATTCACCTATTCGATCATGGGTAAAATACCAATTGATTATATTTGTATTTCGTAACTCCCTAAAAACAAATAATGAAAAAAACGACATCGAAAAAACGAATCCACGACTCGTTACGAGAATGGAGGATGAATAACGACAAAAAAATGAGACAGAAAATTTCTATTCATAAAAGAAAAATATACGTAACCCTGATTTACTCGAGTAATTATAGGAATTGTTCTATTTTTATAAATAAAAAAAATTTTAATTAAGTCATTTTAAAATTAAATCTACAAACTCATCTCAAGATTAATTATTAATAAATCTTAAAATATTCCGATGTGGATAGGACAGTTTGCGGAGAAAATGATGATGTTGTTAATGTTAAAGTGAACGTAAGACCAAAAACCAAAACCAAAACAATGGTTAAGGTTGTAATAATATTAACTTACTACTAATAATTAAAGGGAAAACGGGCGTTATCATGTGGCCACTGACGAGTGACGACAAAAGAGAAAAGGGGGGAGAGAGAGACAAGATAACGTCAATTGCGGCGCCAGACTGAGGCCTGACCGCCTGAGAGAGAGAGAGAGATGATTGGGCGAACGGGCATTGGATTTCTTGAGATTTGTGAAAGGTTGAAAAGCTGGAACCCCAATTTTGGCTTTGCTTCATCACACATTTCTATGGAATGGCTAATTAACTAACCTTGGTTCGTGTCGGCTATATGAAATGTAACGAGAAATGATATAATCTATAATAACATATTAAAAAATTAATTAAATTGATGCCGCAAATTAATTGGATATCGATTTGGTTGGAAAAATTATTTAAAATTTTAAAGCAGTATTAACAATGATATAAAATAAAAATAATTATATTTTTTATTTTAAAAAAATCATTAATCAAATTTTTTTAAATATGATTTTTTTACTCACTTTTTTTCATCTATCCAGTGTCATAATTTAATGTTTGAAAATTTTACTATTTGATTATTTACAAAAAATATATATATTTATAAAATTTATTTTATTCATATCATTAATTTGTGGTAAGTAGTTGGAGAGTTGAAAATCATACAAAATAACTTTATTCAAATGGAATATATGTTTGATTTGTTATAGAGAAAAAAGGGTTTAAATTGGTTCAGTTTGTGTTTTGAAATAATTGCTTTTAATTAAACTATTGAATATATGATGAAATTTTAAAATTGTTTTGACTAAAAAATATTATTGAAGTAGAATTAAACAAACCAACATTATTGACCATATAGCTCATAGTCATGTGCTTATCCTAATGTAATAACCAATTTTCGTTCGGGTCGGATCCGAATCCGACCCGGACCAAGTGCGAATCGGGCCTGCTATTCAGCAGGCCCAATGTGCTGTCCAGGCCCAATTTCGGGCCCATTTCCCCGAACCCAACCACTGGCCCAATTTTCGGGCCCATTTCATCCTAGCCCAACCTAACCCCTCTGCTGCTAACCCTAGCCGCCTCCCCCCATTCCCCAAAACCCAACAGCAGAAACCCTCCCCCCACACGCCAAACCCTGGCCACCTGACACCCTGCCACCAGCCACCCTCCCCTGCCACACTCAACCTCCTGCCAACCCATCCCCATACGCCACCCACCTGCACACTCAACCTCACGCCACCCTTCAACCCCTCCATAAAGCCCCCATCACCAGCAAAAAAAAAAGAAGGGAGGGAGACCCCGGATTCGGATCCCCCCAGACTCGAACCCACCAAAAAAAACCAAAGGAGGCCGAAGCCTCGGCCAAGGAGGGAGGCCCGATTCGGACCCCCCAGATCCGATCCTCCACACACGGAGATCCAGATCGGAAACCCCCCTCTCACCAAAAAAAAAACCAGATCGGGGTCCGAAATCCCGATTCGGACCCCCTTCCTCCACGACCAACAACCAAAAACCCAGATCCGATCATCCCCCTCCTTTTTCTCCGAAACCAACCCTGCACAAAAAAAAAGGCAACAAACCACAAAAAAAAGACCACAGCCAGCAAAAAGAAAAAAAAACAACAAAAAGAGAGTCGAAAAGTTTTCCTAGATCTAGGGTGGTGGACTCCGATTCGGGCAAAACGGAGCCCAGAATCGGAGAGAGGAGATCGACGCGGTTCCAGAGAAGGTGATTTGGAGTTCAAAAAAAAAGGAAAAAATGGAAAAATAATAAAAAGGGGGCTATTTATAGCCCCCGGTGCGGGTCAAGGTGACCCGCGCGTTGACCCGCGGGTCGACCCGGGGTCCGCGCGGGTCACCCGCCCCTTTTTTAAAAAAACAAAAAACGGCGTCAAAACGACGCCGTTTTAGGCCCAGGGTCCGCGCGTGGACCTGCGGGTCGACCCGGGGTCCGCGCGCCCGACTCGGGTTCCCCAAAAAAAAAAGAGAAAGACGCTGAAACGGCGCCGTTTTTGTCGCGCCAAAACGGCGCCGTTTAAAGCGGGAAGGATCCGCGCCTGGACCCGGATCCGACCCGGGGTCCGCGCGGGTCCTCCCCTAGGGCTTAAAAAAAAAAAAAAAAAAGGGAAAAGAAAAGAAGCTGGGCCAGACCTGGCCCAGCAGGCCAGAACCAGACCTGGCCCAGCGGGCCAGGCCTGGTTTTGGGGCCAAAAAAGAGAAAAAAAAAAAGAAAAAGAAAGGAAAAGAAAAAAAAAAGAGGAAAAAGAAGAAAAAGAAGAAAAAAAAATTAAAATTAAAAAAAATAGTAATTAAAATTAAAATTTAGAAAAAATAATAATAAAGGGTAAAATTAAAAAGAAAAAATAGAAAATTAAAAGGAAAAATAGAAAATTAAAAAAAAAAATTAAAAAAAAAAAACAGAAAAATTAAAGAAAAATTCACGATGATCGTTTTTGAAGTTTTGATTTTCTATTTTTGACATTTTCAGGTGATTTTACGAAGATCAAGTCCGGCATTTTGATTTCTCGGATTCTCGACATTTGTCAGGTGATTTTACGAAGATCAAGTCTGGCATTTTGATTTCTCAGATTCTCGACATTTGTCAGGTATGATTTTAATTTTCTTATTTATTTTCATTACTATTTGTATTTATTTATTTTCGTCCGGCATTCAATATATTTTTATTATTCTGTGTCAATTTTAAAATATTAAAATAATAATTTTTAATTAATACATGTCTTTTAAAATTATTTTTGGTAAATAAAATTCTCTAAAAACGGATCTCTTTCTCGGATGGTCAGAGTATCGATCGTTCTTCGAAATGGTCCGAGTAAGAATAATAATCGAAACACTATCGAAAGTATCGGAGTGATTCGGGAATTACTCTTACATAGATAATTTCTTTTATTTCAGAAATAATTATTAAAAGCATTTTAATTTACTTTTCAAAAAAAAAAGGGATTTTAAATTACCAACGACGGAATTCGAAGGACGTCACGGTAGTGATTCCTAAGATATCTTGAGGTGCGAGAATTTCGTTAAATATCACCACGAGTGGTGGGAGTATTTAGCGACAAGCTCGATACAAAAATTTCGTTTTCGTTTTTAAAAAAAATGGAAATAATCAAAATAAAAAAAATGAATAAAGAGCGAATGTTTATTGCGCTCGATATTTTGCCTGCTCGTGTTTTTAAATATTACGATTCGCATGTTTAATTTTATAGTTATATGTTAAGCCGTATGCATCCGATATTTAAATATTCGCATCATACGCATTTGAATAAAAATGGATATAAATTGCCGACGACGGAATTCGAAAGATATCACGGTTGTGATTCTTGAGATGTCTTGAGGTGAGAAGATCTCGTTAAATACCACCGAGAGTGTCGGGAATATTTAATGAGTATTTTCGATAATAAATTTATGTTCACTTTCGATTTTTTAAAAATTAAAAACAGTTCAAGAAAATGCAAAAAATAATAAACATGTTTTTTTTTAAAATAAAAGAAAAGAAAAGAGAATTAGTTTTAAATACCGATGTTAAATCCATTAAATCGAGATTTAAGATAACACGTGATCAAGTGGTACCGTTTTCTAAACGGGTGTTGCGGGGGTGCTAATCCTTCCCCGCACGTAACTGACTCCCGAACCCGATTTTGTTTTCTCTCTGGTTCAAAGCGCAGACTTCGAAATTGGTTTTACAAAATGTTTTAATTATTTTTAAAATGTTTTACTAAAATCGGTTTTAATAGGTGGCCAATCACACCTAGCAAAAAAGATTGGTGGCGACTCCATTTTTTGTGTTTTCATCAAATTCGTCGTAGCGGTCGAAAAAACCGTTATGACACCTAAAATAGTTAAAATCTAATTAATAAGTTTAAATTAATTTTTAGAATTTAAAGCTTTGATTCGTTTGATCATGTTGTCCTGTTGTAAGAAGTCATATAGGATTGGAGTTTAAATTCGATCATATTCAAATATAAGTATATATATTAACATGGGCTTATCTAATATTTAAACATTCAAGAATGTAATTAAGAGAAATTATTTGATATATCTTCAATGGATCAAATACAAACTCATGCAATTAATATTTGTAACATCTTCGGTTACGAATATATGTATGGGATTTTTTTTAATATTTAAAATAAGACAAAATATTATTGTTATAAAAATAAACAAAACTAAGTCAGTTAAGTTCCAAATAAGTCCTATCATGAGTGAATTTAGTTTAATTTTATGCTGAATCTATCCAATTATTTTTTATTTGATTTAATTCAGTGAGTTTTTATATAAATATAATATCTGATCATAATTAAACTTGTTGTAATTTCATAAAAAATAATTATAATGATGTGATATTGAAAATTATTGAAAATATTCTAATTATATATGCAACAAAAAATATCTAATATCTGTCATTACATTTCAAGTTAAGTACATTTTTATTTCATTTGTTGTATATTGACATTCTATTTTTTTGTTGTGACAATAATGGAGATTGATTTTATTGTTGGAAGCTCATGAATGAATCGTGATTTTAAAAAAAATAGAGTGACAGAGACAATTCCAAGTTCCAAACCTAATATTGGAGAAGGTAACCATGATTAAGGTTTATTATTATTTTTACAAAATATTTATATTTAATATATTATTTTTATTGAATTAAAAAAAATAATATACTAATTATAATTTTCTTTTTATAAATTAGTAAATAATATATATTTTCGTTCATGAAATTAAATACTAATAATTGTGTTTAAAATGAAAATATTATTTCAAATAAAAACTTAACTAATTAATTGTTGGATGTGGATGTGAGTATGTACGTACCATGGGACCTACTGTGACGCGCTTACACGTCGTTTCCTACGTGGACATCACTTAGAACTGAGAAGCCACGCCTCATCCTCTTTGTAGGGCTGTAAATGAACCTAGCTTGAACGAAAAAACCTTTGTTCGTGTTCGTTTATTTATTTTTGAGCTTGTTCGTGTTCGGTTTGTGTTGGTTAAGGATTTTCAAATTGTGTTCAAGCTCTGTTCGTTTAAAATTGAGTGTGTTCGTGTTCGTTCATTTAATGTTCACGAACAAGTTCATTTAAATTAAATGAACTTGTTCGTGAACATTAAATGAACATGTTCATGAACATATAATCGAACATGTTCACGAACAATTAAAAAATATGTTCATGAACAATAAACAAACAAACAAATATAAAACAAGTCAATTTTAAATTATTATTAAATATAAAATAAAATAATAAAATACAAATATAATTTAATTTAATTTAATCTAATCTAATTTATTACTAAATTATTAAATTTAAGTTATTAAATAATATTAATTATATTATAAATAAATAAAATACAAATAATAATAATATTAATTATATTATAAACGAACAATAAACGAACATAGACGAGCTTTAAACAAACTAATAAACGAGCTTGAAACGAACCATAAACGTGCTTGTTCATGAAAATAAACGAACCGAACACACATCTATTCGAACTCGGTTCGTTTAATAAACGAATATTAAAATTGTGTTCATAATCGTTTATTTAGCTTAATAAACGAATATAAACGAACAAAAATCGAACTGTTCACGAATGATTCGTCGAACGCTCTGTTCGTTTACAGCCCTACCTCTTTGACGCCTCTTCTAACATATTTTTGTTTATTTTCTGATGTAAGGTACATATTTATCATTCCATTTATGTCACGATTTATCTAAATTTATTATTAATCTTTTAATTATTATTTCAAATAAAAACTTAACTAATTAATTGTTGGATGTGGATGTGCATATGTACGTACCATGGGACCTACTGTGACGAGCTTACACGTCGTTTCCTACGTGGACATCACTTAGAACTTAGAAGCCACGCCTCACCCTCTTTGACGCCTCTTCTAACATATTTTTGTTTATTTTCTGATGTAAGGTTGTACATATTTATCCTTCCATTTATGTCACGATTTATCTAAACTTATTATTAATCTTTTAATTATTATAATTTTATTATTACATTTTTAATTTTAAAACATTTTTTTGATAAAACTTGTGATCTTTCTACAACTACTTTTTTCCATTTCGAAAGTATAAAAAAAAAGATTGTTAATTTTATGTTCAACTTCTTTATTATTTTTAATTATAATTTACACGTATGAATTCACAATATCAAGTTAAATTATGCATATATTATGAATGATTAAAAGCATATTAAAAAATTATTTAAAAAGAAAAACAATAATGACAAGATAAATATATTAATTAAATTAAATAGATAAATCAATCAACGAATTAATTTATAATTTAATAAATTCAGTAAAAATTATATCAAATCCATACATAGTAGAGTTAAACATGATATTTCAAAATTGTAAGAACTTCTCATTGTTTAAGTTATATAAACCATTCTTCAAAAAAAGTTATATAAACCATGAAGCTAACAAACCTTAATCTTTAAGTTAACTCCATTGACATTAAAAGGTTATTAACCTGTATAAGACCACCTTTTTTTCACTATTTTTTACATTTGTGGATTTTTCCCCCCCCCCTTATTTTAGTGACGAAAGCAATTTTGGACTCAAATTTAGAAAACTCAAGATTAATACATTAACAAAATTAATCCCAAAAGCAACATATTAAAGTCTAGGAATGCCTTGAAGGACGTGGAAACCAGTTCGTCGATAAAAAAAAAAGGATGATTTTGCGACGGCTGCCCTAACTAGAATAATTTTTTTGCTTTATATTTTACATCAACTTTTTATTGAATTTTATTCACGAATGCTTTAAAGATATTTTTTAAAATTATTATGTATAATAATATTTTTATTTAATATATTAAAAATAATAAATATAATTATCAATTATTATATTTAATATATTATTATTAATATATTAATTAACTTTAAAAAATATTATAAAAATACTCGTTAGTGTTCTCATTTTATGTTTTAGCCCTTCAAAGCTCTTTAGCACCATTTTCCTTTTAATAATGTACTTTTCTTTTTCTGCCCTTGGATTGGGGCATTTTCCTTTCTTTTTTTTTTTTTGCCCTTTTTAAACGAAACCTTCTTTTTGGATTGACACTCAACCACATCAGCTAACATGACTTCAATTCTTCTGAAATTAAAATATACAGAATTTTTTTTTTCTTTCCTAACTATTTGGGAGTTAGTGAATGGAATTATTAACTAGAATGTCAATGAATCTTTTTTTTCTTTTTTTTTTCTTTTGGATGTTAATAATCTTATACGAGGTAACCTAGCTTTATTCTATATCCAATTTACAAGTAATATAACTAAATTTGTGGCTCTTATAAATTTGGGTTTTTTTTTTTTTAACAAGAAATATAATAAGAGCATGGCCATTTATGAACATGTAACTACTCTTTCAAGGAAATGTATAGTCAATCACTCAATTTCTTTATTTAATTCATGCTATACTTAAGTAGCAAAAACCCAAAAAGGAATAAAAAACACACATATATATACAAATTTGGACTTGAATTATGCAATCTAAATTGTGTTTTGGTCTTTATTTTTTTATTTGGATCAATTTGATCTTTATTCTATTATTTTTGTCAATTTTATTATAATTTAACGAAAATCGATTATGTACGAGCATGTGAATAATTTCATTAAATTTAAGTTAAATTAATCAAAAATTGATAAAAAAATTTAACATTTTAGAGACGAAATTGATTAAAATAATAATATGAAGGCCAAATTGATTCAAATAAAAAATAAAAGTTAAATAATTTAATTTGCATAATTTGATGATCAAATTTATATTTATTTCTTAAAAAAATTAATAAGTGGCTTATTGGTTTTTGAGGGGGCAGAGCACGTGCCCTTTCAAGTTATTGTTTTTGGGCTTTATAACTTCATGTGCCTTTCGAGCTAATCTTTTGTCTCCCAAAAATTATTGTTCTTTTTTTAATTTCTTTTGTTCAAGAAAGGCCAATGGTCTTTTTTTATTCTCCTTTTGGGCGGAATTATATAAGCATGATGAGTTAATTTCCATGACCATCCACATTCAACATTTTTGTCCATGTAACCGCATTTTTGTCATTTTATTTATTTTTACAAGAAATTTGATTAAACATTTAAACTTTGTTTAAACTTTATCAAATACAAATCAAAATTTGGTCTGGATTAAGTCAATAAGAAAATTTTTCAAGCTTTACTTCTATAAATTAAGAAAAAAATGTGTTCGATCTTATAAAAAATCACGTATTCAAAAGTAACATTAACAAAAGATTATCAATAAAATTCAAAATCCAAAAATCACTTGTTGTAAAAGCAAAAAGACGGGTATATAGAATACCTAATACCTTTCACATGTTAGGTACCAGAGTGACGGAATAGTGTCTCACAACTAAAATAAGAGATGAGAAAATAGGAACTGAACACACAAAAGAAACACAGATATTTTACGTGGTTCGGCCAATATACCTACGTCCACGGGAGGAGGAGCAAAGCTTTGTATTTAATCGGAGATGGAGTACAAACCGGATACAAACCGGCTACATATTACAAGTGCTCTTTCTAGCACACACTCAACACCTCAATACACAAGCATCTAACAAGCAGCTACTGCCTCTAAACTCTCTCATCACCTCTACCGGGAGGGGCTCCCTCTGGAGCTCTCACTATGCCTCAACCGGGAGGGAGCTCATGGAGCTCACCTTTGGAGCTCTAGCTCATTTCTCCTCTACTCCTCTCATCTCCTGCCTCCAAGCTCTCAACCTCATGCCTATTTATAGGCAAGGCTTATGGTGTGAATACACCATAGCCACCATGCCACCAGACAAAGGCTGCCAAGCTTTCAACAATTTCTGCTGCAGAAATTGTTGAAGCTGCCAAAGCTTCTTTTGTGGACTTTGAGCCACTTTTGTGGACTTTGTGGATTGGAGCCACACTTCCAACATCACATTCTTTCTCTATCTTGTTAATATATTGGTTATTTATTTATTCATTTTACAAAAAAGATCGTAGTTTGAAATAAAAGGAATTATCGATATTGAAATTTGAATCTCAAATTTGTTGGATACCATCTTTTAAGAGTAATTGTATGAATCAATTGAGTTAAATCTAGATTCTTAAAATATTGGTTATTGTATTGTATTATTAGATATCTTGTTTTATTTGAGACTTAATTTGTAATTTGTAGAAGCCTATGACCCAATTATATATATCCCCTTGTATTTTGTTTGAGAGGGGCAAGGCAAACTAATGCTATAGGCATTGCTAAAACCTCGTTCATTTTGCATACGTACGTTAGGAATGGACCATTGGAGATTGGACCATGCGAATGATGCTTATAAGCTTGAACATACATTCAAGCTGTCGCTGTTTGACACATTGCTTTTCCATTTCAATTTCAAATTTTACTCTTATATATAGTTTTGGTCACATAGTTGCACTTTTCGTACACTCTTTGTATACAAATTTCACTAAACTATAAGCAAAGTTACAAAAATATTAAGGGATTAACTTCAACCCCCAAAAAAAAAAAAAAAAAAAAAAGGAAAACCCTATTCTGATGCATACTTTTGCTTAGACATGCTCAAAGATCGGATAGTCCGTCTGGTCAAGCTCGAATTGGGTCATGCCTAGGTAAGGATTTTTGTAATTCGAGTCGGCTTGAACCGAATTACTATTCATCAAATAAAAAATATTTTTTATTTAAATTTAATTATAAAAAATATATAAAAAAATTAATATAAAAATAAATTTTTAATATTTTAATAATTTATGAATAGTAAAAAGGGCATACGGGCTGGCTCAGATCCAACTCGAAATGAGCTTGAACAAGAAAAAAAATTCGAGTCACGATCCGACTCATGAGTAGGTGTACATTTGCTTTTCCGAAGCAAATTAATCGCATTTACATGCATATGAGTCTTGCTCATCTTGCCAATAGCCATGTGATTTGTTGATAGAGTTCTAAACTCTTAATTTCAATAAACAGAGATCAAATCTTGATAGTTTCAAATATCAAAAAAGAGTCTTACTCACCTAGTCACATGACTCGTTGTGTTATTTACGTTGAAAAATTCAAAAAATGCTTGAATTTTTTATTCCTTTCGTTTTTTGTTCAACACAAAGAGAATAAGGATAATATTTTTTTAATTGCTGGTTTTAATAAAATTAAAATCTTCATGGGAACATGCCCCGCTACAAAGAATTTAAATTGTACTGAAACCATTAAAACTTCATTTGAAGACGTAGTGGTAAGAGATTTTCACCACACGAAAATCTCAAACCAGTATTGAATCTCAAAAACAACACTTTGATACGGTAAAAGTTGCTTTTACTCAAACCAACAATTGAAGCAACTGAGATTGCATTATCTGAAAATACACGATAAACGAAATTGCGTTATTTATAAACTTCACCTTTAGCAATCGTAATTTTTTTTTTTAATTTGTTTTTAAGTCAAGACTCAAGAGAATGATTATTAATTGTTAGTTTGGTGCCATCTCACGATGATCAGAGAAAATTAATGGGAGCCCAAAAATTGACCTTCTAACGTTGCTTTTAATTTGTATAGCTGTAAGCAAATATATCAATCCAAAAAGTCATTTCTTGCCAACCAAACACTAATCAATCGAAACTAATTACATTATATAAATAGGATCACATCTCCATTGAAGTAGCTTTTCTTTGTTAATTCCAATTAATTTTATAAAAATGCCAAACCATTTCATGGCCACTAATTCAGAAATATGTTTTTAATAATCTAATTATTCAATTAATCAGTTGACATTGCATGAATCTGAACAAAAAAAATCAGTTGACATTTAACTAATTTTCAACTCTTAAATTGTCAAAAATAGTGGTTGAGATCATCCTAACGACTATGAAGCAACAAAGCTGTTTGGCAAAGCAATGTGGCACATATTTAAGCACAAGACGGCTTGATAGGATTTTAAATTAATTTTTGGTTCTAAAATTTGTTCACCAACGTTAGTCCCCATTAGGGATTAGGTTACCAATTTTGCCATTTAGCCAATTATCAAAGCTAATGCTGATATATATATAAAAAAATTAATGCTAACATAATTAGTTTTGTCCACAATTAGACCTGTCCGGCTCGACACGTTCGGCCCGAATTGGACCGGACCTGGATAAGGGTTTTTCAATTCGAGCCCGACTTGAATTACTATTCATTCAATAAAAATTATTTTTTATTTAAATTTAATTATAAAATCTAAAAATTTTAATATAAAAATAAATATTTTAATATTTATAAACAATAAAACGAATTTATGAACTGAACTTAAATAAAAAAAAATCAAACCCCGACCTAGGCCATGGACATGTCTATCCACAATGGCTTTCTTGCAATTGTAAACTTTAATTAAAGTACAAAAACTTTGTTTTGGACAAAAATTAGTATTAATTGATGTTACTTAACAATAATTTCAAGAGACTTTGAAGTGTACATTTTTGTCTTTTTTATGATGTTTATGCATTTATTTTGTTTATTATCATTCAAATATTTTTTTTAATTATATCTTAAATTTTTCAAAAAAGATTATTGTCGATGACAAATTAAAAGAAAAACGATAGGTATATATCACTTCCGGAGGGAATGAAACATATTACCAGTAGTCCAGTACCATATCAATACGGTATGTACGGATTTTGAGGAAAAAAATCGATATAATTAAATGTATGTTGTCGCAACCTAAAAAATAACGACGTCTCATCGCAAGACTTTATTATTCGTTAGATGTGACATTAAAAAATCGAGGAAAAGTCGACTTAATTCCTCTAGAAAAATGAAGGTTTTGAAAATGACCTTAAAAAAGACATGGAGTCGCCACCAATCTTTTTTAGCTAGGTGTGATCGGCCACCTATTAAAACCGGTTTTATAAAATATTTTAAAAATTAATTAAAACATTTTAAAAACCAATTTCAAGTCTGCGTTTTAAACCAGAGAAATCAAAGAAGCGGGTTCGGGAGTCGGTTACGTGTGGGGAAGGATTAGCACCCCCACAACGCCCGTATAAATCGGTACCTTATTAATCGTGTGTTATCTCAAGTCTCGGTAAAAAGTTGGTTTTAAACTTAGTATTTCAAGTTAATTCCCAATTTAAAAATAATTCCATTTCTTATTGAAAATGATCCGGAATTTATAAATTCAAAATTTTCCTATATTCCCCAACAAACGTGGCAAAATATATAAATTTTTATTAGTTTTGGAAAACTTTCCGAATCATTCTCCTTTTGAAAGAAAGATATTCCTTTATTAATGATAATTGATGAAATTCCCTCCAGCAAACCCGGTAGAGAACTCATGAATTATTTTAACTCGGGAATATCTTTATTTTTATTGAAAACCATTATCTTTTTGAAAACATTTAAAATAAATGAATATGTATATGCATGACATAAATAAAATGACATAGCAAAATCTAAATAATATAATGCAACCTAAATGACATGACAAACATGAATGATATGGCATATAAATTAAATGAAATGGAATATGAAATAATGCTACCATATAATATGCATGAAAATAAAAATAGAAATAATAATGCATGAACATAGTATATGCTAAATAATATGACCAAAAAAACGACTAAATAAAAGCATGGGATATCATGAAATATTCCAAATCATATGATAAACCATATAACATCAAAAATATAAATCAAAATAATAACAATATTATTATAACAAGAATCACATATTATATAAAATGCATGAATATAAAAATGCAATGCATGAAATGTATTTTTTCCTTTAATTAAGGAAATCCGTATATCTAAAAAGATATCCGGCTACCTTAGGAAAATATGTCAAATTAAATATTCTAAAACCAAAATAATTTGTGATTGTTTGAAAATAATTTTGAGAAGCTTGAATTAAAAATAAAAACTGGGCTAGAATTTTTTAAATGGCTCTAATTTCCTAAGTTTAAAAAATCCGGACTTGGCTACCCTTAACCCGGGACTTGAAAAACCATTTTTAGAGTTTAAAAAGGCTTATAAATTATCCTAAGTCAGTAGCTAACCCTCCTAATCAGCCCACTCTAAGTAAATTAACCAAAACAGAAAAATGGTTTTTCTTTAAATTCAATTCTGACTCCACTGTCCAGTATTAATCCACGATTTTTTTACCCTATTTTTAAAAATTCCAAAAATTCTGAAAAAATTACTGGAGACTCAGGACATGTAAAACTACACGAAAACAAATCGGCTTAATTTTCTGATCAAAGATGAATTCCCAGAAAAATCATAGATGTACGAGTTTTTGGAGGAGAAAAAACTGCTTTGTTTTTCTTTAAATTCAATTCTGACTCCACTGTCCAGTTTTAATCCACGATTTTTTACCCTATTTTTAAAAATTCCAAAAATTCTAAAAATATTACTGGAGACTCAGAACATGTAAAAATACACGATAAAAAATCGGCTTAATTTTATGATCAAAGATGAATTCCCAGAAAATTCAGAGATGTATGAGTTTTTTGAGGAGAAAAAACTGCTTTGTTTTTCTTTAAATTCAATTCTGACTCCACTGTCCAGTTTTAATCCACGATTTTTTACCCTATTTTTAGAAATTCCAAAAATTCTGAAAAAAATTGCTGGAGACTCAGGACATGTAAAACTACACGATAAAAAATCGGCTTAATTTTATGATCAAAGATGAATTCCCAGAAAAATCAGAGATGTACGAGTTTTTGGAGGAAAAAAAACTGCTTTGCCAGCACATTTTTTTGTCTTTGATAAAATCATTTAAAAAATCAAAGTAAAAATATTTGAAACTCATAAAATGATTTCCAAACAATAGCTAAGACTTTTTGAAAGTTAGATAAAAATTGTCTAAGTAAAAAAAATCACAAAGGTAGAATAATCAACTTGACAAACTTAATTTTCCACAAGTGTGCTCAAGAGAGCATGACTTTGAACCATCAATTGGCTCAAGTCATTATTCAAGTGGTATGAACATGAAATGCATGAAACAATGCAGCAAACATAATGCATGAAATGCATGGATCTAAACCTAAATGTAGAGAAAATGCATGACATAAATAATATGGCCTAGACCTAACATGAACTTGCATGGCATTTAATGTAACCTAGACCTAAGACATGCATGGCATTTTCACAAACACAAAGCATGCTTAATTCAAAAATCCAACCAAATATCATGCAAATGCAAAAACCTAACAACTAGCATGACAAAAATACAACACACAATGCAAAACACATGGAGTAGCCAAATGGCCTCAAGCTCCAACAAGCATGGCATTTTCACAAACACTTGGTATGCTAGCATGAAAAACTAAGTCATAACACAAAAATCACACAAGCATTTTCACAAACACCTAATATACCAAATCTAAAACATGCTCACTAAGATATAAAACAAGAATCATGCAAAGAATCACACAAGCATTTTCACAAACACTTAATATGCTAACTCTAAAACATGCTCAAATTTAAACAACATGAAAACAGAAAATTAAAAATGCAAAAACATGATATCTAAGACATAAATGGCAACAAACAAAGCAACCAAATTAAATATAACTTAAGAACATGAAATAACATAACACTTAAAACATCAAAAACAAAGAAAATAGCATAAACAATATGGTAAAATGAATTGAAACAACAACTTAAAATAAATAATGTAGGCCATTTGGCCATGGTGAGTTTATTGTAAAAACAAAATGTAAAAAAAATATACTTAAGAAAGGAAATGAAGGAAGAACAAGAAACATTATTTTAAAATGAAAACTCACCAAGTAGAGATTAAAATAGCAAAAAACAAGAATAGAAAATGAAAGTGCAAGAGTTGGTGCTCAAGAGCAACCTCAAGAAGCTAATATTTCAAGCTTTTCTCTTCAAACTTTCCTTTTTTTCTAAACTTTTCTTTTTTTGCTCTCAACCAAGAAGATAAAAACTAAGAAAAACTAAGAGAAATCAGCCAAAATGGAAAAGAAGAAACCAAAATCTGCCTCCCCCCCTCCTAGGGTTGGCCTAAATGATGCTTATATAGCCTCAAATATGTTGTCATTTTTGTGTAACCTAATTTCCATCAAATGGCCAATAATTCAAGATGAAAAGTCATGAAATTACCACCCTTAGATTAGCATCTCAGCCCTCTCAAATGACAGCTATGCAAGAATTATGTTGACATCTTTCTTAACCTATGTGGTTTAATCACCATGGTTTGATCAAAGAGAATGGTTAACTAACTCTTGATTTTTAACCACTTGATTGAAAAAGATCATAAGCTTCCTCCTTCCTTTGGGCTTGGGCATGCCAGCACTTCTCTTTTCCAGCCCAACTCTGATTTTTTGAAGGGCCAAAAAACCCCTTTTCGGTTGCTTGGGTGAAATGACCATTTTGCCCCTCGGATGCAAGTAAATATCAAACGGACTCCAAATTCAATTTTTATTTTTTTAATACTTCCAAAATAATAAAATATTGAGTTCTGGAAGTTTTCAAAATTATCCGAGTCCGTTTGCTATTTATTTGGATTTTTTCTTCCCAAAATGTCCTTTTATGCCCCTACTTTTTACCATTTTTTAAACGAGCTCCAAATCAAGATTTTTCTTCACCAATCTCTTCAAAATAATTAAAAAGTGTGATCTGGAAGTTTTCATAATTTTTGGAGCTCATTTGGTATTTTTTCGGGATTTATCGGCTTGAATTACTGCATGGGAGGCCCGGGATTTGGCCATTTTGCAAACGAACTCGGAATCAAGATTTTATTTCGCCAATCTCTTCCAAATAATTTAAAAATGAGATTTGCCAAATTTCAGAATTTTTGGAGTCCATTTGCTATTTTTTCGGGATTTATCTTTTTGAATTACTGCATAAGAAGCCCGGGATTTGGCCATTTTGCAAACGAACTCGGAATCAAGATTTTCTTTCGCCAATCTCCTTCAAATGATTTAAGAATGATATTGACAAATTTTCCATAATTTTCGGAGTCCATTTGCTATTTTTTCCCAAATTTTTCCAGTTTTGCCCTTTAACCTCCGAAACCCGGTTTTGCTCAAAACAAGTCCGATTTTCAGATTTTCTTCAATTTGAGCCTTGGGCCATCCTTTTTAATCATTCCTCATCCATTGGGGGCTTTGGTCTTACCAAGTCGGGCCATTTCTGTGATTCTTCCCGATTTCACCGAAATCCACTAAAAACCCTAATTCTCGGTTTTCTCCCGGATTGACTTTTTTTCGGTTTTTCTTGCAAGTGACTTCTCCATTACCCGTAGTCAGTGCTTATCTTTCATTTGGAACCTTCAATTTCGACCAGTTTGATCGTTTAAGCACTTTTCCCCAAATTTCTCGGATTAGGGTTTCCTTTCTACTGAATCTCCAAATCCCAACTTCCGAACTCCATATCTTTCAATGTAGACCTCGGATTATCAAAATTCTTTCGCCATTTTTCAATTGAATTTAAAATCTTGATTTTGAAAATGGGTTGACTTTTTCAGTAGTTGACTTTCTGGGGTTGACTTTTTCGGGGTTGACTTTTTTTTGGGGTTGACTTTTTTCAAGTTTGACTTTTTGTGCTCGCCCTCTTAAACTAAGTCTCGGAGTACCACCTGCAGGATGAAAACAGTCTTTTTACACTCGGGAACATCAATATGGGAAGAAAACATTCCTGTTTAGTGGTCCGGACAAAATTAGGTGTCTACATATGTATCATTTTGTTTTTCTTATTTTTTCGTACTGGTTGTATCAATCTGTATCGATCCCTATCGAACATTTGGACACATATTAGTCAATAAAAGATTTTTTTTTTTTAATTTTTTTTAATCTTTTCACTATTTTATTTTTTAATCAATTCTTAATATCTTTTCTTTAATGATCATTTTTTTTTCATAATTTTATTCAAAAATAATATATACTCATCAAATTATTTAACAATAACTTACTATATTTTTTAATATTATTATATTTATTTATTTATTTTAGGTTTAAAAATTTTAGATATTAAATATTTATAATTTTTAAAATCTATATTTACATATAAACATATAGATGTGTGTATTTGAGGTGGGTTTGTATGTGTATATATTTTATAGATAAATTATTAAATAATGCTGGTAAACTCAAAAAGATACATCAAAATATATTAATATTAATATTAATATTAATATTAATACATACCAATATCAAAATAAAAATAATACGCTCATCAATACAATACAAACTATTTTAAAATGAAGTTTGGGAAAAAAGCTAAATAAACTATAGATATGTGTATAAATGCATACGAAAGATCAAAGAAGTAAGATATAATACGAGTTGATATGTGTATAAATATGCATGCTAATAATAGGACAATTAGTGGTATGTATACATGTATCAGTGTATGTATAAATTACTGGTAATTAAATTATTGCATATATGTATCAACGTATGTATAGGAAAACATAAAGACCAAAATCATCTCGATATGCATACGGCTTTACTAAAAAAGAAATTAGTTATCATAGCTAGCAGATGAACAGATAAGCCAGACAATCTAAATTCTCTATAATCTCATGTATAAAAAACGTAAGGTAAGCAAAAAAAAAACACTCTTAAATTCTCCTTTCATCATCATCTTCCTTAATATTTTGCTATCTTCTCTATTATCCTCAAAACCCTTGTTAACTTGAGTATCGAAGTGCGCCCCAAAGTACGAACTTCGAAACCCTTTTGATCTCTATCTCCATTTAAGATTCTGCTCGACAGCTTTCCAAATCTCCTTCCATCAGAAAATCACTTACCAACCTAAAAACCTATCAACAAACTTAAGAAAAAAAAAATGAAAGAAATAACATAATCTTATAAGTCTTAATCCTACGAACATAATGTAACATTTTCAACATTTAGAAATATAACATTTTCCCCCTGATTTTAATATGTTACATTATCTGTCTATGACGATTTGATGCCCCTTTCTTTAAAATGAATTCTTTCTTTTATTAATAATAATAAAATTAAAAAAAAAACCCTACCATTAGAACAAATTAATTTTCTTTTGGATATGAACAAAACTTTTATCCAAGAAAGTTCTGGATGAAGAGGACTTGACTTGAGCAACTAAATTCATCAAATAATTCTTTTTAAAAATTAAAATGGACTTAAAAAAAAGTAAAATAAAAGATGATGCCGATTATATTGCATCAAAAAGTAGAATTTCATCAATAATAGTTAAAAAAAAAAAAAAAAATTGATCATCACACAAATACCTTTGACCACAAAAATTTAGGCATATCTGTCCTGCCTGTGCTAAGGTTCAAATCCCCTAAAAAAACATAGAATTATTTGCTAATGAATAGTTAATAATGCATATAATTTGGCTAAACATCTCAAAAAACACTGCATTAATTCATGGACGTCTGTCTTGCCATTGAAATCCACTGTCATAAGCTTAAAAATTTCAACCACTGAATGCATGCTGAGTGCTGACCAAGGACTTGAAAAAGTAGCTATGAAGAGTAAGATTTTTGAGTGCGCAAAGCTTTATCCTTCACAATGATTGATACCCATTGCCCAAATCTCAATTTGTAGCATAGCATAGCATGTCACATCATATTTGTTAAATATTCAACCTAAAATCAATTGATGATAGTAAAAAGACCTCACTTGAATATAAAATCACAAACAATTCAAGATTTAATCGATGTGAGATAACAATACTTTAACAGAACCCATCACGTGTAGACGGTGATGGAAGAGCTTACTACGTGACAAACTCAGAAAGGATAATAAAAACAACAAAACAAAACCTAACTCTAATACCATGTTGAGGATCCAACCTAAAATCAATTAATTTTAGGTTTGATGCTTAACAATCTTATCGTTTTGATACATGCATGTTCCAAACAACACTGATCTTTTTACAACCCTTGGGCTCAAATGGTTGTCTCGAACTTTTAAAAGGGACCCGAAACAAGAAATGGAAATGGAAGTCTCCATCTGCTTACAGGTCCTGAGGTCCTTCTGGACCACCCTGTAGCTACAGAAAAGGCTAAACCTGAAGAAATAATCCATCCAACTTGCAATCTAGACTTGGAAGGCTCTACCAGGCTTCTAAGGCCTAAGTAAAAGTAACTAGACCTTTTTTATTCAATGCTAAAATTTGACTTATAACTGATACCCTCCTTCACTTTAATACCCTACCATTGCTATGAATGGACGAGTAGAATTACAAGGCTATTGAGGATCCAACCAGACTAAACATTTTTGACACTGACAGAAAGTTAGAAATCGTGAAGAACCTGGGTGGATATCTGATGACACAAGATATATGTGCTAAAAAGGACCCAAATCTTGAGTTTGTATGTTGGAAAAGGGATAAAAAAATAATGCTGCTATTGCCCAATAGAAGATGTTTATTGGTTCATGTTTTTCTGCAAATGATAACAGCATTATCTATTCCTTGTTATTGCACAGAGGCAAGTTATGAATAAGGTGCTCAATGTAACAATGCAGAGAAAGGGAACCATTCTAGAGCAGTAACATAGAAGAGAAGCTCAATTACATCTTATCTAACAACTTAATAGTCAAGTGCCAAACCAAACCAATGTTCATCAATGAATGATTTACTAAGAAAATAAACAAATGACTGAACTCTTCAACTTGGTAATCAGAAATTAATAAGCAACCAACTGATGTGATGCATTTTTGAATATAGCATTCAAGCTAGGCAAAGTTCGGGACACCTAATCTTTTTAAACTCAGCTCTCCCAGTGTTGTCAAGGGCGCAAGGCGCACTCTAGGCGCTAGAACCCTTGTATTGCCTTAGGCGCAAGGCGCAAAAAAAGCGCTCGCCTGAGTGAAGTAAGGCGCAATATTTATATGTGTGTCTATGTATGTATATATATAAATAATAAGCTTAAGATATATAATTATAATAATAAACTCTAAAGAGTGGTCTAGTTTATCTACAAAACATGCAATTTATTTTTTGCCCAATATGCATGATTTCCTTATGGTCCCATATCTGTTTTTGAATACTCAAATATTGAGAAGTGGAGAGTTTGATATTATCTCTTTTCTTACTAGTAAAGGTACATATAATGAAAAAAGTTAAAATTAAAGAGATTAAAGAGAACTTCAATCAGGCGAGCTTTTTTTACGTCTATCGCCTTACAAAAAAGCGCGCCTAGGCGCACCAGGCGTGCGCCTGATCAAATGAGCCTTGCCTGAAAGGGTCTGAGGCGCTTTTGTTATCTAACGCTAAGGCGCAAGGCGTAGGCGCGCCTAGGCGCACGCCTTGACAACACTGAGCTCTCCAACTTTTAACCTTAGGATCCCATAAAGCTTAAGTTACTTCAACCTTAAAATTGGCTTCACTCATTATGTCATTATTACAAGCTATAAGAAATCAAACAATTCAATTCAGACTATTAAGTACCTAACTATCATAGTTTAGCCAAACAATCAATACTAATATGCAACAAAGTTCTGCATTCCACTCCAATAACTCCTATATTTGTAGTAACCACTACAGGTTAAGGGTACTAATGTCTGATCATGGAATATTTTGCAAAATTACATTTTCTTTGAAGCGGTCTCAATAACTTTTCCTGTAATCTTTATTCTGCCTGCAAGCATTTCTATATCACACTTTTCCTCCCCAAAAGATGAGTCATTGGTTATCCAAACCATTCTAACAGGTTCATATGCAGCCAAGCCAACTTTACATCCCAACCTAAATCAAAAGGATGCCAAGATACCTATTTTCAGCATGATGCATTACACTTGTTGGCAATAATGAGGAAGGCAAACCAGCAAAACAATCAGTTTCAGTTACACATTTGCTAAAAAAATTTCAAATAAATGCATCAAAACTTGCTTTTTCCCCACTAAAAAGATGCCACCCTCTTCTTTATGAATGACTAGACCCTCCCACACTCTATACTCACTTACCTAACCCACAATAGGTATAATAATGCATAATTAACCAAGACAAGAGGCACATGAACATTAATGATACACAGTAGCAAAGAAATCTACCCACACCAGTCATAGGCTCTACCACATGTACAGGTGACCATTAAGTAGTACAGATCACCTTGGGTTTTAAATTTTCTGTCACTTTAAGTTATTGACTTTTAAAATCAATCCGAGTTGGGTTTCAAGCAAGTCAGAAGATTTTTTGCGTTTAAATTGAATTTTATCACATTTTACTTAAAAAGCAAATAGTAATTCAATTCAAATACAACTCGAATTCAAATCAAATTTGGTTTAGTTCACCTCAAGTGCAGGTTTGAGTTTATTATAATTGATTATTCTAGAAAATTATATGGATCAGATTGGTTCCAAGCAAATCGGACAGATCAATTGGATTAATTCAACATTTATCACCTCTAACCACACAGAATTACAGGACAAAGTAGAAGGCATAAGCAAACAAGTCTATAAGATGGGAGGTTCACTAAAATGGAAAATATTTTTAAGCGCATACTAAAAAACAACATACATTACAAACTGAGATCATACATTTTACATTTTTTGACAATTGCAAACACATTAGAGTTTACCAAATAAGAACCCAGAATCTGTTATAGGCACACAGAGGTGCAGACATACAAATACAAATGGCAGGAATTTGGAGTACCAAGATGATCTTGCAATCAGACAAAGCATCGCAAGCACACTCCTATTTCTTTGAAGGCACCCCTGTTATTCGCTCCAGATCCATCTTGCAATTCTCCCTCAAATCTTTTAGTGCAGTGTAACTGGCTTGCTGCCAATCAAGTTCAATTTTACCCATCACATAAAGATTATAACTAAAAAAAATCCTATTCAAGAAAAATTAGAAATCGTAGGAATTTATCCTGATAGTAAGTAGTCATGAACTCCAGCAAAGAAGCATCAATTAGAGATAAGACTCTCAAAGAGTCCCAAAACCAAGAAATCAGGATGAAGAACAAAAAATCAAATGTGATGTTTTAACCAAAGCCTTGTATTAAATAATATGACTCAGGCTTCTTATAACAAACTGAGTTCTTTAGATCATTCAAACAATATGTTGAACAAGAAAAAAAAAAAAGGCAAAATCTGTAGAACAAGATGTGATTTAACAAATAGACCAAAGGTAAATTAGGCATGGGGAATTAAGATCTAGGCTAAAAAAGTATATATCAAACTTACAAGCTGGTTGCTTTCATGAACAAATATATCCTCCATGTTAAGAAAGAGTGATCTCCACTGACTCGTGAGGTCAGATTCTAATTTTGAAGATTTATTGGCATTTCCCTGGCTATGTATGTCAGTCTGTTTCCCCCTGCCACTTTTCTGAACTAAAATGCTTGCTTCTTTCTGACTTTTCTTCAAAACTGAGAAAATGTCCATAATACAGAAAGGAACAGGTTCTGTCACGATTACAACCAAAATAAACTTAAGGAAAGCTACCTATTCAACTTACCAGATATTCGACCCTTGATATCCTGATAATGAAGGTCCGACCAAATGTAAGCAGCTGTTTATCAGTGTAAAACAAGCATAACCCATTAGATAACACATTACAAGTTAAAGCATTCTTACCCACAAATGTAGCAAACAACAAATACAAGATAAGAAGCTAAAGTAGTTACCTTTCAAGCAAAAAGAACAAGAGCAAGCTTTGAGCATACCACCGGCATTCAAATTCATGCAACCATCATTCTTGAGTCCCACACACCTCTCCAACTCAAATGACCTAGAACTCTGCGAGGACGACTTAGGCAACCTCGACCACTCAATACATCCACCTTTACTCGAAGCCAGTCTACCAACGCCCAGATCCTTACCCTCATTCATACAACTATTATTCAATGTATCCCCTACTTCTGTAACACCTTCACCTTGCTCTAACGTATCATCACTATTAGACAAGTCAAACCCTTCTTTAATCTCACTAACTTTGTCATTAACCGACACTAACTCCTCTTTTAATGTATCAATTTTGCCACTACAAGTAGGCAAAAAATTAGGGTTTGGTTCAAATTGGGGTTTTTTAGATTTCTCTTCGGTAAAATTTTCTACATCTAAACAAACTTGTTTTGTAAATTGGGAATCTGCTTCTTCTTTAGAATTAAACCCTGACTTTTCCGAAATCGACGAAAACCCTCTTTTAACTGATCGATTTGTAATGTCACCCAAAATCGGACGGACTGTGGGTATCCCGTCCGTAAAATTATCTCCGCTCATTGTGAAATATAAAAAAAAAAAAAAAAAAATCCCCAATTCAGCTTAAATCAGTTAAAAACAAAACAAAATTTAAAAAATAAGGGTTCATCCAAAAGAAATTAAAATTTAAAAAACAAATGGGGTTTCAGAGATGCTAAGCACCTGTTGAGAAGCGAAAATGAACGGAAAATGAGAATGAATGAGGAGTAAAAAAAGGGGGGAAGGGTTTTAAAAAAAAAATTGTGTTTTGCCGTTTTGGTGAGGGCGGGAAGCTGGACTTGGGAGCCTACTCGCCAATTTGAAATGCGATTTTGAATTTGGCTTAAATATAAAATTGATCCTCCAACTATACTATTTTTCCCATTTTAATATTTACAGAATTTTTGTTTCAAATTAGGTACTTGAATTATAATTCCGTCAAATAAATTAATATTTTACATTAATACCGTTAAATAAATAGATGATGTAACATTAACATCTAATTAGATCATGACATGTGACAAAAAATGCCACATCAATGTTAGCCACATCATTATTAAGAGAAAAAAATAAAAAATTCAAAAAAAAATTCAAAATAAAAATCTAAAAAAAATCAATTTTCTTTTAAAAATAATTCGAAAAAATTAAAATAAAACAAAAACAAATTTTTAATTCATTTTTATTAAAAAATCTGAAATTTTTTAATATATATATAATCAAAAAATATGAAACATTTATAAAATTAAAAAAACTTTTCATTTTTAATTTTTTTTAATTTTCTTAAAAAATCTGAAAATTTTGAAAAAAAAATAAAAATAAAAATAGTGAGAGAGAGAGAGAGAGGGAAAGAAGGAGAGAAAAGGAGGAGGAGGAGGCGCCGGATTAGCCTCGAGTCGGTCAGGCTACGACCGGTCGGTCTCCCCCTACTCTTCTCTCTCTCTCTCTTTCCTTCTCTCTCTCTCCCGATTCCCACTTTCTCTTCCTAATTCCATCCTTTCTCTCACCGACCCGACGCCGATTGGTGGTCGAACAACCCTCCAACCGCCCCTCCCGCCTCCCTTTCCTCTCTCTTCATTTCTCTTCTTCCTTTTCTCTCTCTACCTTTCTCTTCTTCTTCTCTTTTTTTGTTCTAGGCTTTTTTTTTTTAATTTAAAATTTTATTTTTTTACAAATTTTTAATAAAAATATATAAATATTCAGTTTTTTTTAATTTTATATAATTTTATATATTTTTTTAATTTTCATATTTTATAATATTATATATTTTTCGAATTTTTTAATTTTTTAAACTTTTTTGTGAATTTCTTTAGATTTTTTTCAAAATTTTCAATTTTATTTTGAATTTTTATAATTTTTGTTCCTATTTTTATTTTTTATTTTTTAAAAAAATGTGAACTTTTTTAGATTATTTTTAAAAATTTTGAATTTTATTTTATTTTTTATAATATTTTCCTATTTTTTTGAATTTACCTATTTTTTTTTTGAATTTTCTGAATTTATAAAAAAGTTTGTGAATTTTTAAATATTTTTACAATTTTTAAAATTTTATTTTTATTTTAATAATTTTTTTCCAGATTTTCTGAATTTATATAAAAAAAATTGTGAATTTTTGTACAATTTTATTTTATTTTTCTTATTTTATTTAGAATTTTTTTAATTTAATGATGACAAGACATCATAAAATTAACAGTGACGTGCCATTTTTGCCACGTGTCACTATTTGCCATATCAACATTTATTTAACGATGTTAGGGAGAAGTACCAACTTGTTTGACAAAATTATAGTATAGGTACCCGATTATGTCCAAAAATATTTAGATACCAAAATAGAAAATGGGGTATAGTTTAGGAAGCAATTTTTGCTTTTGAATTTTATTTGAGAACCAGTATCTAGATCGACAAATTTAAACGCTATTAGATCTGTCCAAGAGCCCGACTATCCGTCATAGCCTGAAGGTCTGTCTGATAGTTGGGAGGGTTTGAAAAAAAATTATTAGGTCCGAAAAGATTGGACAAAAAAAAGAGGTCCGTTTAAAAAATGAGTCGGATTTTGACTCTAACATTCAAAGTCCTAGTCCAGTCCGACCTGATCCATTTTTTAATTAAATAATATATTATTTTTATATATACATATATTATATAAATTATATCATATAAAGATTAAATATTATAATGTAAACAGATAGAGCCCAAATGACGGAAGAGATAAGTAAACCACGGGGAAATTTTGTTGCAGAGAAGACTTTTTATGCAGATTTAGCTTGTAGCATGTTGTTGTGTGATTTGTATAGTGCAGATTCAGTCTGTGCAGAAGATTGATCTGTAGTTGTCTGATGTTGAACTAATAACGGCAGAAAAAATATCACCTTTCCAAATTTTTTTTTTATCAATATTTAAGAATTTAATAATATATATATAATTATTAAAAATTAAATAAAAAATAATCTATTTTTTAGAAAAAATATAGACGGACTTAAACGGGTTTGGGCTATCAATTTACAAATATGGATAGGTTTAGATAAAATTTAAAACCTATATTTCGGACCGAGCCAGGCTTGATAAGCATATATGGTGTTAATACCATACATAAGTTCGGTCTGGCCCATAAACACCTCTAGACGCGATATAAATATATTTAATAAATATAATAAATAATAAATAAATACGACAACTTTAAATATTATCACAATACATTCAATACACATATTATGTTTATGTTTAAAATTTTCATATATTTAATAATTTTTATTATATTTATATTTATACCGTTAACACACAAAAAAAATAAATACAAAACTACACATAATTTTAGGTTTTGTTTGTTTCACAAAAATGAATTATAGAAATATTTTTGAAAAACATTTCAATTTATTATTTCCATATCTTGTGCTTTTTTAAATTTTATTAAGAATAATTTATGTTAATAATAAAAAAAAAGTTGATGATTGATAAGTAAATAGATAGATAAAAGTTATTGAAAATATAATTTAATAAGAATTATTAATTAAGAAAAGTTAATTTTATTAAGGACTTCAATATTATTAATAAATAAATAAATATTAATTAATTAATATCTTAATTTAATAAGAAAATTATTAACTAAGGATAAAATAATTAATTTAATAAAAATAGTTTAATTAATTTGATAATAGACACTGTTTTAAAATTTTTAATTGATTGAAATTTAAATAAATAAACTAATAAAAATTATATATTTAAAGGTAAATAATCTAAATAAATAATAAATGCTAAAAATTTAAAGATAAATTTGTTATGTTAAACTTTTAAATTTTATATATGTATTTACCGCGTTCAATTTTAGTACTTTTGAAATTCATATTTTTAAATACTAAAATTTCCGATATTCAATGAAAATATATTTGAATAAATAAATAAATTGTGTTTAAAAAATTAAATATAAAAAATGGATAATTTTTTTAAGTGGGTAGTGTTTTTAGAAAAGTAAGTAAATAGGTGATAGTTTTTTTAAGTGGATAGTTTTTTAAAAGATTGAGTGATTTTTTAAAAATAAATAGATATTTTTTTATTAAAAATATTATATAAAATATTAAAAGACGTAATTATCTTATTTAATTTTTTGATTTTATAATTTTATTTGATTGTTTTGTACTTTTATCAACTGAGTTTTTATCACTTGAGTCGTGACCAGGGTAGTCGGTATCGAACCGATACTGGTCATACCGGCCGGTACGTAACGATTTTAAAGTAAAACAAAACGATACCAGTAGTGTACCGTTTCGGTTTTTGTATTGATCCTTACCGATCGTATCGGCCTATACCAGTCATACCGGTCAGTACCGGTTCGTACAAAATTTTAATTTTTTAAATTTAAAAAAAAAAAATTCACTTATTTGGTTGTCTTAAATCAATTTCTAATGTTTTTCTATCCTAATCATTATTATTTTTTCCTTAATTACATTTAAAAATAAATATATTTATTAAACTAATCTATTGAACTTAATTAATAATAATTTACTATATATTTTTATATTTATTTTATTTATTTGATGTTTAAAAATTTTGGACATTAAATATTTAAAATTTTATATTTACATATAAATATATATTTTATGTAGATAATTGAGGTATATTTGCATATGTATATGATATATATTTTATTATGAAACTTGAAAATATGTTTTATATAATATATGAAAAATATTTGAAAAATACCGGTAAATCCGAAACGGTACGCCAAAACACACCGGTACCGATACGTACCAGTACCAGAACAAAAACGGTATGCCCTTCGGTACGGTACTAACTACCTTGCTCGTGACACCAATTCAATCACTTCTTTTATAATTGTATACAGAAAAGAACAAAAAAAGAGATAAAAGATATCCTAGTCTAGTTAGACCCGACAATTCGTGTATCCGTATCGTGTTCGTGTATTTTGTCGTGTCATAATCGTGTTTAAGGTATTTTAATTATATTTATTTAAAGGGTTTTGCTAAGGAGTGTCCTTAGGACACTCTTTATGGTTAATTAATATACTATTTATAGTAATAACATTGTATTAAATTCAAAAGTTGACAAGTTATTCATAATTTTGGTATGTTAATAATTTGTATTATATAGATTTTGAGACATTCATGTCGTGTTCGTGTTATTTTTCGTATCATATCGTGTTTAATTATTTTTTTCGTGTCATATTCGTATCTTATAATCGTGTTGTATTCAATATTACTAAATTTTAGTATACCTCAAATTATTTATTACATCTCATTAGGCCTCTGAAGATAAAAAAAAAAAAAAGAATAAAATTATTTTCAGAGGAAGACAAATACACATGAAACTTTATGATCATCTAAACGTAAGTACGTAACTATCGTGATGTAACATATACACATAAAATTATTTTTTCATCGTACGAAACGTTTGCAATATTATTAAATTTTTTGAAACACTATCAAATGTAACATATACGATAATCGTAATGCATTACGTAATATTCGCGATACCGCAATTACGTCAGCGACGAAATTCGCAATTTAGAACTATGCCTTTGAGTTAAAACTCATAGAAGCTATGTCTTTTAGGTAAGCAATCTTCGTACTCCGATCTCTTTACCGCGCACGAATAACCTTTCCTGAATCTGTTATCGGATTTCCTTGTTACTTCGACCTCCACAGAAAACACAGCCGAAACAGGTCTGTGATCAGAGAATCTTGACTCGCCTCGGATATATGATAATTGCTCAAAGCCAGCACCGTGCCATAGTATCCGATCACACCTGAAATTAGTATTTAAAGTTTCAGAAAGAATCAGGCAATCAATTAATTTGTTCATAATTCAGGGTCGTCAGACATTGATGTAAGAAGGCGAAAGTGCATGCATGTACCATGCAGGGGTTCGGCGATTCTTCTTGGATTTGACAGTTTCTCCTGCGTATGAATCTGAATTATGCGAATACTTGTAAGTAGGAGCAAAGTGTATCCGTCCCTCTTTGAAACCGTTGAAGACTCTTCCGGCATCTCTCTCCATGTTTAGCTGCTCTCAAAAGGAAAGAACAGGTTAGCCAAGTGAAAAAACATATAAAAGAAATTTTAACAGTACAATGTAATTCATCCTCTTTAGTTTCCTTTCAGTCTCTATGTCTCTTTCCATAGAGACTAAGAGATAAAAGAACCAGACATTGTTTTCCAACTAATTAACTTAAGACAGTTGGATTTGCATGGAAACAACATCAAGAAAACGACTGCCTGACTTTTGAGTACTTCATAGTTTCTCAATTTATGGCATTGACCTTTGCTATATTCATGACAAGGGTTGACATTATTATCAACAAAATTTCAAAACCCTATGTATTAGTGTGTTATTTCCATTTCCTCCCCACCCCTCGTTTTTTTCTACTACAAGGTTTTTTTTTTTATTTTTTTATATATATATATATATATAATGAAGGCCGCAATCTAGTGATCGAGAAAGGGATTGCAAATGCTGGATTCAAATCTCAAACCTGCTGAATACTACTTCTTAAAGGTGACTTGATAAACCAACTTGACTAAATCGTTCACTACAAGGTGATTTCAACAAATTTGGCATATCATTTTAGATTTTCCTTATTTCATTAAGTCAGATGTCTAACTCAAAACAAAGTATGAATTCACAATAATGACTATCTTTTACACAATTTTAATATAAAGTTATGGATTGTGGCCATGAATTATGAACACAGCTTTTTGCTTTCTAAATTGATGAGGAAAACTGCCTCTTTTCTTTCTCCACTGCCCTGCAGAATAGTTTCAACATGGATTTTTCTTTTATTTTTTATTCTTCTCTTTTGGAATGGAGGGGGTGGAGGATCAGAATATATAGAACAAAGAGTACAAGCTTTATGCATGCAATCAAAATAGAAAGACTGGAACATGATTAGAATATTAAGAAAGGGGGAGGGAAAAAAATATTATGCCCTTCCTTAAAGTCGATTCTAGAAATATTTATTTATATTAATGAATCAACAGTTAGGTCATAGGTGGTGAGAATTATTAACATTTTCCATCTAAGAATCTTGTTTCTTTAATTCTGAGGAGTACTAGAAAGTGGTGAAATTAACCTGATCTTTCTCCAGAAGGGTGTCCCAATTATTATCCTCCATGAGAGTCCTCGTTTCCTCATAGCTCAAGGCTACCCGATAATTCAAATCTCCAAGCCATATTACTCGGCTGCAATGTTTAGTTTATAATAACAATAAATATTGTTAAATAAAAGACAGAATAGAAGTTAAAGAAATGGTTATATCAATGCAAACATACTCATGCTTAATAATTTTCTCTGGAGCTCGAGGATTTGAAGCTCTGCAAATCTTGGGAAACTGTGTGCTTTTGAGGATCTCAGTAACATCAGCATTCCTCTTGAGCTCATCACCTTCTTTCTCGCCAGAAGCTAAGTGACTGCAGACGAAGCAAATGCTCGTTTGGTGCAAGGACATGCTTACTGCTATACATCCCTGCAATATTGATTATCCCGTATGTATTAGTTCTCAAATTATTGTCATTCTTGTTTCTAGCAATGCAATCAATATTTGATCAAGTATGCTAATTTGAAAAACCTGGAGTGTTTGATTAGCTGGAAAAAGAAAATGGCTGAATATACAAGGCTGCATGCAATATGCATGATATTAATTTTGGCAACTAAACAAGTATTCCAAGGCAGGAGAAAATTCAAAGCAAGCAAGCATCTTCAATGGCATGAGTAACATTTGATTTATCTGAAATCAATCATGGAATGCCTCTTTGTTTATGCAATTAAGTGACCCTCTGAGGAGATCTAATCCATGGAAGAAATAATAAAATCACCATGATTCATATATATACTAACCTTGTTGCCAAGGCGTCCCAGTATTCCTCTTCCTATACAGGAAACTCGTAGATGAGCAATGTATGGCACTAACTCCGTTCGAGCCCATATTGAGAGGAAAATCCCAACCATCTGCTTACTAGCTACGAGCCGGTAACCCATCTGACCAGTTGAAAATTGTGGGGACATATGATCAGAAAGTTCAACCAACTCATCAGCAGTACCATCACGACGCACAGGAAGGGGACCAAGGTCTAGTTTACTTGCTAAATCCCTAAGCTTCCTTTGCCCTCGCTTCTCCCCATGTGTGGAATCAACAGGACAGTTGCAAGTCTTGAGAAGGCTACTTTCAGCCCTGAAATTCTTACTCAGGACTTTGAGAGCAGGTTTGTGGAAAAAGTGAAGACTGTTGGGAGATTTTGACTCCTTCAAGGTATTGTGGTTGGAGTGTTTCGAACTTTGGCTAGAGTCAGGAGAAGAGCACATTGAATCGTAATCAGGTTTGTTAAGTGCTTGGTTTATAAGGGCCAGCCATTTTGCAGCAGGTTCATTGTCTTCAATTACTAGAACATTTCCCGCATTGAGTGGAACAATTTCCTGAAACCTGCGAAAATTAATATTCTTAAGTAAAACAAGCTCCAAAATCTTCTCATTGCAGTGCTTTTACAAAATGAAATTAATGAAAGTCTGCATGTAAGTTTGTTCTTGCAGTGTCATTTAATAAACCAAAACCTGAAAAGAATCAAACAGAATCCTGAGTCAATCATACCCACAGACATATATATCTGCAGAGTCCTCCATTAGCAAGAAATCTTCCAGGTTCATGTCTAAGTTGGGTGGCTTCCCTCCCACATTCCAAGTTGCAACAAATATCCTGCAAGCCAACCATGGCAATATTCCTGCTGTAAGATATAACATAGGCATGATCGAAAGTAAAATGTACAAATTCACTGAACAGTTAAATTAATAACAAGGAATATATATCAATACCGAAAATCTCGAATTTCAGTCGTTGATGCCATGGAACACTCGAAATCCGAGAGATTCAGCCCTTCGATTAACCCTCCAATACTTTCCTCTCTTTCTGTGAGCAAATAAGAAATTAGCATCATGGTGTTACATTATTTTTTTCCCCTTCTCCCAGTTCTAGATTTTAACACCAATAATTTTGTCAATGATAAAGCCAAAAGGGTCAACATCAGAACTGAAACTTCCCTTATCTATTTATATTTTTCCTACCTTATAAATCAGACTATTTTCTTGTTAGGTAAGCTACCAAAGTTCTACAGCAGATAAGAAGAAATTAGTTTCGCTGCTAACGGGGATACGTGGCTTATACCCTTTACATATAAAAGAAATGAAAGTTGTCAGGGATTTAAATTGCAGTTGTCAGATGTATTTTCCGTTGTGTCGTGTTTATCACGGTTACATACGGAATAAATGCTATCACGATCAATTATTGCGATAAATATCAATAATAAACAGAGAGAGCCGAAATCGTAAAATAAAAACCGTAACATCGCGTTAAGGCTGTTATTTAAATCCCCTCTATTATTATAAGATAAATATATAATATCAACATTTTCATAACCACATCCTGCAATAAAACAAAGGTATGGAAAGGAAATTATGGCTCATTGCACCTAATAAACTCATCATATACCTGAAAAACTTTTTTTTATGAAAGGAGGAGAGGGGGCTTCCATAAATTCTTTTGTCCTTGATGTAATCTTCTTCTCCAACTCTACCAAACATATCCCATAAAAGACAAATAATTAAATAATAATAATAATAATGATAAAACATTAAGAAATGATTCAAATAATAGTCTGAAAGAGAGGGTGATACCAGGATAAACTCCATCACAATCGGGTGATACATAATCATCATCTGATGAGCCTCCTCTAACTCGTCTCTTGTAAGAAAAAATCTTCGGAATAAAGGACTTGACCCCAATAACAATTTGAAAAATTAAACAAAATCAATCAAATATATTAGAAACTAAAATTGTTCCCATGCAAAAAAATCAAGAAATATTATTAATTAATTAATACCTTTTTTTTCTTGTCATTCTTGACAGAGTTATCAGGAGAGGTAACCGTAGGGGTGGTGCGGCGGTTGATGCATTGGCCTTCATCATCCCCGAATTGGCTTTCATTCATTAGGTTACTTTAGAAAAATTTATGAATTATAAAGGTTTTTTTCTACTAATTTTGTTAATCACTTTTTTTTTTTTTGGGGGGGTAAGAATAATGAAAATGAATATTTTCTGTAATCTGTTTGATAGGATGAGATTTTGGCGCCAATTCTTTCGGAGAGTTTAAGACTTAATTATATTCATAATATAATATCATAAAAGGGCAAGGAAAGAAACCGTTGAGACACAGTTCATAAATCAAAACAAACTTTTACATTGCTTCATTATGGCTGCTGTTCTGTCTGTCTATGAACTTTACAACACATCATCCTCATTTTTATCCATTCCATTCTTTGGTCTGCTCGTCTCTTTTGATCTTAATTTATATTTAAAAGATAAAAAAAATGTCTATTTAATATTATTAGAAAGTTAAAAATTAATTAAATATGGGTTTGATCAACAGATTACAGAAGCTCTCTTTAAATTTAGAAGGGTAAAATCTCACCTACATCCTTATATGGTTTGGACCATTCTCATATTATATCTTTCTACTTTTAATTTTCCGAATTATCTTGGAAAATTGAATGTACAAAAGTGCTATATGAGTATGGTCCAAACTATAAGGAATGTAAGGATCATTTGGATTGATGATGAAATTGGTTTTTGTGAGATCGAAAATAGCTATAACAGTGAGATTGTGTACTTTAGCTTTGATATTAAAATTAATGGTGGAATATGTGTTTAAATAACAAAGTAACAGTGAGGGTGAGATAGAAATAAAAATGATCATTAAGGATATTAATTTAAAAGTGTATTCTTAATTATTTTATATATATTTAAAATTTAATACATATTTATTTAAATATTTTAAGTTATTAACTAATTATTAACTAATTTATTAAAGATATTAATGTAAGAGTGTATTGATCAATTATCTTTATATATTTTAATAATATTTAAATTTTAAAATTTATAAAATTTTTTTATTTAAAATTTTTAATTAATTAATTAATTTTATTTATTATATTTAATTAAATTAATAAATAGTTTAAAATAAAATTTAAATAAAAATGAATAAAATTTATTGAAAACTAAAAAAATGATAAAAAAGATATTTTATCTCCCTTTGGACTGGAACCTCACCCAGTCACCCTCCAGTTGGAACTGGAGGGGCAACGAGTTTTTAGTTACATCGAAAGCTTTTAAATGCATCCACTGACGCAACTGCCCTTAAAAATAAGGATGGCAGAATCCGATCCGCTTCACGAATTTCGCATCGATCTACTCCGAATGAGAAGAATTTTTTTTTTGAAAAGTGGGGGCGGGATGGAACAGGGCGATTTTGGTAAATGCTTGCTCCGCCCCGCCCCACCTTTTAAAATTATTATTTTATCCCTTAAATATTTTATATATCCCTTTTATATTTTTAGTATATATATTAAATATATATATACTAAAATCATATATATACTAATATTATATATACTTTATATATATGTATATTATTTATACTAAAATTATGTTCATGAATAAATTATAATATATTATTTTATAATATTAAATTAAAAATAATTAGTAAAAAAATGGGGTGGAACAGTGTGAAACGATTATAGATGTAACTGGCATCCGTAAAGACGGATGTTTTCAATATTAATGCAAAATAAGACGAAGATAAATAAGACAATTCCTATCCCACTTCGCTCCATTATCATCCTACTTATAAAGGAGAAAAAGATGGATGAATTCTATTCCGTGGGTGGTGCGATGGAATGGGTATCCCTAAGTGGGATATACCCATTTTTATTAACAAATTTCTTACACAAATTGTCATTATTTTTGTTTTTTTTTTTTCGGATTTTGAGTCATTTAGCAAAATCAAGAAAGAAAACTAATCTTATATACTATAAAAGTTCTTGCCTTCTAAAATGTGGGAAGGGGCTAGCTTACTATGATTTGATTAAATTAATGGTTAACAACAACCTCAAGCAAAACATAAAAATAATAAATTGGAGTATTATTCTTTTTGAAATGAAAACCATAACATTCTTAATTAATTAATTTGTTTATTTTAAATATTATTTAATCATTTATTTATTATTTTATTATGTTTAAAATTTTAGTTTTTTTGTTTAAAAAATGATGACTTTTGAATGAATTAAAATAAACAAATTAATTATTTTAAAATTAATAAAGATCTCCGGAGATTCTATTAGAATCATGAATGTGTGATTTTCTAAATTTTTTTGTGAGAAAATTTTCTAAACAGTTTTTCATAATGGCGAAAAGTTTTAAAAAATATTTTAATATCAATATTTTTTTAATAGAGGATTAATTATAAAAAGGTAAAAATAAATATGAAAAAAAATAAAACATCTTAAATAAAACACAAAAACAAATCGACTAAGCCTCTTCAAAGGAAAGAATGGTTTCTCTTTAAGGGAAAGAATAATTTCTTTTTGAATAATCTTGAGGTGGGGAAATTCTTTAAAAAAAAAAATTCATAGTGGTGGAAAAGAATTTAAAATTTTTCAATATTTAATAAATAATAAAATTAAGAATAAAAGATTATTTATAAATATCATTTTTTGGGTAACATAAGATTAATTGATATTGTCTTTTAGATGGATGTTGTGAGGGTGTTAATCATTCCCTACATATAATCGTACTCTCATATCTAGTACTAATGATGTAAATCAAAACTTATTCTTTTTAGGGACTATTAATCAAGTTTTAGATTACTTTAAAAAGGATAAATTTATTTATTAGATGACCAATCACACTTAACAAAAAGATTGATGACAATTTCATTTTTATATTTAGTAATCAAAATTTTGAATTTACATGTTATGACAATTTATATTCTCTCCCTCTATAAAAAAAAGAGATTAATAATCAGTTTGCTTGTGGTTGAACCATGATTACTTTCGAAATGGCAAAATGATGTGACTTCAAATTACCCCATATGAAACATCTAAAAATTCAAAATGGAGAATAGTCAAAACTTTAATAAAACAAGGAATTGCAATTTAGAAAGAGACAATTAAGGGACTAAATATCAGTGAATCCAGTATTAATCATACCATATTCCAATAGAAGAAAAGGACATAATGTAAAACAGTTTTTTTTTTTTAATGAGCACAAGAGATTATATGCACCAATCATCAAGAAAATGACAGGTGAATATATGGATCAATCGGCAACATCATCGTCATCATTATCACTTGCACCCTAAAATCAAGAAACAAAAAACAAGCTAAAAACAAAAAGATCACATATAAATTATCTATTCATCATCCTTCAGTAACTTGGCGAGCAGTTCTTGGCAACCAGCCGCTGCCTTATCCTGGAGGAATCCCATTGCATTTGCATGATGAAGGTTGGAAATCGCACCATTGCTGCGGGTCAGAATAACAGTGGCCTTGTTACGTCTAGAATCCGCAATTCTGCAGCTGGGAATGGGGCTGCTAACAAGCGTAGCGTAGCAGATTTGGTCTTGGTGGTCATCTTCAACCAAAATCTTATATGTTCCAGTTAAGTCTGTCACTGCCCCATTGCTGTATTTCACCCTTAAAGTGGTCCTGTCATAGCACTTGATTTCGACCCTTGCACCTAAAAAAAGAACCAAAAAAAAAAAAAAAAAAACAAGAAAGCTACGATCAGAGAGACAAAAATTGAAGAAAAACGAACCATAATCGATGGTGAAAGATTCATTTAATTAATACCAGGTATGTAAGAGCATTTAGATGTCTCAAAACCAGCACGGCAGGCATCGCAGTAAACTTTGCCGACGATGCGAAAAGGTTGCCTGCGTGCATTAACGAGCACAGGGAGAACACAGATTGCAAGCAACAAGAACAACTTAGTAGCCATTTCCTTTGATTTGAGAGCAAGAGGCGCTAGAAAAATGGGTTACTCAAAGAGAAGTAAAGACTGAAAGTGATTTTATAGGAGGGATATACGTGGGATTGTTCACGAGTAAAAATTAAGTAATAGTTTTGGGGGACTTTTGAAGAAGGTCACATGCAAAAACAATATTGAAAGATTTCGCGTCTTGCGGCATTTTGTTCTCGAATTTTGCATTAATTGGGGGGTCGGTCAGATCCACTTGCCAAATCCTTCGTTTGCGCCAAATTTTATTTATGGGTTCTGCAAAAGATAAATTATTGTACTACTTTTAAGTTTTAATTAAACCTGATAATATTGAACACGATATGATTACACAATACGAAAAAAATGACTAAAACACGATACGAAACACAACACCTACACGAAAAAAAAACACGTACATGACATGAATATACGAACATGTCAAAATCTATGTAATATAAATTATTAATATGTCAAAATTTATATAAATATAAGACATCTTAAACACGATTATGACACGAAAAATACATAAATACGATACAGATACACGAATTATCCGGTCTACCTTTAAACCAGCAATGTATGAAAAATGAGATGCTCGAATACATTAACCAGCAACAAGTACTGACTTAGTTGTATCTTTGTGGCTAAAGTGCTTGCTTAGTTGCAATTCTGAAATGGATATTTTTTTGTTTTTTGAATGATGAAATGGAAATATTAAGCACAGGCTTCTGTCCTTGATGCCCATTTCTATTTTAGTACTGTACAACTAGACCTAATAATTTTAGAGACGATATGAAAATATGACCATAAACACGATATGTTTAGTAAACACGAAAACAGTGTAATAAACAACACGTTTAAATATGATTAACACGATTGACATGATATTTTAATATATATATATATTATCGTATTCATATTTAAGATTTTGACACATTTAATAATTTTTGTTATATTTATTTTTACACGACTGACAGAAAAAAAAAAAAAAAACACGAAACACAATTGTATACAAGAATTGACAGATCTACACATAACCATTATCATTTCATGCATCGAGCAAGCATCATGTTAGAAACTTTAATATGCATGTGCAAATGCGAACTTAATGGAGGGGGGAGCACGGAAAAAATTTAGCATGTCTAAACAAGATCACTCTAAGACATGAAAAATGAAAAAAAAAAAATGGATCAGTTTTGACTTGATATTTTTATCAAAATTTAGTTATTAATGTAGACTTTAATGAATGTTATCGATCCCTATGACAAAACCATCGTATTTTGCAATTTTTTTTATTAAGTGGCTAAAATATTTATGAAACTTTAAGATGAAGTTGAGGCAAATCGCCAACAAGCTCTTGGCTGAGTGGCTAAGAGTCTTGGGGGCATGAAGTCTTGGGTTCAAACCCAAGCAACCCCTCCCCTTACCCAATTATCAAAAAAAAAAAAAAAAAAAGTTGAGGCAAATCATGTGCACGATGCATGCGTAAAATTTGGATCAAAAGTCAATGACAGCAAGCATGATCACATGAAGGTAAAAAACAAGCATGGATTCTTTTTATATAAAAAAAAAAATGGTAATGAATCTTAATTAGGGCTCTTAATGAAGAACTCAAGTAATTAACTGTATGTTTTATCAACGGAATCCAATCCCAACGAAGAAATTCGACCAATATATCGTTAATTATTTACAATTTATTAGAGTTCGCTAATAATGTGCTTAAGGTGTTATTGGTTGATTTTTTAGGAAAATTTTATAACGATTTAACTACTCAGATGATCAACAGATTCTCACACTTGATACTTCTAGCAAGATCGAGAATAGACGGCATAAAAAAGGAAGTTTGGATATTTTTATAAGTTAAAACTATTCCTATGTGCATGAAAGATAAAGATAATGTATCAAGAAGTAAGTTAAATGCGTTAAAAGGTAAAATAAGTTACAATAAATTTATAAATTATAATTTTTTTAGAAACATATAACTTGCAAGTTGCTATTATAAACTTAAGTTCAAATCTTTTAAATTGTCATTCTAAATACATGAATTCATATTATAAAATCATAAAAAATTAGTGTCATGTTAAACAAATGAATTTATAAACGAAAATTAGTTTTTTTTTTTTTTAAAAATTAAATGTTATTAATTAATATATTTTAAATCATAATTTTAAAATATAAATAAACGATTTTTTAATTATAATTGCTTATTAATAAATTTTTACATTATTTAATATTATAAAAAAATTATTTTTATAAAATTGAGAAATGTTATAAAGAAGATTTTAATTACAAAGAGAAATTTTTTATCAAAGTAAATTAAAAAAAAAAAAAACTATAACTAAGTATATCATTAAAAGATATATTGTTAATTGAAGGACATGCAAACCAATTAGAGAACTCGAACACTTTTCTAACTTCAAAGCTCATAAATCATGACTATTAAAGATAATAAAACTAAAACATATATACGAGATATTCATTGAAATAAAATGAGAAAAAAAAAAGCTTGTTTAAAAAATTTACCATCATTATAAATTACTTGAAGAACTCTTACCATATTAAAAAAATGAGCTTATATCTCATTAATTTATAAACTCAAATTGATTAAAAAAAATATCTTGCCAAACCTCTTGCATTGAGATGATATTGAAACCAAAGTTGTCTATATATATTTAATGATATGATATTTAATTATTCATGTTCTAACTTTATATTTGATAAAATTTAATCAGTTATCTAAAAAATTATTATCCGAAAAATTATATCATAATGATATCAATTCAATATAAATAAAAATCTTTTTCTATTTATAAAAATAATTTTATCATTAAAAAATAAAATTATGATAAGTAAAAATTATTTAAAAATGGTAACTTAAAATAATAAAAATGATAATTTGATTACTCATGAACTCTAAATTATTTTTGTTTAAATTTAACCAAATAAAAATTATTTTAAAAACTATTATCGAAACAATTCTATCATAATGATAGCAATTTAATATAATTTTTTTGTTGAAACAAGCAATTCAATATAATTAAAACTCTTTTCTATTTATAAAACCAATCTTATTATTAAATTTCAAAATTATAATAAAAAATTAATTAAAATGACAATTTAATAATATAATCAAAGAAAATGTCCGTTTTCGAAATTTAAAAGTTTTTCCATATTCATGCTTGTATATAGAGTATATAGAATATAGTGATCACTCAATTTAATATGGTATTAGAGCTCTTGAATTCAAATCTTGACAACTGTTTTCTCTTTAAATATTTCTTCATCAATGTTTTTTGTTGTCTTCAGCTTGCAATAATTCCTTTTACATTTAGGCTCACGTGCAAGTCCTTTAATCATATTCATTTGACTTACATATGAAGAGCGTGTTAATCTTAAATATAATAATTTAATCATTTCCTATAAACTTAAAATTTTAAAATAATGGCCCTAAATTTTACTTATTAAGAAACTAATATTAATTAGGGGTGGTTTTACTAATGAGTATCATAGAGCATTCTTAAAATTATCATATTAGATAATATATTTTGTCAATGCACTAAAATTCATCACATTAACTCGTTAAAGTATATTGTCATAATGGTTTTTTTGACCGATAGACGATTAAAAAAAATATAAGGAGTCGTCACCAATCTTTTTTTACTAGGTGTGATTGATCACCTAAGAAAATGTATCTTTGAAAAGGAATTTTAAAATTAATTAAAACCTTTTAAAAAGTTAATTTTGAAGTCTGCGATTGAAAATCAGAGAAAAATATGACGGATTCGGGAGTACGATTACGTATGGGAAAGGTAATAGCACCTCACGGCGCTCGTTAATAAAACGGTACCAATTAATAATGTGTTATCCTAAATCTCGATTTAATAGACTCAACAACGGTATTTAAAATTAATTCTCTTTTTATTTATTTTCCAAAATATGTTTATTAATCTGAAAAAGAAATTGTCATTATTATTATTATTATTTTTGAAATGAAAGTGAGCATAAATCTCTTATCGATAATGCTCATTAAACATTCCCAATACTTTTGGTGGTATTTAACGAGAACCTCTCACCTCGAGATATCTTAGAAATCACTACTGTGACGTCCCTCGACTTTCGTCGTCGAGATTCGTCGTCCACATTTATTTTTAAATTTCCTTTTTAAGATTATTTTATTTGTGTAAAAAGAAATTATTCTTTTATTTTTTATTTATGAAAGCGAATGTGAATCCTTTATTAAAAATGCTCGTTAAATACTCCCAATACTTTTGGTGATATTTTAACGAAATTTTCTCACCTCAACATATCTTAGGAATTACTACCGTGACATCCTTCAAATTCCATCGTCGGCAATTTCCATTCACTATTTTTTATTTAGATGCATATGATGCAAATATTTAAGCATGAGATGCACATGATTAAGCATATAAGACATGTGATTAAAAATATAATCATACGATTAAACATACTAAGCATATCATTTGTAAATATGAGCATGGCAAAATATGAAGTACGCACATATTCATTTTTTACTTATTTATTACTTTCATCATTTCTATTTTCGAAATGAACACGATTTTTTTCGTATTGAGAATATCGCCAAATACTCTAACTACTTGTGGTGATATTTAACGAAATTCTCTCACCTCGAGATATCTAGGGAATCACTACTGTGACGTCCCTCGACTCCTATCGTCAGAGATTCTCATTCGCTTTTATTATGTATGCACCAAAATGCCATTTTTTATTTCTTTAAAAAGATTAATAATGCATTTAATAAAAAAATACAAATAAAATAAGGTAAGGTAAGAAAATAATAATAATAATAATAACTATTATAACAAGTAAGGTAAATAGATAAAAGAAATAAAATTATGAACTAACATGAAATATAAATAAAAATGAAATAACATAGATGATAACAAAGAAAAATAAAGTAAAATAAACATAAAAATAAAAACATACCTTAGAAAATTGCGAAAAAATCGTAGTTTGGGTGCTAGAATTAATTCCTGAGAGAAAAGAAAAAATAAAAAATTAGAATTTATGTTTCCTTAATTTTATTTAATTTAATTTAATTTAATTTAATTTTTTTCTTTTCTTTTTATTTTTTCTTTCTTCTTTTCTCTCCTCTTTCCTTTTCTTTCTTTCTTTTCCTTTCTTTCTTTCTTTCCTTTCCTTTCATTTCTTTTCTTTCTTTCCTTTTCCTTTTCCTTTTTCTTTTCTTTCCTTTTCTTTCTTTTCTTTCTTTCTTTCTTTCCTTTCTTTTTTTTCCTTTCCTTTTCTTTCCCTTTTTTTTTACCTGAGGCGGGTCAGGCGAAGACCCAAGCCGACCCGAGGGTCGGCGCGTGGGTCATGCTTGACCCAACTGCCCAAGGCTTTTATAAGACAAGTTTTTTTTTTTTTCATTTTTTCTTCTTTCTTCTCTCTCTTCCTTCTCCATTCTCTCAACCTTCTTCATCTTTTCTCCATGTTCATCCCCAAGCCCAGAAAACAGCCCCAAACCCATATCTGGCGGCCAACAATCGCGCTGATCGCCGAAGTCCACCGACGCCCGTTTGGCCCCAAAACCTCACCTCATGTTCTTCTCCTCCTCCTCTTTCCATTTTTGGCCTTGGATCCCTAAAAATGCCCAAATTTTCCTAGATCTACACCCCAAGCTCGTGGCATTCTTTACCCGATCCCACCGCTTCCACAGTTCGATCGGGCCAAAATCTCAGTATGTTACTCCCCTACCCATGGCCTTCCTTTTCACTGTTGTGATCTTCTAAAACATTTTCCGAACCCCACAAATCCTAAAGAACCTGAAACTTGGTGTTTTTGTGTGTTTGTGTTTGCTGCTAGTTGTGTGGTCTTTTTGTTTTGGGATGGTGTTTGTATGTGATGATGAGGTAGGCTAGTGGAGTGGGTGTCGAGGGTGCAAGTTGGTGGTGGCTGTATGGGGCAAAGGTGAGGCTCGTTGTGGTGGCTGTGTGGGGCGAGGGTGTGGGTGATGGGTCTCGGGTTTTCCAGAAACCCTTTCCTTAATCTCGATGCCCTCCTTTTTTTCTATGTTTGTGTGGCTCTTTTGTAGAGCATTGGCTGCCAATTCCTATCCAGATTTTCTGGGATTTGGACATTGCTTCAAACAGTGGTGTTGCAGGTGGCTGAGTAGGGGTGACAGTGGTGCTGGTGCAGGCCACTGGGCAGGCTGGTCGGCAGGGGTGCAGGGGCAATGGGGCTGGAAGCAGGTTGGGGCCGTAGCTGCTTGGCTAGGGTGTGGGTTGCAGCAAATTATATTTTAGGCCTTATGTACACATGGCCCGAAAATAGCCTAATGGACTCAAAAACAAAACAATAGGGTTAGGCCCAATAAACCTAATTTAATCGAAGCCCGAATCAGTTTTTAGTCCAATACGATTTGTCCAATTCAATGTCCAAATAGTAAAATGGGTCCAGTTAATGACTTCGAATTAAAAACAAGTCAGATCGTTTATCAACTTAGTGAACTTGAAAAATTGGGTTGGCGAAATAAAATGACTAAATTAGAAGGGTCGATTTAAAAGCAATCTTGAATCACTTGACTCGGAATCGACTTAGACCTAACTTGCTTGATTCGAACGCAATTCAAACATAACCCAGACAAAATTAGGTTGCTACATATATCCTAACAAGTTTCTTAACTAACCTTAAAGATTGTAAAGATTATTTTTAATTAAGAAACTCAATACCAAAAGTTTATATTTGGCAAAAAAAAAACTTTTCTAGCAAGTAGCAACCGAAGTAACAAGGTTATGTATTTTCTACGTAGAGCTTATGGTTGTAAAGGGATCGATGACTTTTCACCATAAATCAAACAACCTTTAAATATAATGGATTAAAACTTTATTTCTAGCAATCAACCTTCTCTTATTCTTAACTTTTACCATCATAAAAATTTTGGATTTAACCCGAAAAGTGTAGTTATGAAGGGAAATACCTCTTCATGGGCTTGATTCACTTTGAATCGAATCTTGAACAAAAAATTTTAAATTTGAATCCGATCTAATTTGATTTGAAATATTATTTAATTAATAAAAAAGTACTTTTATTTAATATTTAAAATATTAATAAAATTTTAAAAGTTTTCAAATAATATCGAATTTATTGGAGCTTGATTAAGTCAGATGGGACCTTAAGCAAGGTTTTCAAATGGTCAAACAAAAAATATGTAATGATAATAACAACGGAGAAATAGTTCACAAACTTGAAATCTCTCCTTTTAATTAATGGGGTATAGGGTTTGTCGCGGCGCCATTACCCTCTTTCTACAAAACCGATTTATTAGGATGTGCAGCGTTCACGCTTATATAACCCAAGACCTTCCCTTTTCTTTCCGATATGGGATTGAAGCACCATGCCTTCCCCTTGGACACTTATCGTGACATTCTCCTCCACCCAATATCGTGACGCCCTCGTCACGATGACCCACCCTGCCTGCCCTCTCTTGGGGTGTTTGGCGTGGTGTCACTAACCCACCCTGCCTACCCTTCCTTGGGGTGCTTAGTGTTATCCAAAATTGAATCCGAAGTTAGCAAGTTTAAGTTTCAATACTGCATAAACATATAAGTAGAATTAAAAAAAAATATAAGAACAAATTACATTTTATTCACCAAAACCAAATTTCAATAAACGAACATTACAAAGAACACATATACTTACTGATTTTATTTGAACACAGAAAATCAAGATTGAGTCAAGGTAGAACCTCTGACCTTAAGACGATTTTTGCTTGTCTCTTAGGTGCTTACAGAAGAAGGCAACTTGTCTCCCAAGTCTCTTCAATCACGTTGCTGTTAAGAGCACACTCAATGACAACACAGCGAACCAGAAAAAATAAAATCGGTCTCTCTCACAAGACAACAGAAAACCGAGAGCAAGGAGAAAAATTAAGTTTTTAAAACAGACTCTGCTCTCGGGTATTTATAGGAAACCAAAAGACTGTTTGGAACATACATACCATTTGAAAAGAATTGGTTCGGTCAACAGACAATAGACAGAACGTTTGAAAAAAAGGGTTCGGTTTTGGTCCGAACTGGCAAGTCTTAATCGGAATGGTCAACAGACAAAACTGTTGAAAAAGGAAAAGATTTAGTTTTTGTCTGAACCGGCATGTCTTAATCAAACAGGTTTAACTGGTTAGGCTTAACAGTAAAAAATTAATTATTTTTCAAGCCCAAGCCCGGTGTGCGTGTATGGTCCAGCCCAAGTTTGTGTAGGTCCTCACGCTTCACAAAAACTTGATTGCCCCTTGAGACCCAAACCCATATTGAACCTTAGCCTATATAAACACAAACATAAGCTTTTCTTTTTCCAATGTGGGATTTCACACCAGGCTAAACATTAACCATCTTCTTCATCTTCAAGTGGGTACTTTTGAGATCAGTTTCTCATTCAATATTGATATCAATTGTATACCTTAATTATATACGTGTATCTACTTACACCAACCTACATATTCATATACGTATTTCATATTTATACACATAATTAATCAATTGATATCCAACACTTGGCGTGGCGTCAAGACTGGTCCACCTTACCTATCCTGCTAGGCGCTTGGCGTGGAGTCGGGCAGTCAAGGGTTGCTTTAATACCACTTGTCATGGGGTCATTACCCTTTCTCAGCAAAACCAACTTATTGAGGTGTGCAGTGTTAGTAGTTTATAATGTTGGTAAGTAACCATTCTTATATTATCTAGAAAAGTCAAGCCTATAAAGCATATAAAATAATTAATTTTATTATAATTATAATTTTAGAATAATTAAATTCTAAAAATTATAATTGTTCATAATTATTTGTCTTATAAAGACACAACTTTTGTATTGTAAAAGTTGTCTTGTAAAGACATAACTCTTAGGGCGGGTTTGGTTCGGTGAATCTTTCATTGCGGTTGGTAATAGGATTCCCCCTTACAAGATGACAAAGTCACATTCCCATGAATCTTACATGCATGCGTTTGGTTGTCCGTCCCTTCGTTTAAGATGATCATGTTTGGTTGGTAGGAATGTAACATTCCAAAATTTTCACATTACTAAAATACCCTAGCCTTTCTACAAGCTAGTAGTAGATGGTGACCTGCAGTTATCGAAAGCCCTCCCTTTGTCCCTCCATGATAATCAGGACAAACCAGTGTGGGCTTTAAAATTTTCAGTTTCATCAATTCATAATCTACTATTTAAGTATTAACAAAAAGAAAACTACTATTTAAGTCTCAAAATAATGCTACAATTCTTAAATTATCAAGCATACACAAACAAAATTATATGCAAAACATTGATCAACAACAAAATTTACCCTACATAAGTTGTCCAAATTGACAAGGAAATTAAAATCATTTGCCAATATACAAAATAAGCAAAGTTGTGCAAACTCCAATAAGAAATCCCATAATTAATCCTTTATTATGATAAGAAGAATGAGATGCATAATTGCTACTGCACATATCATTTGAATTTTTTTGAAATATTTCTTCATGTTGTTCTGTCACATTTAAGTTCCAATACTCTACAAATGCAGTTTCTGCATCCCTTCGATCCTTATACATCTTGTGATGGGCACCCCGATAACCCAAGACTTGCACTTTAGCTTCATCCCAAGTATTATAAATACCTGGTCTACGTCCGTCAAAAACAACATAATACTTTCCAATCATTTTTAAAAAACCTAAAAACATAAAGTAATTATCAACATAATTTTCAAAACATCTACAAAAAACAACAATTATGTGCTACATTCTATGCATATCTATAGCATAGAAAATATGAAATTCAAAAGCTACAACTAGGCTTATATGTTTGATATGCAAATGAAGTTGACTTTGGCACATCAAGCTAAAGCAGAGATTAGACCGAAACTATATGAGAAAAAGAAAGATGCTGTGTATTAACCAAATAAAAACAAAAAAAAGTAATACTAGACAATTTCTTTGATAAGCACAGAATGAGCAATTGTTTCAAGTTGACTTTAGGCCTAGAAAGAGCCAACCTAGATTTGTCGTGGGGGTTTCAGAGTCTATCCAACCCCTTTCAAAATTTATCCATTTTCAATCTTTTCCTCACGGTCTCAGCCACTTCCTACTGCACTTAACTTTATTTGTTTAGTCTTTGTTGTTGGTCAGTTGATAATCAACAATAAGATCATGCAAAAGTATATGAGAATATATAAAAATCACTTTCTTGTCCTTTGCCAATGACCTATAAATGGTTAGTCAATCTTGAGCAATGAGCAGCCTAGAATACAAAATAGCAAAATCTAACCTTGTTTCAACAGGCTACCAAAGACATGATCAAGACTTTCTTTGCTTTCTTCATTTTCTGCTTTCTTCTCCTGGTAAGCATTATTTCACATGTAATCTTAGAGCAGCAACTCTAGTGAAAACCAGTTTCTTTATAGTTATACTCAATCAAAGTGTCAAGAAAAATCAATAATTCATCATGTTATGCTATCCCTAGACCCCTAAGAAAAGAAACCCCTAAAATTAAAATTCCTAAGAAGCACCAAGATTTGCTTTGTCACTCTAAATCTTTCCAATCCCCAAATAATCAGGCTATCCAAAAACCCCAAACCTAAACCCCCAATATTCGAAACCCCAAACATTAAAACCAGAATCAAGACCCTAAACTTTCAATCTGACATGCAAACACAAAATCAATAACCTAAAATAAATATAAATCAAAGATTTCGAAATGAAATCATACCTGAATTTCGAATGGGAGAGGCAACGATTATGGAGAAGTCAAGAGGTAGAGGCAACGATCCAGGTAGAAATCAAGACCAGAGAAAGAGTGACTGTCGACTAAAACAAATGTCGTGGCATTGGGGGTGTTATTTCATTATGTTATTAAGGGCAAAAGTGGCAAAAATGTTACATTACGGGCTTAATGTAACATAACCTCAGAGAGAGGAGGGTATGACATTACACCCAATATGATCCAATTTTGACACTGTAGCTAATATCATATTACCGAGCTTGCGGAATGTCAGTGAACCAAATATGGTAATCTCATGACAGAATGTAAGATTACAGCCTGTAATGAAATATTCACCGAACCAAACCCGCCCTTACATGTAAAGTTGTCTTGCAAAACAACACAACTCTTACAAAAGGGTAGACATTCATTCATTATCTATATAAAGGCTTTTCTGTTCAATCATTTTTACTATTATACTTGGAGTGTTGAGGGCATTGTTATATCTTGGAGGCATATAAAAACCTTAAGGAAAGTGTTCTACACGCCTCAAAGCCATCATACTTTACTAACATTATTTTCTTTTTCTTGTTCATTCTCTAACTTTTTCCAACAATCTTATGGCTTTTATAATGTGAAACTTTTATGTTTCGCAATTATGGAGATACAAGAGAAAGAAATTTAAAAGTGCATGACCAACGAAGAAAGAATTGATTGATCGAAAGATATCTTTGCACAAAAACAAGATACGTTTTTTATGTTGTGCTTTAAAATGAATTTATGATGCATTATTACATGCAATTTTCTCATATATATTTTACTACTATTAAATTTTGAAAAATGCATTATCGAGACTTCGGATCTTGTTTGTTGGCTTTTATTTTAATTTTGATTTTTAATTAATTAAATTTATAATGTGCACGGAAGCCATGAATTTGTGTTTTCAAGACATAGTTATGGTTTTAATTTCTATGTCTAATTTTTGTAATTGTAAAGAAAAAATATATGATTTGTTAAGATCAAATTGATGATCATTTGATCTTAAAATGAATAAAAACTTGGTTTTACAAAATGACATAGCTAGGACATTATTAGTGTACATTATGGATGGCTTTTATCATTGTATAATGACTTATGTGCTAATAGGATAGATATCATTCTAATGGAGCTAATAGATTCATTTAATTGCCTTGAAGAGAAAGTCTAAAGGCTAGATATCATTTATATTTTAATGAATTTGTTAGCGCAACCGAAGTCAGTTGATGTCGATAATAAAGATGTAGTCTTTCCTTATAAAAGGCTATAAGCTCTAAATAATAAGGCGAAGTTTTTTAAAGCCAAAAGGAATCTACTTTTTAGTTTCCTTATAAAATTAATTTTGGTATTATAATTGCATAAACATAGTGTAGACACCTAATTTTGTCCGGACCACTAAACAGGTATGTTTTCCTCCCATATTGATGTTTCCGAGTATAAAAAGACTGTTTTCATCCTGTATGTTGTACTCCGAGACTTAGTTTAAGAGGGCGAGCACAAAAAGTCAAACTTAAAAAAAAGTCAACCTCGAAAAAGTCAAACCCGAAAAAGTCAACCCTAGAAAGTCAACTACTGAAAAAGTCAACCCACTTTCAAAATCAAGATTTTAAGTTCAATTGAAAAATGGAGAAAGAATTTTGATAATCCGAGGTCTACATTGAAAGATATGGACTTCGGAAGTTGGGATTTGGAGATTCAGTAGAAAAGAAACCCTAATCCGAGAAATTTGGGAAAAAGTGCTTAAACGATCAAACTGGTCGAAATTGAAGGTTCCAAATGAAAGATAAGCACTGACTACGGGTAATGGAGAAGTCACTTGCAAGAAAAACCGAGAGAAAAGTCAATCCGGGAGAAAACCGAGAATTAGGGTTTTAGTGGATTTCGGTGAAATCGGGAAGAATCACAGAAATGGCCCGACTTGGTAAGACCAAAGCCCCCAATGGATGAGGAATGATTAAAAAGGATGGCCCAAGGCTCAGATTGAAGAAAATCTGAAAATCGGACTTGTTTTGAGCAAAACCGAGTTTCGGAGGTTAAAGGGCAAAATTGGAAAAATTTGGGAAAAATAGCAAATGGACTCCGAAAATTATGAAAAATTTGTCGATCTCATTCTTAAATCATTTGAAGGAGATTGGTAAAAGAAAATCTTGATTCGGAGTTCGTTTGCAAAATGGCCAAATCCCGGGTTTCTTATGCAGTAATTCAAAAAGGAACATCCCGGAAAATAGCAAATGGACTCCAAAAATTCTGAAATTTTGCAAATCTCATTTTTAAATTATTTGGAAGAGATTGGCGAAAGAAAATCTTGATTCCGAGTTCGTTTGCAAAATGGCCAAATCCCGGGCCTCCTATGCAGTAATTCAAGCCGATAAATCCCGAAAAAATACCAAATGAGCTCCAAAAATTATGAAAACTTCCAGATCACACTTTTTAATTATTTTGAAGAGATTGGTGAAGAAAAATCTTGATTTGGAGTTCGTTTAAAAAATGGTAAAAAGTAGGGGCATAAAAGGACATTTTGGGAAGAAAAAATCCAAATAAATAGCAAACGGACTCGGATAATTTTGAAAACTTCCAGAACTCAATATTTTATTATTTTGGAAGTATTAAAAAAAGAAAAATTGAATTTGGAGCCCGTTTGATATTTATTTTGCATCCGGGGGGCAAAATGGTCGTTTCACCCAAGCAACCGAAAAGGGCTTCTTTGGGCCTTTCAAAAATCAGAGCTGGGCTGGAAAAGAGAAGTGCTGGCCTGCTCAAGCCCAAAGGAAGGAGGAAGCTTAGGATTTTTTCAATCAAGTGATTAAAAATCAAGAGTTAAGTTAGAGATTTTCATTTTTGAGCCTAAGTCCCAATCCCACATCCCTTTGTAATGTCAAGCCAATGAGGTGCTCACCTTATAAATAAGGGGTCTTGGCCTTTGGTTGAAATCACCCACTACCCCTTGTGAGATAGTCTATACACTTGTATTAGGATTATCCGGGTGGTGAGTCATAGTGTTTTTGTTGAGAGGGTTTGTAGCTTAATCCGTTCAAAAGCTACTCTGAGGGTTTATAGCTTAATCCGTTCAAAAGCTACTTGTGAGAGGGTTTGTGGCTTAATCCGTTCAAAAGCTACTCTGAGGGTTTATAGCTTAATCCGTTCAAAAGCTACTTGGTGAGTTTTCATTTTAAAATAATGTTTCTTGTTCTTCCTTCATTTCCTTTCTTAAGTATATTTTTCTTACATTTTGTTTTTACAATAAACTCACCATGGCCAAATGGCCTACATTATTTATTTTAAGTTGTTGTTTCGATTCATTTTACCATATTGTTTATGCTATTTTCTTTGTTTTTGATGTTTTAAATGTTATGTTATTTCATGTTCTTGAGTTATATTTTAATTTGGTTGCTTTGTTTGTTGCCATTTATGTCTTAGATATCATGTTTTTGCATTTTTAATTTTCTGTTTTCATGTTGTTTAAATTTGAGCATGTTTTAAAGTTAGCATATTAAGTGTTTGTGAAAATGCTTGTGTGATTCTTTGCATGATTCTTGTTTTATATCTTAGTTGAGCATGTTTTAGATTTAGCATATTAAGTGTTTGTGAAAATGCTTGTGTGATTTTTGTGTTATGACTTAGTTTTTCATGCTAGTATGCCAAGTGTTTGAGAAAATGCCATGCTTGTTGGAGCTTGAGGCCATTTGGCTACTCCATGTGTTTTGCATTGTGTGTTGCATTTTTTGTCATGCTAGTTGTTAGGTTTTTGCATTTGCATGATATTTGGTTGGATTTTTGAATTAAGCATGCCTTGTGTTTGTGAAAATGCCATGCATATCTTAGGTCTAGGTTGCATTTATTGCCATGCAAGTTCATGTTAGGTCTAGGCCATATTATTTATGTCATGCATTTTCCTTACCTTTAGATTTAAATCCATGCATTTCATGCATTATGTTTGCTGCATTATTTCATGCATTTCATGTTCATGCCACTTGAATAATGACTTGAGCCAATTAATGGTTCAAGGTCATGCTCTCTTGAGCACACTTGTGGAAAATTAAGTTTGTCAAATTGATTATTCTACCTTTGTGATTTTTTTTACTTAGCCAATTTTTATCTAACTTTCAAAAAGTCCTAGCTACCGTCTTCAAGTCATTCTATGAGTTTCAAATATTTTTATTTTGGTTTTTAAATGATTTTATCAAAGACAAAAAAAAAATGTGTTGGCAAAGCAGTTTTTTTTCCACCCAAAACTCGTACATCTCCGATTTTTCTGGGAATTCATCTTTGATCAGAAAATTAAGTCGATTTTTTTCCGCGTATTTTTACATGTCCTGAGTCTCCAATAATTTTTTCATAAATTTTTGAATTTTTAAAAATAGGGTAAAAAATCGTGGATTAAAACTGGATAGTGGAGTCAGAATTGAATTTAAAGAAAAACAAAGCAGTTTTTTCTCCTCCAAAAACTCGTACATCTCTGTTTTTTCTGGGAATTCATCTTTGATCAAAAAATTAATCCAATTTTTTCTCGTATATTTTTACATGTCTTGAGTCTCCAGTATTTTTTTTAGAATTTTTGGGATTTTTAAAAATAGGGTAAAAAATCGTGGATTAAAACTGGACAGTGGAGTCAGAATTGAACTTAAAGAAAAACCAATTTTCTGTTTTGGTTAATTTACTTAGAGTGGGCTGATTAGGAGGGTTAGCTACTGACTTAGGGTAATTTCTAAGCCTTTTTAACTCTAAAAATGATTTTTCAAGTCCCGGGTTAAGGAGAGTCAAGTCCGGATTTTTTTAAACTTAGGAAATTAGAGCCATTTAAAAATTTTTAGCCCAGTTTTTATTTTTAATTCAAGCTTTTCAAAATTGTTTTCAAACAATCACAAAGTATTTTGGTTTTAGAATATTTAATTTGACATATTTTCCTAAGGTAGTCGGATATCTTTTTAGATATATGGATTTCCTTAATTAAAGGAAAAAATACATCTCATGCATTGCATTTTTATATTCATGCATTTTATATAATATGTGATTCTTGCCATAATAATTTCTATATGTCATGACATTTAGGTTGCATTATATTATTTAGATTTTGCTATGTCATTTTATTTATGTCATGCCTATACATATTCATTTCTTTTAAATGTTTTCAAAAAAGATAATGATTTTCAATAAAAATAAAGATATTCCCGAGTTAAAATAATTCATGAGTTCTCTACCGGGTTTGCTGGAGGGAATATCATCAATTATTATTAATAAATGAATATCTTTCTTTCAAAAAAAGAGAATGATTCGGAAAGTTTTCCAAAACTAATAAAAATTTCTATATTTTGCCACGTTTGTTGGGGAATATAGGAAAATTTTGAATTTATAAATTCCGGATCATTTTCAATAAAAAAAATGGAATTATTTTTCTTTAAATTGGGAATTAATTTGAAATACTAAATTTAAAACCAACTTTTACCGAGACTTGAGATAACACACGATTAATAAGGTACCGATTTATACGGGCGTTGTGGGGGTGCTAATCCTTCCCCGCACGTAACCGACTCCCGAACCCGCTTCTTTGATTTCTCTGGTTTAAAACGCAGACTTGAAATTGGTTTTTAAAATGTTTTAATTAATTTTTAAAATATTTTATAAAACCGGTTTTAATAGGTGGCCGATCACACCTAGCTAAAAAGATTGGTGGCGACTCCATGTCTTTTAAGGTTATTTTCAAAACCTTCATTTTTTTTAGAGGAATTAAGTCGACTTTTCATCGGTTTTTTTTAATGTCACGCCTAACGAATAATAAAGTCTTGCGATGAGACTCGTCGTTATTATTTTTTAGGTTGCGACAGCTTGGCGACTCCACTGGGGACATATTAGAGAGTCAGGCCTAGAATTAGTCGTGTATTATCAAAGTCTCGGTTTTTGTTGGTTTAATTGGTATTTGATTTTAATTCCCACATTTTTTTAATAAGGAGAATTTTGAAAATAATAAATTGTTTTTAAATATGTTCATACTCATGTGCATGCATTTTATTTTTGTTCTCTAGTTATTTAAGGTTGTATATTATAATTGCTTGTTGGTTAATGCGTTACACTATTCTTGAATGTTTTAATTGCTAAGGCATTTAGAATAAGGTTTGTAGAATAGGTGGTGAAAGGTTTATTATTCCTCCACACACACTACACGTGCATTTGCATAACATGAATCCTATACCCGGGTTCCGTCCTTTTAAGTGGGAGTAAAGTAACTACGCCTTCGTGATTGATCCTCCGTATGGGCTAGTGAAACACTTTCGGAGTATAAAGTACCTAATGCCTTCGTGATGATCCTCCGCATGGGCATAGGAAAATATACTCTAACGAATTGAACCCGCTTTTATCGGGGTGCCTTACTAGCCTTCACCGGCGACAGTGAGGAACAATTCGGAGCCTTAGAACCGATTCACCCTCATATAGTGAACCTAGGCGAAGCCATCTCGAATTTCCGTTAGATATACCAAAAATAGGAACACATGGAGGGACATTTCTAAACTTTTTGTTACCTGTTTTACACTCCGAATAAGTGTGGTAGATCGGGCAACGATGTACGTACATCGCCTGTAATAAATGTAATACTCCGCCTCGAAGGCATCGTGATGCCTAAATAAGCAGATATTGTTGGGGCAGATGTTCATTAGCTGTTTTTAAAAAAAAAAAAAATCTTTTTTCAAGCATTTTGCATGTTGCACATTTCATGCATGTGTGAATAGAGCATGTACATTTTTGGTTGTGTTATTGATCTCATTCTTTGCAATAAACAGTTGGTAATTTCATTTGATGATTTCATAAAAACGGTAGTGTCACATGAACATTTGCATATGGTACCATAGTGGGATCCACCCTGAAATTCTTTTGAAAATAATGTGATTGGTTTTTCATAAATAAAAAAAAAAACACAAAAAAAAGCATGTAAAAAAAAAATCATAAATTTGGAGGCAATCTTGCATAATGAGATTTTTTTTTAGGTCCCACCAATTTCGTGTAATCATTGATTTCTTTGTATATACCTTTGTGTTAATTCATTTATTTTTTGCATGTATCATTTTGACATCATGTTATAGTTATAGCATGCATGGTCATTTATTGTAAGATACGTTTATGACATGCATGGTCATTATTTGTATATACTTATGTATCAATTTATTCTTTCTTTACATGCATCATGTTGGCATCAAGTTGCATTCATAGTCAGCATGATTTTTCTGTATATATCCATATATCAGTTTATTCTTTCTTTACATGCATCATGTTGGCATCAGGTTGCATTCATGGCATACGTAGTCATCATGATATGCTCATGCATTAATTTGTCATATTGGCATCAAGTTGCATTCATGACATACAAGGTCAGCATGATTTTCTTTGTATATACTCTGTGTCAATCATTTATTCTTCACATGCATCATAATTGACATTGTGTGGCATTGATAGTGTATATGATCATTCATTGAGAAATGCATTTAGAACATACATGGTCATTCATTGTATATATCCATGCATTAATTTGCTTATTTTTTACATGCATCATGTTGGCATCAGGGTGCATTCATGGCATACACAGTCATCATGATATGCTCATGCATTAATTTGTCATATTGGCATCAGGTCGCATTCATGACACACATGGTTAGCATGATTTTTTTTGTATATACTCTATATCAATCATTCATTGTTTGCATGTATCATAATTGACACCGTGTTGCATTCATAGGATATATGATCATTCATTGGGAAATATGCTAAAATGCACATGATCAGTCATTGCATATATCCATGTGTTGATTTGTTTATTCTTTGTTTGCAACATGTTGGCATTGTGATTGCATTTATTACATATATGGTCAGCATGTTTCCATTGTACATATCCATACATCATATTGTTTAGGCTTCACATGCATCAAATTGCATTCATGGCTCATTCATCATGACATACATTTGGGGGAAATAAAATAGAAGTTGGCTTGGCTTTAGGAGTCTTTGAAAGAATTTCCATTTCAAATCAGAAGAAGTACTGAGTACACTTTTAATACAGGCTGGTGCTATGGAGGATGAACAAGTTGCCCGAATGGAAAAAATGGAAAGGGAACAGAGAGAATTGCGAGAACAGCTAGCAAAATCTCAAGCAGAATCTAAGGATCAGATGACTAAACTGATGGAGCTAATGTCTGCTGTAATCAAGGGAAAAGGATACATCGAAAACTTTGTCGCCGAAGAAGGGTTAGAGGTACAAAAGGGCCAAGATGAGGTCGCAATAAGTGATGCCCAGAACATTGTTAACCCCGTCAATATCCTAAACTCAGATGATCCAGCTGAACAGGCAAAGTTGAAAAGGGTTGCAGTAAATGAGGTTGAGTTGGCAGATTCTCAAGGGAAATATCAGTTGTTAGATGAAAGGCTCCGGGCAATAGAAAGAACAGATGTATTCGGGAGTGTGGAGGCGAAAGAACGATGCTTGGTCCTCGATTTAGTCATTCCTCCTAAGTTCAAGATCCCTGACTTTGTGAAATATGACGGGACGACCGATCCATCAGCCCACATCACTATGTTCTGCCGAAAGATGACAAGTCAGATAGATAATGATAAGCTTTTAATTCACTGCTTTCAGGATAGCCTCAGCGGGTCCGCAATTAGGTGGTATAGTCAGTTGAGCAAGGATCAGATTCGCTCTTGGAATGATTTGGCTGGGGCTTTTCTAAACCAGTACAAGCATATGACCGACAGGACACTTGATCGTCTCACTTTCAAAAATATGGAGAAAAAAGCTACTGAGAGCTTCAAAGAATATGCACAATGGTGGATGAGCCTGGCTGCCCAAGTACAACCGCCCTTGACACAAAAGGAAATCACTATCCTTTTTGTGAATACACTGCAGGCCCCGTACTATGACAGACTCGTCGGCAATGCTTCGAAGAATTTTGCGGACATGGTAATTTCAGGGGAGATGATTGAGAATGCTATCAAGAATGGGAAACTTGAAAGAGAAGGAACATCCAATACCGAGAGAAATAAGGCACCAAGAAAGAAAGAGGAAGATGTCCAAACTATGGAAGATTTCATCCCATATTCCCAATTTCCCTCATACCAATCATGTTACCCTACTGAGGTATCTCCAAGCCTTTATCCTTACCTACCTACCCAAACACCTAATCATATACCAGCCCTTGCAACAAGGCCTACTTCTAGAAAACGACTGCGAGAAAATCAAGAAAGAATTCCAATCCCCATCCCTGACTTACTGCCATTACTAATAAAGAATCAGTACCTTACCCCGGTACCTTTGAAAATAGCTCCGAATCCATCAGCAAGGAGTTATGACCCTGACAGCAAGTGTGATTATCACCTAGGGGTAGTTGGGCATTCAACTGAAAAATGCAGACAACTGAAGGAAAGGATTGAAAGTCTTATCCGTGATGGTATTTTGACACCGGAGCTTATCGATCAATGGAAGGCCACTTAGCCCTAAATCAATTTCTTTCAGGGTTTTAGGGGAAGAATTACTACCTTTGAAGGATGTCAATAGGAGCATTTTTGACGCATGTAGTTTTATACACTGTGATGATGAAAGCACTTGTCTCATGTTAACATCTACATGAATTAAATGAATTTTAAATGCTTTGTGTTTGTTGTGTTTTAAATAAACGTGAATTTACAAAAACAAGCATTAAGGAAGTTTTAATAATGGATAGTCTCAAGAAGATTGATGATTAGTGTTAGAAATGACCCAACACCATCCCCCTCTTTTTTGGGCTTCTCTATACCTAAACCTTGAATCAATAACACTTGAAAGACCTAATGCTTCAAGGAAAAATGAATGAAAAAAGAGAAGCATTGTCATTGCAAAATAAGCAAGGATGTAAATCCTAGTCTAGGCTATGAACAAAGGAACGAACTTTTTGAAAATTTTCGAATTCCTTGAAATTCAAACAAATGAGACATTCTTTCAAGAGTCTAGATTTTGATAATTTGGTGTGTGTCAAGATTGTGTTAAAACCATTCATGACCTTTCCCAATAACCACAAAACACTAATTGCCCAAACATCACTTCATGATTGACATCATGGGGCACAATGATTAAACTAGATTATCCCTTGTCCCAGAGAAAACCTGTTTTTGGGTCGTATTTTCCTTGTCTCTTCAAAGAACTCAGATTGGAAACTCAGCATTTTCAAAACAGACCTAGACTTGCCATGTTCCTCGTTGATACAAATTCGCATGGATAATCAAATTGGGGCATCATATGTGGAAATGATGGATACATAGTGAAGAAGGATGGGCTAATGCATGAATCATTGGGGGCATGCGACGAAAAAAACAAAAAAAAAAGAAAAAAAAGAAAAAGAAAAATCATGATATCATGCATATGAGAATTCGGATGATTCCAAAGTGCAAAATAAAATTCTGAATATCTATTTCCCCTGAGGATTGGCTTTCAATGAGAATATTTGGGCTTGATATGATGAATGGCCATCTTTCATATCCCTTTCACAAGAAAAAAATTATTATCCATAGTCACCCCTTTTGAGCCAAAAGAATTCTTAATTCTTTGAACCCTGATCAAGGATTACCCTCTACACTGGGGGGCAAATGCGAGGAAAGATCTTTTCAAAGATCATTGAGAAATGAGTGACAGCTCAGGGACAGACACAAAGCAAATGGAGCCCCAAATAAATACGGGCGCACTCTGTCAAAGAAAAAAGAAGAGGAAAAGATGACGAAATGAAAGCCAAGAAAAACAAACAAAAAACACAATAAAAAAATGTGTGTGAAAGACATGGCAAAATGAAAGCCAAAAGCAAGGAAGAAAAAAAAGCAAAGTCAAAAGGAATAAAAAGACCAAAAGGGACATGCTTCAAAGAAAATCCTCTTCAAGAAAGGATCCTTGATCTGATTACCCTCAAACACATATTTTGGGCCTATTTATCCTTTCTTTCTGAACCCTGAGCCATGGCCTACATTACATGCTTTAAAAGTCCATTTTGATCAAGCATGAATGTTTAATTTGAAGGGTTTTCCTCAGATTTTATCCCATCTCATCAAATTCTCATTTCACTAAGGAAGAATTTAGAATTCTCAAGTAAAAAAAAAAAATTGAAAAGAATGGGACTCTAGGGCGAAAACCCAAAAAAACGGGCGGTCTAGAGTAGAATGGGAATTTTCGATGCCATCGATGATAGTGCCGATACCCCAAAAGAAAAGATCTTATTAAAGGAGTGGTCATCGAGGAACATCTAGGAATTCCTGAACCCCCCAAATTGTCAGTTCTCATTCAGAGGATTGTCTTCAAAAACTGAAACTTTTGTTCCCAAGATTAAACTTTCTGGTTTAAACATCTCAGCCAATCTTGGCGCTTGTCAAAATGCCTTGATACGGAAACAAAAAAGAATGTTGAATTTGCTGGGTTCTCAATGAATTCATGATTTATAAAACATGTTCCATTTGTGAGCCTAGAAGGGATATACATTTTTGTCATGAAGTTTTCCTGGAAAAGCCAGAATCTTGTTATACCAAGCCTTGCCAATCCCAGTTGAAAAAACCCAGATTGATACTTAGAGAAATTTCTAACAATGATCATCAGTCTTCAAAATATTTGTACATCACACATTGTGGGGATAATATTTTTCGTTCAGAAGTTTTCAAAATGAGAAAACATATAAAGATATTTTTGAAATACCCATTCTGATGTTGACATGAGACAAGGATTTTTCTAACTCAAAGGTGTAGAACTGCCAGAATAGGTCCTGACTTCCAGATATGAGAAGAAGAAATCGAACCCAGTGCAGATCTCTGTTGATGAAAGTTTGAAAACTGTTGGGGCAAAGAGAATAGCCAAAATGAATTGAAGATATACTCTGATTTGAAGAGGAAAAATGAATTTGAAAGGCTAAGCAAAGTCTAGAAAAACAACCGGGGGCATTTGCATCACTCATGAGCACTCATCTCTTTATCGAGCTTTTGCATCTGCACAGTGTCAGCAAGCATTTGCATCATTCATGGGTATTTGCATTGGCACTATTCCATAAGCATCTGCATTTTACCTTTACATTTACAATTCTTCATGGAATTCGTATTTGTGTCATCTCAAACAATTGCATCATTTCTAGAATCATTGCATTTTCGTTAATGTGTGGTAATTGTAGTTACACCATTCATAAACCAGTTACATGAACACAATTAGTAGGGGCATCTGCATCATGAAACATGGGCATCAATCCAAGTCATTTACATTTGCATTAAAGACATTTGCACCAGTTTAAGTCATTTCGTATCTTATTCAACATATGCATTTGCATCAAAAAGCATTCGCATCTTCTCAAAATCTTTAGGTTAATTTTCAACAATTCTTCAGCACCATTTTTAAGACCTCCGGGCATAATTCATAGGTAAGACCTCCGGGCAACATCTTTAAGACCTCCGGGCATAACTTTTTTCAGGGGTAAGGCCTCCGGGCACTATTCTTAAGACCTCCGGGCATCATTTTTAAAGTCGCATACAGCGCATTTTTTCCAAATTATGGGTAAGGCCTCCGGGCACCATTCTTAAGACCTCCGGGCATCATTTTTAAAGTCGCATACAACGCATTTCTTCCAAATTATGGGTAAGGCCTCCGGGCACCATTCTTAAGACCTCCGGGCATCATTTTTAAAGTCGCATACAGCGCATTTCTTCCAAATCACGGGTAAGGCCTCCGGGCACCATTCTTAAGACCTCCGGGCATCATTTTTAAAGTCGCATACAGCGCATTTTTTTCAAATCACAGGTAAGGCCTCCGGGCACCATTCTTAAGACCTTCGGGCATCATTTTTAAAGTCGCATACAGCGCATTTCTTCCAAATTATGGGTAAGGCCTCCGGGCACCATTCTTAAGACCTCTGGGCATCATTTTTAAAGTCGCATACAGCGCATTTTTTCCAAATCACGGGTAAGGCCTCCGGGCACCATTCTTAAGACCTCCGGGCATCATTTTTAAAGTCGCATACAGCGCATTTTTTTCAAATCACAGGTAAGGCCTCCGGGCACCATTCTTAAGACCTCCGGGCATCATTTTTAAAGTCGCATACAGCGCATTTCTTCCAAATTATGGGTAAGGCCTCCGGGCACCATTCTTAAGACCTCCGGGCATCATTTTTAAAGTCGCATACAGCGCATTTCTTCCAAATCACGGGTAAGGCCTCCGGGCACCATTCTTAAGACCTTCGGGCATCATTTTTAAAGTCGCATACAGCGCATTTTTTTCAAATCACAGGTAAGGCCTCCGGGCACCATTCTTAAGACCTCCGGGCATCATTTTTAAAGTCGCATACAGCGCATTTCTTCCAAATTATGGGTAAGGCCTCCGGCCACCATTCTTAAGACCTCCGGGCATCATTTTTAAAGTCGCTTACAGCGCATTTCTTCCAAATCACGGGTAAGGCCTCCGGGCACCATTCGGTAAGGCCTCCGGGCACCATTCTTAAGACCTCCGGGCATCATTTTTAAAGTCGCATACAGCGCATTTCTTCCAAATCACGGGTAAGGCCTCCGGGCACCATTCTTAAGACCTCCGGGCATCATTTTTAAAGTCGCATACAGCGCATTTTTTTCAAATCACAGGTAAGGCCTCCGGGCACCATTCTTAAGACCTCCGGGCATCATTTTTAAAGTCGCATACAGCGCATAATTTTTCAAATCACAGGTAAGACCTCCGGGCAACATCTTTAAGACCTCAGGGCATAACGTTTTTCAGGGGTAAGACCTCCGGGCACCAATTTTTAAGACCTCCGGGCACCATTTTAAGACCTTCGGGCACCAATTTTAAAGCCCTTCGAGCATAAATTTTTCTTTTGAAAATCAAATTCGTTTCCTTAAGACGAATCGAGCCTTGTTTAGGCAGGGAATTCAATTTAAGGACAAAACCTTCAATTTATTGTTTAAAAAAAATAATTAAAAAAAATGAAAAAAGAGAAAATAGAAAAAGGAAAAAAGAAAAAAAAAAGAAGAAAAAAGAAGAAAAAAGAAGAAAAAAATGAAAAATAGAAAATGAAAATGAAAAAGAAACCCCTTTCCCTTTCCTTCACATGTGATGTCACTGACCGTACAAAATTAGTATCGGTTCATCTTTTCCTGATTCCTGATTCTCAGCAATAGCCAAAGAGGGGCAGCTGTAGACACCTAATTTTGTCCGGACCACTAAACAGGTATGTTTTCCTCCCATATTGATGTTTCCGAGTATAAAAAGACTGTTTTCATCCTGCAGGTGGTACTCCGAGACTTAGTTTAAGAGGGCGAGCACAAAAAGTCAAACTTAAAAAAAAGTCAACCTCGAAAAAGTCAAACCCGAAAAAGTCAACCCTAGAAAGTCAACTACTGAAAAAGTCAACCATTTTCAAAATCAAGATTTTAAGTTCAATTGAAAAATGGAGAAAGAATTTTGATAATCCGAGGTCTACATTGAAAGATATGGACTTCGGAAGTTGGGATTTGGAGATTGAGTAGAAAAGAAACCCTAATCCGAGAAATTTGGGGAAAAGTGCTTAAACGATCAAACTGGTCGAAATTGAAGGTTCCAAATGAAAGATAAGCACTGACTACAGGTAATGGAGAAGTCACTTGCAAGAAAAACCGAGAGAAAAGTCAATCCGGGAGAAAACCGAGAATTAGGGTTTTAGTGGATTTCGGTGAAATCGGGAAGAATCACAGAAATGGCCCGACTTGGTAAGACCAAAACCCCCAATGGATGAGGAATGATTAAAAAGGATGGCCCAAGGCTCAGATTGAAGAAAATCTGAAAATCGGACTTGTTTTGAGCAAAACCGGGTTTCGGAGGTTAAAGGGCAAAATTGGAAAAATTTGGGAAAAATAGCAAATGGACTCCGAAAATTATGAAAAATTTGTCGATCTCATTCTTAAATCATTTGAAGGAGATTGGTAAAAGAAAATCTTGATTCGGAGTTCGTTTGCAAAATGGCCAAATCCCGGGTTTCTTATGCAGTAATTCAAAAAGGAACATCCCGGAAAAATAGCAAATGGACTCCAAAAATTCTGAAATTTTGCAAATCTCATTTTTAAATTATTTGGAAGAGATTGGCGAAAGAAAATCTTGATTCCGAGTTCGTTTGCAAAATGGCCAAATCCCGGGCCTCATATGCAGTAATTCAAGCCGATAAATCCCGAAAAAATACCAAATGAGCTCCAAAAATTATGAAAACTTCCAGATCACACTTTTTAATTATTTTGAAGAGATTGGTGAAGAAAAATCTTGATTTGGAGTTCGTTTAAAAAATGGTAAAAAGTAGGGGCATAAAAGGACATTTTGGGAAGAAAAAATCCAAATAAATAGCAAACGGACTCGGATAATTTTGAAAACTTCCAGAACTCAATATTTTATTATTTTGGAAGTATTAAAAAAATAAAAATTGAATTTGGAGCCCGTTTGATATTTATTTTGCATCCGGGGGGCAAAATGGTCGTTTCACCCAAGCAACCGAAAAGGGCTTCTTTGGGCCTTTCAAAAATCAGAGCTGGGCTGGAAAAGAGAAGTGCTGGCCTGCTCAAGCCCAAAGGAAGGAGGAAGCTTAGGATTTTTTCAATCAAGTGATTAAAAATCAAGAGTTAAGTTAGAGATTTTCATTTTTGAGCCTAAGTCCCAATCCCACATCCCTTTGTAATGTCAAGCCAATGAGGTGCTCACCTTATAAATAAGGGGTCTTGGCCTTTGGTTGAAATCACCCACTACCCCTTGTGAGATAGTCTATACACTTGTATTAGGATTATCCGGGTGGTGAGTCATAGTGTTTTTGTTGAGAGGGTTTGTAGCTTAATCCGTTCAAAAGCTACTCTGAGGGTTTATAGCTTAATCCGTTCAAAAGCTACTTGTGAGAGGGTTTGTGGCTTAATCCGTTCAAAAGCTACTCTGAGGGTTTATAGCTTAATCCGTTCAAAAGCTACTTGGTGAGTTTTCATTTTAAAATAATGTTTCTTGTTCTTCCTTCATTTCCTTTCTTAAGTATATTTTTCTTACATTTTGTTTTTACAATAAACTCACCATGGCCAAATGGCCTACATTATTTATTTTAAGTTGTTGTTTCGATTCATTTTACCATATTGTTTATGCTATTTTCTTTGTTTTTGATGTTTTAAATGTTATGTTATTTCATGTTCTTGAGTTATATTTTAATTTGGTTGCTTTGTTTGTTGCCATTTATGTCTTAGATATCATGTTTTTGCATTTTTAATTTTCTGTTTTCATGTTGTTTAAATTTGAGCATGTTTTAAAGTTAGCATATTAAGTGTTTGTGAAAATGCTTGTGTGATTCTTTGCATGATTCTTGTTTTATATCTTAGTTGAGCATGTTTTAGATTTAGCATATTAAGTGTTTGTGAAAATGCTTGTGTGATTTTTGTGTTATGACTTAGTTTTTCATGCTAGTATGCCAAGTGTTTGAGAAAATGCCATGCTTGTTGGAGCTTGAGGCCATTTGGCTACTCCATGTGTTTTGCATTGTGTGTTGCATTTTTTGTCATGCTAGTTGTTAGGTTTTTGCATTTGCATGATATTTGGTTGGATTTTTGAATTAAGCATGCCTTGTGTTTGTGAAAATGCCATGCATATCTTAGGTCTAGGTTGCATTTATTGCCATGCAAGTTCATGTTAGGTCTAGGCCATATTATTTATGTCATGCATTTTCCTTACCTTTAGATTTAAATCCATGCATTTCATGCATTATGTTTGCTGCATTATTTCATGCATTTCATGTTCATGCCACTTGAATAATGACTTGAGCCAATTAATGGTTCAAGGTCATGCTCTCTTGAGCACACTTGTGGAAAATTAAGTTTGTCAAATTGATTATTCTACCTTTGTGATTTTTTTTACTTAGCCAATTTTTATCTAACTTTCAAAAAGTCCTAGCTACCGTCTTCAAGTCATTCTATGAGTTTCAAATATTTTTATTTTGGTTTTTAAATGATTTTATCAAAGACAAAAAAAAAAATGTGTTGGCAAAGCAGTTTTTTTTCCACCCAAAACTCGTACATCTCCGATTTTTCTGGGAATTCATCTTTGATCAGAAAATTAAGTCGATTTTTTTCCGCGTATTTTTACATGTCCTGAGTCTCCAATAATTTTTTCATAAATTTTTGAATTTTTAAAAATAGGGTAAAAAATCGTGGATTAAAACTGGATAGTGGAGTCAGAATTGAATTTAAAGAAAAACAAAGCAGTTTTTTCTCCTCCAAAAACTCGTACATCTCTGGTTTTTCTGGGAATTCATCTTTGATCAAAAAATTAATCCAATTTTTTCTCGTATAGTTTTACATGTCTTGAGTCTCCAGTATTTTTTTTTACAATTTTTGGGATTTTTAAAAATAGGGTAAAAAATCGTGGATTAAAACTGGACAGTGGAGTCAGAATTGAACTTAAAGAAAAACCAATTTTCTGTTTTGGTTAATTTACTTAGAGTGGGCTGATTAGGATGGTTAGCTACTGACTTAGGGTAATTTCTAAGCCTTTTTAACTCTAAAAATGGTTTTTCAAGTCCCGGGTTAAGGAGAGTCAAGTCCGGATTTTTTTAAACTTAGGAAATTAGAGCCATTTAAAAATTTTTAGCCCAGTTTTTATTTTTAATTCAAGCTTTTCAAAATTGTTTTCAAACAATCACAAAGTATTTGGTTTTAGAATATTTAATTTGACATATTTTCCTAAGGTAGCCGGATATCTTTTTAGATATACGGATTTCCTTAATTAAAGGAAAAAATACATCTCATGCATTGCATTTTTATATTCATGCATTTTATATAATATGTGATTCTTGCCATAATAATTTCTATGTGTCATGACATTTAGGTTGCATTATATTATTTAGATTTTGCTATGTCATTTTATTTATGTCATGCCTATACATATTCATTTCTTTTAAATGTTTTCAAAAAAGATAATGATTTTCAATAAAAATAAAGATATTCCCGAGTTAAAATAATTCATGAGTTCTCTACCGGGTTTGCTGGAGGGAATATCATCAATTATTATTAATAAATGAATATCTTTCTTTCAAAAAAAGAGAATGATTCGGAAAGTTTTCCAAAACTAATAAAAATTTCTATATTTTGCCACGTTTGTTGGGGAATATAGGAAAATTTTGAATTTATAAATTCCGGATCATTTTCAATAAAAAAATGGAATTATTTTTCTTTAAATTGGGAATTAATTTGAAATACTAAATTTAAAACCAACTTTTACCGAGACTTGAGATAACACACGATTAATAAGGTACCGATTTATACGGGCGTTGTGGGGGTGCTAATCCTTCCCCGCACGTAACCGACTCCCGAACCCGCTTCTTTGATTTCTCTGGTTTAAAACGCAGACTTGAAATTGGTTTTTAAAATGTTTTAATTAATTTTTAAAATATTTTATAAAACCGGTTTTAATAGGTGGCCGATCACACCTAGCTAAAAAAGATTGGTGGCGACTCCATGTCTTTTAAGGTCATTTTCAAAACCTTCATTTTTTTTAGAGGAATTAAGTCGACTTTTCCTCGGTTTTTTTTAATGTCACGCCTAACGAATAATAAAGTCTTGCGATGAGACTCGTCGTTATTATTTTTTAGGTTGCGATACATAGAAACCAGTAAGTTATTCACTAAATTGCATAAGCATGTGCAATTGTGCATAGAACTAAGTATATATATATATATCTATATTTTTATGCAATTTTATTATTTATTGGTATGTTCTATGTGGATTTTCTTAGTCATGATATTGAATAGTCATGAATCTTGTTATATTTTGGTAAGATCATGGTAAATATCCAAGGTAAAGAGTATAAGTTAAATTTTATTATTAATTTTATAGCATGGCTTGGATTGTGAAAACTCTCCAAAAATAGATCTTACCATGGAAAGATGAGATTCCTATTAAATTAAATAGTAATCATGTTGCATATCTATTTGTAGACACTTAATTTTGTCCGGGCCTTTTAAAACCAATTTTGATTTGTCCCCCTCTCGGGTTTAATATTTTTGTAAAACTCACGGTCGCGATTTTAGATTTTTAAAATGTTCTAAATTATATATATCCTTTCTAGCTTTAATTGTTCAAATAAAATCGGACCGTAAAATTACCAATTTTAAAATTCAATTTAAACTTGAGGTGAAAAAGTTTAATCTTGAGCTTTATTAGATTTTTAAAATAAAATTTTAATTGAAAATATTTATATAAAAAAAAAAAAGAGACTTGAAATAAAGGAAGGGTAACTTAAACATTACCCTTTTTTTAGGTTAGAAATTGAGATATAAAAAGGGTCACTTGAAAAAATAAGGGGGGCCGATTATTCCAAAAAAAGAAAAGAGGACTGGCGGCTAAAAAAGAAAAAAAAGGAAAAATCTTTGTTTTCTTATGGGGGGCATGACGGCTAAAAAAAAGAGAAAAAGCTTTGGTTTTTCATGAGGATTGGGAGCTAAAAAAGGGAAAGGAAAGCTTTGTTTTTCGGGATGAAGCTGGCGGCTGAGAGGAAGAAATGAGGAAAAGGTAAGAGAAAATGGAAGATGCAAGTGAAAAACAAGACACAAAGGTTTGTTAATAAGTCTTTATGGACAATGACTTCAGGAATAGGGTAATAATTCTCAAACTGGAGGCCCAAGAAACTTAGGATTTGGGGAAACTTTTTGGGCGCTCTGCTAACTGTGAAGACGATGAAATTGTTGATAGATTAATAGCCTTAGAAGAAAGGAATTGAGGGCGTAATTTGAACCTGGTTTTTTTTTTTTCTCAAGGAACCTTGACAGAGTGACACTGGGTGATTTTATTTTTTCGATCAATGGGGCATTCTTTCATGATTATTAGTGGTGAAAGGTAAACGATTTAATTGGATCTTTGAATCTGTGGTATGTAATGTTTATAATATGTGAGTTGGGAAAATCTTTGGGATTATTTTCAAATTGTGTCGGGGAGATTGTCATGGATAAGTTGATGGGATTGATGGATTGAGATTGAGGAATTCTTTTATTCCTCTGTTTTGCTTTGCTCGCATGTTCTTTCTTCTAGTAAATGGTTCACTCGATATTTGTGTTGTTGTGTACAACCAGGTGATTGCAGGGATGGTTGTTGTATTAGATTTTGGAGGTTTTGGAAGTGTGGTTAAGGGGTAGGTTTTCATTGTTATCTATACTTGATTATTGATTGTGAGGGTTTTTTGTTTTTGGTAACCAATATGGTGTCAAATAGTTATTGGTTTAAAGTCTGTGATGTTGCTTGATGATTGAGTTTGATATATTTTTTCCTTTTGAATGGAAAAGGTTTCTTTAATTCGACTAGTGGTTTGGGTGATATGTGGTTTTGTTGGAAACTATCAAACAAGATATTTTGAGTTGGGTGATGGATTTGGCATATTGAGTTTGAGTGGAATTTGAGGATTTTTTTTTTTGGGATTAATGCTATTTTATTTTGGAAAGCTTTGCTACAAAGAGTTATTTTTCCTGATGATGAAGGTGTGTTAGGTTTGGGTTGGGTTGGCATGTTTGATTGTGTATTATGCTGTGTATGTTTCTTGGGTCATTGTTGATAAAAATCATGATGGAATATTGTTTTGATTGTTCTTCAATTCAGAAATGAGCTGAGTTTCGAGAACGTGGTTTTTTGCAAATTGGGTTGAAAGTGTATATCTTGTGGGATCCTATTCGATTGTTATATAATCATTTTGTTGTTCGGTGTTCTTTTGTGAAAATGGATTTGGTCTCTCAATTCATTTTGGTGTATAAAGTATCTTCTTTAACGAATTATTGAAACAAAGGAGTGAGCTTAAAGTCAGTTTAAATGCGATTTCATTGGCATGATGGCTCTCTGTTCTGTCATTCGTTCTTAATCGGTACAGAGTTGTTTTAATTTTAGGTATCTAGAGTAGTCCTTTGTTGATGTCCCTGGTTGTTCTGTTTTTTTAATGTAGTTTAACTTTCTGGATTTGTACTGTTTCGTCCTTGTCTGGTATTATTATTTTGAATCTTGTGCTTGTTATATTTTGGTGCTTTTTTTTTTGCGGTTTTTGGGCATGTAACAGATGTTTGAGATCTTGGCACAAACTTGAGCTTATGGAAGACGAATAGGATAAGTTGAGATTCTGAAAATCAGCAATGACATGGTGAGGCATTAGAATCACCTAATTAGTTCTGGTTTAAAGCAGCAATGGAGGTTTAATGAGCTACTAGTGTTCTAGATTTTGGTTTGATTTTGAAGCACTATTTAGTTAAATAACCAATCTTGCCACAATACTGACGGGAAACTTTAGGAGCAGACTGATAACCAGAAGAAAGTTTCCTTGGAGCAGAAGAACTAAATCTAGGAGCAGTAGATAGACGGTTCTGTTTGAACCTATCACCATTGAAAGTTAAAAGGTTTGGTAGCAAGGTGGGGGCCAGTGCCGGGAAGGCCAGTGGTTGAGACCGCAACTGTGCTATTTGTTGAGGTTCTTGGAAGGACACTTAGTGGTAAGCCTTTGCTCTCCACTAGACTAGACGTCTCTTGAGGAGGATTGCTTGGCATCGAGTGAGGTAGATAAAACAACTCAATTAACCTATAAAGGTTAAATTTACAGAGTGGAATACAGGTGGCCTGCTGACAAGAATCGAGGGTTTGCGAGCTTTATTTTCCGAAAGCTGAGTTGATGAAGAGAGTAAAACTTTTCGAGTTGAAAGAATATTAAAGTTGCATAGCTCGGTGATGAAGATATTGTATTGCAGAGGTCTATTCTGATCGTATGCCCACCTGCATTTTATCCAACAACATTCTGTAAGTATTTTGGAAACTAGTGTCCACTCGGTCCCTTTGTATTTTGTGTTGTCTCGTGTTTGCATTTTTATTATGAATATGTGATTATCATGTTTATTCATGCTTTGCCTCTTCATGTCATATGATTGTGTATTGATTATGCCATGTTCATGCATTAGTATTGTGTTCATTTGGTCATTTTTGTTCATGTTGTTTCCCATGCATTTTCATATGACATATTAGATCTTAGGTCATTTTGTATTATCATGCATTTCCGTGCCCATTAGGTATGGGTCATCTTGGTATGCCATACACATTTCCAAGTTCATGTTAGGCATTAAGACATCTCTGTATTTCCATGCATTTTCATGACACTTTAGGTCTAGGTTACATTTATTTTCCATGCATTTTCATGACACTTTAGGTCTAGGTTACATTTATTTTCCATGCATGATCATGCATTTTAGGTCTAGGTCGCATTAAATGCCATGCAAGTTCATTTAGGTCTAGGTCACTTTTTAAATGCCATGCATTTTTTCATGACATTGGGTTTAAATCCATGCATTTAATGCATTATGTTTGCTGCATTATTTCATGCATTTCATGTTCATGCCACTTGAATAATAACTTGAGCCAATTAATGGTTCAAAGTCATGCTCTCTTGAGCACACTTGTGGAAAATTAAGTTTGTCAAGTTGATTATTCTACCTTTGTGATTTTTTTTACTTAGCCAATTTTTATCTAACTTTCAAAAAGTCCTAGCTACTATTTACAATTCATTTTATGAGTTTCAAATATTTTTACTTTGATTTTTAAATGATTTCATCAAAGGCAAAAATGTGTTGGCAAAGCAGTTTTTTGTTCCTTCCAAAACTCGTACATCTCCGATTTTTCTGGGAATTCATATTTGATCAGAAAATTAAACGGATTTTTTCCCGTGTAGTTTTACATGTCCTGAGTCTCCAGTATTTTTTTCAGAATTTTTTGAATTTTTAAAAATAGGATAAAAAAATCGTGGCTTAAAACTGGACAGTGAAGTCAGAATTGAATTTAAAGAAAAATCATTTTTCTGTTTTGGTTAAGTTACTTAGAGTGAGCTGATTAGGAGGGTTAGCTACTGACTTAGGGTAGTTTCTAAGCCTTTTTAAACTCTAAAAATGGTTTTTCAAGTCTCGGGTTAAGTGTAGTCAAGTCCGGATTTTTAAACTTAGGAAATAAGAGCCATTTAAAAAAAAGATTTAGCCCAGTTTTTATTTTTAATTCAAGCTTTTCAAAATTGTTTTCAAACAATCACAAAGTATTTTGGTTTTAGAATATTTAATTTGACATATTTTCCTAAGGTAGCCGGATATCTTTTTAGATATACGGATTTCCTTAATTAAAGGAAAAAATACATTTCAGGCATTGCATTTTTCATATTCATGCATTTTACATAATATGAGATTCTTGCTATAATAATTTCTATGATATTGTTATTATTTTGATTTATATTTTTTGATGTTATATTGTTTATTATATGATTTGGAATATTTCATGATATCCTATGCTTTTTATTTAGTTATTTTTTTGTCATATTATTTAGCATATACTATGTTCATGCATTATTATTTTCATTTTTATTTTCATGCATATTATATGATAGCATTATTTCATATTCCATCTCATTTAATTTATATGCCATATCATTCATGTCTGCCATGTCATTTAAATTATTTCATTTCATATAGAATATGTTATGTTACTTAGGTTATTTTATTTCATTTAGAATATATCATATGACTTAGGATATTGCATCTCATATAGAATATACTATGTTACCTAGGTCATTTCATTTTATTTATAATATGTCATATAATTTAGGATATTTCATTTCATTTAAAATATGCTAAGGCATTTACATTATATCATATCATTTAGGAAGCATTATATTATTTAGATTTTGCTATGCCATTTTATTTATGTCATGCATATACATATTCATATCTTTTAAAATGTTTTCAAAAGGATAATGATTTTTTTTCAATAAAAAATAAAGATATTCCCGAGTTAAAATAATTCATGAGTTCTCTACCGGGTTTGCTGGAGGGAATATCATCAATTATCATTAATAAAGGAATATCTTTCTTTCAAAAAAGAGAATGATTCGGAAAGTTTTCCAAAACTAATAAAAATTTCTATATTTTGCCACGTTTGTTGGGGAATATAGGAAAATTTTGAATTTATAAATTTCGGATCATTTTTAATAAAAAAGGGAATTATTTTTTCTTTAAATTGGGAATTAACTTGAAATACTAAATGTCATAACGGTTTTTTCGACCGCTAAGACGATTTTTAAAACACAAAATGGAGCCGCCATCAATATTTTTTGCTAGGTGTGATTGGCCACCTATTAAAACCGATTTTAGTAAAATATTTTAAAATTAATTAAAACATTTTGTAAAACCAATTTCGAAGTCCGCGTTTTGAACCATAGAGTAAAACATAATTGGGTTCGGGAGTCAGTTACGTGCGGGGAAGGATTAGCACCCCCGCAACGCCCGTTTAGAAAACGGTACCATTTAATCACGTGTTATCTTAAATCTCGATTTAATGGACTTGACATCACTATTTAAAAATAATTCTCTTTTATTTTTATTTTGAAAAAAACATGTTTATTATTTTTTTTGAATTTTTTTGAACTGTTATTATTTTTTTCAAAAACGAAAGTGAACATAAATTTGTTATCGAAAATACTCATTAAATATTCCCAACACTCTTGGTGGTATTTAGCGAGATCTTCTCACCTCGAGATATCTTAGGAATCACAACCGTGATATCCTTCGAATTTCGTCGTCGGCAATTTACATCCATTTTTTTTTATTTAAATGCATATGATGCGAATATTTAAATATCGGATGCATACGACTTAGCATATAACTATAAAATTAAACATGCGAATCATAATATTAAAAACACGAGCATAGCGAAATATCGAGCGCATAAACATTCACTACTTATTCATTTTTATTATTTCCATTTTTTTTAAACGAATTTTGTATTGAGCATATCGCTAAATACTCCCACCACTCGTGGTGATATTTAACGAAATTCTCTCACCCCAAGATATCTTAGGAATCACTACTGTGACGTCCTTCGAATTCCATCGTCGGTAATTCACATTTCTTAAAACCTTTTTCTTTTTTTTGAAAAGTAAATTAAAATGCTTTTAATAATTATTTCCGAAATAAAAGAAATTATCTATGTAAGAATAATTCTCGAATCACTCCGATATTTTCGATAGTATTTCGATTATTATTCTTACTCGGACCATTTCAAAGAAAACGATTGATGCTCCGACCATCCCGAGAAAGAGATCCGTTTTTAGAGAATTTTATTTACCGAAAATAATTTAAAAAGACATGTAATAATTAGAAGATTTATTATTTTATAATTTTTAAATCGAAACAGAACAATAAAAATACGACGAATGCCGGACAAAAATAGTAATATAATAAAAAATAATAAAGGAAGTTAAAATCATACCTGAAAAATGTCGAGAATCCGAAAACTAGAATGCCGAACTTAATCTTCATAAAATTCTTTGTTCTTCTTCGACCACCTGAAAAATGTCAAAAATCCAAAAAAAAAATCAAAACGTCAAAATCGATAATCGTGAATTTTTCTTTTTAATAATTTTTTTCCCTCCTTTTTGTTTTTTATTTTTTTTTAATTTTTTTTGTATCATCATTATTATTTTTTAATTTTTTTAATTTTTTTTTTCAATTTTACTTATTTTTCTTTCTTTTTTTTATATTTTTTCCTTATTTATATTTTTTCTTCTATTCATTTTTTTCTTTAATTTTAAAAATTTCCTCCTTTTTTTTCTTTTTTTTTATTTTTTTTAAATTTTTCTCTTTTTCTCTTTTTCTTTTATTTTTTTTTAATTTTTTTTCTTTTTTTTTTTGGGTGGCCCAAAGGGCTGCTGGGCCCTGGGCAGGAAGCCTGCTGCATGGCAAGGCCTTTTGGGCCTGATTGGGGTCCGGTTCGGCGTGGGCCGGACCCCCTTCTCTTTTTTTTTTTTATGCCTGAAATGGGTCGGGTGAGCGGACCCCGGGTCGACCCGCGGGTCTGCGCGACCCGCTCCAGGGGGCTATAAATAGCCTTTTTTTCATTTTCTCTATTTTTTTCTCTCTCTTCTTCCCTCCTCTCTCTCTTTTCTCCCTTCTCTCTCTTTGCTCAACCCAGAAACACCCCCCAAACCCAGAAATCGATGACCGGCCACCGCGTCGGCCGTCGTGCCTCGCCGTCGGCCGCCGTTCGTCGACGGCCGATGATCACCAAACTTCGCACCTGGGGGGATTCCGACCTCCTCTTCTCGGATTCGGGCTCCATTTTGCCCGAATCCCAGCCGAAACCTCTAGATCTTGGTTTCGAAACCCAACTGACTCTTCCTCTTTTTTTTTTTTGTTTCTATTTTTTTGTTTGCTGTTTGGTTGCTTGCTGTTTGGTTGCTTGCTGTTTGGTTTTTTTATTTTGCAGGGATCGATCAAGGGTTTTTTTCGGGGGGGCTCGATCTGGGTGTTTTTGGCTTCGGCGATGGAGGAAGGGGGGTTGGGTCTGGATGTCTTTGGCTTCGCTTGGTTTATTTTTATTTTTTTGGGATCTCCTGAGGGGGGGTCCGATCTGGGTCCCTCCCTGTTCTCCTCTCCCATTTTTTGGTTTCGATTTTAAGGTGGGTTGCTTGGGGAAATGGCTGACAGGGGTAGGGGCTAGGGCTGGATGGTGTGTGGGGTTGGTTCTCTAGGGTGGCTGGGGTGTGGGTGTGGCGTGTGGGAGTTGGGGTTGCAGGGTAGGGGCTTGAGTGTGGGGGAGGGTGGCGTGTGGCAGGGGAGGCTAGGGTTTGCTAGGGCTTCAGGGGGGCTAGGTTTTGGCTTGGGCTAGGGTTAGGGAAATGGGCCAGTGGGTAGGCCCATCAATTGGGCCCGAAAATTGGGCCTGTTGCTTGGGTTAGGGTTTGGTTCTGGGTTTAGGGATTGGGCTTGGTTTTGCTGATTGGGCCAGACGGGTCTGTGGATGGCCCGGGTCGGGTTCGGATCCGACCTGGGCTAAAATTGGTTATTACACTAAATTTAAAACCAATTTTTACCGAGACTTGAGATAACACACGATTAATAAGGTACCGATTTATACGGGCGTTGTGGGGGTGCTAATCCTTCCCCACACGTAACCGACTCCCGAACCCGCTTCTTTGATTTCTCTGGTTTAAAACGCAGACTTGAAATTGGTTTTTAAAATGTTTTAATTAATTTTTAAAATATTTTATAAAATCGGTTTTAATAGGTGGCCGATCACACCTAGCTAAAAAAGATTGGTGGCGACTCCATGTCTTTTTTTCAAGGTCATTTTCAAAACCTTCATTTTTTCTAGAGGAATTAAGTCGACTTTTCTTCGGTTTTATTTTTAATGTCACGCTTAACGAATAATAAATTCTTGCGATGAGACTCGTTATTTTTTAGGTTACGACACTATTATTTGATAATCATTTTATGATTATTAATTTATTAACCATGAAAAAACAATAACAGATACACATTTTTGAGTAAAATTTATAGTCCATGTTAAAGGGGTAAAAGAATTATTATTTTATAATAATTGAACTCATTTCATTATTTTTTACATGGATTCATGATGTCTTTATGAGAAAAAAAAAGGTTGGACTATTTTATAAATTTTATTATTACTTTAGAAGTGATTTTGACTAGAAAATGGCAATAAACCATATACCATTTGCATGATTAATTTCTCCAGTTAAAGTAGAATAATGGGAAAGCATTAGCTTACATAATGAAATCACTATTCTGATATGGAAATATAATCTATTGAAAGTGTTTTACATGATGGTCATAAGTTTGACTACAAAGATTTGGAGATAACAATATGATTATTTTTATTTGACAAATGTTTGGTTTGATTATGCTATGACGTATAGTGCAAATATTGAAGTGTTGGATATAATTCAAGCAAGGCAATATATAGTCGTTTATGGCAATAAAAAAAAGCATTTATATTCAATATATTCACCATGCATATTGCATTTGTGAGAGATCTTCAAGTGAGACACTATGAAATCGTGATAGATTTCATGATGTGCTTTTTCATTTTAAATATGAGATTTATAAAAGAGAATATGGATAAGCATGGAATATGAAATTACTATTGGAAGGGTACCTTTTGTAGTCCCTTAATTAATGCTTTCTATATTGATAGCTATCTTAAGTGGCCATGTTTGAGAGACATGAAAATATGAGTAAACTCATTAAGAGTTAAGTTATTTGGGAAATCATGACTCAAAGATATTGTAAATGTGAAAATTAAAATAGCAAGATAAATGCTATTTGATACATTTTGGTAGTGGAAATGACTTTGGTGTCATGATGAAATAAATTCATAGTAATTTATCCTCCATATGATTTGGCATGCAAATCTCAAAGAATAGACAATAAGAGCATGAATTTGCTAAAAGAAAAAACAATTTCGATAATAATTGTGTTTGACATCATACTTATTGATGTATAGTTAAAATAAAAGTTTTTTGAAACTTTTATAAAAGAAGATCAATATATAAAATATTTGCTAGTTATCTTTTCACTAAGGATGAATAGTTGGAGGCCTCCTACTAAATATATATATATATATATATATATATATTGAAAAGATAAATAAAAAGGCAAATTAATTAATATATGATATCTTGATAATTGAAATGAGACATTCTTTAATAAAAGAATGGATATCTTACACATGGTGAGGGTGTTGATTTCTTATAAATTATTAAGAAATAAAAGAAATATAATACCACCATAGTGTAATAAAAATTTGGTATAATTTTATTATGTTTAAATTATACGAGCTAAAAAGTTTAGTACAATTTATTAAAAGAAAGCCATTAAAAAGGTTATTAAATATCTTTAAAAAGATTAAAATGGTTTGATCTATCAATTCAGTTTATCCAATTATACTAGAAGTATAATTATTTTAAAGATGCATAAAAGGTATGGAAATAAAATGGTTCAAAGTTATATTAATGAGTATAAGAGTTGTGGCCACAACCAAAACCAACTATTTCCTACAATTGCAAGAATGAGGCAACAATGTCTAAAACATATAATAATATGTAAAATATAAAGTTTGGACATTTTAGCCTATGAATTGATTATATTATAAATTCAATCTCTAATTTGAGGTAATTACCGTGAAAGGAAATCAATTCCTAGAAATTTGATCAGTAGTACTATGAAGGGAATGAGTTTAAACCCTATTATTAAACACCAATAATGGGAATCCAACTTTTAATTAGTAACCTCTAACTTTAAAGTTCAATGGGGAAAAACAAGTTATTATTATGTGTCTGTGATGCACTAGTAAAACTCATTCTAAAGAAATTGATTAGAGACTAGTGCAGTCCATTACGTATAGAGGATGGGTTTTATACTCTTAATGGAGTTTATCATTGTTCAAATGTTTAAAACAATGGAGACATTATAAAAGCTCTACCTATATAAACATAAGAAGTGGTGCCGCTTCAACAAGAAGAATTGAGGTCTCTCTTGTAAATGTTTATTATGAACAAGATAAGCACATGACCATAATGGTGCTAAAAGTGAACAACCTCTAACAGAAATATAAATGAATATTATGTGTGGTGTATTTTCAATTCTAATACTAGGAGTTGTGGGTCAATCTGCGGACACCGACAACTTTATTAGAATTCTAAGATACATTCGCTAATTGATGATTCAAATCGAGAGATACCTTCTTGTATGCATAATATTTGTTTGTGTGAAAGACTGCAAATTAAATTACCAACATTCTAAACTAGTTGGGGATTGTTAATAGTTTATAATGTTGGTAAGTAACCATTCTTATATTATCTAAAAAAGTCAAGCTTATAGAGCATATAAAATAATTAATTTTAGAATAATTAAGTTTTGAAAATTATAGTTGTTTGTGATTAGTTGTTTTATAATGACACAACTTTTATATTGTAAAAGTTGTCTTATAAAGATATAACTTTTACGTGTAAAGTTGTTTTGTAAAGACATAACTCTTATGTAAAGTTGTCTTGTAAAACAACACAGCTCTTACAAAAGGGTGTCTCATTGAAAGATACATCCGTTCGTTATCTATATAAAGGCTTTTTTGTTCAGTCATTTTCATCATTCTGCTTGGAGTGTTGAGGGCTTTGTTGTATCTTGGAGACATATAAAAGCCTTAAAGAAAGTGTTCTACACTCCTCAAAGTCATCGTACTTTACTAACATTATTTTCTTTTTCTTGTTTCATTCTCTAACTTTTTCTAACATACAACGCCCACACTTATATAGATTGTCATTTTCTTATATATAAAAAAAGATTTTCAAGGAATATAAAACTTAAAAACTAATTTGAGACAATAGTTAAATAGGATCATTGCTAATCGATATTTTCTCATGAGCTAATGTACAATTTGAAAGCTTCAAGCAACCCAAAATCTAAATCTCATAGTTAGCATGTCACTAAAAATGTTTGCATAGATAAATTGGGCCTTGCATTAGTACTAGACCTGTTAAAAGATCAAGCTATCTATACAAACTCGAAGACCCGTTCAATATTTGAGAGGGTTTGAACAAAAATGTTAGGCTCGAAATATGGGCTTGGGCAAAAAAACAAGGTCCGTTTAAAAAACGGACCGGACCTTGACTCCAACAGTTAAGGCTCGAGCTCAGCATAGCTCGCCCTTTTTTATTTATATAATATAATATAATATTTTTATATTTATATATATTATGTAATTTATATTATATAAAAATAAAAATATATAATATTATAATATAAACATTTTAAAATATGTTAAGTATCCATGTTTTAAAACTTAATAAAAAAAAAGATTAAATTACTAAAAATTAAATAAAAATAATATATTTATTTAAATTTTTTTAGAAAAAAATAATATGAGCGGGCCTAAATAAGTTTTGACTATCCATTTACAAATATGAACAGACTTGAACAAAATTTAAAACTTATATTTCAAACCAAATCAAATTTAAACAAAATATATATAATGTTGAAATAATATTTAACCCATCTAATTGGTACCATTCATGCTAAAACAAAAGCTTATTTGCATGTCATCTACATACTGATCATCCGTAAATATGAAATTATGAATAGAGAAAATAAAATAAAAAACCCAAAAGTCAAAACTGTTACAAAAGACAAAATAGTAGTAGTTCTAGTCAACGTTGAAAAAATTAAATTAAAAAATAAAACCGATTAGATGTTTGATTTTGATTTAATTGATTTGATTAATTGGATCTATTAATTTAAATAAAAAAATTAAAATATTAAAATAAATAATTTTAATATTAAATAAATAATATATATAATTAATAATTAATAAAAATATATATTTATTTATAATATGATTTTATTTTAAAATTAATAAATTATAAATTCAAATCTTATTATTTATGAAAAATTTAAAAAATAAAAAATATATAAACTGATTTTTACTGATTAATCTAATTTTTAATAGTTTAAATCGATTTTTTATCAATTCGATAAAATTTTAATTTTAATATATATATATATATATATATATATATATATATACCAAACAGAAAATAGCATGATTCGATAAGATCATCAATCCGGTTTTGTTTTTTTTTCAACCTGGTTCTAGTTCGTATAATTCCTGCAACCAGATTAAAAGGACAGAAAATTGCAGCATCTTTTCAATTTCAACATTTACATCCCAAAGATTTTTCCATTTACTTTTAACACCTTTCTGAAGCAGAACAGTTGTTTTAATACTCCCCTAACTGCTAATAATAGTTACTGCCACAGCAACAATTTTACTCTAGTCAACCCTCATTTTCTGGTTTTGCTTTGATGATTTCTTCCAAGGAATACATTTCCCTTTTGCTGATTTGTCTTTTTTCTCCTCTTCCACTGTTTCACCCAGTCCAGCCTTGCAGCTCCTGACATATCAAAATCAAAACTTACCCATGTCAATGTCCCCCCCCCCCCCCCCCCCACAAAAAAAAAACATTAATTTAGGTACCAAACTACTAATCCACTCACAAAGTTTACTCGAAGACAAAATAATGGTAGTAATAGCTGTGTTATTCGAATTCGATTGAATATCAGATATAAATATATATTGAATATAGATATATATATATATTTTTTTTTAAATTTATATATTTGAAAGTTCATATCTCATATCCATGTCCGAATATGTTTCGGACACAAATCCTGAACACGAATATTTTAAGAAAAATAAAATTTTTTGTTAATATCTAGAAAGCACGAACACAAACACGCAATACGAGTACAACAAGATATAGGCACGACGACACGAGAATTTTTAAAAAAATTAGGACACAGGTACAACAGGATACGATAATAAAAAAATATTTTTTATATAATAATATACAATAAAAATATAAAATTGATACTTTTCAATTAAATATTAACATACAGATAATTTTTTAAAATAATTTTTGGATTTAAAAACTTAAATCTTAAAAAATTCAATAGAATCCAATTGTTCATTGTTGATTCCATATTTAAAAGAAAAATACCAACAACAAAAAAAAATCATCACGTGTCCGGGTGTGTCCAACCGCACTTAATTATGTTTTGACCGTGCCTATTTTTTCTTTTTCTTTTTTTATTTTTTTAACGTGTCCAACACGTATTCTGTCATGTCGGAATCATGTCTAACACTTGGACGCTCTCCAAACCGAAGTGTCCGTGCTTCATAGTGGATAATATAGATTTAATGATTAGTACTAATACTTAATGATTAGGTGATTTGGAAATCAAAAAAGATTAATCAAATTCTATTCCTAGCAATCAAATTGATTTTTGCATGCAACATGTCAATTATCTTTTGCACTGTATTGACAAGTTCTATTTTATTTTGAGGAAAATGTGCATGTTTTACTGAGAAAATGGTAGAGTTAAACAGGGAATCAAATGAATCACCTTTCTTCATTATAGGAATTGGATTTTTTGAGCACTGGCTCAGCCACAACTCGGTTCTCAGAATTCATGGACTCCACAATGCTGCCACTGAAATACTCCTTCTCTTCAGCCTGTAAGTTACCAAACCTTGGATTCTCAGACATGCAGTTTATCATCTGATCATCTTCAGCAACCTTCAATGCACTCTTACAAAGAACCCCTCTATGCAAATTATTTTCACTCTTCTTCACCACATTGTTTGGCACTACAGGTTGCTTCATAGTAGCCACGTTCTTTGCTTTATTAACAGCTAAGTTCCCACATGCAATAAGTTGAAGCAGAACCGAGTTTCGACTTGGACCTCCTGACCCAGTGGCAACTGGGTCACCATCTTCAAACCTCTTGGAACTGCTGTTTTTGCTTTGGTTTTGTTTTTCAGAGAGGATGGAAGATGTTGGTAGAAGGGAAGACGAGTCTTGTTGAGCTGGCTCAGAGATTGTTTTTTGTGGTTCTTGGTCTTCAAGTTCATCGGTAGAAACCCCTCTTGAGCAACGAGAGTGAGGGGTTGTTGAGCTTGTGTAAGATGTTTTCTCCTCATCTAACTCATACTCGTCCTCTTTTTCTTCCTCTTCATCGAATTCTTGCTCTTCATATGCTGTCCCATCTGCTTCTTGGGCTCCCCTTTGTCGAGTCATACTAAAAGTTGGGGATTTTTGTTTGGTTTGAAGGCTTGGTTCCTGAAAATGTAGAACCCTGTTGCTGATTTGCAGTTGCTGTATTCTTTCTGCAACAAACAAATTATCCTTTCTGTCAAAATTTTGGATAAAAAAAAAAAAGTAGTTTCTTAAACTTTCAAAGTAATTTATGGAAATTAAGTAGCTGACCAGAGCAACATTCAACCAATTCTGAGCCTTTGAGTACATATTCAGCACCATCTGATGGAGAAATAATGTCATTGTCTGCTAAGTCATTCCATACATAACCATTCTTGTAACTCCTAATAATCAAACACTAATATTAGTTTAAAAAAAGAAAAAAAAAGGGAAAAAAAAGTATTGATGGTTTAAGAAGAAACATTTCAATGTACCTTTTGCAAGACCAAGAGTATAGAGAGGGCATTCCTTTGCCTCTGAGAGCTGTGAGTCTTTGCATTACATCTATGAAGCAACAAAAAAATGATTCAAAGGTGGTGATCATATAATTAGACAAAGAGAAAGAAGTAGCCAAATGGGCAGATGAGACTTGAGAGTTTTAGTTTGAATTACCTCTCAAACAAAGTGGTTGATTGACCAAATGGGTGACTTCCATGTAATGAGGATGCTCAAGCTGGCCGTTTCTAGTCAGATAGTAAACAACTCGGACTTTCCTGATGGGCTTCAGGACCTTTGGCTGCATGCAAACTTTGGCCCTGTCTGGGCTGGTTTCTCTGCCTCTTCTACTTCTCACATCCATGTTTCCTTCACCCTCCTTCCTCTTCCTTCTTGACTTCTTGTTAGTTACTTAGTTTTTCAAAGTTTGACAAACTCCGAAAGCCCTCCTTAAATATCCATTCACTGCACAACTGGCAGGTAGTGAAATGGAAAGATGAACAGATAAAAAAAAGGGGTCATTATAAAGGTGTAAAAAACAGTAGTACTAACTTTGAATTCTTGTAGATTTTTTGGCTAATAGAAATGGAGAGAAATGGAATGTGAGTGCCGGAGATATGACCCTTCGAAAATTTTCTAAATATATGAAACTTTTTAAAAAAATTAAACATAACGTATTAATATCCGACACTCACATCTAAATTTGAATAACATAGATGAATGCTGGGTCACGGTCACAGTCAGAGATAATGAAATTGGCCTGTAACAAACCAATTCAGAGAAGCTTGAAGCTTTCTGCAACAATAGCTCTATGTTCTAGGATGTTAACGTCTGTGATTTTAACTGCCTTTATTACCAAGCACATGATCACATGATGCTATGAAAGCCCGAAAATTGCAATAACTGGTTAAGATAAGGAAGCTATATGGCAACAAAGAGAGTGTTGTTATAAGACTGCTGTTTCGTCTGAAGGGTTATTAGTCATTATTACTGTACTTTGTAGATTTTACACCATGCTTTGGTAATTTGTCCAATTTGATGACCCAAGCAAGAGAAAACTTCACTTTTTATTTACTACTATGATACCAGTTTGCTTAAAAGCCATTTATGGATGATTTGATTTGGAATTAGGGGTTGGTGGCCTTTAGCTTTGCACTAAATATAGCAATAATTGCTTTTCATGTGATTCGATAGGAGGATTAATTCATATAATCATTTCTTCAATAGGCTAGGCTCAATTTTGGCTTATCTTTAAGTTTCTCAATCCTTTGGAATTATGCTTACACACACGATGGATTTTTCTAGCCTCTAAATAAACTCCCAATTAAGAATTTTGTTAGAAGAAAAAAAGTTTTTATATTTTTAATTGTGTGTAGATAGATAAAAAAGTAAGAGAAAGTAAAATCACAAAAACATAAAAAAAAAAAAAAAAAAGTAATCTAATCATGATAACTTACATATACGAAAAAAAGTTTATGTATAAGTTTGTTCAAAAATGTCATATATATATATATATATAAGATTTTCATCAATTTAAAAAAAAAAATCCAACAAAAATATCATATTATAATTGTATTATAATCTCTTATACATCGTATCATAATTTTTAATATATTTAAAAGATAAAAAAATAGACCCTTTGCAAACAAATTTATCTGCTATATATTTCTTCCAGATTCGTTAAGATCTGGACAAATTCACTATGCCATACATAAAAAGCTAGCCATACTGCCATTTTCTTTTTACTAGGACTTACTGACTAGTAGTACGCTTGGCAGCTAAGCAAATTGCCATATTCCAGAAACAAAAGTGATTTTCTTTTTATTTTTTTAAAAAATCATAATTTAAAGATAAAAAAATTACAAATATTGAAATTTCAATTTCAAATTTATTAAATAATACTACCATTCAAAACTAGCGAATTATACTCCCAATGAAGACAATAATGAAGTATAGACATAGACAATACTTCCACAAATAATCATGGATGACACTCAAATTCAAATCCACCAAGAATTTATTACTAAGCTTAATCGAATCAGTCAGTTCTATTCAGATTCCAGATTGGGAAGTATGCCAGCAATGATCCAAAAGGATTATTATAATCACATTCTTAGTTCTTACTTAGAAAACTAGACCTGCTGATGGTCGTACAGCCCGTTCGATCCGACAAGTTCGGTCCGTATTGGGTCAGGTCTGAGTAGGATATTTTGTGTTCCGGACCAGTCCGAAACAGTATTTTTTTATTATAATAATATTATTTTATTTAATTTTAATTATAAAAAAATAAAAAAAATATTTTTTAATCCAATGAATAATATATTCGGACCTACCGACCCGGCTCTGCCCAGGGCTGAGCCTGGACAAAGAAAATGAAAAAAAAGGGACCGCGGTTCGGCTCATGAGCAGGTCTATAGAAAACCAATGATGGATCCAAAAGGAATGAATTTTTGAGCACCTAATTTCTCTCTTTTATCTCTCTCATTCGTTATATTAGATCTGACAATTCGTGTATTTATTATGTTCGTATATTTTGTCGTGTCATAATCGTATTTAAAATATTTTATATTTATATAAATTTTGATACGTTAATAATTTGTATTATATAGATTTTAAAACATTCGTATATTCGTGTTGTGTTCGTACTTTTTTTATATTATACCGTATTTTATATCATGTTTTAATTATTTTTTTCGTATATCATGTATCGTGTTCAATATTATCGTATCTATACTATATTCTTATCTTAATGCTAGTACTAGTAAATATATATGATTCAAAACGAATGTTTGGCCTGCAAGTTACAGTGCAGGCTGCAAGGGGTTGTGGATTGAACTTAGATTTGATAATTTGTGTATTTGTGTTATGTTCGTGTATTTTATCGTGTCATAATCGTATTTAAGATATTTTATAGTTATATGAATTTTGATATGTTAATAATTCGTATTATATAGATTTTGAGATATCCGTGTATTCATGTCGTGTTCGTATTATTTTTTCGTGTCGTGTCATGTTTTAATTATTATTTTTATATCGTATTTATGTCATGTAATCATATCGTGTTCAATATTATCAAAATGTTTGAATTGACGCGTATGTTTAATTCTATCATAATATAAATAAAGTATTTAATCAATAAAAATAAACATTGAAACAATATATTAATTAAATAATATGAGTCATACATTCTTCACTTGTCAATAAAATGCAAGCATGGAATATGGACAATAAAATGATTTTATGACAAGTGCACATGTACTTGCTTCATTTTTCAAAACAAAAAAAAAATTTATAAATTTACAAATTCTTTTATGTCTTAAAACAGTTCTTGAGAATTTCATTTTGATAGCTATGGTCTTACCAAATTATAACAAGGCTCTAAAAGACCCATAACTAAAATTAGCAAGGACTCTATGTCCAATTCTAGGCTCACAGTTGTTTTCATTCATTGTCATATACTTCACATGAATTCACACAAAAAAAAATGTATTCAAATCAAAGCAAACATAAATAATAACATGTCCTGACATATATAGTCTTTTTTTTCAAATATTTCAACTTTAGACAAACAATCTTGTCTTATTTCAAATATTTTTTTCAAGCCAAACTTGTTAAGCAATTTATAAATTTCAAAATTATAGTCTTTTACCTTTGATTTCAATAATGAAGGAATTTTCTTATATGCCACATTTCCTTCTTAGTTGGAATCTTTAAAACAAACTTTTGTAAAGGAGCAATAGTCGTTTTTCGATGACTTATTTTTCATAATAAAAACATGCACCCTTTTACTTATCTCTAAATTTTATAGGCATTAACATAAAACTCTTTCTTTGTGGATTGTAGCACTAATCTCACTCTATCTCATGAGCATTTGACATAATAATCTCTTATTCTTTGCGATATTATTCTTCTATTCAAAGATTATACACAAACTCTTCAAGATATATTTTTTCCTTATATATATATATAATGACTCTCTTAAAATCTTATACCATGATGAAGGAAGTATATCAATAATTGAGGACGTCAATTGGATTCATGAAAATCTATATATTCTTTATTAATAAAGGTATTAAGCATCGTTTCAGTTTTAGCAAAAGATCGATTATAGATTTATTGCTATCATAAAATACTTAATAAACACTAGTTGTAACAACATATTTATTTATAGATATGCCACAACTAAAATCAATCATGCATATTAAGCAAAAGAAACTTATTTGGCAATTCGATGAAAATCATTTTAATCATCTTTTTTGGCAAGAATCATTCATATCATCTCTTTCATATTCGAATGCTACTACGATTTATTTTCCTTGTGTACTAAGATTTATTTTCCTTGTGTATCTCTTCCATTAAGAATTAAGAATTTTTTCATATTAAAATCTTAAGATTGTTAGAAAAACTAGAGACTGAAACAAGAAAAAAAAAATAAGATGGTTTTGAGACGTATAAAACATTTTTCTTAAGGCTTTAATATGCCTCCAAAATACAACAAAATTTTCAACACTTCAAACAAACCAATGAAAATGATTGAACAGAAAAGTCATTTAACATAGATAACAAACATATATACTATTAATAAGATACACTTTTATAAAAGTTGTGTCGTCTTATAATACAATTTTTACATGTAAAGTTGTATCTTTCCAAAACAATTTTACAATAAAAAAAAATTGTATCTTTATAATACAACTATTCAAAAATAATTATAATTCCTTAAATTTAATTATTATAAATTAAAATTATAATAAAAATTAATTATTTTATATACTCGTTAAACTTGATTTCTTTTTATACAATATTACTTCATATACTCTACCATTATAAACTATAAACAGACTTTGCTGCCACCTATCTAGAAATAGCATTATTTATAACCACAAAGAGACTGAGCCCAATCCTGCTCATTCGTCATAGTTAGGTTCAGAATTAGGGACCGTAGGTTCGCCCTCAAGGGGCAATCTTAGGAGCTTGCGCCGATGTTTGCATGGTTCATCGAGTGTCTCAACTCTCACGAGTTATGAGTCATGACCCCAACCCCCATTGACGTGACCCAAAGCTGTTTTTACATTTTAGCTCGGTCTGGTAAGTTTTGAGGAAAGCTCACTTTTACACCTTCTTGCTTGCCTTTTACCATTTGGGAAACAAACGTCATATCCAAGTCCAACATTTCGTTGGGTTTCGTCTTTCTCTGCATTTATACTGTCATTACATTTATTAGTACTACTATTAATTTCTTGCTGCATCTCTTCTAAATTTTTGGATTTGAATATCAAATTTATTATTTAAAATAAATTTGAAGTAAATTTTGATAAAGATATTCGAATCTATTTTGATTTTGATTCAAATAGTGTTGGATATCTAAATCTATTATCTATTATATATTATCCTAATCTATTTTATTTATACAGATAATAGATTCGGATATTTAAATTCGATATCAGTATACATATTTAATCTTGATTAATAAAAAAATTGATTTAATGAATTCAAAATTTAGTTTATTTGAATATACGACTATTATCTAAATCAGATGCGGATTCAAATACTTTAAAAAATTATAGATATTTGACCTATTACCATCTCAAAGCATGTGTATATTAACAGTGTTACAAATTTATAGATTGACGGCTAGGTTCATGGGGCCATCCATCATCCATAAGCAACCCAATAAAAGTCTTCTACTAATAGGCCCATAAGCAGGCAGAGGGCTGTAAGTTATTTTTATTATGCTCGTAAGCAGCCTAATAAGTTTATTAAATCAGCCCAAGGCTCGGGACGCTGAGTTTTCCATGCACGCAGCACGCAGTTAATCTTTTATTGGTAAATTAATTAAGTATTAGAAATTCGTACACTCATGTTGTGGGAGAAGAAAAAAAATTATATGATAAAATATTTTACAAAATAAGAAAAAATTATTTATAAGTAATTTTTTTAAGAAAGAAGCAAGTAGTTATTTAAGAAATAAGTAATTTTTTAAAGAAATATATTATATGAAAATTAAAAGATATTAATACTCTTATTATATAATTTGATATTATAATTTATTTGATTTATTTTATATTTTTTTAATTGAGTTGATATCACTTTACTCGTAACTCCTTGATTAGTATAGAATAATTTGACACTTCGAATTAACCATTGCATAATATCTTTCTTTAACTTCATTCAATAGTTATGCTTAACTTGTACCCATCTAAACATGCTTTTTTTATCTTCATATTAATGGGTGAATTAATCTATAATATATATAAGTATAAATATAGATAATTTTTGAACTAACAAAAATGATCATTATTATTCATGAAATATTCAAATTATCATGGTACTTTTTTTACTATTAATAAGATTTGTCCAATTTACTAACAAAAATGATCATAGTTATTCACGAAATTTCTAAATCATCATGGTAATTTTTTACTATTAATAAGATTTATCCAATTTATAAGGAAGAATTTTAATTTCATTAAAAGACTTTTGTTAAATAAATTTATTTGATAATAAATAAAAAAGAGTTAAATTAAGTTTACATTAAATTACTTTATTTTCAAAGTTTTAATTTCATTAACCTTAAAAAGTAAAAAAATGATAAAAAAAAGGTTAAAACTTACATTACATTTTTTATCTTCGTATATTTAATTTTACATTAAAATTAAAATTAATAAATTTTATATTAAATTTAATATAATCTGCATATTAAACAAACTTTATATGTTAATACGAATTTTATTAATGAACACTATTAAATTCATTTTTTTGTAAAATATATAATTATATATTTAAAAATTTACAAAACAACGAAAATTCTCGTGTGATGCACACGTGACAATCGATACTAATTAAAAGTTAAGTGTGCTTTTTTTTTTTCAATTGTCTATTATTGTTTTCATGTTTTTACGACATTAAAACAAATATTTATATTTGATGCATTGACAGTATATAAATTTATACACTATCAGTGAGCTAGTTGTTGTCACTGATGGGCAAAAACCGAACTTACCAAAAAATCGGGAAAACACAACCGGTAGTTCTTTCTCTCCCAATTAACAGGATCTGTAAATATGGTACTAAATTGCACAAGATATATATATGTATATATATTCCAGCAACACAAATTCAACCAAGGATAATCACCAACAACCAATCACACGAGACACACAATTTTTACGTGGAAAACCCCTTTAAATCAAAGGATAAAAACCACGGGACTTACGAGTCCAGTCAAAATCTCCACTATAATGAGAGTGTGTTTACAATATCACAATAATTCAGCTAACACAATGAGTACACAACTCTAACTTAGCTATCAACAAGTGATATTAAAATCAAAGAGAGAAAGTTGAGAAATCACCCCAAAAACCTGACTACTATTCGGACACAAAACAGTACTTTATAGTGTTCAGATGGAAATTCTCACCGTACACAATCAGCATCTACGTATCCTATAGCCACTGCCAGAAAATCAAGAAGATCGGACCACGGATGAACCTCCGATCGAAGACTTGATCAAAACTGTGCAACTCACTCTTTTCTCTCTTTCTCTGCCGCCTCCCTCTTTTTTTTGTTTTTCTTTTGCTACTGACTCTCTTCTCAGCCAAATACAAAAACCCCTTCAATTAAAAGGGCTAAGGGCAGAATGGGTATTTCCTCCACATAGGAGGGACCCATGCCCAACAAATCTCCCCCTCCCGACTATGTGGAGGTGTTCGCCATCCCGGCGATCAAACAACATATTTCAAACTTTTCTCTTGGTAAGGCTTTAGTCAACATATGAGCACCATTATCATCAGTATGAATTTTCTCAAGTTCTAACAATTTAGCATCGAGAACATCTCGTATCCAATGATACCTTACATCGATATGTTTAGACCTAGCATGAAAGGTTGAATTCTTACCAAGATGAATAGCGCTTTGGCTATCACAAAATAGAACATACCTCTCTTGGGTAAAGCCCAGTTCTTGCATAAATCTCTTCATCCAAAGCAACTCCTTGCACGCTTCGGTCACTGCAATGAACTCTGACTCAGTAGTGGACAATGCAACACATTTTTGCAATCTGGATTGCCAAGCCACAGCTCCCCCTGCAGAAGTAATTAAGTAACCCGAAGTGGACTTTCTGGAGTCAATGTCTCCAGCCATATCAGAATCTGTATAACCAACTAGAACAGGTTTCTCATTGCCGAAGCAAAGTTTCAAGTTGGAAGTACCCCGAAGAAATCTCATAATCCACTTCACTGCATTCCAATGCTCTCTGCCTGGATTAGAAAGAAACCGACTGACGGTGCCAACAGAATGAGCTAAGTCAGGTCTTGTGCATACCATTGCATACATCAAACTACCCACGGCTGAAGCATAAGGAACCTTCTGCATGTCTTCCTTCTCTTCTCTTGTGGAAGGACTCTGCTTGACACTCAATCTAAAGTGTGTAGCAAGAGGAGTGCTCACCACTTTAGCTTTGTCCATACTAAACCTTTGAAGTACTTTTTCAATGTACTTCTCTTGTGATAACCACAATTTCTTGGTATTTCTATCACGTGTGATCCTTATGCCAAGAATTTGCTTTGCTGGCCCCAAGTCCTTCATCGCAAAGGATTTACTCAACTCTTGCTTCAACATATTAATCTTAGAAGCATTACGACCAACAATAAGCATATCATCAATATAGAGCAACAAAATAATAAAATCATCACCAGAGAATTTCTTGACAAAAACACAATGATCAGAAGTAGTCTTCTTGTAGCCATGCTCCCCCATAACAGACTCAAACTTCTTGTACCATTGCCTCGGAGCTTGCTTCAAACCATACAAGCTCTTCTTTAATTTGCACACATAGTCCTCTTTTCCTTGTGCAATGAAACCCTCTGGCTGCTCCATGTAAAGCTCTTCTTCTAAATCACCATGAAGAAAAGCAGTTTTCACATCCATTTGCTCGACTTCCAAGTCATAATAGGATGCCAAACTCAATATAGATCTGATAGAGGACATTTTTACAACTGGAGAGAATATTTCCTCAAAATCAATCCCCTTTTTCTGACTGAAACCCTTGACGACCAATCTAGCTTTGTATCGTGGAGTTGAAGAATTCTCTTCTTGCTTCAACCTGTAAACCCACCGATTTTTCAAAGCTCTTTTACCCTTAGGCAATTTCACCAGCTCAAACGTATGGTTGTCATGTAAAGATTTAAGCTCATCTTTCATAGCATCAACCCACTGATCTTTGCATTCACTCTCCATAGCCTCTTCATAACACTTCGGTTCTTCCCCATCAGTTAAAAGAACATACTGATCAGAAGAATACCTCACAGAAGGCTGTCGATCTCTAGTAGACCTCCGAAGTGGAACTGCTGGTGGAGATATAGGTCCTTGGTGTTGATCATTCACAACACTATCCATGGGAGCATCAAAATCACCCATACCCTGCTGGTCATCATGGACATCTTCTTGCATGCCATCCTCAACTGGATTTGGCGGAGGGATTAGAGGAATTGGATCCATGGCGGTCAAGTCATCACTATTCTGTGGATCGGTTTTCTCCGCCTTGTCAATGTCATCAATGGTCTGATCCTCAATGAAAACAATATCTCTGCTTCTAACAAGCTTCTTTTCAACTGGGTCATATAACCTGTACCCAAATTCATCTTGACCATAACCAACAAAGATACATTGACGAGTCTTGGCATCTAACTTTGACCTCTCATCCTTTGGAACATGTACAAAAGCCTTGCAACCGAACACACGCAGGTGATCATATGACATATCCTTACCAAACCAAACTTTGTCTGGAACATCACCTTGCAAAGGAACACTTGGAGACAAATTAATCACATGTGCCACTGTATACAAAGCTTCACCCCAAAAAGATCTAGGTAACTTTGCATCTGAAAGCAAACATCTGACTCTCTCAATCAATGTTCTGTTCATTCTTTCGGCTAAACCATTCAACTGTGGTGTCTTAGGAGGTGTCTTTTGATGTCTGATTCCCTGTGCACGACGATAATCATCAAATGGTCCACTATATTCGCCGCCGTTATCAGAACGGATGCACTTCAACTTCTTCCCAGTTTGCCTTTCAACTGAAGCCTGAAACTGTTTGAACACATCAAGCACTTGGTCTTTTGTTTTCAAAGTATAGACCCAAAGTTTTCTTGAATGGTCATCAATAAAAGTCACGAAATAAAGTGCACCACCATACGACCTTACTTTCAAAGGACCACAAACATCGGAATGTACCAACTCTAGCAAATCTGATTTTCTTGAAGGAGGATGACTCTTAAATGAAACTCTTCTTTGTTTTCCAGCCAAACAATGAGCACAATTCTTCAGTGTAGCATTCTTCAACCCAGAAAGTTGATTCTTCTTGGCCAGACAATTAAGCCCCTTTTCACTCATGTGACTAAGCCGTTTATGCCATAGCACAGTTGAACTATCATTTTCCGTCACATTAACAATGCCTCTGGAAATTGAAGACTGCATCAAATATAAATTTGAACACTTCTTTCCTCGAGCCACAACGAGTGAGCCTCTAGTCAATTTCCACTGACCATCACTGAAGGTGTTACAAAATCCCTCATCATCTAGCTTTCCCGCTGAAATCAAATTCAAACGGATATCCGGTGCATGTCTGACATTTTTTAGCGTCAACTTTGTTCCATTGTTAGTTTCCAAACAGACATCTCCCATGCCAACAACATGTGCCAAGCCATCATTACCCATCTTCAATACCCCAAAATTACCAGGCGTATAAGATGTGAAGAATTCCTTCCTAGACGTGACATGAAGTGAAGCACCAGTGTCTATTACCCAACTTGTCTCGTCGCATGCTAAGTTGATCACATTCTCATCACAAGTAACCAACAGATCATCAGAGGTAGCAGTAGTAACACGATCATTCTTTCCATGATCCCTCATCTCTTGTTTATCACTACCACCTTTGTTCTCTTTCCTCCACTTGTAGCAATATTTCTTGATATGGCCCATCTTGCCACAATAATGGCACTCAACATTTTTAAATCTTGATCTTGACTTGCTTCGGCTTTTATCTCTACCCGTTTCATTTTTGCTCCTACTTCTCCCCCTATTTTCAGTAACTAGAACCTCAGACTGTGATGAAGAACCCTGAGACTTTCTTCTCACTTCTTCATTCAAAACACCATTCTTGGCAAGTTCCAAAGTTACTACACCATTAGGAGCAGAATTAATAAGTGAAACCCGAAATGTTTCCCAAGAGTCCGATAGAGTAGCAAGCAACCAAAGCCCTACTACTTCATCCTCAAATTTGATGCCCATACCAATTAACTGATTCATAACTCCTTGAAACTCATTCAAGTGATCAGCCACAGTTGTTCCTTCTTTATACTTCAGTTCCATCATCTTTTTAAGCATGAACAACTTGTTATTGCCAGACTTTAAAGCATACAAGTTTTCAAGCTTGTTCCACAATGTGCGTGCATGTGTCTCTTGATCAATGTGATTGTAAACATTTTCCTCAACAAATTGGCGAATAAAAGCACACCTGCTGATTCTCAAATTCCCATTCCTCATCACTTTTAGATTCGGGTTTTTGAGTAGCAAAGACAGGAAGATGCAAAGACTTCACAAATAACAGGTCTTTCATTTTATTCTGCCACAATTGATAATTTGTGCCATTCAAAACAATCATTCTACTTGTGCCAGCCTCCATAATTACACAACAACACAACCAAAGCTCTGATACCAGTTTGATGGGCAAAAACCGAACTTACCAAAAAATCGAAAAAACACAACCGGTAGTTCTTTCTCTCCCAATTAACAGGATCTGTAAATATGGTACTAAATTGCACAAGATATATATATGTATATATATTCCAGCAACACAAATTCAACCAAGGATAATCACCAACAACCAATCACACGAGACACACAATTTTTACGTGGAAAACCCCTTTAAATCAAAGGGTAAAAACCACGGGACTTACGAGTCCAGTCAAAATCTCCACTATAATGAGAGTGTGTTTACAATATCACAATAATTCAGCTAACACAATGAGTACACAACTCTAACTTAGCTATCAACAAGTGATATTAAAATCAAAGAGAGAAAGTTGAGAAATCACCCCAAAAACGTGACTACTATTCGGACACAAACAGTACTTTATAGTGTTCAGATGGAAATTCTCACCGTACACAATCAGCATCTACGTATCCTATAGCCACTGCCAGAAAATCAAGAAGATCGGACCACGGATGAACCTCCGATCGAAGACTTGATCAAAACTGTGCAACTCACTCTTTTCTCTCTTTCTCTGCCGCCTCCCTCTTTTTTTTTGTTTTTCTTTTGCTACTGACTCTCTTCTCAGCCAAATACAAAAAACCCTTCAATTAAAAGGGCTAAGGGCAGAATGGGTATTTCCTCCACATAGGAAGGACCCATGCCCAACAAATATAATCTGCATTTAATATAATCTGCATATTAAACAAACTTTATATGTTAATACGAATTTTATTAATGAACACTATTAAATTCATTTTTTTGTAAAATATATAATTATATATTTAAAAATTTACAAAACAACGAAAATTCTCGTGTGATGCACACGTGACAATCGATACTAATTAAAAGTTAAGTGTGCTTTTTTTTTTTTTTTTCAATTGTCTATTATTGTTTTCATGTTTTTACGGCATTAAAACAAATATTTATATTTGATGCATTGACAGTATATAAATTTATACACTATCAGTGAGCTAGTTGTTGTCACTTCAATTGAAATAAAGTTATATATATTTTTGCTTTTAAAATTTTTTAATGAGATGATATTATTTGATTTACTGATAGTATACTAATATATACACTGTTAATGCATCAAATATAAATTCATAAAACAAAAAACAATATAGGATGCATGCATATGCTTTTAGGGCCCAACATGAAATAAGAAACCACGTATCTCATACGCCATTTGCCAAGAATTGTATTTTGTCTTAATTTCACGTTAATGATGTTTTACTTTACTTAAAATATTTATAGGCAAGTAGTTCCATCAAAATTAAACATGGTATATTAATATATAATTGATTTTAATAACAATAAAAAGATTTGATCCATAAACAATTAAATCATAATTAATAAAAAAAAAATAATATCATCAATGCGCTTGAGGTTTATGAAAATTTTCAATGTGTATTTTTATTTTAAAAATATCAATTTTGATACCTAAAATTTTATTTCATGTATTATTATAATATTTGTCAATAATATCATTAAATATTAAATGATGTGATTTTTGAATCCAATAAAAATTTGACATGTAATATCACATAATAATATCACATGTATTAACAAAAAATAATTATTTTAATTTTAATTTTAAAAATAAAAATAATAATTTTTTTTCTTTTCCCCCTCCCTTTTTATCTTTTCTTTTTGGCTGGTTCAAGTTATTTTCGGCCAGTTAACAGTGGGGTCTGCCCGCTGAAGCCAGACTCAATGCCGATAGATCGAATTGATCTGAAACCAAATTGGAAATGACCTAAAAACAGACCGAAATTAATTATTAACGAAATAGATACCACATTAGTTACAAGAATTATAGTAGAGGGGCCCATTACATATTTATGGTGTAACCTTCAATACAAACAACATGGTGTAACCACTCTTCCGTTTCATCACTCCAGCTAGACTCAAAGGCACTTCGAACTCTCCGCCTTTACTGCTGCTCTCTCCGTCTCTCAACGAATGGCAATTGCCTCCAACTCGCTCGTGTCTTTCACTCACGGCTCACCGAGTCAGCCCGGAAGGCATTCCCAGCCTCTTCCTTCCCCATCTATTTCTTTGCCCGCGTCTCGTTCACTCTCTTTAAAACTCATCCACCGCTCAAACTCAGCCCTTCATTGCTCTTTAAATGTACCCAACAGCACAGCTAAGGACACCCCAATTGAAACAAGTAAGCCTTCTTTTTCCCTTTTTTAGTCCCAATTTTAACTTTTTCAAAATCTTTATGTTCTAATGAAATCTGGGTTTGTTCCTTTTTTCTTGATTGTTTCAGGGTACCCAGCTTTTCCTACTGTGATGGACATTAATCAGATAAGAGAGATACTACCACACAGGTTAGCTAAACTCTCTAGTTTTGGTTTATTAGTTTTTAGCTTTTCTTTTGCTTGTTTCTCTTATTTTATTTATTGGTTTTTTTTTTTGGTTGTAGGTTTCCATTTTTGTTAGTGGATAGAGTGATAGAATATAATCCAGGGGTATCAGCTGTTGGTATAAAGAATGTTACTATAAATGATAACTTTTTTCCTGGACACTTCCCTGAGAGGCCTATAATGCCTGGTGTTCTCATGGTTGAGGTAATTGATTTTCCTTTCACTTTTTTTTTTTTTTTTTTTTTTTTTGTGCCTTTTAGCTGAATAACTGGAAACTTAATCACTTTGTTTATCATTTAAATTTTGTTGATTTTGATTTTATGGATGTTTTATTGCATGCATAGTTTCTTTTTCGAGGATGTCGAATAGGATTATATCAGTATGTATGAAATTGTGTAGTTTTATCTGATAACTTTTCGGTCATCAATCTACTTAAGGAGGCGTAAAAGGCTGGTCTTGCTTTATGACTAGCTAAATTGTATGAAATAGAAAGCCTCCTTAGCATAGCCAAAGTATGATTTGTTGAGATGCACCAGTAGTAATATGGGGAAGGGAATAAGAAAAAAAAATCGACAATCTAAGCTGGAGGTTGAACGAGTTATCTTGCAAAAATTTTAACTTAATTATGGAAAGAGGATGTCTGAATTAGAGAAAAATTCTGATTATCACGAAAAATTAAGTTATAATATTTGTAATATTCTGACCTTAGTTCGGTAGTTCATGTAGGTAATGCCAACTAGCTTATGGTTAAGGCTTAGCTTATTTGAGATACATTTGTACCATTCTGCGTAATAATAGCCGCTAAAGTAGCTTTTATGTGAAGTGACAAAGCTTTTGGATTTTTAAATTGACAAAAAAAAAAAAAAATAGCAGGGAACAGAGATCTACAAGAAAAAGGTAGAAATAATATCGTGTATAAAAGAAAAAAGAAAAAGGGAATAATCATGTGACACAATACAATGAGCTCTTGATAGATATTTTAGATTGTATGCTGGTAAAGAAACAATGAGACAGTCATTTAGTCATATAATATTATTCTTTCATGAGCAATTAAGGTTCTGTTTCGAAAACCTTTAGATCTTTCTCCAGGCAGGTTTTATACTTTCGCTAAGTAATTTAACAATGTAGTCTGCATCTTCTCTATAATTGGATTTTTGGGAATGTGCAATGTTTCTCCTTACTTTTCTTTTAATATATTTTTTCATGGGGCTTATTTTCCATTGGATATCGAATACCTAATTCTGCATACTGAATGTTGAATATTTTGACCTTGAAGATACTACTTTTGCCCTGGAAATTAGGTGCTTGGATTTTCAGTTTCCATAAATTAATTAATTAATTAATATAACTATGATCGAAGATATTGCTATTGCTACCTGCAGGCATGATTGCAACAGGTGTCTACTACTAGCTAGTTTGTTTTTTGGTCAATACTCTATAGTTCTGCAGTTAGTAACTTGTTTTCTTGTCATACCTCATTATTCAATCACATAAATTGAGTAGGCAATGTTATTGTTAAGGTAAAACACAATTGCACAAAACTTTGGTTTCTATATATGCAGTTTGGGGGACATAGAAGTAACAACCAAAAGATAAAGGTTGGACATATCATAGGTGTTTGTGCCCATGGCACCTATGCAGCTTACATCCATTGGTGCTTCAGTTTATATTTTATCCGATTAAATAATATGTATTAGATGGGTGGCTAAGTAGGAACTTGGTGAATCAAAGGGCATGATATCGCCATGTAAGGACATGTCATGGTGGAACGAGAAAGTAAAGGCAGCTGTTAAGAACAAACAAATTTGTTATAGAAACTTAGGAAATAGTAGGGATACAGAGAGTTTTGAGAAATATAAGCTAGCTAAGAAGGCGGCCAAGAAAGTTGTAAGGGAGGCTAGAGCGCGTCTATAAAGATATTTTTGATAGATTGGACTCAAAAGATGGAGAGAAGGATATCTATAGGCTTGTCTGAATGAGGGAGAAGAAGACTAGAGATTTGGGAACTATTAGGTGTATTAAGGATAACAACCATATGGACCTGGTGAAAAATGAGGAGATTAAAGAGAGATGGAGGGAATATTTTGATAAGCTCTTCAATGGTAATTACTCTCAAGATGTGGGTGACTTGACTATATCGTCAAAGGACCTACCTTACGACTTTATGCATAGTAGGATAAGATCTTTTGAGGTCAAAGAGGTCTTGCATCGAATGAAGACTAGAAAGACGGTAAGCCCGGATGCAACTACTGAGATTTGGAAATGTCTTGGTAAGGTTGGGTTGGATGGTTGACGAACTTGTTTAACAAGATTTGGCGAAGTAATAAGATGTCTAATGAGTGGAAAAATAGTACCTTGGTGCCTTTATATAAAAACAAAGGCGACATCTAAGATTGCTCAAATTATAAAGGAATAAAACTTATGAGTCATACTATGAAAATATGGGAAAGGGTTATTGAGCAACGTTTACGACAACATACTAAGATTGCTAAAACTCAATTTGATTTCATGCCATGACGATCCACCATGGAAGGGATTTATCTGTTGCGACATTTTATTGAGAGGTTTAGAGCGTCAGAATGAGATTTACACATGGTTTTTGTTGATTTAGAGAAAGCTTATGATAGAGTACCTAGAGATGTTCTTTGGTGGGCTTTGAACAAGAAGGTTGTTCCTTTCAAATATGTTAGTATAATACGAGATATATACGAGAGAGTAGTTATGAACGTAAGAATTTGTGGTGGATTGACGCATGAGTTTTCAATTACAATAAGGGTGCACCAAGGCTCGGCGTTGAGTCCTTTTTTCTTTGCCATAATAATGGATGAGATAACGAAAGGCATTCAATATGAAATACCTTGGTGTATGCTATTCGTGATGATATTGTATTGGTTGATGAGACTGTAGAAAAGGGTAATACCAAATTAGAGTTGTGGAGACAAACACTAGAAGCTCGAGGATTTAAATTGAGAAGATCGAAGACTGAGTAGTGTACATTTAGTAAAAGAAGGAATAACGATCAAGACACCATAACATTTGATGATCAAGTGATACTGTAGCAGAGTGCTTTAAGTACCTAGGGGCGATAATTCAGAAAGATGGGGAGATTGATGGAGATGTTAATCATATAATCAAGGCTGGGTGGCTTAAGTGGAGAAGTGTAACAGGAGTTTTGTGTGATCACAATATACCTTAGAGTTTGAAGGAAAAGTTCTATAAGACGACTATCAGATCTGTTTAGCTATATGATATGGAATGTTGAGCTAACAAGAAGCAACATATACAAAAGATGAGTATAGTCGAGACGTGAATGTTAAGATAGATGTGTGGTATGACTAGGAAGGACATAGTTAGAAATGAGGATATTTATCTCCAAGTTGGGATAGCTCCTATAGAGGATAAGGTGAGAGAAAATCGTTTACAGTGGTTTGGCCACATTGGACGCAGATCGAGGGATGCATCTATTAGAAGGATGGAGCAATTTGACGTTGCACAAGGTAAAAGGTTGAAGGTAGACCAAAAAAGACATGGTGGAGGTGATAAATAATGATATGAAACTATTAGACTTGAAGAGATCATGGTGGTGGATAGGAATGGTTGGAGGAGGATTCGTGTATCTCATGTAAATGTTTCTATTTCTTGGTTCTTGTAACCGGCCCCAAATATATTGGGATTAATGATTTTTGTTTTGTTTTGGTTTAACATAATCTGTATTTCTTGATTTTGAGAGAAAATTCCATTCTTATGTTTCTGTAACTTATATCAGAACAAGCATTATATTCTATCAAGGGGTTCTTTTGTTGTTAATTTTGAATGATGTGAGTCCCGTTCTCCAGTAGGTGATAGGTTTCTGGTTATCTTGATTTACTCTAACATACTTATTAAAACTTTTGCCAAAGGCAGAAGGCATACTTTAGGTGCTAGGACCCTTCTTTCACCCGAGGCACAAGAAACGAGAAAGTGCTTGCCTTCTGAAAAACAATTAATACATACAAAAGAAAAAGACATATCTATGTGTTATATACAATAAGCTCAAAAATATACTATGATTTTGGTAGTAAAAGTTGAAGAGTTTGCTTCAATATGTTACCTAATTTTCCAAAGATTGAGCATTATTTAGTGGCTTGAAAGACATCATCACACACTGACTCAGTGTTCCCTTCCATTTCAACAAAAAATTGTGCATACAGTATCCAATTTTTTATTCTTCTAAAGATAGTTGGTTTTGTCTTAGGTTGATTATTAAAAATATAGCTAACAGAAGAATAAGGAACCAAAAGGACACTTTTAGTCATGTTTGCTTTTATGTGCCTCATTAAAACAAAAAAGTATGTTTGGGCACCAATGGTGTGTGCTTGATCAAAGTTGCCTCAGCTGAAAGGGGTGAAGCACTTTAGTTGATTAGCATTGTGCATTAACGCCTAGGTACATGCCTTGACAAACTGGTTATTACCTAGAAGACCCGGTCCTAGGTTTTAGTTATGATGCTGAATTGCATTTTCTTTCTCCAGGTTTTGGCCTCAAACCTTCTTATATCCCTTTCTATTTCGTTTTTCAACACTCTACCCTGCTATCTTATTCTGCCTAAAATTGTTAGGTTTTGTTCTGGAGTACTTGTACGAGATGTTGTCACACGTATGTGGCTAGTTTGGCTACTTTAACCTATTCAACTCATTCATCTATACTCTATAGTTAGCAGTACATCATACTTAAAATTATCCGTTTCATCCATTATTAATTGGTTGCAGAATGTTTCCCCCCTTAATTGCTTCTCCACACATGCTTTCAGACATTGTTAAGGATCCATGTGTCATCTGCCCTGTATTTAACATACTCAATGAACATGGGCTTGACTACATAGATTTGTTAGAGAATCAGTTGCAAAGTCTTTTTCACCCAAGTTGCTGTTGGCAGTTGACATGAATTTGTGTAAAGTATGTTAGCATGAATAAGTATTCTCTTAATATATTTTGATTCATTTGTTATTCAATATGTAATTTTCTTGTTAAATATTAAGCTTAATTGAGCTCTTTCTTCCACATGTTTACAAAGCTGTGGCAAGATTTTATGTTGTTTGAGATCTTCCTCTACTGTCATGTTTCTTCATGTAAACTTCTTGCTCTTCTGGCTTTTATGTATCATTTTGCATTTACAGCCTTTGATCATCCTATGGTGGTTTTGTCTCAAAAAACACCATTTCTTTTTGTGCAGTCTTTGCATAAAAATCTCATGATACCCCAGGTTGCCATATTTTTTCCTATTCCAAGGTAGATTATTCTGCTGCCAGTTTTTGCATGTTATATTTTAGCTAGACATCCTAATTGGTGTTTCTGTTGTTAAAACTACTTGAATATTTAATTGGTCAAACAAGCAAATTTTATACTTTTGGCACATGGTAATTGAATTTTTTTTATTGGAGTTTGTTTGACCAGGTTGTGACACATATGAGTAGTAACCAAAATAGTCAGTACCATACTAGTGGATGTATTGTTTTTGTTCTGGTACTAGTATGTATCGGTACCGGTGTGTTTTGACGTATCATTTCACGTTTACCGGCATTATCTAATATTTTGTCTAGAAAATATATGTACACATACAAATACACCTCTATTACATACTATAGATGTTTATATGCAAATATAGATTTTAAAAATTATAAATATTTAATATCAAAATTTTCAAGCCTCAAATAAATGAAATAAATATAAAGTATTAGGAAAATATAGTAAGTTATTGTTCAATAACCTAATTTAATGAACATGTTATTTTTGTATGAAATTATGAAAATGAACATATTAAAAATGATCATGAAAGAGAAAGAGAAAGAGAGAGAAAGAGAAAGCATTAGAAATTGATTAAAAGAATAAAATAAAAGAAAAATAATAAAAAGGGCAAAATATTGTGCCAACCGGTATGATAGATATAGATCGAAATGGTAGGTACGAACCGGTACAAAAAGTTAAATGGTACATAGACTTAGATGTACCGTTAACATTGGTAGTAACCCCCCGGTGCGGTGTTCTATTCCAGCCGTGCGAAGGAACTAACAATAATGTTTTTCATCAGTTGCTGATTGCCTTTTCTTTGTCGATTAGTTATTGTGTTATAGTATCATCTCATTTCAGGAGGTTTATACGGTTCCAAGATAACACTAAATTGGCTTAATTTGATTGTGTCTGCTACTTTGCCACTTTATTTTAGTGCAAGTATTGTGTATGATCTTTAACCACTGCTGGATATCTTCTTTAATTCTTCTGTTTATCATCTAAAATTTGCTGCTCTATATTTGTAAGGCAAAGTATTTGATCATTGTCAAAGCCTCCAAGCCTCCTTTGTTACCATATCTATTTTAGGACTATTAGCTATCTATTTTACCATATGTATAAGCTGAATAATAGGGATTAATTCCCATGTATATAGGCTGAACATTAGGGATTAATTCCCATGTATATAGGCTGAACATTAGGGATTAGATACCAGATATTTAGGCTGAACATTAGGGATTAGATACCAGATATTTAGGCTGAACATTAGGGATTACAGTGTAGAGATATGATGAGCTTTCCATGTATAACATACAAAGATTAATATAAAAAGGGAAGGGGGGCTAACAGTGGACACACTTTTCCAAAACGTCTCTTGTGATTTTCTGTTTTTGTTCAGTTTTCTTGGCCTATTCTGTTTCTGTTTCGGTTCTAACAAGTTCTCTTGGTATATTCAGTTTATGTTTCGATTCTAACATGGTATCAAGAGCTGGTTCGATTTTTTCTTGGGTTTAGTTTTGGTCAGTGGGCATTTTTTTTCTTGGGTTTCTGTTCTTCTGATCAGTTTCAGTCAGTGAGCATATTTTTTTTCTTGGGTTTAAGTTCTTCTTGGGTATTTTTTTTCTTGGGTTTCAATTCTTTTTTGGGTTTCAGTTTCGGTCAGTGGGTAATTTTTTTTTGGGTTTCTGTCGACATCAACAGTGGGTGTTGATTCGATTTCGTGGGATATTTTTTTTCTACATCTTGCTGGCATCATGTCATCGGATAAGTTGGAATCGTTTCCTATTAGGTTTACTGGCAAAAATTATTCTGCCTGGGAGTTTCAATTTCGATTATTTGTGAAAGGAAAAGAATTGTGGGGTCATATTGATGGGAGTGCTCCCGCACCTCTAGATGCGGAGGCTTTGTCTAAGTGGGAAATTAAGGATGCTAGGGTTATGACTTGGATCCTTAGCTCGGTTGAGCCTCATCTTGTTCTCAACCTGAAACCTTATAAAACCGCTGCTACTATGTGGAATTATCTCAACACAGTTTACAATCAAGACAACTCTGCTAGGAGATTTCAACTGGAATATGAGATGGCTAATTTCACACAGGGAAGTCTCTCAATTGAGGAATATTTTTCTGGTTTTCAAACCCTTTGGGCTGATTATTCGGATATTGTTTATGCTAATGTTCCTGCTGCAGCTCTCTCTGCTGTCCAGGCCGTGCATGCAACTAGCAAGCGCGATCAATTCTTGATGAAGTTACTGTTACCATATCTATTTTAGGACTATTAGCTGTCTATTTACCATATGTATAAGCTGAATAATAGGGATTAATTCCCATGTATATAGGCTGAACATTAGGGATTAATTCCCATGTATATAGGCTGAACTTTAGGGATTAGATACCAGATATTTAGGCTGAACATTAGGGATTAGATACCAGATATTTAGGCTGAACATTAGGGATTACAATGTAGAGATATGATGAGCTTTCCATGTATAGTATACACAGATTAATATAAAGGGAAGGGGGGCTGACAGTAGACTCACACTTTTCCAAAATCTCTCTTGGCATTTTCTGTTTCTGTTCAGTTCTCTTGGTCTATTTTCTGTTTCTGTTCTCTTGGTCTATTTTCTGTTTCTGTTTCAGATCTCTTGGTCTATTTTCTGTTTCTGTTTCTGTTTCAGTTCTATCATGGTATCAAGAGCAGGTTCGATTTTTTCTTGGGTTTAGTTTCGGTCAGTGGGCATTTTTTTCTTGGGTTTCTGTTCTTCTGTTCAGTTTCAGTCAGTGAGCATATTTTTTTTCTCTTGGGATTCAGTTTTTCTTGGGTAATTTTTTTTCTTGGGTTTCAGTTCTTCTTGGGTTTCAGTTTCGGTCAGTGGGTAAATTTTTTTTTCCTTCGGTTTCTGTCGACATCAACAGTGGGTGTTGATTCGATTTCGTGGCTATTTTTTCTTGGGTATTTTTCTAGTGGTGTTTTATTACACTTTTCTGGTGGGATATTTTTTTCTGCATCTTTATCCCTTCTGCCTAGTTTTTCTGATTCCCCAACACTTGTAGAAAGGTTTAAACCTGGTTTTGTCTATGGACGACGGAGAAGACATGAGTCTGGTTCCACTTCCTCTGTGCCTCCTTCCGATCTTGCCTCGGCACCTGATCCTGCTCCTGCTTCCACCATTCTTCGTCGGTCTACTCGTCTTTCTCGACCCCCTGATCGGTATGGTTTCTTCTCTCCTGTTTCTCTTGTCACTACTTTATCTACTATTTCCATTCCCTCTTGCTACAAACAGGCCATGGAACATGAGTGTTGGCAAAATGCAATGCGAATAGAACTTCAAGCACTTGAGGAGAATCACACTTGGGATATTGTTCCTTGTCCTCCTACAGTGAAACCTATTGGGAGTAAATGGGTTTTCTCTATAAAACTTCGTTCTGATGGCTCTTTGGACAGGTACAAAACTCGCCTTGTAGCTCTCGGTAACAAACAGGAATATGGGATTGATTATGAGGAGACATTTGCTCCTGTTGCCAAAATGACCACGGTTCGAACCATCTTAGCTGTTACTGCTTCACAGTCATGGCAACTGCATCAAATGGATGTGAAGAATGCCTTTCTTCATGGTGATCTCCAGGAAGAGATTTACATGAAGCTTCCCTCTGGTATGACTACTTCTGCTCCTCATGATGTCTGTAAGCTAAGGCGTTCTTTGTATGGGCTCAAGCAAGCACCTCGGGCTTGGTTTGAGAAGTTTCGCAGTACACTTATTTCCTTTAGTTTTACACAAAGTCAGTATGATTCTTCTCTCTTCTTCCATACGTCTGCATCGGGTATAGTCCTTCTCTTGGTTTATGTGGATGATATTATTATTACTGGTACTGACGGCAATTTGATTACTAAGCTTCAGCAGATGTTACATGCCACTTTTCATATGAAAGATCTTGGTCAGCTTACATACTTCTTAGGATTAGAAGTCCATCATCGGGCCAATGGTATTTTTGTAAATCAGCATAAGTATATTCAAGATCTTATTACTTTAGCTGGTTTGGAGGACACTTCTTCTGTTGATACTCCTATGGAGGTAAATGTCAAATACAGGAAAGATGAAGGGAATATTCTCGATGATCCTACTTTTTATCGGCGCCTGGTTGGGAGTCTTATCTACTTGACCACTACGCGACCTGATATCTCCTATGCTGTTCATCAGGTCAGTCAGTTTATGTCTTCTCCTCGGCATCTACATCTTGCTGCAGTTCGACGTATTATTCGCTATCTTCGAGGTTCACCTACTCGTGGGTTGTTCTTTCCTACTGGCTCCTCTCTTCAACTTGTTGCCTATAGTGATGCTGATTGGGCTGGATGTCCAGATACACGTCGATCTACTACGGGATGGTGTATGTTTTTAGGTGATGCCTTAATTTCTTGGAGGTGTAAGAAACAAGATCGTGTTTCTAAATCATCTACTGAAGCCGAGTATCGTGCAATGTCTACTGCTTGTTCTGAAATTGTATGGTTACGTGGTCTTCTTGAAGAGCTTGGGTTTTCTCAGACTACTTCTACTCCTCTACATGCTGATAACACTAGTGCTATTCAGATTGCCACCAATCCTGTTTTCCATGAACGCACCAAGCACATTGAAGTTGATTGTCATTCTATTCGAGATACCTTGGAAAATCGGGTGATATCTCTTCCTCACATCTCTTCTGATCTCCAAGTGGCTGATGTCTTCACCAAAGCTATGACTCGACAGCGGCATCAATTTCTTGTTGGCAAATTGTTGCTGGTTGACTTACCAGCATCAATTTGAGGGGGGATGTTACCATATCTATTTTAGGACTATTAGCTGTCTATTTACCATATGTATAAGCTGAATAATAGGGATTAATTCCCATGTATATAGGCTGAACATTAGGGATTAATTCCCATGTATATAGGCTGAACTTTAGGGATTAGATACCAGATATTTAGGCTGAACATTAGGGATTAGATACCAGATATTTAGGCTGAACATTAGGGATTACAGTGTAGAGATATGATGAGCTTTCCATGTATAGCATACACAGATTAATATAAAGGGAAGGGGGGGCTGACAGTAGACTCACACTTTTCCAAAATCTCTCTTGGCATTTTCTGTTTCTGTTCAGTTCTCTTGGTCTATTTTCTGTTTCTGTTCTCTTGGTCTATTTTCTGTTTCTGTTTCAGATCTCTTGGTCTGACCTGATTTTGAAATTGCTCGGTCTAATCTGATGAATCGTCATCCTGTACCATCTCTGGATGCCTGTTTAAGTGAACTTCTTCGAGAGGAGCAGCGTTTGGTAACTCAGGCTGCCATGGAACATCGGGCTAATGTTAGTGCACCTGTCTCTATGGCTTATGCAGCACAGGGAAGGAATAAGGGTAGAGATATGCGTGTTGTCGAGTGCTTTAGTTGTAAAGCTTTTGGTCATATTGCTCGGGATTGTCCCAAGAAGTTCTGTAACTACTGCAAGAAACAGGGTCATATCATCTCTGCTTGTCCCATTCGACCTGAACGGAAGCTGGGTACTGCCTATCATGCCTCTACTGGTGCTTCTTGTTCTACTACATTGCCTGCTGCCTCGCCGGTTGTTCCTATCCCTTCTTCTACAGCCTTAGCAAACCCGACCACACTCACTCCTGAAATGGTACAACAGATGATCATTTCTGCTTTTTCTACTTTTGGACTCTCAGGTAATCATAAAGTTTCTTCTAAGCCATGATATTTTGACTCTGGTGCCTCTAACCATATGACCAATACTGTTGTCCCTCTTTCCAATGTTAGAAATTACGATGGAAATCTGACAATTAACACCGTTGATGGCAGTTCTCTGCCTATCAGTGCTGTTGGTGATCTTTCCTCTTCCTTAACTGATGTTTTTGTGTCTCCTGCCCTCTCCACAAATCTTATTTCTGTTGGTCAATTGGTTGATAATAATTGTAATGTCCATTTCTCTCGTTCTGGTTGTGTTGTGCAGGATCAAGTGTCAGGGAAGATGATCGCGAAGGGGCCTAAAGTGGGCTGACTCTTTCCTCTTCATGTTTCTCCTTCCACTATTATCCCTAGTTCTCTTTTACTTTCATTTGCATGTAATGTTGTTGGTTCTAGAAATAATCTGTGGCATAGACGTCTAGGTCACCCAAACTCTGATGTACTTCGTACTTTGTCACATTCAGGATTATTGGGAAATAAAGCATGTTCTTCTCTTGATCTCTTTTTTGATTGTCCATCATGCAAACTTGGCAAAAGTAAAGTTCTACCCTTTCCTCATCATGCATCTCGTGCATCACAATGTTTTGATGTTATTCATAGTGATGTTTGGGGGATTGCACCTATTGTTTCTCATGCGCATTACAAGTATTTTGTTACCTTCATTGATGATTTTAGTCGGTTTACTTGGGTTTACTTCCTTCGGGCTAAGGCCGAAGTTTTTTTAGTCTTTAAGCGCTTTCTTGCACTTCTTGAAACTCAATTTTCTACCAGCATCAAAGTATTACGCTCTGATTCGGGCGGTGAATACATGTCTAATGAGTTTCAGAATTTTCTTCAAAGCAAAGGGATCTTCTCTCAGCGTTCTTGTCCTTCGACACCACAACAAAACGGTGTTGCTGAGAGGAAAAATCGACACCTTCTTGATGTGGTAAGAACTATTTTACTTGAATCATCTGTTCCTCCTCGTTTTTGGTGTGAAGCACTTTCTACTGCTGTTCATTTGATCAATCGCTTACCCTCTCCTACGTTAAATAATGTTTCTCCTTTCTTTAAGTTGTTTGGTCATTCTCCTTCCTATTCTGATCTACGTACCTTTGGTTGTGTTTGTTTTGTGCATCTCCCTACTCATAAACGTCATAAACTTACTGCTCAGTCTGTTAAGTGTGTTTTTCTTGGTTATGCTATCTCTCAAAAGGGATATGTTTGTTATGATCCTCAGGCTCGTCGTATAAGAGTTTCTAGGAATGTGATTTTCTTTGAAAATCAATATTTTTTTTCATCTCATGTTGAGCTGCCATCTGCATCTTTATCCCTTCTGCCTAGTTTTTCTGATTCCCCAACACTTGTAGAAAGGTTTAAACCTGGTTTTGTCTATGGACGACGGAGAAGACATGAGTCTGGTTCCACTTCCTCTGTGCCTCCTTCCGATCTTGCCTCGGCACCTGATCCTGCTCCTGCTTCCACCACTCTTCGTCGGTCTACTCGTCTTTCTCGACCCCCTGATCGGTATGGTTTCTTCTCTCCTGTTTCTCTTGTCACTACTTTATCTACTATTTCCATTCCCTCTTGCTACAAACAGGCCATGGAACATGAGTGTTGGCAAAATGCAATGCGAGTAGAACTTCAAGCATTTGAGGAGAATCACACTTGGGATATTGTTTCTTGTCCTCCTACAGTCAAACCTATTGGGAGTAAATGGGTTTTCTCTGTAAAACTTCGTTCTGATGGCTCTTTGGACAGGTACAAAGCTCGCCTTGTAGCTCTCGGTAACAAACAGGAATATGGGATTGATTATGATGAGACATTTGCTCCTGTTGCCAAAATGACCACGGTTCGAACCATCTTAGCTGTTGCTGCTTCACAGTCGTGGCAACTGCATCAAATGGATGTGAAGAATGCCTTTCTTCATGGTGATCTCCAGGAAGAGATTTACATGAAGCTTCCCTCTGGTATGACTACTTCTTCTCCTCATGATGTCTGTAAGCTAAGGCGTTCTTTGTATGGGCTTAAGCAAGCACCCCGGGCTTGGTTTGAGAAGTTTCGCAGTACACTTATTTCCTTCAGTTTTACACAAAGTCAGTATGATTCTTCTCTCTTCTTCCATACGTCTGCATCGGGTATAGTCCTTCTCTTGGTTTATGTGGATGATATTATTATTAATGGTACTGACGGCAGTTTGATTACTAAGCTTCAGCAGATGTTACATGCCAATTTTCATATGAAAGATCTTGGCCAGCTTACATACTTCTTAGGATTAGAAGTCCATCATCGGGCCAATGGTATTTTTGTAAACCAGCATAAGTATATTCAAGATCTTATTACTTTAGCTGGTTTGGAGGACACTTCTTCTGTTGATACTCCTATAGAGGTAAATGTCAAATACAGGAAAGATGAAGGGAATCTTCTCAATGATCCTACTCTCTATCGGCGCCTGGTTGGGAGTCTTATCTACTTGACCACTACGCGACCTGATATCTCCTATGCTGTTCATCAGGTCAGTCAGTTTATGTCTTCTCCTCGGCATCTACATCTTGCTGCAGTTCGACGCATCATTCGCTATCTTCGAGGTTCACCTACTCGTGGGTTGTTCTTCCCTACTGGCTCCTCTCTTCAACTTGTTGCCTATAGTGATGCTGATTGGGCTGGGTGTCCAGATACACGTCGATCTACTAAGGGATGGTGTATGTTTTTAGGTGATGCCTTAATTTCTTGGAGGTGTAAGAAACAAGATCGTGTTTCTAAATCATCTACTGAAGCCGAGTATCGTGCAATGTCTACTGCTTGTTCTGAAATTGTATGGTTACGTGGTCTTCTTGAAGAGTTTGGGTTTTCTCAGACTACTTCTACTCTTCTACATGCTGATAACACTAGTGCTATTCAGATTGCCACAAATCCTGTTTTCCATGAACGCACCAAGCACATTGAAGTTGATTGTCATTCTATTCGAGATACCTTGGAAAATCGGGTGATATCTCTTCCTCACATCTCTTCTGATCTTCAAGTGGCTGATGTCTTCACCAAAGCTATGACTCGACAGCGGCATCAATTTCTTGTTGGCAAATTGTTGCTGGTTGACTTACCAGCATCAATTTGAGGGGGGATGTTACCATATCTATTTTAGGAGTATTAGCTGTCTATTTTACCATATGTATAAGCTGAATAATAGGGATTAATTCCCATGTATATAGGCTGAACATTAGGGATTAATTCCCATGTATATAGGCTGAACATTAAGGATTAGATACCAGATATTTAGGCTGAACATTAGGGATTAGATACCAGATATTTAGGCTGAACATTAGGGATTACAGTGTAGAGATATGATGAGCTTTCCATGTATAGCATACAAAGATTAATATAAAAATGGAAGGGGGGCTGACAGTGGACACACTTTTCCAAAACCTCTCTTGTGATTTTCTGTTTTTGTTCAGTTTTCTTGGCCTATTCTGTTTCTGTTTCGGTTCTAACAAGTTCTCTTGGTATATTCAGTTTATGTTTCGATTCTAACATCCTTTGCCAGCAGTGCTACTTATTCACATCAAGTCATCTTTATGGGTGCTTAGAGTACACTTTACCTTTTAGCAGTCTTTATTCTGAATAACAATGGCAACCACTGAAACTAATTGGAGTATGGAACAAACATGCTGATAGAGATGATATTGCTGTCTTCTATTATTATTGGCTGATTCAATGACCAGAATAATACTGGGATTTCAATCCAGTAGATTAGAAAAGAGATGAATGTTCTAGTAGCACCGATCATCTTTAATTTAGTATTTTTTGAACTCCATTTTTTCTCAGTTTTCTTTCCATTCTCTTTGTCCACCTCATGTTTTGGTAACCTAAAGGTAGGCTGGGTGATGTTACCATGAGGATGCCCCCAAGGCCATGGTTACCAAAACATTGTCATCTCTTGCTGCAAGGAGATCAACAAAAACAAATTGCTAAAAATAGTTTGGCATTTATATGATCGATTTCCTGAATACTAAACTGATCATTGCATCTTTAGTATTAGTAGGTGCTAACAGAAGTATTTGCTTGGTCCAGGCAATGGCACAAGTTGGAGGTGTGGTTATGCTGCAACCCGAAGTGGGAGGTTCTCGGGAAAATTTCTTTTTTGCTGGAGTTGACAAAGTGAGGTTTAGGAAACCAGTCATTGCAGGAGATACTTTAATTATGAGGATGACACTTATCAAGCTGCAGAAGCGGTTTGGAATAGCAAAGATGGAAGGGAAAACATACGTTGGAGGTGACTTGGTATGTGAGGGTGAGTTCCTGATGGCTACTGGTAGTGATTGATAGCTATGCTACTCGGACTCGGGTGTGAGTGCCGGACACGGGTATGTTCAATTTTTTTTATAAGATTTTCATGTATTTGGATATCTTTGGAGTATCATATCCCCATACCTATGTCCGGATATGCGTCGGATACAGATGTCGGACACGGATACTTCAAAAAAAATGAAGAGTGGGAGCAACATAGATTGATAATCTCAGTTTTTTATCCTTATGTTTCCTCCAATTTTCTGGAAAGTCATGAGACATGTTCTACCCGCTGCTTTTGTTCTGTATGCATTCCTTGCTAGGGAGTTTTTTTTTTCTTCTTCTTTGACAATCCATTACTAAGTTATTTACTTTTTCAGACAAAGAAAAAGGTTTCTTGAAGTTTCTTCTATCATCTCATGTAGACTGAAATCAGTTAACAGTTTCCAAAGAAAGGAGGTTTAACAATTAATAGTGAACATTTGATCCTGTGATTTGGAAGGGTACCAAAAGAAAAAAGAAAAACAAAAAAACAGAATAAAGAAAGGAAAAGATAGTGTACGGTACTTTTGGATACACTTTTTGCTAGGGCTGCTTGCAGAGGTGAATAATTTTTTTTTTCCCTTTCTTTTTCTGAACTTGGTCATTAATTTTATTATACATGTAGAATTCTTACTCAGGTTGTTTCATGAGGATTAGGAACAGATGTTACTGAATCAAAAACATGCTGTAATTTAGAGGGTGCAATGTAAATTGGACAAGCAGAGATAGGGAGAAATAAATGGCTTACCTTTATTCATAAATTTAATGATATGAAATTACTATAAAAGTTATAAACAATAATGTTGAAAGGAACACAGTTGGACTTCATTGCATGCATTTCTTAAATGAGGTGCCTGGTCTCTACTTTGCTCATCACCTTCAGCTTTAACCATTCTAGTTAGTTAATAACCAAAAATTATTATCTAAAGTTATATTTTATGAGAATTTGTTGACATAAAAGGAGTTCGTATTTATCAAAACTTGTACCCTATGCTTTGTTTCTCTCCAGCATTGTTTCAAATTCTCCCCAGGTTTATTATAGTTTGTTGAAATTCAATTAAGTTAGAGTCAGCAGTTCCTTCTCATGTATGAACCTTCACTAGAAAAACAATGTACTTCTAAAATCTCCAAACTAGTATTAACTGATGGAATAGTTTTCCAGGTTTTCACTCGTAAAAAAATCTCTGCCAATGAGCATTTTTTATCTTTGAGTGCAAACCTTGTGAACAAAGCGAGATGTATGAATCCGGGGCTTAGCCCAGTTGATTCATGCAACCATCCTTAAAAAGTAGCATCCAGCAGGTCTGCAAGTTCGAATCCCATTATTTGCAACCCCTTCTCCTATTTCCCATTTGCTGCCTCCGTTGTACCAAAAAAAAAGCAAGATGTATTGAAATTGAAAGGGGGGTATTATTGATGTCTGGGTGTTATTTTCTGGCTCCCAATGATGTGGCTGATGAGTGCATATTACCTTTAGTTTGCACACAATCTGTAGTGGGACTCAGTGGTAGGAAGGACTATGTGCTTTATGCAAAGCCATCGAGCCCCCTTGTCTATCTTTTGCTTTTAAGTTGGTAGGAAACATCAATTATTACCTCTCTTATTTTAATGGAATCTCTTGCTCTACAGCCATACACTTGTTTGCATGTGTGGGTGTGCTCATCTTTGCATCAGTGAAAGACCTTACTGCTAAAGAATTGGTCACTATGGCTCATTTATGTGTAGACAAACCCAATAACTTTTTTGTAAGAGATGCTAATATCTGCTGCAACGAAATCAGCTCTTCTTTTGATAAAAAAAAATACAGTTGGGGTTTAAGGTTTAGGCAACTAAAGCACATGGAATTAGTATATGTTAATATCTTAGAATGCTAAAATGTATGATTTATGATGCCTGTTAAGCAAATTAAGCTGATCATGATAGTCATAGTTTAATCTCCTGTTTCATTGAACAGTTGCAGATAAACTGATTAGAACATCGACAACCATCATGTTAATATATGTTGTGAATCTTGTGATTAATTCTGGTGAAAGTTATAGTATCTCATATCCAGCTTCATCATATCTTGGACCCCAGAATTTGAAGAAGTTTTGTCTTATAGTTCTTAACTATGTTTACTCGTACTCTTCATTTTCCTTAAAATATCCGTATCTAACACTTGTGTCTGAGATATATTCAAATATGAGTATGGAAGTATGTTTTTCTATATATATGAAAAAACTTAGAAACTTTTTTTGAGCATACCCGTGTCGCACACGTACCGTATCCGATACTAATTCCAAGTCCGAATAACATGGGATCTTAATGGAAGAAAGAAACTTCTGCATATACTGCCCAGGGATGAAATTTGCTGGAAATGTCTCTATAGTGGGAAAAAAAAGAAAAAAGTTTACCACACATTTCTCTGATGAAATTTTATCTACAATTATTTTACTTCCTGCATTCTTTTAAGTCTTCAATACCTTTATTTTTATTAAAACATCCTAAGAAAAATTTTTCTTTTCTAATTTTTCCAGCAAATGCCTTGTGATGTCATACTAGAATTTTTTTCCCCCTAGTGAGAAAATTTTTCCTCCAATAATTTTTTCACTTCCATATCATTTCACTTCATAGTTTTTACTTTTTAGTCATAGACAAAATAAATTTCACACTCATCAATCTCAATCAATGGAAATTGACATGCAATTGTGTTATTACAACCATGAAACAAAGATGGGACAATAGAAACAATATTTTCCCCATCATTTTGTTGCTTTGTCATCTCAAATTTTCGCTTACATGCTGAATTATTGGACAATTTTTCCCCACTTGCTTGGTAGCAAGTATATACTAAACAATGTAGCTTTTCAGATCCAGTTAACTCTTGGAGATAGAAGTAATCACGAGAAAGATGCTGCAAAAAAATAGATTAAAATAAACCAGATTAATTATTAGCCATGAGTGATGGCAATGAAATTACAAAATGTTAATCATGTTATTAAAATTATTAAGTTGATAAAGTTAAGATCCATTACGCCAAATTTGATATATAACAGTATTTTGAAATGCTGTGAAAACTAAAAAATTGTTGCTGTAAGATAAGACAGCATTTATTCATGTGCTGTATATGTGACCGTTGTTGCCTTATGTCTTTAGTAGCATCTTTACATATGTATAATAACACCTATCAAAATACTGTTATTTCTACTTTATAACAGTTTTTCATGACCTTTTGCATGATTTTTTATTTGCTGCAAAAGATCTCAATGATAGCAATTATAAGTGCTACCAAAAGTATTTTTATATGATAAGATTTATAACAGCACATTTCAAATGTTTCTAAAATTTTTAAAAAAGCTATAATTATTGACCATTATAATATATAATATCAATATACAAAATGTTATGAAAGTGTTGTTTTTGCTATTTCTAACAACATTTGAGAAATGTTATAAAAAAAAATGATGTCTAAAACTAATTTTGGCGTAGTGATCCGATTAATTGACATCTATAAATCCCGGTTAAAAATTAGTTATTTATTATTTTAAAAAAAATACATTTAATACATTATTTTTATTGAATTAAAAAATAATTTATTAATAATATTTTTTTCTTAAATATTATCTTAATCAATATTTGTTTAATAATTTTTCTAAAATTAATAATAGGAAGGTACAAAGAATGAAAAGTGACTAGCACCACTTGGAAACCTTTCATTTGAGCCATAATTGTTGGTAGGACCATTTCATATGACGACACTACATATTTTGATTGGTTGTTTTAGGTTTCTAAAATTTGCTATTCTATTGATTTATGTCTTTTTATATGTTTGGCTTTTTATCAGAAGAGAACTAAGGGGGACCAATAATTGACACATAATAATTGCTAAAATAAATATTTTATCAAAAAGGAAAAAAAATTGCTGATAATAATGAATCATCACTCACACACAGGAAGAAAACAGCAGGTGACCAGCTTATTATGTTTCATCATTTTTTATATATGATTATTGAACTTTCTATATTTTTAAGTGAAAAATTGAATCCAAACTTAATTCAGTTGATTAATACAGTCAATTTTAAGAGATGATATTCAGCAGGTTTGGAGTTCGAAACTCCACATTTGCAATCCCTTCTTTTATTTTCAGATTACGACTTCTTTTATACCAAAAAAAATTAAAAAGCAAGATGATCAGAAGTTCGAATAATAATCTGAATATTCACAATGATGTTATTTGTAATTTCATGTAATTAACTTTAATATATATTATGTTTGGTAAGATGAAAAAAAACGAAGGAAAAAAAAGAGCAAAAGAAAAATTGTGATTCTTTTATTCTTTTAATAAGAAAAAAAGAGAGGGATTTGTACATTTCATGTAATTAACTTTAATATATATTATGTTTGGGAAGATGAAAAAAAAGGAAGGAAAAAAAAGAGCAAAAGAAAAATTATGATTCTTTTATTCTTTTGATAAGAAAAAAAGAGAGGGATTTGTACATTTCATGTAATTAACTTTAATATATATTATGTTTGGGAAGATGAAAAAAAAGGAAGGAAAAAAAAGAGCAAAAGAAAAATTATGATTCTTTTATTCTTTTGATAAGAAAAAAAGAGAGGGATTTGTACATTTCATGTAATTAACTTTAATATATATTATGTTTGGGAAGATGAAAAAAAAGGAAGGAAAAAAAAGAGCAAAAGAAAAATTATGATTCTTTTATTCTTTTGATAAGAAAAAAAGAGAGGGATTTGTACATTTTTTTCCCTATAAATTTATTTTTTAAAATTAAATCGAAAGGAAAACATTTTTTCTTAAGTTAATCATTTTAGTTACAATTTTGATCTTTGATTTTTTATATTTCATACCAAAATAAAAAATTCTCTTTCTTTTTCTCATCTTTCCCCTTCTTTCTATTTTCTTTCATTTGCAAAAAAATAATGTAGAATAATTTGTCTGATGTATTCAACTTGTTTGAACTGTACTTTTTTCGACCTATTTAGGACAACCCATTTTATTAAATTACTGTCTTTGAAAAGTTGTTACTCCTTGTAAAAAAAAAATACTAAAACATAATTGATGAAGATTTAAATTCAGGTTTGGATATTGGATATTGTGAGATAAAGAGGTAATAAGATAAGCAATAATTTTTTTTATTGTACAATCTAATCCATGAATAACAAATTTTGAAGTTGTTATGTTCAACATTTTTTGAATTTCTACATGTCGGATATTCGTCACTCTCATTACAATATACATTTATATTTATATTGAAGTCAGATATAAAAAATGGATAAATATCGTCAAAGACAAGTTTTTTCAGACAGTAAATTTTTTTTTTACTTATTCCTCCTACTCACAAGAGAATTCTTTCAAACTTTCACAAATCAAAATACGCTCCGAAATCCAAATTTCGATATGCTTTTGACTTTCTCTTGTCCACAAATCAAACACTATTTTTCTGTCAGTTCTGCAAACTCACGAGCTTATATACTAAAAAGACTTAATCATCGGTAAAAATAGAAAATTCAGTTAAGAAAATTCAATCCTTGATTTTTAAAAAAAAATTTGGTGTCATTATTGAAAAATCATTATTGAAAAATATAGCTTCATCATAGAGATCCCACCTATATATGAATTTTCGTGACTAAACTGACAACTGACCCTTTTGCCCATTTGGTGTAATAGTTATCATATAATTCCTAATTTGCTATCCTTAAATCCTTATGCAGCTGACAGGAATGATTGGATAGAACACCTAATAAAATTGGCTGATAAAAATAAATAAAACAAATAAATTTTTTTCTTTCTTTTTGTCTTTTTCCAAACAATTAACTGGATGGTTTGAATAGAGCTTTTAGAACAGACAACTTATATTTTTAGTTTAATGAAAGATAATTTATAATTTATTTATATATTAAAGAAAAACATATAGCATCCAAGCAATCTCACTTTGATCGACCAAATTAACTAAATACTGGTAGTTGGTATGTCTAGGGCAATAATTTTTAGAGAAAAAAATCTCTATTATTGAATTGTTTTATTAATTATCAAAAAAACAAAAAAAAAACATTAATGGAAAATTGAAAGCTGTCAATCTGATCCCATGAGTCCCCACTGATTATTGGTAAGAATGAGACCGCCACAGTTCTGGAACTTCCTCAACTGGCAAAGTCTGTAGCTGATCCATTCCCTAATAAATCAAAATGATTTTTTTTTTATTTGAATAATTTAAGATAGTTGATTCAATACTCAATTTCACATTTTAATCATTATTGGAGCAAGGACTAAATTTGATCTTGCTGTACAAAGATGAGATAGAAAATGAGAAAAAAATTAGAATGTTATGACCAAGAGATTTGGATAAAGATTTTATAGTTAAATCGAAATATATTTTCAGTCTATCTTGTTATAATCACATTACATAGGGTTAAGGTCCAACATCAAATTAGATTCAAGAGAGCTATACTCTCAAAAGAGAATGACATATGACCCTAAACAACCTGGTCACACAGTATACACGCGGACATGCAGTTACAATAGCTGGCAGACGGGCAAGCCAGGCGAGCAACCATAGATCTTCCATGATCCCAGGTATTAAAAGTGCAAGGTAAGCCAAAAAAAACTCATTGCATTCTACTTTGTTTATCTTATTCCTTGTTATTTTGCTTTATATCTTTTCTGTTCAGTACATTTGTTGACTTAAGTATTGGAACATGTCTTAAAGTCCTAACTCCGACGTCCTTCTAACCTCTATATCCATTTCAGGTCCTGCTCTACAGTCTTCTAATCCTCCTTCCATCAGGAAGCCATTCACCAACCTAAAACACCATCAACATCTCTCTTATCTTATATTCGAGTGGGTGGCCGTAGCAATTTGAGGCATGAAAAAATCAGTCTTTTTTTTTTTCTTTCCTTTTTCTTAAAATTATAATATGTAATTAGGCTGTTTGAGAATGACTGGTTTAGCCAGTAACCAAAGAAGTGAATCGAAGAAATAGGGTATGTGAGAACTCTTTTTAAAATATGGGTGAACTTTCCTTATCAAATGTACGAGTGTGCCCTAAGAGTCTGGAAACAAGACATATACATCAGATCAAAAGCATGAATAAATGCCAAACATTCGCAACAAAAAAAAAAAAAAAAGTGAAAAGATCGTCTTGTTGGTCGTCCATTGTCCACTCAAAATTTTCAATGTGTACGTTTAGATCTAGATTCACCCCACCCCTTTGATTATATCATCTCTTTCAAATGCTCCTTTGCCCCTTTTTACGTGCCCCAGTTTATGTTAGGTACCAGAGTGACGGAATAGTGTCTCACAACTAAAATAAGAGATGAGAAAATAGGAACTGAACACACAAAAGAAACACAGATATTTTACGTGGTTCGGCCAATATACCTACGTCCACGGGAGGAGGAGCAAAGCTTTGTATTTAATCGGAGATGGAGTACAAACCGGATACAAACCGGCTACATATTACAAGTGCTCTTTCTAGCACACACTCAACACCTCAATACACAAGCATCTAACAAGCAGCTACTGCCTCTAAACTCTCTCATCACCTCTACCGGGAGGGGCTCCCTCTGGAGCTCTCACTATGCCTCAACCGGGAGGGACCTCATGGAGCTCACCTTTGGAGCTCTAGCTCATTTCTCCTCTGCTCCTCTCATTCCAAGCTCTCAACCTCATGCCTATTTATAGGCAAGGCTTATGGTGTGAATACACCATAGCCACCATGCCACCAGCCACCATACAAAGGCTGCCAAAAAAACGTCAACAAAGGTGGCTAAGAAAACTTGGCAAATTTGCCATCAAATGGCTGCCATAAATTTCAACAAAGGTGGCTAAGGAACTTTGTAGATTGGAGCCACAATTCTAACAATCTCCCACTTGAAGATTTGATTAAACCAATCATATCTTCACACCACTCTTTCTGTCTTGCCATTCCATGTTGCTTACGTTTCTGATAGACCATAGGAGGATCGACACCAAATAAACTTGTCAGTGTTGATTGGCTTTGTCATAACATCTGCTAGGTTGTCTTTGGTGTGAATCTTTTGCATATCCACACTTCCTTCTTCTACTACTTCTCGAACAAAGTGATACTGTATACCTATATGCTTCCTTGCATGCTTGGGTAGCTGCCATGTACTCAGCTTCTGTAGTAGACAAAGCTACAACAGTCTGTAACTTAGATAACCAGCTTACCGCTCCTCCTGCAAGTGTGAACACATAGCCAGTAGTGGATTTCCTTTTATGAAGATCACCTGCAAAATCTGAATCAACATAACCCCTGACAACAAGTTCTGATCCTCCAAAACATAATGCAACATCTGAGGTTCCTTTAATGTATCTAAGGATCCTCTTAACAACATTCCAATGCTCTCTACCAGGATCTGCCATAAATCGACTGACCGCTCCCACTGCTTGTGCAATGTCTAGTCTTGTACATATCATAGCATACATAAGGCTTCCCACCGCTGATGCATACGGTACTCGAGACATTTCCATCCTCTCTGCTTCATTGCTAGGACTCATACCTGAGGATAATTTACAATTGACAGGAAGTGGGGTAGATATTGGCTTACAGTCTTGCATGTTGAAGCGTCGCAAGACCTTCCTCAGATAATTCTTTTGAGAAAGCCAAATTTTCCTGTCTTTTCTGTCTCGGTGAATTTGCATCCCTAAAATCTTGTTTGCGGGTCCCAAGTCCTTCATATCGAACTCCCTAGCCAACTGTGCCTTCAAATCTTGGATTCGATCTTTGTTGGGGCCTACCACCAACATGTCATCCACATACAACAGCAAAATAATGAAATCATTATCATCAAACCTCTTGTAGTACGTACAATGGTCTGAACTCAGTCTGTTGTATTCAAGGCTAATTATGAAAGAATCAAATCTCTTGTACCAACATCTGGGCGCCTGCTTTAGACCGTACAGAGATTTGGTCAACCTGCAAACCAAGTTCTCTTTGCCTGTTTCAACAAAACCTTCTGGTTGGAGCATATAAATTTCTTCTTCAAGCTCTCCATGTAGAAAAGCCGTCTTTACATCTAGTTGTTCAAGATGTAAATCAAATGCAGCACACATAGCCAACACTACTCTGATAGTAGTAAGTCTGACAACTGGAGAAAATATCTCGTTGAAGTCAATACCTTCTTTCTGAGCATATCCTTTTACAACCAATCTAGCACGATATCGTTCTACTTGATCATTGCTATCCCGCTTGATCTTGTAGACCCATTTGTTACCAATGGCTTTTCTGCCACGTGGTAATTCCACCAGTTCCCATGTCTCGTTCTTGTGAAGAGCTTCAATTTCTTCCTGCATTGCTGTCATCCACAGAGAAGCATCTGGGCTACTAGTAGCTTCATGAAAAGTTGATGGCTCTCCATCCTCTGTTAAAAGACAGTATGCAACATTGCTCTCCGTAACATACTCCGTGTGCCAATTTGGAGGCCTTCTCTCACGAGTTGACCGTCGAACTTCTACAGCCTCGGACTCAACTGGTTCTGGTACCTCATGCTCTGGTTCTGCTTCAGAAGAATCATCTTCTTGAGAATTTCTATCCATCTGCACTGTAGCAGTCTCTTTTGAAGTGTTGTCATTTGTTTGCTCACTTTGCAGTTCATTTTCTGCAAAAACTACATCTCTGCTGACAACAACCTTGCGGGCAGTGGGATCCCACAGGCGATACCCCTTAACACCGTCAGCATAACCCAAGAATATACATTTTCTGGATTTTGGATCCAGCTTTGTTCTTTCTTGGGAGTTGTACATCACGTACACAGGACATCCAAACACATGTAGAGAAGAATAATCAGCTGGCTTTCCTTTCCACATCTCCATAGGCGTCTTCAAACCAATCGCCGTTGATGGTGATCGATTTATCACATAACAGGTGGTTTTGACTGCTTCTGCCCAGAAAGATTTGGCCAATCCCGCTGTTCTCAGCATGGCTCTTGTTCTATCTAGGAGAGTTCTGTTCATCCGCTCTGCTACACCATTCTGTTGAGGCGTATGTGCAACCGTGAATTGTCTCATAATACCCTCTTTCTTACAGAATGCTAGAAAGTTACCGTCTACATATTCTCCTCCATTGTCTGTCCTCAAGCACTTGATTCTTTTCCCAGTTTCAAGCTCTACTTGTGCTTTGAACTCCTTGAATACTGGAAACACATCTGACTTCTTCTTGATTGGGTACACCCATAATCTCCTGGAATAGTCATCAATGAATGATACAAAATACTTTGCTCCACCCAGGGATATTTCTGGTGACTCCCACACATCAGAATGGATTAAGTCCAGTATGTGTTTGCTTCTTGTAGTTACTTTAGCAAACTTCAATCTATGCTGCTTGCTTATCACACAGTGCTCACAGAAAGGTAAATTGACCATCTTGAGCCCGGGCAGGAGATTGCGTTCTGCAAGGACTTTCAAGCCTCGCTCTGACATATGGCCTAATCTGCGATGCCACATCATCGTCGTTTCTTCTTGGCTGGCTGCTGCAACTGATGCATCTGCCTCTTGCAACGTCTCTCCCAAAAGCATGTATAGATTGCTTGTGATCTTCTCTGCTTTTATCACTACAAGGTTTCCTTTCACTACTTTCAATATTCCACAAGGAGAAATTTCTCCCACTGAACTTCTCTATCTCGAATTTTGCTGCCATGGTTGTACACGAACTGAAGCGAGTTACACTATTTCATCGTGAATAGTACCGTATACGTGAACAGTATTGTACGTATGTCGTACACTAGAACAAATCCAGTATACGTTAACAATTACTGCAAAAGTATACAACCACACGTATGAATAGTAACCGTATACGTGAATAGTGACCGTATACTGGAACAGTGACCGTAGCTCGTGAATAGTGCACCAGGTAGGTTCCCAGGAAAGAGAGGTGGGTCACTGATAGACACACTTAAATACCAAGTCTTTCCTAGCCAGAACTTCCCTAGACACTTTCACACTACCACACTTTATTTCCAGCAACAAGAATAATTCTTTTCTGATGTGGAAGATCAGACAATACTGCAACCACAGAGCATACTAAGAACCAACACTTTCACTGCAGCGGAATAAGGACCACGAACCAATGGCTCTGATACCACTGTTAGGTACCAGAGTGACGGAATAGTGTCTCACAACTAAAATAAGAGATGAGAAAATAGGAACTGAACACACAAAAGAAACACAGATATTTTACGTGGTTCGGCCAATATACCTACGTCCACGGGAGGAGGAGCAAAGCTTTGTATTTAATCGGAGATGGAGTACAAACCGGATACAAACCGGCTACATATTACAAGTGCTCTTTCTAGCACACACTCAACACCTCAATACACAAGCATCTAACAAGCAGCTACTGCCTCTAAACTCTCTCATCACCTCTACCGGGAGGGGCTCCCTCTGGAGCTCTCACTATGCCTCAACCGGGAGGGAGCTCATGGAGCTCACCTTTGGAGCTCTAGCTCATTTCTCCTCTGCTCCTCTCATTCCAAGCTCTCAACCTCATGCCTATTTATAGGCAAGGCTTATGGTGTGAATACACCATAGCCACCATGCCACCAGCCACCATACAAAGGCTGCCAAAAAAACGTCAACAAAGGTGGCTAAGAAAACTTGGCAAATTTGCCATCAAATGGCTGCCATAAATTTCAACAAAGGTGGCTAAGGAACTTTGTAGATTGGAGCCACAATTCTAACAGTTTATGCTATATTCTCCCACCAACTATTTACCCAATTCTTCAAACCTCTAAAAAAAAAGAAAACATTGTTAAATTAGCCAATATTTATTTTCCAACATTATTTGAGAACAACACAATAATCTAATTTGTAAATAAAATAAATATTAGGGTAACTTTTTTGTGTTTATTCGGAAACAATATCGAATAATAAATGAGTTTGGCTAACAAGTGTCTAAAAGTATTGAAAGAAAGACTAAATCTGATTTTGTTGCACAAAGATGACATAGAAAGTGAGAAACTGGAGGAGGGAGATTTGAGGGGTGGAAACTGGAGGAGGGAGATTCGAGTCTATGGGCTCGTGTGCTACGAGCCAAATACTGAAAAGGGTCTTCGTTTATTAATACTTCGATTAAAAAAGGAGTCTCACATACTTGGAGGAGTATTTGCGCAACTAGAGCTACAGTAGCAAGAGGTTGCTCAAAAATGATTGGTAATGGGCGAACCACTTCTTTTTGGTATGATAAGTGGGTCGGGGACAAATCTTTGATTGATAATCTTGGGATCTCGATTCCGATGCAGAACCAACTAGAAATGGTTAACGATTACTTGGATGAGAATGAAAATTGGAATTGGCATAAATTGGTTTCTTTTCCAACGGAGGTCAAGAACAAGATTTCGCTGATACATCCGATTTCTTTGAGGGAAGATCAGGTTGTTTGGAACGCATCTTCTTCAGGTGAGTTTTCCATTAAGTCAGCCTATTACCTTCTTATTCCTGATTCCCATAGTCATTTTTCAATGGTCTCGTTTCTGGAAACTAGATTTACCCCCCCGGATTCGTTATTTCTTATGGCTTGTTATTCATGGAAGAATTCTTACAAGAGAGGCTTGTGTCAAACGAAGAATCGCTTCTTCCTCCAGATGTCCCAGATGTGATGCTAATTTAGAGGATCTTTTGCGTGTCCTTCGCGTCTATCATTAATCCCAGGTCGTATGGTCGAATTGGTTGCATGGTGCGTATTTAGATCGTTTTAATTCTCTGCCCTTACAGGAGTGGTTGAAGTTTAACCTGTTTAACAAAGGTAAGTCGGTTTACAAATCAATCCCTTGGTCTTTGCTTTTCGGTTTCATCTGCTGGTATATTTGGAAGTGGCGTAACAAGAGAGTCTTTGAGATTGCATTTGACTGGCCAGTTAATGCAGGGGTTTCCATCATGGCAAGTGTCAAAGATTATTTAAAATTTCAAGTTGTTAGTAGTCCTCACATTAATCGACACTTGCTTTATATTGCTTGGCAGTTTCCTCCTCCAAACTTTATAAAGTTGAATGTTGATACTTCCGCTAAATCTAATCCAGGAGAATTAACTGTTGGTGGATTATGCAGAGATAGTAATGGTAATTGGATCTTTGGTTTCACTAGAGAGGTTGGTTGGGGATCAATCACCAAGGCAGAGATTTACGCCATTTGTACTGGATTACAATTGGCTTGGGATCATGGATGCAGGAATATTATTGTTGAATCTAATTCTTTATTGGCTGTGAATAAAATTTTACAGTCGACCAAGAACACTGACCCTTACTTCCATATCATTTTCTGTTGTAAGCAGTTACTTCAAAAGGATTGGAATTGCTCTCTAACTCATATCTACAGGGAGGCCAACTCGTGCGCTGATCTATTAGCTCACATTGCTCATGATGCCACTTTTGGTATTCACAAATTAAGTTCTCCTCCTAATGCTGTAATTAGGACTTTACAGGAAGATATGTGGGGTGTTGCCAGGCCTAGGTCTTGTTTAGTTTAAGCGATTCGCTCTCTTGTACCCAAAAAAAAATGTGAGAAAAAAATGAATGTTATGACCAAAAGATTAGATTTGGATAAAGATTTTATAGTTAAATCGAAATATATTTTGGGTCTTGTCATAATGTGTAAATTCAAAAATTCGATCGCGAGACACAAATATCGAGTTGCCACCAATTTTTTTTAGGTGTGATTGACCACCTAAATAAATCTATTCTTTAAAGAAATTCAAAACTTGACTAAAACTCCTTAAAAAATAGGTTTTGGTCTATATAATCAGAATTAGGCTTGGGAATACGGTTAAGTATAGAGAAGGATTAGTATCCCCACAACGTCTATCCAAAGAATAGTACTTGATTAGCCTTATGTTGTTCTAAAGTGATCTTAAATAAATTGTCTTATTTTTTTCTTAATTTTATTAAATTTGAATATTTGAAATTTTCTAATGGTTTCCTCAATCATTTTGATGGAATTTCAAAAGAAATTTTCCCACATCAAGAGTATTCAAGAGAAATCATTCATTCCCATGAAAAGACTATGTCATCATATTATTTAAATTTTATTGAAAAAATTCTTAAGTTTCTTTCCATCATTCTGAAAAAAATTTTAAAAAAATTTCTCACTGAAAAGTATTCAAGAGAAATCATTCGTTATCATGAAATGCTCTCTCTTGGGACTTTTTATGTTTTATAGAAATTTTTATTTCGAAAATAAATATCGATCTTTAATATTGAATTTTTTTAACAAAAATTCTCCACCATTATGGTAGAATTTAGAAAAATATTCTCAGCTAGAAATTTTTTAGAAAATTGATCATTCGTGACTCCTTTAGAGTTTCATCATTGGAAAGATTTGAATTTTTTTTTAATTTATTAAACAAGGAAACAAATAATTTTACAACTTTATTTTGTTTAATATTTTATCAATTTAAAGAAGAAATATAAAAGATCTAAAATCTCAAACAAAATATCATTATACAAAAATAAAATATATAAAATAAAATAAATGAATAAAAAACAAACAAACAAATAAATAGATTAATTGATTAATTGATTAAATTAAATAAATAAATAAAAAAAGGAAAATAAAATAAAACAAATGGAAAGAGGAAAAGGTCATCGCGAGGATTCAGGTCGACGAACGGGTTGACACACGGATTGCTGCTAACCTGAATTGTGCATTCAGAAACATTATAAAACTAAAATATATATATCTATATCTATATATCTCTCTCTCTCTATATATATATATATATATTCTCTTCATTTTTACCTTTCCTTTTATCGGTTTTTTATTTTATTTTAATATAGCTTTTTTTTTTAAATTTTCAAATTACTTAATTTTTTTAATACCAAAATACTCTATTTTTGCATAGATCGGAGAAAAACAAATTATACAAGGGAAGTCGCCATGGCAGATGGCGACTTCCCTTGTATGTTTGAAATATATATATATATATATTATGCAAGGGAAGGTATGCATTTTTTCTAAAATAAAATTTTACAGTGAGAAAGTCGCCATATTCCATGGTGACTTTCACACAATTTTTTTTAAAAAAAATTTAAAATATGATTTAAAAAAATTTAAAATTATATAATTTATAATTTTAAAAAATAAAAATGTAATAAATTTTAAAATTTAAAATTTAAATAATAAAATTAAAAAAATAACAATTTACAAAAAAAAAAAAATTGTATAACAATTATTTTTTTAAAAAACAACTGTTATTTTTTGTATAATGATTACAACAATTTAAATAACGGTTAATTTTTACATTTAACCGAAGAAAAATAAAAATTATAATTATATATAAAAAATAAAAAAATTACATGTATATACGAAAATATAATTATATAACATGTAATGATAAAAAAACTTGCATAACATGAAATGCGAGACATGTAAATTTATACATTATTATAAAAAATATATTATTCTCGTTATACATTATAATACAAAAATACATGATTCTCGTTATATTATACATTATTATAAAAAAGTACATTTATTCTAATTATTTATGGAGGAGCTCTCTTATCGCGTGGTGTTGAGCAATAGTGTGGAGCTCTTCTATTGCGTGGTGGTTGCACCCGTCGTTCAACCTCGTCAGTGGCACGTATTCGAGATCGACCTCGACCTCTTATTGTAACCGCCACTGGTTCTGGTTGTATGGCATCGGCATGCTCATGGACGGTGTTGTAATGACCCACATCAATCAATGGAAACTCACTATTGGAGGGACCCATATCTTCTGTATTGAAAAATGGAAATCCACTGCTAGAGAAGCCAACACCTAGACCACCTATAAAGGGAACCTGACTACTAGATGGATCTACAAATGATGTACCACTATATGCTGACGCAGGGGTTCCAAACTGATATGTTGAACCTGAACTTGGGGTGAGGAGTTGGTCATCTAACCTCGTCATTGGCGGTGATGATCGGTAACACTCATCAATATCATCAACCGGGTGACTGATGGAATAACGATAACTGGATGCTACTCCATGATCCCGTTCAGGTTCAGGATGATTAAATGACATTCTCGGTGCAGTTATCTCCTTCGCATGTGATGAGGCCAGTTGACGCGTCTGTCTACTTTGTCAGCTAGGTCTAGGAACTTCCATTTCCTATGTAGGAGGGACTGGATTTGAAGTTCGTTCGGAAAATGACATACTCCTAATATTCTCAAACTCCGACGGTGGACAAACAAAAGGTCGTCCTTCATCCTTATACCATCTTATGTAATCATCATATGGTATGAAATTATTACCAACAATAGGATAAGTTAGAGGATTTCGTTGAGAACGTATATCTCACCACTGGATCCATTGTTGATACTTCGTAGGCCAGAATTCTTCATGACGCCTACGCATGTCAATGTTGTGGACCTTATCAAGGTTCATCGGTGGTTGCGGAATTGGTTGTTGCATCCCAAATTATCACATCACCCTGTCGGTATGGTGCCACTCCACATATGCAAAGCATATCAATGCTGTATTTGCTTTCCATAAATGACAATTATTGTAGGCATCCAATGGGAGGCATACCATAATTGCATTTGAATGATATGGCATCCACAAAACTACTAATAATTATTGTCGCAACCTAAAAAATAACAAGTCTCATCGCAAGATTTTATTATTCGTTAAGCGTGACATTGAAAAATCGAGGAAAAGTCGACTTAAATCCTCTAGAAAAATGAAGGTTTTGAAAATGACCTTGAAAAAGACATGAAGTTGCCATCAATCTTTTTTGGCTAGGTGTGATCAACCACCTATTAAAACCGGTTTTATAAAACATTTTAAAATTAATTAAAATATTTTTTAAAACCAATTTCAGGTCTACGTTTTAAACCAGAGAAATCAAAGAAACGGGTTCGGGACTCGGTTACGTTTGGGGAAGGATTAGCACCCCCACAACGCCCGTATAAAACGGTACCTTATTAATCGTGTGTTATCTCAAGTCTCGGTAAAAAGTCGATTTTTAATTTGGTATTTCAAGTTAATTCCCAATTTAAAGAAAAATAATTCCTTTTTTAATTGAAAATGATCTCGAATTTATTAATTCAAAATTTTCCTATATTCCCCAACAAACGTAGAAAAATATAGAAATTTTTATTAGTTTGGAACATTTTTCGAACCATTCTCGTTTTAGAGAAGATATTCCGTTATTAATGATAATTGATGATATCCTCTCCAGTAAACCCGGCAGAGAACTCATGAATTATTTTAACTCGAGAATATCTTTATTTTATTAAAAATCATTACCTTTTTCAAAACATAAAAAAAAATATGAATATGAATATGTGTGACGTAAATAAAATGACATAGCAAAGTCTAGATAATATAATGCAACCTAAATGGTATGATATAATTTAAATGTATTAGCATATTCTAAATGAAATGAAATATCCTAAGTCATATGATATATTCTAAATGAAATGAAATGACCTAGGTAACATGATATATTCTATATGAAATGTAATATCCTAAGTCATATGATATATTCTAAATGAAATAAAATATCCTAAATGACATAATATATTCTAAATGAAATAAAATGACCTAGGTAACATAATATAATCTATATGAAATGAAATATCCTAAGTCACATGATATATTCTAAATGGAATAAAATGATTTAAATGACATGGAAAATATAAAAAATATGATATATAATCTAAATGACATGAAACATAAAATAATGCTATCATATAATATGCATAAAAATAAAAATGAAAATAATAATGCATGAACATAGTATATGGTAAATAATGTGACAAAAATAAATAACTAAATTAAAAGCATAGGATATCATGAAATATTCAAAACCATATAATAAACGACATAACATCAAAATATAAATAATAAATAATAACAACACCATGAAAATTATCATAGCAAAAAATCACATATTATATAGTATGCATGAATATTGAAAATGCAATGCATGAGAATGTATTTTTTTTCTTTAATTAAGAAAATCCGTATATCTAGAAAGATATCCGGCTATCTTAGGAAAATATATCAAATTAAATATTCTAAAACCAAAATGCTTTGTGATTGCTTGAAAACAATTTTGAAAAGCTTGGATTAAAAATAAAACTTAGCTAAACTCATTTTAAATGGCTCTAATTTCCTAAGTTTAAAATCCCGGACTTGACCACCCTTAACCCGAGATTTGACAAATCATTTTTAGAGTTTAAAAAGGCTTAGAAACTACCCTAAGTCAGTAGCTAAACTTCCTAATCAGCCTCCTCTAAGTAACTTAACCAAAACAGAAAAATGATTTTCCTTCAAATTCAATTTTGCCTCTACTGTCCAGTTTTAAAGAACGATTTTTTAACCTATTTTTAAAAATTCAAAAAAAATCTAAAACAAATAATGGAGACTCTGGACATGTAAAAATACACGGGAAAAAATCAGCTTAATTTTCTGATTAAAGATCTACCTAGAAAAATTGGAAAAGTACGAGTACTGGGTGAAAAAACTGTTTTGCCAAACCACAGTTTTTTTGCCTTTGATAAAATTATTTAAAAATCAAAGTAAAAATGTTAGAGACTCTCCTAAGGACTCACAAACAGTAGATAATACTTTTGGAAAGTTAGGCAAAAATTGGCTAAGTAAAAAAAATCACAAAGGTAGAATAATCAATTTGACAACTCTTTAATTTTTCATAAGTATGCTCAAAATGAGCATGACTTGGAACCATTGATTGGTCTAAGTCATAAATCAAGTGGCAATGACATGAAATGCATGAAAATACAGCAAATATGATGCATGAAATGCATGACTTAAAACCTAAATGACATGAAAAATGGATGACATCAATAAAATGACCTAGACCTAAATGAACTTGCATGGCATTTAATGCAACCTAGGTCTAAAATGCATGAATATGCATGGCAAAGCAAACCAATCCTAAACCTAAAGATTGCATTGCAATAACACAAACATATAGCAAGCTTAAATAAAATACACAACCAAATATCATGAAAATGCAAACCTATCAACTAGCATGATGAAAATAACATGCAAATCATAAAATATGAGGGTGGCCGAATGGTCCCATAAAAATGAGCATGGCATTTTCACAAACACATGATATACTAACATGCATAGCTAAAGAATAATACTCAAATCATGCAAATATAAAGTAAAGGCATGAAAACCAATAGGCATTTTAACAAACACATGGATTAACAAAATGTAAAACAAAAACAAACTTAAACATTTTGAAAACAGAAAATAAAAAATGCAAGACAAGTAAAATAAACATGATAACAAGATAATAGACTCAAAAATGGAAACAAGCAAGCAACCAAATCAAAACAAGCTTCATGTTTATGTATTCGAAGAAGATTTAGAGCATCCAAATTTGTTAAACATCACTAGAATCATGAAATAAAGAAGCAAAACCGCAACTACCAAAAACAATAGGTCATTCAGCCAACTCAAAAATAAAAGGAAAAAAAAATTCAAAAGCTTTTTACAAGAAAGAATCAGGAAGGAACTTAAAGAAGAATATTAAAAACACTTATTTAAAAAAAATCAAAAGAAACTCACCAAATATCAAATGAAAACAGCAAATCAAGAATGGAAAATCAAAGAAAGTGCAAGAGTATGGTACTTAAAGCAACCTCTAGAAGCTATATTGCAAGCTTTTTCTCTTCTAACTTTCTTTTCTTTTCTAAACTTTTCTTTTTGCCTTTCAACAATGGAGAGAAAATCAGCCCAAACAAGAGAGTGAATAGCTCCAAATGAAAAGAGAGAGACCCCCCCTCGAAATGGCCGAATGGCTTGTTAGAGCTAGGATGTATTCATTTTGTTTTCAACCAATTTTGATCCAAAGGCTTTTGATCCAAGATGTTTTAAATGTGAAATTATCACCCTTAGATTAGGCAATCAGCTATCCACAATTACAACTGTTCAAGAATCTTAAGCCATTATGTTGACATTCTCCTCTTCATGCATTGGTCCATGTGGCTTAATTACAAAGGCTTGATCAAAAAAATAACTACCTTCCTCTTCATTGTTGGTCTTTTGATTAAAAATCAGAAAATATTTGCCCAATCTTGGGCCTTGGCCGGCTGACCCCTCATCTTCCAGCCCAATCTCCATTTTTTTCAAAAGGCAAGAAAAGCCCTTGTCGATTTCTTAGGTAAAATAACCTTTTTACCCCCTGAACATAAATAAATAACAAAGGGACTCCAAATTCAAATTTTCTTTTTCAATACTTTCAAAATAAATAAAAAAATTGAATTCTGGAGGTTTTCAAAATTTTTCGAGCCCATTTGCTATTTATTTGGATTTTTTCTTCCAAAATTGCCCTTTTGTGCTCCCAAACTTTACAATTTTTTAAACGAGCTCCAAATCCAGGTTTTTCTTCACCAATATCTTCCAAATAATTTAAAAGTATGATCTGGAAGTTTTCATTATTTTGGGAACTCATTTGGTATTTTTTTTGGGATTTATCTGCTTGAATTATTGCATAGTAGGCTCGAGATTTGACCATTTTGCAAACGAACTCCGAATCTGGATTTTCTTTCGTCAATCTCTTCCAAATAATTTAAAAATGAGATCTGCAAATTTTCAAAATTGTTGGGGTTCATTTGCTATTTTTTTGGGATTTATCTTCTTTAATTTCTACATAAGGGACTCGGGATTTGGCCATTTTGCAAACGAACTCCGAATCCAGATTTTCTTTCTCCAATCTCTTCGAAATGATTTAAGAATAAGATCTGTAATTTTTCAGAATTGTTGGAGTTCATTTGCTATTTTTTTTCCAAATTTTCCAATTTTGCCCTTTTGCCTCCCAAACCCGGTTTTGCTCAAAACAAGTTTGATTTTCAGATTTTCTTCAAACTGAGCCTTGGGCTATCCTTGTTTAATCCCTCCTCATCCATTAGGGACTTTAGTCTTACCGAATCGGGCCATTTCTGTAATTCTTCCAAATTTCACCGAAATCCACCAAAAACCCTAATTCTTGATTTTCTTCCGGATTGACTTTTCTTTCAATTTTTCTTCCAAGTAGCTTCTCCATTACCCGTAGTGAGTGCTTATCTTTAATTTGGAGCCTTCAATTTTGACCAATTTGATCGTTTAAGCACTTTTCCCCAAATTTCTCGGACTAGGGTTTTCTTTTTACTGAATCTCCGTAACCCAACTTCCGAACTCCATATCTTTCAATGTAGACCTCGGATTATCAAAATTCTTTCACCATTTTTCAATTGAACTTCAAATCTTGATTTTGAAAGTAGGTTGAATTTTTTAGTAGTTGACTTTTCGGGATTGACTTTTTGGGGTTGATTTTTTCAAGTTTGACTTTTTATGCTCGTCTTCTTAGACTAAGTCTCGGAGTATCACCTGCAGGATGAAAAAAATATTTTTACATTCTGAAACATCAAGAAAACATACCTGTTTTAGTGGTATGGACAAAATTAGGTGTCTACAGCTGCCCCTCTTTGGCTATTGCTGAGAATCAGGAATCAGGCAAAGATAAACAAACACTAATTTTGTCCGGTTAGTGAAATCACATGTGAAGAGAAGGGAAAGGGGGTTTCTTTTTTCATTTTTTTTTGTTGAAAAAAAGCTGTAAATAGAAGATATTATCCTTAAATTGAGTTCCATGACTAATCAAGGCTCGACCCGTCTTAAGGAAACAGGTTCGATTTGCAAGAGAAGAAAAGACCTCGACAATGGTCTCGGGGTCTTATCCTGTCTTGTGCTAACCTTACTGGCATGGGTGAAACCGAAAATTGAAAAAGATCTAGATGAAACCAGGGATTGAAATGACATGGGTAAAATCAGAAATTTGAAAAAAATCTGGATGAAACCAGAAATTGAAAAGCATGAGTGAAACCAGAAATTTGAAAATGATTTGGATGAATCTAGAAATTGAAAAGCATGGGTGAAACGAAATTGAAAAAGATCTGGATGAAACCAGAAATTGAAAAATATGGGTGAAACCAGAAATTTGAAAAATATCTGGATGAAACCAGAAAAAGATCTGGATGAAACCAGAAATTGAAAAGCATGGGTGAAACCAGAAATTGAAATAGATCTGGATGAAACCAGATATTAAAAAAGGCATGGATGAAACCAAAAATAAGTGATCTGGATGGAACCAGAAATTGAAAAAGATCTGGATGAAACCAGAAATTGAAAAAGATCTGGATGAAACCAGAGATTAAAAAAGGCATGGATGAAACCAGAAATTTGAAAGTGATCTGGATGGAACCATAAATTAAAAAGCATGGGTGAAACCAAAAATTTGAAAAAGATCTGGGTGAAACCAGAAATTGAAAAACATGGGTGAAACCAGAAATTTGAAAGTGATCTGGATGGAACCAGAAATTAAAAAGCATGGGTGAAACCAGAAATTTGAAAAAGATCTGGATGAAACCAGAAATTGAAAAACATAGGTGAAACTAGAAATTTGAAAAAGATCTGGATGGAACCAGAAATTGAAAAACATGGGTGAAACCAAAAAAAGATTGGGATGAAACGAGAAATTAAAAGAGCCTGGAAATCAACCTGAAGGATTTGAGAGAGGATGCAAATGCTTGATGGTGTAAATAAAAATGTCTTGGATTGATGCAGATGCAGATGTCCCTACAAATCATGTTCATGTAAGTGGTTTATGAATGATGTAATTGTAGCTATAATGAAAATGCGACGATCCTAGAAATGATGCACTTGCTTGAGATGATGCAAATGCAAATATTTATGAAGGAAATACTTGTAAAGGTATAATGCAGATGCTCATGGAATAGTTCAAATGCAAATATCCATGAATGATGCAAATGCTTGCTGACACGGTGCAGACGCAAAGCTTAATAGAGAGATGAGTGTTCATGAATGATGCAAATGCCCCCAATTCTTTTTCTAGAATTTGGCTTAGCCTTTCCCATTCATTTTCCTCTTCAAATCAGAGTATATTTTCAACTCCTTTTTCAATCTTTGGCTATTCTTTTTGCCCCAACAGTTTTCAAACTCTTATCAACAGAAATCTACTTGCTGAGTTTTATTTCTTCTTCTCATATTTGGAAGTCAAGGTTATCCCTAGTAATTTCACACCTTTGGATTAAAAAAACTCTTCTCTCATGACAACATAAAAAATAGGTATTTTAAAAACAATTTTGCTTATTTAATGAAAACTTTTGAGTCAAAAATTTTAACCCCACAGTGTGTAATTTACAGGTCTTTTGAGACTGATGATCACTGTTAGAAATTTTCCTAAGTGTCAATTTGGGTTTTTCAACTTGAATTGACAAGGCTTGGTACAACATGATTTTGGTTTTTCCAGAAAAATTTCACAACAAAAAATGTATGTCCCTTCTAAGCTCACAAATGGAACAGGTTTTATAAATCATGAACTCATTGAGAATCAAACAAATTCTACATTCTTTTAGTTTCCATATCAAGGTATTTTGACAAGGGTCAAGATTGGTTGTGATGTTTAAACTGGAAAGTTGATTTTGGAGAAAAAAAAAGTTTCAGCTTTTGAAATCAATCATCCAAATGAGAGTTGACAAATTTGGAGGTTCAGGAATTCCTAGATGTTTCTCGATGACCACTTCTTTAAGATGATCTTCTCTTTTGTGGTATCGACACTATCATAGATGGCATCGAAAATTCCCATTTTACTCTAGATCGCACGTTTTTGGGTTTTTGCCCTAAAGTCCCATTTTCTCCAATTTTTTCATTTTTTTTTGTTTTACCATGCACTTGAGAATTCTAAATTCTTCCTCAGTGAAATGAAAATTCGATGAGGTGGGATAAAATCTGAGGAAAAACCCTTCAAGTTGAATATTCATGCTTGATCACAATGGGCTTTTAAAGCACGTAATGTAAGCCATGACTTAGGGTTTAGAAGGGAAGGATAAATAGGCCCAAAATCTATGTTTAAGGGTAATCAGATCAATGATCAATTGTGGAGGAGGATTCCCTTTTTGAAGCATTTATCTCTTTTTGGACTTTTCATTCCTTTTTGACTTTTGCTCTTTTTCTTCCTTGCTTTTTTTGCTTCCATTTCGCCATTGCTTTTTCACACATTTTTTTTGTGTGTGTTTTTCTTTTGTTTTGTTCTTGTCTTCCATTTTGCCATCTTTTCCTTTTGACAGAGTGAGCCCAAATTCATTCGGGGCTCCATTTGCTTTGAGCTAAGACTCATTTTTTTGTGATCTTTGAGAAGATCATTCCTCGCATTTGCCCTCTAGTGTAGAGGGTGATCCTTGATCAAGATTCCAAGAAGAAAGAAATCTTTTGGCTCAAAAGGGGTGACTATGGATAATTTCTTCTTGTGAAAGGGATACGAAAGATGGCCATTCATCATATCAAGCACAAATATTCTCATTGAAAAGCAATCCTCAGGGGAAATAGATAATCGAAATTTCATTTTACACTAGAATCATCCGAATTCTCATATGCATGATATCCAAATTTGTTCTTTTTCTTAATCGCATGCCCCCAATGATTCATGCGTTAGTCCCATCCTTTTTCACCATATAACCATCATTTCCACATATGATGCCCCAATTTGATTAACCATGAGAATTTGTATCAACGAGGAACATAGCAAGTCTAGGTCTATTTTGAAAAGGCTGAGTTTCAAATATGAGTTCTTTGAAGAGACAAGGAAAATATGACCCAAAAATGGGTTTTCTCTGGGACATGGGATAATCTAGTTTAATCATTGTGCCCCTGGGTGTCAATCATGAAGTGATGTTTGGGCAATTAGTGTTTTTTGGTTATTGGTAAAGGTCATGAATGGTTTTAGCACAATCTTGACACACACCAAATTACCATGATCTAAATTCTTGAAAGGATGTCTCATTTGTTTGAATTTCAAGGAATTTGAAAAAATTTCAAAAAGTTCGTTCCTTTTTTCATGGCCTAGACTAGGATTTACATCTTTGCTTATTCTGTGATGACAATGTTTATGAAGTTTAATCATTCATATTCCTTGAAGCATTAGGTCTTTCAAGTGTTCTCGATTCAAGGGGTTTAGGCATAGAGAAGACCAAAAGAGAGGGGGAAAGAGTATTGGATCATTTCTAACAATGATCATCAATGTTCTCGAGACTGTCCATTATTAAAACTTCCTTAATGCTTTTTTTTTTTTGCAAATTCAAATTATTGTTAAAACACAACAAACACAAAGCATTTAAAATTCAAAATTCATTTAATTCATATGAATGTCACCATAAGACAAGTATTTTCATCATGAGGTATGAAACTACATGCATAAAAAAAAACTCCCTTTTGACATGTTCTCCTTAATTCAAACTGGTTATTCCTCGGTACTCTTTTCGACCTTTCCATCTACTTCTCCCATTATGATATCCATAATGGTTTCATCATTCCCATTCAGTAGATTCTCCATGCTGTCTGACCTTTGTTTCTTCCCCATATCTAACTGCCCTTTATTGATGAGTGCTTGAACCTTCCGTTTCAAACATAGGCAATTTTCTGTGGAATGTCCCCGAATCCCAGAATGATAATCACAATATGCATTTTCATCATACCAGCTCAGATATGGGGGTTGGATAGGCTCCACTAGAACTAGTGAGGAGTTGCTCTTCGACCAGCTGGGGCAATAGTTCAGAGTAAGACATGGGGAGTGACTCAAACTGATCTCTTTTCCGGATATTCTTCGATTTCCTCTGACTAACAAAAGGTTGAAAATTTACTAGATTCTGAGAGGCCATTGGGTATAAGTATGAACCCTAGGGTACATAGTTCATAGAAGGACAAGGTGGTTGATATGAAGTAGCCGGAATATACGGGGCAAAGTCTCCCATAGCTTGGACATCTTCCTCTTTCTTTTTGGGCGTCCTATTTCTCTCTACATTAAATATTTTACCTCCTTTGAGTTTCCCAGTCTTGATAGCATTTTCAATCATTTCCCTAGAGATTACCATATCCGAAAAACTCTTTGTGGTGTTGCCAACAAGTCTATCGTAGTATGGGGCCTGTAGTGTATTCACAAAAAGGACAGTGGTTTCCTTCTGAGTTAAGGGCGGTTGTACTTGGGTGGCCATGTTCCTCTACCTCTGAGCATACTCTTTGAAGCTCTCAGTAACCTTTTTCTCCATATTTTGCAAGGTGAGACGGTCAGGTATCATGTCGGTCACATGCTTTTAATGGCCAAATCATTCTAAGAGCGAATCTGATCCTTGCTCAACTGGCTATACCTAATTGCAGACCCGTTGAGGCTATCCTGAAAGTAGTGAATCAAAAGCTTATCATTATCTATGTGACTTGCCATCTTTCGGCAGAACATGGTAATGTGGGTTGATGGATTGGTCGTCTCGTCATATTTCACAAAGTCAGGGACCTTGAATTTAGGAGGAATAACTAAATTGAGGACCAAACATCGTTCTTTCGCATCCACACTCCCAAATATGTCTGTATTTTCTACTGCCCAAAGCCTTTCATCTAGCAACTGATATTTCCCTTGGGAATCTATCAAATCAGACTCGCTCGACTCAACCATCTTCAGTTTTGCTTGTTTAGCTGGATCATCTAAATTCAAAATGTTGTTGGGATTAACTGTATTCTGGCCATTTAACATCATGACCTCACTCTGACCCTCTTGTGCCTCTAACCCTTCTCTAGCGGCCAAGTTTCAGTGTATCCTTTTCCCTTGATTACAGCGGACATCAGCTCCATCAATTTAGTCATCTGATCCTTGGATTCTGCTTGAGACTTTGCCAGCTGTTCTCGCAATTCTTCATGTTCCCTTTCTATTTTTTCCATTCGGGCAATTTGTTCATTCTCCATAGCTCCAGCCTGTTATTAAAAGGGTACTCAGTACTTCTTATACCTCTGATTTGAAATGGAAATTCTTTCAAAGACTCTTAAAGCCAAGCCAACTTCTGTTTTATTCCCCCAAATGTATGTCATGATGAAGGAGCCATGAATGCAATTTGATGCACGTGAAGCCTAAACAATATGATGTATGGACATGTACAGTGGAAACATGCTGACTATATATGTAATAAATGCAATCACGATGCTAACATGCTGCAAGCAAAGAATAAATAGATCAGCACATGGATATATGTAATGAATGATCATGTATATTTCAACGTATTTCCCAATGAATGATCGTATACACTATGAATGCAACACGATGTCAATTATGATGCATGTAAACAATGAATGATTGACACAGAGTATATACAAAGAAAATCATGCTGACCATGTATGTCATGAATGCGACCTAATGCTAACATGATGTAGGTATGAATGTATGGTATGACAAATAATTGATCGGATGCAAAATGCAAAGGAGAAGATATCACATAGGAAATAAGAATCGGAGGAACTTAATCATAACATCTCATAAATTTGAAGCATAATCAATTCATTCCAATATCAACGTTCACAATGGTATAAACCATGTTTACAAAATTTGAGCAGTGGTTAAAACTGTCTTTACAAGCACTTTATTCTTCCTAGCATCCTAAGGCTATATGAGCCGGCTACTAAAAAAGTGAAATCCTACTACATCATATCAGACCAAAGTCTTTCTACATTATTGTCGTAGATCTCCCAATCCCAATTACCCTTTTCTAGTCCTCTGTCAATCAGTGTCATTGGATCCAACCACTTGGCGTCTATAAGGGATTTTACTTTGTTCTTGAGTGCATTGCAATGCTCAATGCTATGCCCAACAGTTCCACAGTGATAATCACATCTTGCATTCGAATAATACCACTTGGGGTATGGTGGTGACAGGGGTTTCAACGGCACATAGGCAACCAAGTGATTTAAGACCAACATTGGGAAAACCTCTTGATAGCTGATTGGAAGGGGATTAAAATGCCATTGGGTCTTGTTTTTGGGTTGTTTCTTAGTCGCACATGGCCTAGGAGTTGGGGCACTTGGTGGCGGTACTAAGGTCCTAACCGGAGTGTTTGCATAGGGAGATGGCGGAATAATAAGGCAAGGGTATAGATTTGGACTCGAGACCCTTGGAGGTTGTACATAGTTCGAGGTTCCTATCCCGAATGCTTGATAAGGTGATTGATGAGGGAAATAGTACGAACTGACAGTTGGTGATGATGGAGTGGGATTCAAAGGTCCCGTACTGGTCATCCCAATGGACGATAGGACCATAGTAGGGTAGGGATACTGGTTTGGACCTAGATAGTTTGCAGGTATGGTACAGGATCCGAGGTTTCTATTTTTGGTATCAGGCTCTCGGGTTTAATCATTTTCACGATTTGTCCACAATTTCATTAGGATTGCAACCTTTGTGGCATTGACAAGCGCGGGAACCAAAAAGGATTGTCTGTTCTGGACCTAATGGTTTTGGTTCATCCGAATGCGATGTAGAGCCCTAAGAAAGTTCCCCCTTACTCTTACCCATATCCTCAAACAATTTCATCATTTTGGCAAGTTGTTTTTTGACCTCCCGGATTTCATGCCCAAATTCCTCTTGATTGCTTTCCAAAGCACCCAATCGTTCCTCCAATTCATTTCTCATATCTCGAACCCCTTTCATGCAAATGAAAATGTCATGAGATTAAAAATACAATTATGAAGGTACATGCTCTATTATTATGTGCATGAATATACTGATGATTAATGCATGAACATATACAGAGAAATTATGATGACTATGTATGCCATGGATGCAATCTAATGCCAACATGATGCATTTAAAAAATGAATAAATTGATGCACAGGTATATACAAATAATGACCATGCATGTCATAAACATATTCTACAATGAATGACCATGCATGCTATGACTGTAACATGATGTCAGAATGATACATGCAAAGAATAAATGAATTAACACAAAGGTAGGTACAAAGAATGACCATGTATATCACAAATGTATTCTACAATGAATAACCATGCATGTTAGGACTGTAATATGATGTCAAAATGATACATGTAAAGAAAAATGAATTAACACAAAGGTATATGCAAAGAATGACTAATGATTACACGAATTGGTGGGACCTAAATCTTGATTATTCAAAAATCTCATTATGCAAGATTTGCCTCTAAATTTAATTTATGTTTTTTTTAAAACATGTTTTCTCTATGAAAAACCAATCATATTATTTTCAAAAGAAATTTGGGATAGCGGGTCTTACTATAGTACAATATGCAAATGTTCATGTAACACTACCGGTTTATGAAATCATCAAATGTGATTATTATTACCATCCATTTATTGCAAAAAATGAGATCAATAATACAACCATAAATGTACATGCTTTAATCACGTACGTATGAAATGTGCAAAAATGTTTGAAAAAGAATGTTTTGATATTTTCAATTTTAAAAAGTTTATGAACACTTGCCCCAACAGTATCGACTCACTTAGGCATCACGATGCCTTTAGGACGGGGTATTAAATTTATTACAGGCGATGTACGTACATCGTTGCCCGATCTACAACACTTATTCAGAGTGTAAAATAGATAATAAAAGGTTTATAAATGTCCCTCAATGTATTCCTATCTCCGGTATATCTAACGAAAATATGGCATGGCTTCGCCTAGGTTCACTATGTGAGGGTGAATCGGTTCTAAAGGCCCCGAATTGCTTCTCACTGTCACCGGTGAAGGCTAGTAAGGCACCCCGATAAAAGCGGGTTCAATTCGTTAGAGTCTATTTTCCTAGCCAATGTGGATTGTTAATCACGAAGGCTTAGGTAATTTAGTACTCCGGAAGTGTTTCACTAGCCCATGCGGTTGTTAATCACGAAGGCTTAGTTACTTTGCTCCCACCTAAAAGGACGAAACCCGGGTATAGCTCTCATGACATGCAAATGCACGTGTGGTGTGTGTGGAGGAACAACAAACCTTTCACCACCTATTCTACAAACCTTATTCTAAATGCTCTAGCAATTTATTAAAAGAATATTCAAGAATAGTGTAACGCATTAACCAACAAGCATAATATACAACATTAAATAACTAGAGAACAATTAAAATGCATGCACATGAGTATGGACATATTTAAAAACATTTTATTATTTTCAAAATTCTCCTTATTAAAAAAAATGTGAGAATTAAAATTAAATACCAATTACATCAACAAAACCGAGACTTTGATAACACACGACTAATTCTAGGCTTGACTCTCTAATATCCCCAGCGGAGTCGCCAAGCTGTCGCCACCTAAAAAATAACAAGTCTCATCGCAAAACTTTATTATTCGTTAAGCGTGACATTAAAAAACCGAGGAAAAGTAGTCTTAATTCCTCTAGAAAAATGAAGGTTTTGAAAATGACCTTGAAAAAGACATGGAGTCGCCACCAATCTTTTTTGGTTAGGTGTGATCGGCCACCTATTAAAACCGGTTTTATAAAACATTTTAAAATTAATTAAAACATTTTTTAAAACCAATTTTAAGTATGCGTTTTAAACCAGAGAAATCAAAGAAGCGGGTTCGGGACTCGGTTACGTGTGGGGAAGGATTAGCACCCCCACAACGCCCGTATAAAACGGTACCTTATTAATCGTGTGTTATCTCAAGTCTAGGTAGAAAGTCGATTTTTAATTTGGCATTTCAAGTTAATTCTCAATTTAAAGAAAAATAATTCCATTTTTAATTGAAAATGATCCGAAATTTATTAATTCAAAATTTTCCTATATTTCCCAACAAACTTGCCAAAATATAAAAAAATTTATTAGTTTGGAATTCGAACCATTCTCGTTTTAAAGAAGATATTCCGTTATTAATGATAATTGATGATATCCTCACCAGCAAACCCGGCAGAGAACTCATGAATTATTTTAACTCGGGAATATCTTTATTTTATTAAAAATCATTACCTTTTTCAAAACATAAAAAAAAAAAATATATGAATATGTGTGACATAAATAAAATGACATAGCAAAGTCTAGATAATATAATGCAACCTAAATGGTATGATATAATTTAAATGTCTTAGCATATTCTAAATGAAATGAAATATCCTAAGTCATATGATATATTCTAAATGAAATGAAATGACCTAGGTAACATGATATATTCTATATGAAATGTAATATCCTAAGTCATATGATATATTCTAAATGAAATAAAATATCCTAAATGACATAATATATTCTAAATGAAATGAAATGACCTAGGTAACATAATATATTCTATATGAAATAAAATATCCTAAGTCACATGATATATTCTAAATGGAATAAAATGATTTAAAAATGACATGAAACATAAAATAATGCTATCATATAATATGCATGAAAATAAAAATGAAAATAATGCATGAACATAGTATATGGTAAATAATGTGACAAAAATAAATAACTAAATAAAAAGCATAGGATATCATGAAATATTCAAAACCATATAATAAACAACATAACATCAAAATATAAATAATAAATAATAAATAATAACAACACCATGAAAATTATCATAGCAAAAAAGCACATATTATATAATATGCATGAATATGGAAAATGCAATGCATGAGAATGTATGTTTTTCTTTAATTAAGAAAGTCCGTATATCTAGAAAGATATCCGGCTATCTTAGGAAAATATATCAAATTAAATATTCTAAAACCAAAATAATTTGTGATTGTTTGAAAACAATTTTGAAAAGCTTAGATTAAAAATAAAAACTTAGCTAAACCCATTTTAAATGGCTCTAATTTCCTAAGTTTAAAATCCCGGACTTGACCACCCTTAACCCGAGATTTGAAAAATCATTTTTAGAGTTTAAAAAGGCTTAGAAACTACCCTAAGTCAGTAGCTAAACTTCCTAATCAGCCCCCTCTAAGTAACTTAACCAAAACAGAAAAATGATTTTCCTTCAAATTCAATTCTGCCTCTACTGTCAAGTTTTAAAGCACGACTTTTTACCCTATTTTTAAAAATTCAAAAAAATCTAAAAAAATACTGGAGACTCAGGACTTGTAAAAATACACAAGAAAACATCGGATTAATTTTCTGATTAAAGATGGCTGCCCAGAAAAATCGAAAAAGTATGAGTACTGGGTGAAAAAACTGTTTTGCCAAAACACATTTTTTTGCCTTTGATAAAATCATTTAAAAATCAAAGTAAAAAAGTTAGAGACTCTCCTAAGGACTCACAAACAGTAGCTAATACTTTTGAAAAGTTAGGCAAAAATTGGCTAAGTAAAAAAAATCACAAAGGTAGAATAATCAATTTGACAACTCTTTAATTTTTCACAAGTATGCTCAAAATGAGCATGACTTCGAACCATTGATTGGTCTAAGTCATAAATCAAGTGGCAATGACATGAAATGCATGAAAATACAGCAAATATGATGCATGAAATGCATGATTTAAAACCTAAATGACATGAAAAATGCATGGCATCAATAAAATGACCTAGACCTAAATGAACTTGCATGACATTTAATGCAACCTAGGTCTAAAATGCATGAATATGCATGGCAAAGCAAACCAATCCTAAACCTAAAGATTGCATGGCAATAACACAAACATATATGATGCTTAAATAAAATACACAACCAAATATCATGAAAATGTAAACCTATCAACTAGTATGATGAAAATGCACATGCAAAGCATAAAATATGAGGGGTGGCCGAATGGTCCCACAAAAATGAGCATGGCATTTTCACAAACACATGATATACTAACATGCATAGCTAAAGAATAATACTCAAATCATGCAAATATAAATTAAAGGCATGAAAACCAATAGGCATTTTCACAAACACATGGATTAACAAAATGTAAAACATAAACAAACTTAAACATTTTGAAAACATAAAATCAAAAATGCAAGACAAGTAAAATAAACATTATAACAAGATAATAGACTCAAAAATCGAAACAAGCAAGCAACCAAATCAAAACAAGCTTCATGTTTATGTATTTGAAGAAGATTTAGAGCATCCAAACTTGTTAAACATCACTAGAATCATGAAATAAAGAAGCAAAACAGCAACTACCAAAAACAATAGGCTATTCGGCCAACTCAAAAATAAAAGAAAAAAAAAATTTCAAAAGTTTTTTACAAGAAAGAACTAAGAAGGAACTTAAAGATAAATATTAAAAACACTTATTTTAAAAAGAAAAATCAAAAGAAACTCACCAAATATCAAATAAAAACAACAAATCAAGAATGGAAAATCAAAGAAAGTGCAAGAGTATGGTGCTTAAAGCAACCTCTAGAAGCTATATTGCAAGCTTTTGCTCTTCTAACTTTCTTTTCTTTTCAAAACTTTTCTTTTTGCCTTTCAACAATGGAGAGAAAACCAGCCCAAACAAGAGAGTGAATAGCTCCAAATGAAAAGAGAGAGACCCCCTTGTAGTGGCCGAATGGCTTGTTAGAGCTAGGATGTTGTCATTTTGTTTTCAACCAATTTTGATCCAAAGGCTATTGATCCAAAATGTTTAAAATGTGAAATTATCACCCTTAGATTAGGCAATCAGCTATCCACAATTATAGCTGTTCAAGAATCTTAAGCCATTATGTTGACATTCTCCCTTTTCATGCATTGGTCCATGTGGCTTAATTACAAAGGCTTGATTAAAAAAATAACTACCTTCCTCTTCATTGTTGGCATTTTGATTTAAAATCAGAAAATATTCTCCCACTCTTGGGCCTTGCCCGGCTGACCCCTCATCTTCCAGCCCAATCTCCATTTTTTCAAAAGGCAAAAAAAGCTCTTTTCGGTTTCTTGGGTAAAATGACCTTTTTGCCCCCCAAACATAAATAAATAACAAGCGGACTCCAAATTCAAATTTTCTTTTTTCAATACTTTCAAAATAATAAAAAAATTGAATTCTGTAGGTTTTCAAAGTTTTCTGAGCCCATTTTCTATTTATTTGGATTTGTTTTCCAAAATTGCCCTTTGTGCTCCCAAACTTTACCATTTTTTAAACGAGCTCCAAATCCAGATTTTTCTTCACCAATCTCTTCCAAATAATTTAAAAGTATGATCTGGAAGTTTTCATACTTTTTGGAACTCATTTGGTATTTTTTCGGGATTTATCTGCTTGAATTGCTACATAATGGGCTCGAGATTTGGCCATTTTGCAAACGAACTCCGAATCCGGATTTTCTTTTGCCAATCTCGTCCAAATAATTTAAAAATGAGATCTGCAAATTTTTAAAATTTTTGGGGTTGATTTGCTATTTTTTTGAGATTTATCTTCTTGAATTTCTACATAGGGAACTCGAGATTTGGCCATTTTGCAAACGAACTTCGAACTGGATTTTCTTTCACCAATCTCTTCGAAATGATTTAAGAATGAGATCTGCAATTTTTCAGAATTTTTGCAGTTCATTAGCTATTTTTCCCAAAATTTTCAATTTTGCCTTTTTGTCTTCGAAACCCGGTTTTGCTCAAAACAAGTCCGATTTTTAGATTTTCTTCAAACTGAGCCTTGGGCTATCTTTTTTAATCACTTCTCATCCATTAGGGGCTTTAGTCTTACCCAATCGGGCTATTTTTGTAATTCTTCCAAATTTCACCGAAATCCACCAAAAACCCTAATTCTCGATTTTCTTCCGGATTGACTTTTCTTTCAGTTTTTCTTCCAAGTAGCTTCTCCATTACCCGTAGTCAGTGCTTATCTTTCATTTGGAACCTTCAATTTGGACCAATTTGATCGTTTAAGCACTTTTTCCCAAATTTCTTGAACTAGGGTTTCTTTTCTACTAAATCTCCGTAACCCAACTTTCGAATTCCATATCTTTCAAAGTAGACCTCGGATTATCAAAATTCTTTAGCCATTTTTCAATTGAACTTCAAATCTTGATTTTGAAAGTGGGTTGATTTTTTAGTAGTTGACTTTTTGGAGTTGACTTTTTAGGGTTGACTTTTTCAAGTTTGACTTTTTATGCTCGTCTTCTTAGACTAAGTCTCGAAGTACCACCTGCAGGAAGAAAAAAATCTTTTTACATTCTGAAACATCAATTTAGGAAGAAAATATACCTGTTTTAGTGGTCCAGACAAAATTAGGTGTCTACAATTATTACAAATTATTAGTGTTCATATGGATTAAATACAAAAATATTTGAATGTAACAATCGAAACATTTACCTTATTATATCTTAGTCGATCTAGTCGTAATCTTATACTTGCAAGGTCGGTCGGAATATCGATATAATCTTTACGATGACTCCATCTGTTAAAATGCATATAAAATCTATTTAGACTTATAAAAAATACAAGTTCGTACAAAATTAATAAAATAGTCAAGATTATTACCTACTTGCAAGGGGTATACAGGCGAAGAATTCACGCGCGGAGCAAGAAATGACAGTCGATACCAAGCCCATGACTGCAGAAGTACTAAACATCCACCTATGTCATGGCTCTTTAAAACTGCAGCCCGACACAGTTCTCTATACAAAAACCCCAAACACGCAGAACCCCAACTATAATTTGCTGCATGCTCTAAATCACGAAGTAATGGAAGATACATTAAATGTACCCGACTGCTCGACTTGTCGGGCATTAGCATTCCTCCAATCAAACGTAAAATATATGCTCTAGTAGCATATTTTACCTCTTCTTCACTTGCATTTTCGGGGAGATTTTGAAAGGACTGCAACCAAGTTAGTGTCACCATTGAGCCCTTGACATACTCTTTTAGCGGCACATCGCCCAATAAATTTTGACAATCTTCATTCCAATCTAGAAAACTTGCGCCTCTAACTATCATGTCATCCACTGGAAGTCTAAGTTGAAATGCAACATCTTCTAGAGTGATCATGCATTCACCGCACGAAAAATAAAAAGTGTGCGTCTCGGTTGTCCATCGTTCAATCAACGCACTAATTAAGTCGGGCTGAAGCAGAAATCGTCGAATTTGAGTTGCATAATAAAATCCGGCTCTCTTTAAGTGGTCAATAATATATGGATGAGGATCATCAAAAGAAATTTTTCTCGAACATAAGACGCGACGAGTATCTTGTTGATAATTAATTAAATTAAATAATTATAAAATTATAATAAATTAATAATGCAATATAGATAATATTACAAAAATTTACTTACCACTTGAATACAACTGAAAATATATGATTCTCTTGCAACCTCAACAATGATGATGAAGCCATTTTTAAATCAACGCTGACAATGAAGAATTTCAAAGAAATTTTGATTTTTTTTATATGAAATAAGAGGAGTTTGAGATTTTTTTTTTTTTTGGTATGAAATAAGAGGAAAAAATTTGAGTTTATAAGTTGGAAGAAAGAATGAAGTAGATAGGGTATTTAAAGAAATGGGTTGGGGTTACCGTTGCCTTCAAAATTTTTTAAAATGATAACAGTTGCCAACGGTTATATTTTTTAAAAAAAATAGCGAGGAAGTCGCTAATTCCTCATTGTAAAATTTTATTTTTTTAATTAAAAAAAAACAAAAAAAGTCGTCATCTGCCATGACGACTTCCCTTGTATAAATTTTATTATTAAAACATACAAGGGAAGTCACCATGACAGACGACGACTTCCCTTGTATGTTTGAATATATATATATATTTTGTTTTTCCCCATCTTATGTAAAAATGAAGTATTTTGATATTTAAAAAAAATAATTTGAAAATTAAGATAAAAGAAAAAACTCTTTTATCTTGACCCTCTGTTTCTCTCTCTTTAGAAACTAAGAACAACCGTTGCCTTCTTTAAACCGAATCAAAATTCTGGCAGCGGTATTCACTATGATGAAAAACTCAAGCCAAACTCAAAAATCGACCATAAACCCAGAAAACCAAAGAACCCAAATTCTGACGAACGAAATTTTCAAAAAGTCAGCAAAAATTAAAAATAAAAACTTGAAAAATAAAAAATAAAAAATAAGTCAGAAAAATCCTTTTTCAATCCTCCTTAACTTCTTTTTCCTTGTTTTCAAATTAGCCTTCCTAAAATCCACTGCCCAAAAAAACTAAAACCCTCGAAAAATTTCTTCCTCACTACTCCCCTTTATTTTGATCCAAAAATACTAAAAAGAAACCCTTAGAAATTTTCAAACTCAAAACTTAAGCCAAACAGCCTAAATCTAAAAAAAAAAAGAATAGAAATATCCACTGCCCAAAAAAACTAAAACAATCGAAAAATTTCTTCCTCACTCCTCCCCTTTAATTTTGATCCAAAAATACTAAAAAGAAATCCTTAGAATTTTTCAAACTCAAAACTTAATGTCGAACCCCCTTTTTTGTTTGTTTGCTTGTGTTTGTGTGTGTTAATTGTCCTTTCGAGTCCCTTCCAAGGGGTGGTTCTTTAAATAGTGAGATTTTTTTTGGACGATTCATTTCTACCCTTGGCAGATTGGGATTTAAAGATTTTCTAGATTCTCAAATTTTATTGTTTTTCTTAGTCTTCAAGTATTTCCAAACAAAAAGATTTTTGATTTCTCAAAGATTTTCAACACGTTTTTCCAATTTTTTCCTTTTTTGATTTTTTTTTTAATTTTTTCAGAACTTTTTGGAATAGAGATAAAAGGAAAGGAAATAAAATAAAAATAAAAAAATAAAAATAAAAATAAAAATAAAAATAAAAATAAAAAGAAAAATAAAAATAAAAAAAAGAAAGAAAGGAAATAATAAAAATTATGGCTGGTCCAATTTGGATTTCAAGATCCAAATAAAAGAAAAATAAATCTGAATTCCAAGATCCAATTTAATTCAAAAGTCCAGAAATTAGGTTGAGGTCCATCAATCCAAAGTTGAAACCCAAAATTCGAATTAATATCAGTTTTACAAAATTTTAACTTTAAAATCAAAAGCTCGATTTTAATCCAAACTTGAATTAAAACATTGCACCAAAAAAGAAGCTTGAATTAAAACATTATAAAGGAAAATGATTTAACAATAAAAAATACGGTTTAATTAAAATAATTTCAAATAACGTTTCAAATACTCCAGATAAAATCAAATGTCTACTGATCTACACCATTTCAAATGAATGAATTAATCTTTTTTTTTTTTTCTCATCTTTTGTTGGAGTTTGTGGCCTTAGCAATTTCAGGCATGAAAAAATCAGTCTTCTTCTTCTTTTTTTTTTTTTCTTTTTTTTTTTTTTAAATTATTGTGAATTGAGGGGGAGAAATGTAATTAGACTGTTTGAGAATGACTGGTTTAGCCAATAACCAAAGAAATGAATTGAGGAAATAGGGTGTGAGACATCTTTTTAAACTATGGGGTGAACTTTCTTTATCAAATGTACGAGTGTAAGAGTTTGGAAACAAGACATATACATACATCAGATCAAAAGCATGAATAAATGCCAAACATTCGCAAAAAAAAAAAAAAAAAAAAAGTGAAAAAGATCATCTCGTTGGTCGTCCATTGTCCACTCAAAATTTTCAATGTGTACTTTTGGTCTAGATTCACCTCACCCCTTTGATTATTCCTTCTCTTTCAAATCCTCCTTTGCCTCTTTTTAAATGCCCTAGTATGCTATATTCTCCCACCAACTATTTACCCAATTCTTCAATCCTCTAAAGAAAAGAAAACATTGTTAAATTACCTAACATTATTTGAGAACAACACTATAATCTAATTTTGTAAATAAATTAAATATTGGGGTAATTATTTTTTTTTTGTGTTTATTCGAAAACAGTATCGAATAATAAATGAGTTCTGCTAACAAGTGTCCTAAGAGTATTAAAATTCATGTCATTAATTAACTTTAATAATAATATTTTAATTAACTTTAAAGAATACTCTTATGACACTTGTTAGTAAAATTTATAATAAATATCATCTATGCAAAAATTTCTTATAAAAAAAATATCACCTCAATTGCGCAAGTAAATTTGTGAATTTGACCTATGCAACAATTTTGAACCTTAATTTCTGGTTAAGATAAGGTAGTTGTTGAGGTAGTAATATAGTAATGTGAGTTTGATTAAAACATTTCTCTTGTTTAATATGAAAATAAGGTAGATATATTTTTTTAAAGTTCCTATACCTTAAAGTTTTATAAAAAGAATAATTATTTGTTCCTATAGTTTTGCCAACAAATTTAACAATTTAAATAAGGTAATTGCTGGTTTATGAACTAGGATGATGTCTCATGAAATGAGCATCTTGAAAAGTAAAAACAGTAATCTAATAATTGCATAATCTAGTAATAAAAAATGTTTTTATTTTTTTTTTATTTTTGCTAAGGGCTTTTAAAAGTTAATTTAGCTCCAAGAACATGTATGCATTTCGTATTAGGAATTCAAATATGGGAATAAAACCGAAAGGTAGGTTACAATTAATGCTTAAAAGATTAGGTATTACCTCCTTAATTTGTGTCCCAATATTGGTTTTTATTTGCCTTTTAAAAGATAAAAGAGAACCAAAGTGATTTTTGATCCTTTTGTATAATTAATTGTATTGATTTAGAGTTCTGAAAAAAAAAAAAAAAATCTTGGAAACCAATAAAAATTAATTTCTATAAAAAAATGTAAATAGAAATTAATTTTTTTCTAAAAGATTATTAAATCTAAATTTGTTTGACAATAAAAAGTTAAAGAAAAGCCAATATATTTATTGAGTCTTGAACTAAATAAATGAGAGGTAATTCTCCTCTCATTCCATCTCATTTTTTCTCATATTTTGCAATATTCAAATTTGATATCTTTAAATTGACTCTCATGTTTTAAAAGTTGGAAATATTAAAGAGTAAAGACGGATTAAAGTTATTTTTATAAAAAAATTATAATTAATTTATGAGTCCAAGTTTATTTTTATTATATTAATTTTTAAATTATTTTTTATATATCTTATGGGATATATATGTGTCATTTTCTTAATTTTACTAGTAAAATTTAAAAACTCCACTAAAAATAGATGAGATAAATTTCTTTAATGTACTGTTTATTCATGAAATTGATTATATACTTTAAGAACTAAAACATTATTATTTTCAACTGAAGAAAAGAAAAACGATAAAATCATAAGAGAAAAATTAACATAGAGAGTAGAGATGAACTCGAATAGGGAAATTCTTTCCAAAAAAAAAAAAATCTGAATTCAAACTCAATTACATCCGAATTTATCAAACACCCAAACCGAATTAAAAAAAGAATTGAATTTGAAATTATTCAAAATCAAAATAATTCGACTCCAAAATAATCTTGACTCGAAATTGATTGAACCTAATTTTGTAATAATCTAAACTTAATATTGAAAAAATAGAGTTAATGATTTTTTTATTAAAATTTTAATTACAAAGTTTATTCTAACTTGAATTAGACATGAACTCTAAACAATCCCCCTCTAAAAACAATCCAAACCCAAAATCAATTCGAATCTAAAATAAATCGAACCTGGAATATCACAAATTAAAAAAAAAAAAAAACTCATAACTTGAACTCAAAATTATCTCATCCAAACTCACTTTTTTACCCCTAAATCTCTAACCGGAGACTAGACCTGACAATATTGGACATGATACGATTACACGACACGAAAAAAAAACTAGAAACACGACACGACACAAAAAAAGAAAAACACGAATACGACACGAATACACGAATGTCTCAAAATCTATATAATACGAATTAATAACATATAAAAGTTTATATAAATATAAAATACCTTAAATATAATTATGACATAATAAAATACACAAATATGATACGGATACACAAATTATCAAGACTTTAAGATACCCAAGCTAATGAAAGTAAATAAATAAATAAGAGAAAGAGAAAGGGTGAGGTGGACTTCATTGAGACCCCCGCAAGCAACGGCCCAGATTCTCTCTCTCTCCCCTGCTCCCATCTCATTTATCTTGTCTCACCCTTCCTCCCTCCCTCCCCTCTCGCCTTTCCTTCCATTTCCACACACTCTCTTTCTCTCTTTCTTCTCTGAAAAATCAGTAGAGAGAAAGAGCAAAAAATACCCAAAAAGACAACAAAACAAAAAAGAACCCAATATATAACGCTATGTTGCTAGGAAAACGCTCACGCCATCCGATCAAGAGGACGACAAGCATGACAGGGATCACCGTGGATGTCTCCAACGTGGACGAGGATGGCCAAGAACCAATTATATCCGATGATCCAGCTCCCCCTCAAAACCACCCTTTGCATGACTTCCCGAACGGCAACTTTGGTTACCATCAACGTTTATTGGCCATGGTGTCGCCAAGAAACCCAGGTGGTGGAAGATCAGGTTATACTAACCATGTTGTCGACACTCCTCCTTTTTTACGCTCTTGTTGCCTTTGTAAACGCCGCTTAGCTCCTGGTCGTGACATATATATGTATAGGTATTTTTCTCTCTCTTTTTATTTTAATTAATTTTCTTATCTTCTAAATTCTTGTTTAAGTCTAGTTTGAATCTTTAAAAATAAAAATAAAAACTATTTTTCAGTGAATTTCATTGGGGTTTTTTCTTAATTTTTCTAAAAGATTTTAAAAGACCCATATATATAGTTTCATGTTTACTGAAGATCCAGAAATGATATAAAGTAAATTGCTTTAAGATAATCATGCCTCTTAGAACTTTTTTTTTTTTATAGTTGAATCTGTCAGGATTTAATCTAAAACTAAAAATTTAACACTCTACCAATATATCACTCTGACTGTAGATGCTTCTCATAACTCAATCTTCTCTTCTCTTCTTGATCTTTTATCCTTTTTTCCCCTAAATTATTAATACTATATATATACACCCAGTATCTTAGAAGGTATAATTTAGCCAAAAAAATGCTATCTATAACTAGAAATTATAGAATTATTAGGATGAAGTTAGTTGCATTATTAATTTTAAAATTGATTGGGTTGAATTATAATATTATTGCAGGGGGGATACAGCGTTTTGTAGTCTAGAGTGCAGGGAACAGCAGATGAAGCAAGACGAAAGAAAAGAAAAATTAAACGTTGTAGCTTCAAAGAAAGAAGACCGCCATGCATAGGCTTCAACTAAAACCGAGGCTGTGGCAGTTGCTTGAATTTTGAACTTTGAAGAAGAGGAAGAGGAGTAATCTCAAGCAAAAATAGCCCCAAAAAAAAAATAGTTGAAACTCGATCGTCTTTCGTCATGGATTAATCTACTAGCCTCCAATATTAGAGCCCACTAATGTTTCACAGTATTATAAAAAGATGATGATGATGAAAACAATATTATGAATCTGCTGTAATATTATGTTAAAAAAAAAAAAAAGTATATAATGGGTGCAGTTGTATAAGGATGTGGATGCTGATGCAAATGGGCAAAGCTCAGAGCTTGAGATCAGCATTTAATTCCAATTTTAAGTACTCTAATTTCAAGCTTTTTCTCTGTTTTTTCTTTTATAGCTAGTTTCCTTTATACTACTATTTCACTGTGATCATGACTGTTTCCACTATATATATATATATATATATATATATATATATATATATATTCAATTAGGATGATAAGATCCTATCCGTTTCATCATATATATTCAATTAGGATAGCAAAATTCAATCCAATTCACAGATTTTGTACCAATCCGTTTCGAATGAAAAAGATTTTTTTTTTTGAAAAGTTGGGGAGAGATGAAACGGAGTGATTTTGATAAATATTTACTCCATTTCATCTCGTTTTTTAAAATTATTATTTTACTTTTTAAAATATTTTATATATCTCTTTTATATTTTTAATATATATACTAAAATCATATATATACTTTATATCAATGTATATTATATATATGGTAAAGAATTATATATATTAAAATTATATTTATTAATAAATTATAATATATTTTTTATAATATTAAAATAAAAATAATTATTTAAAAAATGAGGTGAAACAAGTGAAGTGATTATAAATGTAACCGACATCTATGAAAACATATATTTTTAAAATCCATACAAAAATAAGACAAAAATAAATAAGACAATCCTCACCCCCACATTGCCATCCCTATATTCATATATGCAAAATTATTGCAAACTTTTACAGTATTACTATTTGCAGCAATTTGCTAAACGCTTTTGCAACATAAACCTTATACTTGCAATACGTATTGCAAATTATTTTTTACAATAAAATATATATATATATAAATTGTTACGAATACTTTTCGTGATAACACAATTACTTACAGCATAACATAAAAAAATTCACATATATATTGTAATGGAATTCCTGACCCGAAAATTAAAGGTTAATGATTTAATTGGAGTTGAGGTTGATGATGCTTAACTAGGATACCTGGAGTTTAATTAGCTGAATTCTTGGATTACCATCATATTTTTTTATCAGATACTAGCTAGTGCTAAGCTAGCTATTTGGGCCGAGCATTTGTATAACAATTACTATTATTATTATTATTATTATTATTATTATTATTATTATATATTGAATATGCAGAAATAAGTATATCGGTTAAAGATGTTTATAGATCGGGTTAGATCAAGATAAAAGAAAATTTACTTCCTCAAGCTCGGTCAAATCCGATTTGAAAATCTATTTTACTGTTTAAAATATATTAAAACTTTTAAAAATATATATATTTTATATTTTATAATTAAATTTAAATAAAAAATATTTATATTATTGAAATAGTAATTTGAGTCAAGTTGACCTGGCTTAAATTATAAAAAATCTATCTCATATCAGATCCAATTCAAACTATCCGTGAATAGGTCTAGTACCATCCAAATAAGAAAAAAAAGACAAAAATATATTATAATAAATTTAACGAAAACAAATTAGTTATATTAATATAAAATTAATTAATTTCACGAGATTAAAACATTCTTTTTACTCATCTCCCTTCTCTCTCTCTCTCCCTTTCAGGTTTCTCCTCCTTATTCCTTATTCACTATTCTTGTTGAATTTCTTTCTTCAAAAAATCAAATATGAAGCTTAAAAAAAAACTTTTTTCTCCTCAATTTTTCGGACTTCTTTTTCTTATATCCCATTACTTTCTCCTCCTTATTCCTCATTCACTATTCTTCTTGAATTTCTTCCTTCAAAAACTCAAAAATGAAGCTTAAAAAAAAAAAGAAACTTTTTTCTCCTCAATTTCTCGGACTTCTTTTTCTTATATCCCATTACTTTGCTCTTCCCCTCTTCAACAACTTGACATCTGAGTTAAATTTTTTTTTTGGCCAAGAACTTGACTTCTGAGATTATTAGAAGCTTCCTTAAAGATCAGTACATGGCATCAAACGCATCCTTTAGTCTCCAACTTTCTCGATCCAAACAAGCTGGTGTCCATCACATATATTCTATTTTCATGTTGTTATAATCTTTTCACCGCAATCAACGTACTTGCATAGCTAGACAAAAGGTTTTATTAAAACAATTTTTTTTGGCTATTTTTTTTTTTACAAAAGTTTTAATTACTAGAAGCCCAGAAAATTAATTAGTAATTAAATAATTGAAAAAAAAAAAGTTTCATGGTCTGTTGTAAAGTAATGTTCAAGTTGGATTTTATCATGAATTTTAGAAACTAAAAGAGATACATTATACATAAGAAGTATAGAAAACTAAAAAAAAAAAAAAAAAAAAAAAGATGAGTTTAATCTTAATGAAAAGATGATGAGCATTGATTCTAGATTAATGGGGTGATGAATTATAAAATTGTGATCAATCTAAGCCAATAGATTTATTTAAATCAACGGTTAGTAAAAGATGTAAAAATAATTAATTTTACATTTATGTAATTGAATTCATTTCTTAATTTAATATATATAATTATGAGAATAATTGGTTGTTGTCCGACATGCGAACACAATGATGAATAAAGATATTGAAAAAGATTTGTACTTCAAATAGAAATTTCCAAGTTTGGCAAAAAAAAAAAAAACTAGAAATATCCACTATTTATTTATGATTATTTACTAATATTATGCAACTGTGATTCTGACTATTTGATTATTTATTTTTAAAAAATAATTTATACTCGCTCTTCAGTCTGCCCATTTAAATTATCACAATTGACTATTTTTCTGTTAATATTTAATTTTATAAAATATATATTTAAAAACTACTCCTTAAAAGTTCTTAAAAAGTATTTTTTTTATATATATTTTATCAATGATAAATATAAAAAAAATAACCTAACTATTTTATTTAGAAAACTAAAAAAATGTGAGAAAAGATTATTGGCATATACTAAACATGTAAGCTATGACGAAAAGAAGGTGGAGACTAGGGATGGCAATGGAGCGGGGCGAGGGCGGATATTGCCTTATTCACCTCCACCCCACTCTTGCATGGATGTTGGAAACATCCACATCCATGGATGTCGGTTACATCCATAACCGCTCCACGGTGCTCCACTCCGCTACACCTCAATTTATATTAATTATTTTTAACTTAATATTATAAAAAATTATATTATAATTTATTTATGAACATAATTTTAGTCTATAAAAATCTTTAATATGATATATATAATACATATATACTAAAAGTATAGATATAAAATATTAGTATATATATAATTTTAGTATATATATCTAATATATATTAAAAATATAAGGAAAAATATAAAATATTTTAAAGGATAAAATAGTAATTTTAAAAGTCGGGGCGGGGCGGAGTGGAGCAAGCATTTACCAAAACCGCTCCGCTCCACCCCGCTCCAAAAAAAAACCTCTCCATTCGGAGCGGATCGGTGCGAAATCCATCGATCGGATCGGGTTTTGCCATCCCTAGTGGAGACTGGTGAAAGTGTTTGATTTCCGTTTACTTGTTTAGAATATTGACAAAATTGTTATGGGCTTTGCAGCGATTTTGGACTTTGGAGTTGGAACACTGCGAGAGAGACAAGGATCGACCAACTTAGGCTTAGCCCATGCTAAACGGTACACTTCTTTTGTTATACGTTCTTTGTTTTTATTCAATTATTATTCTCTATATATATATATATATATTATTTTCCTCTTATTTATTTCCTTTTTTTGGCAAATTAATAAGAAATATTTTCAAGTTTTGCCTGAAATTAATTCTCTCTTCTAGTTTAAGAACGTACTTTTTCACATGCATTCAAAATTTTATTCTCAAAATATCTTCTAAAATTAATATTTTAGGATAGATTTATGCCGAATATATATATATATATATTTTATTCTTTGATTTTTTTTTTTTTTTTTTACATTTACAGTGCAAAGCTCCAAAAATATTTCTTTAAATAAAAATTTATTATTTTATATATTGACGATGAAGTTTTTGAAACTTGTTTCACAAATTAATTAGAACTAGATTTTTGACACACTCGTTATGTGAATGAAAAAAAAAAAAATTACCTGATTAAGAAGTTACTTGATTAGATGAGTGGATAGTTTTTTAAAAACAATCAAAAAATCAAAATTACATAAATATTCTTATTTACATATTCTTATTATTATTTTATTCATATTTTAAAATAATTTCACCAATACAGTTAGTGCCACTTGATTAATAATATTAACTCAGTCAAATATTTTATATGTAGTATAGATAATGTGTGTCATATAACTATGTTAATGTATTAATTTCTTTAATTGTAATGTAATAAACATGTAACATTTTAAAAAAAATGTTTTTGATATTTAAATTTGTTTACTATATATTAAGATAATTTTTCAATTTCAAATAAACGTATACTTTGACAGTACTTAGTTATAGTGTTCCACAAATTAAGCTATTACAGGGAAATGTATTTATCCTTTTTTTTGAAGCATTGACTCCTACATTAACTTGCTTTTATATTTTTCTTTCTCACGATTAGAAATCCCTTTATGAATCAATAAATTCAAAACTCTCTCACACCCCTATCAAGAAAAAGATACATCCTTCATGAATTCCATTACTTTACGTTTTTCATATAAATTCTTTACGGCTCTAATCTCTACCTCACAATTATGTACATTTCTTGAAACTGACCGAAAGAAATTGTGAAAAAAAAAATCTTTTGGTACAAAAAAATCGTAATTGAAAGATAAAATAAGGGATTGCAGGAGGTACTGGAAATCCAGATTTTTTTAATGTCATTTTTTACGGATGATTGCATGAATCAATTGAATTAAGTTTTGGATTTAAAAAATTGAATTTTCAAATCTAACTAGCTATTTGCAAAAAATATGAATTTTCGAAGGGTAATTAATTAGTAAAAAAGATATTCTAAAGCTTTACCACATCAAATACCTATACAAAAGAGAGACTTCAAATATTTAGATAATTGTCTTGGCGTCTAGCATTTTCCACCCCCCCCCCCTCTCATCTCTTTTACAATAAATTATAAATAAGCCATTTTCATTTTGTCAAATATTGTGGCCCTTCACCTATGAATTATACTTTTCACATTCTTCCATCCATTATGCAATCACCACTCAATATATAGGTACTTTTATTAGATTTTATTTGATTTTAACTTTCACGTGCTCATTCATTATCTGAGGGTTCATCATTCATGCATGCAAGTTGAAATATCTACCACAATAACGCAAACTTCAAGGAAAACAAAAGGTTCTAATTTATTATTGGCTTTTTTTTTTATCTTCCGATGGTTTTCATTTCTCTTACTTAAAGTTAGAGGTCGCAAAATAAAGTAAAAAAATCAGTTTGAGAAAATCAAAATTCGAATCCATTCTTAACTCGAATTGATAAAAAATCAAAGATTCAAAATTAAAATTGTCAACAACCAAAAATATCTAAAAACATCTAAATTTGATACTATCGATCCACCTAAAATTACTTGACTTGAATATACCTGATCAAGCACCCGTAATAATCCAAATTCAAAATTGTGAAATTTAATTATTAATTTTATTCGAATTGAACTTAACTCGAATTTCAAATGATCTAAAATCAAAATGATCTAACACAATGTTAGAAGAAAAGAAGAGAGAAATCAATATTACAAGAACACAAAGAAATACGTGGTTCAATCATGGTGGTCTATATTTACGAGAATAAACCCAAAGGGTTATATTACTGATGTAGACACCTAATTTTGTCCGGACCACTAAACAGGTATGTTTTCTTCCCATATTGATGTTCCCAAGTGTAAAAAGACTGTTTTCATCCTGCAGGTGGTACTCCGAGACTTAGTTTAAGAGGGCGAGCACAAAAAGTCAAACTTGAAAAAAAGTCAACCCCGAAAAAGTCAACCCCGAAAAAGTCAACTACTGAAAAAGTCAACCCACTTTCAAAATCAAGATTTTAAGTTCAATTGAAAAATGGCGAAAGAATTTTGATAATCCGAGGTCTACATTGAAAGATATGGAGTTCGGAAGTTGGGATTTGGAGATTCAGTAGAAAGGAAACCCTAATCCGAGAAATTTGGGGAAAAGTGCTTAAACGATCAAACTGGTCAAAATTGAAGGTTCCAAATGAAAGATAAGCACTGACTACGGGTAATGGAGAAGTCACTTGCAAGAAAAACCGAAAAAAAAAGTCAATCCGGGAGAAAACCGAGAATTAGGGTTTTTAGTGGATTTCGGTGAAATCGGGAAGAATCACAGAAATGGCCCGACTTGGTAAGACCAAAGCCCCCAATGGATGAGGAATGATTAAAAAGGATGGCCCAAGGCTCAGATTGAAGAAAATCTGAAAATCGGACTTGTTTTGAGCAAAACCGGGTTTCGGAGGTTAAAGGGTAAAATTGGAAAAATTTGGGAAAAATAGCAAATGGACTCCGAAAATTATGGAAAATTTGTCAATCTCATTCTTAAATCATTTGAAAGAGATTGGAGAAAGAAAATCTTGATTCCGAGTTCGTTTGCAAAGTGGCCAAATCCCGGGCTTCTTATGCAGTAATTCAAAAAGATAAATCCCGGAAAAATAGCAAATGGACTCCAAAAATTCTGAAATTTGGCAAATCTCATTTTTAAATTATTTGGAAGAGATTGGCGAAAGAAAATCTTGATTCCGAGTTCGTTTGCAAAATGGCCAAATCCCGGGCCTCCTATGCAGTAATTCAAGCCGATAAATCCCAAAAAAAACCAAATGAGCTCCAAAAATTATGAAAACTTCCAGATCACACTTTTTAATTATTTTGAAGAGATTGGTGAAGAAAAATCTTGATTTGGAGCTCGTTTAAAAAATGGTAAAATGTAGGGGCATAAAAGGGCATTTTTGGGAAGAAAAAATCCAAATAAATAGCAAACGGACTCGGATAATTTTGAAAACTTCCAGAACTCAATATTTTATTATTTTGGAAGTATTAAAAAATAAAAATTGAATTTGGAGTCCGTTTGATATTTACTTGCATCTGGGGGGCAAAATGGTCATTTCACCCAAGCAACCGAAAAGGGCTTTTTTGGCCCTTCAAAAAAATCAGAGTTGGGCTGGAAAAGAGAAGTGCTGGCATGCCCAAGCCCAAAGAAAGGAGGAAGCTTCTAATTTTTTTTTTTTTAATCAAGTGGTTAAAAATCAAGAGTTAGTTAACCATTCTCTTTGATCAAGTCATGGTGATTAAACCACATAGGTTAAGAAAGATGTCAACATTATTTTTGCATAGCTGTAATTTGAGAGGGCTGAGATGCTAATCTAAAGGTGGTAATTTCATGACTTTTCATCTTGAATTATTGGCCATTTGATGGAAATTAGGTTACACAAAAATGACAACATCTTGGAGGCTATATAACCATGCATTAAGGCTAGCCCTAAGGGGGGGAGGCAGATTTTGGTTTCTTCTTTTCCATTTTGGCTGATTTCTCTTAGTTTTTCTTAGTTTTTATCTTCTTGGTTGAGAGCAAAAAAAGAAAAGTTTAGAAATAAAGGAAAGTTTGAAGAGAAAAGCTTGAAATATTAGCTTCTTGAGGTTGCTCTTGAGCACCAACTCTTGCACTTTCATTTTCTATTCTTGTTTTTTGCTATTTTAATCTCTACTTGGTGAGTTTTCATTTTAAAATAATGTTTCTTGTTCTTCCTTCATTTCCTTTCTTAAGTATATTTTTTTTACATTTTGTTTTTACAATAAACTCACCATGGCCAAATGGCCTACATTATTTATTTTAAGTTGTTGTTTCAATTCATTTTACCATATTGTTTATGCTATTTTCTTTGTTTTTGATGTTTTAAGTGTTATGTTATTTCATGTTCTTAAGTTATATTTAATTTGGTTGCTTTGTTTGTTGCCATTTATGTCTTAGATATCATGTTTTTGCATTTTTAATTTTCTGTTTTCATGTTGTTTAAATTTGAGCATGTTTTAGAGTTAGCATATTAAGTGTTTGTGAAAATGCTTGTGTGATTCTTTGCATGATTCTTGTTTTATATCTTAGTGAGCATGTTTTAGATTTGGTATATTAGGTGTTTTTGAAAATGCTTGTGTGATTTTTGTGTTATGACTTAGTTTTTCATGCTAGCATACCAAGTGTTTGTGAAAATGCCATGCTTGTTGGAGCTTGGGGCCATTTGGCTACTCCATGTGTTTTGCATTGTGTGTTGTATTTTTTGTCATGCTAGTTGTTAGGTTTTTGCATTTGCATGATATTTGGTTGGATTTTTGAATTAAGCATGCCTTGTGTTTGTGAAAATGCCATGCATGTCTTAGGTCTAGGTTACATTAAATGCCATGCAAGTTCATGTTAGGTCTAGGCCATATTATTTATGTCATGCATTTTCCTTACATTTAGGTTTAGATCCATGCATTTCATGCATTATGTTTGCTTCATTGTTTCATGCATTTCATGTTCATGCCACTTGAATAATGACTTCAGCCAATTAATGGTTCAAAGTCATGCTCTCTTGAGCACACTTGTGGAAAATTAAGTTTGTCAAATTGATTATTCTACCTTTGTGATTTTTTTTACTTAGCCAATTTTTATCTAACTTTCAAAAAGTCCTAGCTACTGCTTTCAAGTCATTTTATGAGTTTCAAATATTTTTATTTTTATTTTTAAATGATTTTATCAAAGACAAAAAAAATGTGTTGGCAAAGCAGTTTTTTTTTCCACCCAAAACTCGTACATCTCCGATTTTTCTGGGAATTCATCTTTGATCAGAAAATTAAGCCAATTTTTTCTCATGTAGTTTTATATGTCCTGAGTCTCCAGTATTTTTTTAGAAGTTTTGGAATTTTTAAAAATAGGGTAAAAAATCGTGGATTAAAACTGGACAGTGGAGTCAGGATTGAATTTAAAGAAAAACAAAGCAGTTTTTTCTCCTCCAAAAACTCGTACATCTCTGATTTTTCTGGGAATTCATCTTTATCAAAAAATTAAGCCGATTTTTTCTCGTGTAGTTTTAAATGTCGTGAGTCTCCAGTATTTTTTTCAGAATTTTTGGAATTTTTTAAAATAGGATAAAAAATCGTGGATTAAAACTGGACAGTGGAGTCAGAATTGAATTTAAAGAAAAACAAAGCAGTTTTTTCTCCTCCAAAAACTCGTACATCTCTGATTTTTTTGGGAATTCATCTTTGATTCGAAAATTAAGCCGATTTTTTTTCATATAGTTTTACATGTTCTGAGTTTCCAGTATTTGTTTTAGAATTTTTGGAATTTTTAAAAATAGGATAAAAATTCGTGGATTAAAACTGGACAGTGGAGTCAGAATTGAATTTAAAAAAAAACAATTTTCTGTTTTGGTTAATTTACTTAGAGTGGGCTGATTAGAAGGGTTAGCTACTGACTTAGGGTAATTTCTAAGCCTTTTCAAACTCTAAAAATGGTTTTTCAAGTCCCGGGTTAAGGGTAGTCAAGTCCGGATTTTTTAAACTTAGGAAATTAGAGCCATTTTAAAGAAATTAGCCCAGTTTTTATTTTTAATTCAAGCTTTTCAAAATTGTTTTCAAACAATCACAAAGTATTTTGGTTTTAGAATATTTAATTTGACATATTTTCCTAAGGTAGCCGGATATCTTTTTAGATATACGGATTTCCTTAATTAAAGGAAAAAAATACATTTCATGCATTGCATTTTTATATTCATGCATTTTATATAATATGTGATTCTTGCTATAATAATTTCTATGATATTGTTGTTATTTTGATTTATATTTTTTGATGTTACATGGTTTATTATATGGTTTCGAATATTTCATGATATCCTATGCTTTTATTTAGTTATCTTTATTTAGCATATACGTATTCATTTATTTTAAATGTTTTCAAAAGATAATGGTTTTCAATAAAAATAAAGATATTCCCGAGTTAAAATAATTCATGAGTTCTCTACCGGGTTTGCTGGAGGGAATATCATCAATTATCATTAATAAAGGAATATCTTTCCTTCAAAAAAGAGAATGATTCGGAAAGTTTTCCAAAACTAATAAAAATTTCTATATTTTGCCACGTTTGTTGGGGAATATAGGAAAATTTTGAATTTATAAATTCCGGATCATTTTCAATAAAAAATGGAATTATTTTTCTTTAAATTGGGAATTAATTTGAAATACTAAATTTAAAACCAACTTTTACCAAGACTTGAGATAACACACGATTAATAAGGTACCGATTTATACGGGCGTTGTGGGGGTGCTAATCCTTCCCCACACGTAACCGACTCCCGAACCCGCTTCTTTGATTTCTCTGGTTTAAAACGCAGACTTGAAATCGGTTTTTAAAATGTTTTAATTAATTTTTAAAATATTTTATAAAATCGGTTTTAATAGGTGGCCGATCACACCTAGCTAAAAAAGATTGGTGGCGACTCCATGTCTTTTTAGGTCATTTCCAAAACCTTCATTTCTAGAGGAATTAAGTCGACTTTTCCTCGGTTTTTTTTAAATGTCACGCTTAACGAATAATAAAGTCTTGCGATGAGACGTCGTTATTTTTTTTAGGTTGCGACAGCTTGGCGACTCCACTGGGGACTATTAGAGAGTCAGGCCTAGAAATAGTCGTGTGTTATCAAAGTCTCAGTTTTGGTTGGTTTAATTGGTATTTTATTTTAATTCCCACATTTTTCTAATAAAGAGAATTTTGAAAATAATAACATGTTTTTAAAAATGTTCATTCTCATGTGCGTGCATTTTATTTTTGTTCTCTAGTTATTTAAGGTTGTATATTATAATTGCTTGTTGGTTAATGCGTTACACTATTCTTGAATGTTTTAATTGCTAGGGCATTTAGAATAAGGTTTGTAGAATAGGTAGTGAAAGGTTTGATATTCCTCCACACACATTACACGTGCATTTGCATAACATGAATCCTCTACCCGGGTTCCGTCCTTTTAAGTGGAAGTAAAGTAACTACGCCTTCGTGATTGATCCTCCGTATGGGCTAGTGAAACACTTCCGGAGTATAAAGTACCTAATGCCTTCGTGATAATCCTCCGTACGGGCATAGGAAAATATACTCTAACGAATTGAACCCGCTTTTATCGTGGTACCTTACTAGCCTTCACCGGCGACAGTGAGGAACAATTCGGGGCCTTAAAACTGATTCACCCTCATATAGTGAACCTAGGCGAAGCCATGCCGGATTTCCGTTAGATGTACCGAAAATAGGAACACATGGAGAGACATTTCTAAACCTTTTGTTACCTATTTTACACACCGAATAAGTGTGGTAGATCGGGCAACGATGTACGTACATCGCCTATAATAAATGTGATACTCCGCCTCGAAGGCATCGTGATGCCTAAATAAGCAGATATTGCTGGGGCAGATGTTCATTAGCTGTTTAAAAAAAAAAAAAAATCTTTTTTCAAGCATTTTTGCATGTTGCACATTTCATGCATGTGTGAATAGAGCATGTACATTTTTGGTTGTGTTATTGATCTTATTCTTTGCAGTAAACAGTTGGTAATTTCATTTGATGATTTCATAAAACCGGTAGTGTCACATGAACATTTGCATATTGTACCATAGTAGGATCCACCCTGAAAGTCTTTTGAAAATAATGTGATTGGTTTCTCAGAAAAAAAAAAACACAGAAAAAAAAAACATGTTAAAAAAAATCATCATAAATTTAGAGGCAAATCTTGCATAATGAGATTGTTGAATAATCAAGATTTAGGTCCCACCAATTTCGTGTAATCATTGATTTCTTTGTGTATACCTTTGTGGTAATTCATTTAGTCTTAGCATGTATCATTTTGACATCATAGCATGCATGTTCATTCATTGTAGAATACATGCATAGTCATTATCTGTATATACCTGGCATTAGATTGTATCCATAGCATACATAGTCATCATACATATTCTCTGTATATGTTCATGCATTAATTATCAGTATATTCATGCATATAGGAATAGAGCATGTACATTCATAATTGTATTCTTAATCTCATGACATTTTCATTTGCATGAAAGGGGTTCGAGATATGAGGAATGAATCGGAGGAACGATTTGTTGCTTTGGAACGCAATCAAGAGGAATATGGACATGAAATCCGAGAGGTGAAGGAACAACTTGCCAAATTGCTGAAAATGGTTGAGGATATGGGTAACAGTAAAAAGGAACTTTCTCAGGGCTTCGCATCATCTTCGGATCAACCAAAACCATTAGGTCCAGAACATACAATCCTTGGTGGATCCTGCACTTGTCAATGCCACAAAGGTTGCAATCCTGATGAAATTGTGGACAAAATCATGAAAATAATTAAACCTGAAAGCCTGATACCAAAGACAGAAACCTCGAATCCAGTACCATACCTGCAAACTGTTCTAGGTCCAAACCAGTATCCCCACCCTACTATGGTCCAATCGTCCATTGGGACGACCACTACGGGATTCCTGAATCCGACTCCATCGTTACCAACTACCAGTTCATACTATTTCCCTCATCAATCACCTTATCCAGTACCTGAGATAGGAACCTCGAGCTATGTACAACCTCCAAAGACCCCGTGTCCAAATCCATACCCTTACCATGCTGTTCCGCCACATCCCCATGTAAACACTCCGGTTCGAACCTTAGTGCTACCACCAAGTGCCCCAACTCCTAGGCCATGTGTGACTAAGAAACGATCCCAGAATAAGACCCAAATGCATTTTGATCCCATTCCAATCAGCTACCAAGAGCTCCTCCCTATACTGATCCAAAATCACATGGTTGCCTGTGTTCCATTGAAACCCCTGTTACCACCATATCCAATGTGGTATAATCCAAATGAAAGATGTGATTATCACTGTGGAATTGTTGGCCATAGCATCGAAGATTGTATAGCAGTCAAAAGGAAAGTGCAAGCTCTCATAGATGCCAAGTGGTTGGATCCAACGACACTGATTGATAAAGGACTGGGAAAACGCCATTAGGATCGGGAGATTTACAGCATTGAAGTGGAAAGACTTCGGTCTTATATGATGTAATAGGATTTCACTTTTTCAGTAGCCGGCTCTTATAGCCTTAGGATGCTAGGAAGAATAAAGTGCTTGTAAAGACAGTTTTAACTACTGCTCAAATTTTGTAAAACATGGTTTATACCATTGTGAACATTGATATGAGAATGAATTGAGTATGCTTCAAATTTATAAGATGTTGATGATTAAGTTCCTCCGATTCTTATTTCCTCCGTGATATCTTCCCCTTTGCATTTTGCATCCCATCAATTATTTGTCAGGTTTCATTCATAACAAACATAGTCAGCATAATTTCTTTGTATATGTTCATGCATTAATTTGCTTATTACATACATCATGTTAGCATTAGGTCGCATTCATGACACACATGGTTAGCATGATTTTCTTTGTATATACTCTATATCAATCATTCATTGTTTGCATGTATCATAATTGACACCGTGTTGCATTCATAGGATATATGATCATTCATTGGGAAACATGCTAAAATGCACATGATCAGTCATTGCATATATCCATGTGTTGATTTGTTTATTCTTTGTTTGCAACATGTTGGCATTGTGATTGTATTTATCACATATATGGTCAGCATGTTTCCATTGTACATATCCATACATCATATTGTTTAGGCTTCACATGCATGAAATTGCATTCATGGCTCATTCATCATGACATACATTTGGGGGAAATAAAATAGAAGTTGGCTTGGCTTTAGGAGTCTTTGAAAGAATTTCCATTTCAAATCAGAAGAAGTACTGAGTACACTTTTAATACAGGCCGGTGCTATGGAGGATGAACAAGTTGCCCGAATGGAAAAAATGGAAAGGGAACAGAGAGAATTGCGAGAACAGCTAGCAAAATCTCAAGCAGAATCTAAGGATCAGATGACTAAACTGATGGAGCTAATGTCTGCTGTAATGAAGGGAAAAGGATACACCGAAAACTTTGTCGCCGGAGAAGGGTTAGAGGTACAAAAGGGCCAAGATGAGGTAGCAATAAGTGATGCCCAGAACACTGTTAACCCCGTCAATGTCCTAAAATCAGATGATCCGGCTGAACATGCAAAGTTGAAAAGGGTTGCAGTAAATGAGGTTGAGTTGGCAGATTCCCAAGGGAAATATCAGTTGTTAGATGAAAGGCTCCGGGCAATAGAAAGAAAAGATGTGTTCGGGAGTGTGGAGGCGAAAGAACGATGCTTGGTCCTCGATTTAGTCATTCCTCCTAAGTTCAAGATCCCTGACTTTGTGAAGTATGACGGGACGACCGATCCATCAGCCCACATCACTATGTTCTGCCGAAAGATGACAAGTCAGATAGATAATGATAAGCTTTTGATTCACTGCTTTCAGGATAGCCTCAGCGGGTCCGTAATTAGGTGGTATAGTCAGTTGAGCAAGGATCAGATTCGCTCTTGGAATGATTTGGCTGGGGCTTTTCTAAACCAGTACAAGCATATGACCGACAAGACACTTGATCGTCTCACTTTGCAAAATATGGAGAAAAAAGCTACTGAGAGCTTCAAAGAATATGCACAACGGTGGATGAGCCTGGCTGCCCAAATACAACCGCCCTTGACACAAAAGGAAATCACTATCCTTTTTGTGAATACACTGCACGCCCCGTACTATGACAGACTTGTCGACAATGCTTCGAAGAATTTTGCGGACATGGTAATTTCAGGGGAGATGATTGAGAATGCTATCAAGAGTGGGAAACTTGAAAGAGAAGGAACATCCAATACCGAGAGAAATAAGGCACCAAGAAAGAAAGAGGAAGATGTCCAAACTATGGAAGATTTCATCCCATATTCCCAATTTCCCTCATACCAATCATGTTACCCTACTGAGGTATCTCCAAGCCTTTATCATTACCTATCTACCCAAACACCTAATCCTATACCAGCCCTTGCAACAAGGCCTACTTCTAGAAAACGACCGCGAGAAAATCAAGAAAGAATTCCAATCCCCATCCCTGACTTACTGCCATTACTAATAAAAAATCAGTACCTTACCCCGGTACCTTTGAAAATAGCTCTGAATCCATCAGCAAGGAGTTATGACCCTGACAGCAAGTGTGATTATCACCTAGGGGTAGTTGGGCATTCAACTGAAAAATGCAGACAACTGAAGGAAATGATTGAAAGTTTTATCCGTGATGGTATTTTGACACCGGAGCTTATCGATCAATGGAAGGCCACTTAGCCCTAAATCAATTTCTTTCAGGGTTTTAGGGGGAGAATTACTACCTTTGAAGGATGTCAATAGGAGCATTTTTGACGCATGTAGTTTTATACACTGTGATGATGAAAGCACTTGTCTCATGTTAACATCTACATGAATTAAATGAATTTTAAATGCTTTGTGTTTGTTGTGTTTTAAATAAACGTGAATTTACAAAAACAAGCATTACGGAAGTTTTAATAATGGATAGTCTCAAGAAGATTGATGATCAGTGTTAGAAATGACCCAACACCATCCCCCTCTTTTTTGGGCTTCTCTATACCTAAACCTTGAATCAATAACACTTGAAAGACCTAATGCTTCAAGGAAAAATGAATGAAAAAAGAGAAGCATTGTCATTGCAAAATAAGCAAGGATGTAAATCCTAGTCTAGGCTATGAACAAAGGAACAAACTTTTTGAAATTTTTTGAATTCCTTGAAAATCAAACAAATGAGACATTCTTTCAAGAATCCAGATTTTGATAATTTGGTGTGTGTCAGGATTATGCTAAAACCATTCATGACCTTTCCCAATGACCACAAAACACTAATTGCCCAGACATCACTTCATGATTGACACCTTGGGGCACAATGATTAAACTAGATTATCCCTTGTCCCAGAGAAAACCTGCTTTTGGGTCATGTTTTCCTTGTCTCTTCAAAGAACTCAGATTGGAAACTCAGCCTTTTCAAAACAGACCTAGACTTGCCATGTTCCTCGTTGATACAAATTCGCATGGATAATCAAATTGGGGCATCATATGTGGAAATGATGGATACATAGTGAAGAAGGATGGGCTAATGCATGAATCATTGGGGGCATGCGACGAAAAAAACAAAAGAAAAAGAAAAGAAAAAAAAGAAAAGAAAAAGAAAAATCATGATATCATGCATATGAGAATTCGGATGATTCCAAAGTGCAAAATGAAATTCAGAATATCTATTTCCCCTGAGGATTGCTTTTCAATGAGAATATTTGGGCTTGATATGATGAATGGCCATCTTTCATATCCATTTCACAAGAAAAAAAATTATTATCCATAGTCACCCCTTTTGAGCCAAAAAAATTCTTAATTCTTTGAACCCTGATCAAGGATTACCCTCTACACTGGGGGCAAATGCGAGGAAAGATCTTTTCAAAGATCATTGAGAAATGAGTGACAGCTCAGGGACAGACACAAAGCAAATGGAGCCCCGAATAAATACGGGCGCACTCTGTCAAAGAAAAAAAGAAGAGGAAAAGATGACGAAATGAAAGCCAAGAAAAACAAACAAAAAATACAATAAAAAAATGTGTGTGAAAGACATGGCAAATTGAAAGCCAAAAGCAAGGAAGAAAAAGAGCAAAATCAAAAAGAAATAAATGTCCAAGAAGAGACACATGCTTCAAAGAAAATCCTCTTCAAGAAAGGATCCTTGATCTGATTACCCTCAAACACATATTTTGGGCCTATTTATCCTTTCTTTCTGAATCCTGAGCCATGGCCTACATTACGTGCTTTAAAAGTCCATTTTGATCAAGCATGAATGTTTAATTTGAAGGGTTTTCCTCAGATTTTATCCCATCTTATCAAATTCTCATTTCACTAAGGAAGAATTTAGAATTCTCAAGTGCATGGTAAAAAAAAAAAAGAGAAAAATTGAAAAGAATGGGACTCCAGGGCGAAAACCCAAAAAAAACGGGCGGTCTAGAGTAGAATGGGAATTTTCGATGCCATCGATGATAGTGCCGATACCCCAAAAGAAAAGATCTTATTAAAGGAGTGGTCATCGAGGAACATCTAGGAATTCCTGAACCCCCCAAATTGTCAGCTCTCATTCGAAGGATTGTCTTCAAAAACTGAAACTTTGTTCCCAAGATTAAACTTTCCGGTTTAAACATCCCAGCCAATCTTGATGCTTGACAAAATGCCTTGATATGGAAACTAAAAGAATGTTGAATTTGTTTGGTTCTCAATGAATTCATGATTTATAAAACCTGTTCCATTTGTGAGCCTAGAAGGGATATACATTTTTGTCATGAAGTTTTCCTGGAAAAGCCAGAATCTTGTTATACCAAGCCTTGCCAATCCAGTTGAAAAAACCCAGATTGATACTTAGAGAAATTTCTAACAATGATCATCAGTCTTCAAAAGATTTGTACATCACACATTGTGGGGTTAATATTTTTTGTTCAGAAGTTTTCAAAATGCGAAAACAAATAAAAAGATTTTTTTGAAATACCCATTTTGATGTTGGCATGAGACAAGGATTTTTCTAACTCAAAGGTGTAGAACTGCCAGGATAGGTCTTGACTTCCAGATATGAGAAGAAGAAATAGAACCCGGTTCAGATCTCTGTTGATGAAAGTTTGAAAAACTGTTGGGGCAAAGAGAATAGCCAAAATGAATTGAAGATATACTCTGATTTGAAGAGGAAAAATGAATTTGAAAGGCTAAGCCAAAGTCTAGAAAAACAGCCGGGGGCACTTGCATCACTCATGAGCACTCATCTCTTTATCGAGCTTTTGCATCTACACAGTGTCGGCAAGCATTTGCATCATTCATGGGTATTTGCATTGGCATTATTCCATAAGCATCTGTATTTTACCTTTACATTTACATTCTTCATGGAATTCGTATTTGTGTCATCTCAAGCAATTGCATCATTTCTAGAATCATTGCATTTTCATTACTGTGTGGTAATTGTAGTTACACCATTCATAAACCAGTTACATGAACACAATTAGTAGGGGCATCTGCATCATGAAACATGGGCATCAATCCAAGTCATTTACATTTGCATTAAAGACATTTGCACCAGTTTAAGTCATTTCGTGTCTTATTCAACACCTGCATCTGCATCAAAAAGCATTCGCATCTTCTCAAAATCGTTAGGGTAATTTTCAACAATTCTTCAAAGAACATTTTTAAGACCTCCGGGCATAATTTTTCAAATCACAGGTAAGACCTCCGGGCAATATCTTTAAGACCTCCGGGCAACATCTTTAAGACCTCCGGGCATAACTTTTTTCAGGGGTAAGGCCTCCGGGCACTATTCTTAAGACCTACGGGCATCATTTTTAAAGTCGCATACAGCGCATTTTTTCCAAATTATGGGTAAGGCCTCCGGGCACCATTCTTAAGACCTCCGGGCATCATTTTTAAAGTCGCATACAGCGCATTTCTTCCAAATCACGGGTAAGGCCTCCGGGCACCATTCTTAAGACCTCCGGGCACCATTCTTAAGACCTCCGGGCATCATTTTTAAAGTCGCATACAGCGCATTTTTTCCAAATCACGGGTAAGGCCTCCGGGCACCATTCTTAAGACCCCCGGGCATCATTTTTAAAGTCGCATACAGCGCATTTTTTCCAAATCACGGTAAGGCCTCCTGGCACCATTCTTAAGACCTCCGGGCATCATTTTTAAAGTCGCATACAGCGCATTTTTTCCAAATCACGGGTAAGGCCTCCTGGCACCATTCTTAAGACCTCCGGGCATCATTTTTAAAGTCGCATACAGCGCATTTTTTCCAAATCACGGGTAAGGCCTCCGGGCACCATTCTTAAGACCTCCGGGCATCATTTTTAAAATCGCATACAACGCATTTTTTTCAAATCACGGGTAAGGCCTCCGGGCACCATTCTTAAGGCCTATGGGCACCATTTTTAAGACCTCCGGGCATAATTTTTCAAATCACAGGTAAGACCTCCGGGCAACATCTTTAAGACCTCCGGGCATAACTTTTTTCAGGGGTAAAACCTCCGGGCACCAATTTTTAAGACCTCCGGGCACCATTTTAAGACCTCCGGGCACCAATTTTTAAGACCTCCGGGCACCATTTTAAGACCTCCGGGCATAATTTTTTTCAAAACATAGGTAAGACCTCTGGGCAACATCTTTAAGACCTCCGGGCATAACTTTTTTCAGGGGTAAGACCTCCGGGCACCAATTTTTAAGACCTCCGGGCATAATTTTTCAAATCACAGGTAAGACCTCCGGGCAACATCTTTAAGACCTCCGGGCATAACTTTTTTCAGGGGTAAGACCTCCGGGCACCAATTTTTAAGACCTCCGGGCACCATTTTAAGACCTTCGGGCACCAATTTTAAAGCCCTTCGAGCATAAATTTTTCTTTTGAAATCGAATTCATTCCCTTAAGACGAATCGAGCCTTGTTTAGGCAGGGAATTCAATTTAAGGACAAAATCTTCAATTTATTGTTTTTAAAAAAAAAATGAAAAAAGAGAAAAAAAAGAAATAAAAAAAATTTAAAAAAAATAAAAAAAAGGAAAAAAGAAAAAAGAAAAAAAGAAGAAAGAAGAAAAAAAATGAAAAAATGAAAAATAGAAAAATAGAAAATGAAAAAAATTAAAATGAAAAAGAAACCCCTTTCCCTTTCCTTCACATGTGATGTCACTGACCGTACAAAATTAGTGTCGGTTTATCTTTGCCTGATTCCTGATTCTCAGCAATAGCCAAAGAGGGGCAGCTGTAGACACCTAATTTTGTCCGGACCACTAAACAGGTATGTTTTCTTCCCATATTGATGTTCCCAAGTGTAAAAAGACTGTTTTCATCCTGCAGGTGGTACTCCGAGACTTAGTTTAAGAGGGCGAGCACAAAAAGTCAAACTTGAAAAAAAGTCAACCCCGAAAAAGTCAACCCCGAAAAAGTCAACTACTGAAAAAGTCAACCCACTTTCAAAATCAAGATTTTAAGTTCAATTGAAAAATGGCGAAAGAATTTTGATAATCCGAGGTCTACATTGAAAGATATGGAGTTCGGAAGTTGGGATTTGGAGATTCAGTAGAAAGGAAACCCTAATCCGAGAAATTTGGGGAAAAGTGCTTAAACGATCAAACTGGTCAAAATTGAAGGTTCCAAATGAAAGATAAGCACTGACTACGGGTAATGGAGAAGTCACTTGCAAGAAAAACCGAAAAAAAAAGTCAATCCGGGAGAAAACCGAGAATTAGGGTTTTTAGTGGATTTCGGTGAAATCGGGAAGAATCACAGAAATGGCCCGACTTGGTAAGACCAAAGCCCCCAATGGATGAGGAATGATTAAAAAGGATGGCCCAAGGCTCAGATTGAAGAAAATCTGAAAATCGGACTTGTTTTGAGCAAAACCGGGTTTCGGAGGTTAAAGGGTAAAATTGGAAAAATTTGGGAAAAATAGCAAATGGACTCCGAAAATTATGGAAAATTTGTCAATCTCATTCTTAAATCATTTGAAAGAGATTGGAGAAAGAAAATCTTGATTCCGAGTTCGTTTGCAAAGTGGCCAAATCCCGGGCTTCTTATGCAGTAATTCAAAAAGATAAATCCCGGAAAAATAGCAAATGGACTCCAAAAATTCTGAAATTTGGCAAATCTCATTTTTAAATTATTTGGAAGAGATTGGCGAAAGAAAATCTTGATTCCGAGTTCGTTTGCAAAATGGCCAAATCCCGGGCCTCCTATGCAGTAATTCAAGCCGATAAATCCCAAAAAAAACCAAATGAGCTCCAAAAATTATGAAAACTTCCAGATCACACTTTTAATTATTTTGAAGAGATTGGTGAAGAAAAATCTTGATTTGGAGCTCGTTTAAAAAATGGTAAAATGTAGGGGCATAAAAGGGCATTTTTGGGAAGAAAAAATCCAAATAAATAGCAAACGGACTCGGATAATTTTGAAAACTTCCAGAACTCAATATTTTATTATTTTGGAAGTATTAAAAAATAAAAATTGAATTTGGAGTCCGTTTGATATTTACTTGCATCTGGGGGGCAAAATGGTCATTTCACCCAAGCAACCGAAAAGGGCTTTTTTGGCCCTTCAAAAAAATCAGAGTTGGGCTGGAAAAGAGAAGTGCTGGCATGCCCAAGCCCAAAGAAAGGAGGAAGCTTCTAATTTTTTTTTTTTAATCAAGTGGTTAAAAATCAAGAGTTAGTTAACCATTCTCTTTGATCAAGCCATGGTGATTAAACCACATAGGTTAAGAAAGATGTCAACATTATTTTTGCATAGCTGTAATTTGAGAGGGCTGAGATGCTAATCTAAAGGTGGTAATTTCATGACTTTTCATCTTGAATTATTGGCCATTTGATGGAAATTAGGTTACACAAAAATGACAACATCTTGGAGGCTATATAACCATGCATTAAGGCTAGCCCTAAGGGGGGGAGGCAGATTTTGGTTTCTTCTTTTCCATTTTGGCTGATTTCTCTTAGTTTTTCTTAGTTTTTATCTTCTTGGTTGAGAGCAAAAAAAGAAAAGTTTAGAAATAAAGGAAAGTTTGAAGAGAAAAGCTTGAAATATTAGCTTCTTGAGGTTGCTCTTGAGCACCAACTCTTGCACTTTCATTTTCTATTCTTGTTTTTTGCTATTTTAATCTCTACTTGGTGAGTTTTCATTTTAAAATAATGTTTCTTGTTCTTCCTTCATTTCCTTTCTTAAGTATATTTTTTTTACATTTTGTTTTTACAATAAACTCACCATGGCCAAATGGCCTACATTATTTATTTTAAGTTGTTGTTTCAATTCATTTTACCATATTGTTTATGCTATTTTCTTTGTTTTTGATGTTTTAAGTGTTATGTTATTTCATGTTCTTAAGTTATATTTAATTTGGTTGCTTTGTTTGTTGCCATTTATGTCTTAGATATCATGTTTTTGCATTTTTAATTTTCTGTTTTCATGTTGTTTAAATTTGAGCATGTTTTAGAGTTAGCATATTAAGTGTTTGTGAAAATGCTTGTGTGATTCTTTGCATGATTCTTGTTTTATATCTTAGTGAGCATGTTTTAGATTTGGTATATTAGGTGTTTTTGAAAATGCTTGTGTGATTTTTGTGTTATGACTTAGTTTTTCATGCTAGCATACCAAGTGTTTGTGAAAATGCCATGCTTGTTGGAGCTTGGGGCCATTTGGCTACTCCATGTGTTTTGCATTGTGTGTTGTATTTTTTGTCATGCTAGTTGTTAGGTTTTTGCATTTGCATGATATTTGGTTGGATTTTTGAATTAAGCATGCCTTGTGTTTGTGAAAATGCCATGCATGTCTTAGGTCTAGGTTACATTAAATGCCATGCAAGTTCATGTTAGGTCTAGGCCATATTATTTATGTCATGCATTTTCCTTACATTTAGGTTTAGATCCATGCATTTCATGCATTATGTTTGCTTCATTGTTTCATGCATTTCATGTTCATGCCACTTGAATAATGACTTCAGCCAATTAATGGTTCAAAGTCATGCTCTCTTGAGCACACTTGTGGAAAATTAAGTTTGTCAAATTGATTATTCTACCTTTGTGATTTTTTTTACTTAGCCAATTTTTATCTAACTTTCAAAAAGTCCTAGCTACTGCTTTCAAGTCATTTTATGAGTTTCAAATATTTTTATTTTTATTTTTAAATGATTTTATCAAAGACAAAAAAAATGTGTTGGCAAAGCAGTTTTTTTTTCCACCCAAAACTCGTACATCTCCGATTTTTCTGGGAATTCATCTTTGATCAGAAAATTAAGCCAATTTTTTCTCATGTAGTTTTATATGTCCTGAGTCTCCAGTATTTTTTTTAGAAGTTTTGGAATTTTAAAAATAGGGTAAAAAATCGTGGATTAAAACTGGACAGTGGAGTCAGGATTGAATTTAAAGAAAAACAAAGCAGTTTTTTCTCCTCCAAAAACTCGTACATCTCTGATTTTTCTGGGAATTCATCTTTGATCAAAAAATTAAGCCGATTTTTTCTCGTGTAGTTTTAAATGTCGTGAGTCTCCAGTATTTTTTTCAGAATTTTTGGAATTTTTTAAAATAGGGTAAAAAATCGTGGATTAAAACTGGACAGTGGAGTCAGAATTGAATTTAAAGAAAAACAAAGCAGTTTTTTCTCCTCCAAAAACTCGTACATCTCTGATTTTTCTGGGAATTCATCTTTGATTCGAAAATTAAGCCGATTTTTTTCATATAGTTTTACATGTTCTGAGTTTCCAGTATTTGTTTTAGAATTTTTGGAATTTTTAAAAATAGGATAAAAATTCGTGGATTAAAACTGGACAGTGGAGTCAGAATTGAATTTAAAAAAAAACAATTTTCTGTTTTGGTTAATTTACTTAGAGTGGGCTGATTAGAAGGGTTAGCTACTGACTTAGGGTAATTTCTAAGCCTTTTCAAACTCTAAAAATGGTTTTTCAAGTCCCGGGTTAAGGGTAGTCAAGTCCGGATTTTTTAAACTTAGGAAATTAGAGCCATTTTAAAGAAATTAGCCCAGTTTTTATTTTTAATTCAAGCTTTTCAAAATTGTTTTCAAACAATCACAAAGTATTTTGGTTTTAGAATATTTAATTTGACATATTTTCCTAAGGTAGCCGGATATCTTTTTAGATATACGGATTTCCTTAATTAAAGGAAAAAAATACATTTCATGCATTGCATTTTTATATTCATGCATTTTATATAATATGTGATTCTTGCTATAATAATTTCTATGATATTGTTGTTATTTTGATTTATATTTTTTGATGTTACATGGTTTATTATATGGTTTCGAATATTTCATGATATCCTATGCTTTTATTTAGTTATCTTTATTTAGCATATACGTATTCATTTATTTTAAATGTTTTCAAAAGATAATGGTTTTCAATAAAAATAAAGATATTCCCGAGTTAAAATAATTCATGAGTTCTCTACCGGGTTTGCTGGAGGGAATATCATCAATTATCATTAATAAAGGAATATCTTTCCTTCAAAAAAGAGAATGATTCGGAAAGTTTTCCAAAACTAATAAAAATTTCTATATTTTGCCACGTTTGTTGGGGAATATAGGAAAATTTTGAATTTATAAATTCCGGATCATTTTCAATAAAAAATGGAATTATTTTTCTTTAAATTGGGAATTAATTTGAAATACTAAATTTAAAACCAACTTTTACCAAGACTTGAGATAACACACGATTAATAAGGTACCGATTTATACGGGCGTTGTGGGGGTGCTAATCCTTCCCCACACGTAACCGACTCCCGAACCCGCTTCTTTGATTTCTCTGGTTTAAAACGCAGACTTGAAATCGGTTTTTAAAATGTTTTAATTAATTTTTAAAATATTTTATAAAATCGGTTTTAATAGGTGGCCGATCACACCTAGCTAAAAAAGATTGGTGGCGACTCCATGTCTTTTTAGGTCATTTCCAAAACCTTCATTTCTAGAGGAATTAAGTCGACTTTTCCTCGGTTTTTTTTAAATGTCACGCTTAACGAATAATAAAGTCTTGCGATGAGACGTCGTTATTTTTTTTAGGTTGCGACAACTGATATTATTGAATTATATTGAAATCTATACAGGAGTGTCCTAGTTATAGGTGAGGGTTCTCACCATCTAAAGAAAGAATCCCCACAGTAATAATTACAATAATATTGGAACCGTACTCTGAATCTGAATCTGAATCAGAATCAAATCAGAATCTTTAAAATTACTCTAATTATATTTATTACTTTAACACCCCCTCTCAAACTCAAGGTGATATTATAAATACTAACTTGAGTTTGTTAACTAATAAGAGAATAGGAAAACGTGGCGTAACATGTGACAGGAAAACATGGCGTAACACGTTGCAGGAAAATCTTGGCGTGGCGTAACACGCAGCAGGTACAAAAAACATGGTGTAACACGTTGCAAGAAAATCTGGCGTGGCGTAACACGCAGCAGGTATAGAAAACGTGGCGTAACACGTTGCAGGAAAACGTGGCGTAACACGTTGCAAGAAAACGTGGCGTAACACGTTGCAGGAAAATTTGGTGTGACGTAACACACAACAGGTACAGAAAACGTGGCGTAACATGTTGCAAGAAAATCTGACGTGGCGAAACACGCAACAGATACAGGAAGACGTGGCGGAACACACAACAGAGAAACACAGGCAGAAAAGTGGCAAAACACGCAGCAGGAGAACACAGGCAGAAAATCATAACAAATCTTAGCTCTGATACCATGTTAGAAGAAAAGAATAAGAGAAGAGGCAAAAATAGAAATACGTGGTTCGACCATAGTGGCCTACATCCACGGGAATAAACCCAAAAGGTTACATTGCTGATATTATTGAATTATATTGAAGTCTATACAAGAGTGTCCTATTTATAGGTTAGAATTCTCACCATCTAAGAAAATAATTCTCACAGTAATAATTACAATAATATTGAAATCGTAATCAGAATCAAATCAAAATCCCTAAAATTACTCTAATTACATTTATTACTTTAACACATAATATAATCTTTAACGGTCCATTTCGCCTCTGCTCTAAAAATGTCATGAAGATGCTTTATGAATTGTGATTTCGAACACAAAACCCAGAACCCAGAAAAGGGGGGGAAAATATAATCGAAGAAAATAATAAAGTTAAAACGAAATTAATAATAAAAAAATTTCATGTTTCATTATCAAAGGTTATCAATAAATATTTATAAGGTTTAGTTTTTTTTTGGAAAAGGCAAGAACCGGGGAATCTGTGGCACCGTCAGCTGGAAGTTGTCGTTCCTAATTAAAAAATGAAAGAGATCAATTTGGAGTTTTTTTGTTGAATATTTTATGTGGGATGTTGCTTTGCTTTGGGCCCCTTGACCTTGACATTCATGCAAAGGTCCCCATCCTTTTTTGTCACATTAGGACCACCCATTACGTTTTGATCTCCCAAGGTAATTTAATGTTTTTCTCTAGTATTAGAAATTAAAAAATATTAATAGGAGTCTAATGATATTAGTTAAGATGATATTAAAAAAAAAAACTAAAAATATACAATTAATGATTTTTTTTTGAATTCAGTAAAAATAATGTATTAAATATAAAAAAATTAAAATAATAATTTAATAATCTTTAATCAGTGTCTATAAATATTAGTTAACCGGATCTTAAAAATTTTCCTCGCACTTTAATACGAGTAAAAATTTTATTATTTAAATATGTTTTAATTTTTAGAAAATTTTAGAATATTTATATATTTTAATTAAATTTTTTTATTGTATAAATAATCTAACACATAAATATTATAATTTTTATACTAAAATTTTATAAAATAATACTACAATAAAGAAGTAATAAAACAAATCATTTTTAATGTAAAACATATAAATTTTATATATATGATGCACTCAAAAGATTATATCTTATTTAATCCTTATACTAAAAATATCATTTGTAAAATATAGCAATAAGCAAGGATCGAGTCCACAGGAATTGGTGTTTAGTTTAAGAATTATTAGTTTAAACTTAAATTCAATGAAAACAAAATAAAATGGGAGTTTTTGAAATCAGTTTAAAAATAAAGCAATCAATAAAAAGTAAGAAAGCAAATAAATAAGAAGTGATCAGATGTGAGAAATATGACAAAAGGTTAATTCTCCACCACTAGACAATATTATGAATCAATAATCAAATCTATCAATATCAATTATCTATCAAAGTTAACAACCGTAGATAACAACCTCCCGTGTTACCCCAATCCTTCATTAGTTCGTCGTTAAGTAAAATGAACGCCACTACTTAATCTCTAACTATCAAACAACCTATAATAAACATCTCTAAATTTAATTTGACAGTAACTTTATGATGAGAAAGATAGGTTGATCTAAGCAACAAAAGCATGAACATGAATTGTTTAACTTAGGTTATGTTCCACTTCGCAATTAGCGAAAACTTTAACATAATCATTAATCACAAATTGCCACTTATGAATAGGAAATCAAGACAATTACACGGATCAAGACTCCTAAACTAGCATTAGATAATTATCAAGATCTATCTAGTATGCATCCTAAAAAATCAAGATAAAAATCATAAACAATTCTTATGGAAGAACACAAGCAACTTTGATAAATAAAAAAAACTAATAATTGATAGAATATGAAAATTAATTACAAAATATGTCTAGGGCTTTGAAATCACCCTTAACCAAAGAAAAGTTTAGCCTTGCATAGGCATTGTCAACATAAACATGAATATTCAAAAGAAACTAAGAAGAAAAATAAAATAAAACTAAGAGAGGAAGAATAAGAAGAAGAAGATTGATAAATAATCAAATACATGTCATAGTTGGTGGCTCAAAAGATGGTATTTATAGAGCTTTAAAGTCTTAGAAATCCTTTCTTTCTCTTCAAGGAATCTAGGAGTCAAAGGAGTGCAACATTGGCAAGTTTTACGAGTTTTGCGGTTTTTCTCGGTTTTGGAGGCAGAAGGTTGGAGCCGCGGCGCCGAGTACACTGATGTGCACGTTTTTGCTCGCTAACGTCGGTTTCGCGACTGCTGCACTATCGTACACTTTGTCGGCTGATTTGGATAACCATCCATTGTCTGATTTAGGCGTGTAAACTATCGTTGGAAAGGTATTCAAGCCAGCTTCAAAAGTTAAGAAGGAATGTTATTCAAATAATGACTTTAACATAATGATTTCCTTACAACAAGCTCCGAAGGTCAGATCTGCCTGATCATCTAGCACTAAGAATTTGATCTTTTTGACTCCCAAGTCTTCTTCCATCTTATGATTGTGACTTTATAAGCTCTTTAGCACCATATTTGACATGTTTTGACTTTATCTCTTCCAAAATACCTATAATTCATAAAAGTATAATAATTTGTCAAGAAACATAAGAATTAAAGCACATAGTATAAGAAAATAATATATGAAAATGTATGCAATTAAGCACTTATCAAATTCCCTCACACTTAGTTTTTTGCTAGTCCTCGAGCAAAATCAAATAAAAACAAAATAAGAAAACCTAATCTAGTCCACTTTCAATAAAAATAAGAGACAATCATTAAACAAGTCTTATAACTAATCAATAACTTAAAGAGTTTCACAAAGAATCATGCTTGATAGTAAATGTTTTGAGTTAAGCTAACATTAACAGAACATATCTCAATCAAAATAGTGCATGTTCAAACTTAATTTCAACTTCTCACATGGAATACTCTCATGATTTTCACTCTTTAAAGTAGTGGTAAAGTGTTTACACTCAATCAATCTCATGAAAACAGTTCTACCATATGCTTGCTTGTCCACCTAATCTCCACTACTTAGATCATGCAACTTCATGAATCAAGAGGTCTTTATTCAAGGTTGTAATGGGGCCAAGGGGTTGTAATGTGGTTAAAGAATAAAAAGGAAAAGATATCACAAAGGTTCCAAAGATTTCATACGATTTAGAGACAAAATAAGATTTTGCAAATAAAAATTTCTCAATATTCTTAGAAGTACATAATCACATATGCTAAATATTTCATGTTGAGCTTTTGCTTCATTCTTAGCTGTCATAACGATTTTTCGATCGCTCGACGTTTTTGAAAACACAAAATGGGAGTCACCACCAATCTTTTTTGTTTAGGTGTGATTGGCCACCTGTCAAAAATCGATTTTTATAAAAAAAAAAAACATTTTAAAACTAATTACAACATTTTAAAAATACCAATTTTGAAGTCTGCGTTTAATCCAGAGAGAAAACAAAAGCGGGTTCGGGAGTCGATTACGTGTGAGGAAGGGTTAGCACCCCCACGACGCCCGTTTAAAAACGGTACCTTATTGGTCGCGTGTTATCAGAAGTCTCGGTAGACGTTGGTTTTAGGTTCGGCATTTAAAATTAATTCCCTTTAGAAGCAATCGTATTATTTTAATAACAATCCGGAATTTATTAACACAAAATTTTCTATATTCCCCGGCAAACCCGGCAAAACACAGAAATTTTCTTAATGAGAAAATTCACCGAATCATTTTCATTTTTTGGAGAAGGGTATTCCGTCGTTAATGATAATTGATGATATCCTCCTCGGCAAACCCAGCAGAGAATTCATGAATTATTTTAACTCGGGAATATTGTCTTGTTTTATTACTAAAACATTAATTTTTATATGCAATTAAAACTTATTTAAATAAAATATGAATATGAAAAAAAACAATATTAATATGCAACATGAGAAGAAATAATATGAACATTAATTATCACATGGCATAATTAAAAACATAATATAAACATCAATAATTAAATAACACAAACAAAAATATGAAAAGAATTATTTTCCGAAGAAAATCAATTTTTATGAATTTATTTATTTGAAATTGCGTAAATGGCAAACGTCAAAAAAATAATAAAAATAAAAAATAAATAAAAATAACCGAACTTCCCAGCAAACCTAGCAAAGCTTGAAAAAGTATTCTTTCTCTTAACACGTGCGTAATTTCGAGTGAAACAAAAATCATACTTCAAAAATTCGTGCGTTACGGAATTTCCAAACCTTCCCAGCAAACTCGGCAAAGATTAAGAAATAATTCTCGCCAAATATTTATGAAATCGAAAAAGTATTTTTTTTTTATAAAGAGAATAAATTAATAACACATTTAATAATAATAATAATAAAAATAAAAAGGCATAAAAAAATAAATAAATAAAAAGATAAAAAGGCAAAATTAATAACATAGTGGCAATAATAATAACAACTATAATAAAATAAATAAAGAAAATTACTAAAATAATAAATAAAAATAGCATAAAATATAATTAAAAAAATAGAGAAATAAACATAAACATAAATAAATATAAAATAAAAATTTACCTTCGGGAAATGCGCGAATGCCGGGATTTGAGTGCTCGGATGAACTTTCCAAGAGAATTAATCAATTAATTAATTTCTTTTTTTATTTATTTATTTTTTTTCTCTTTTCCTTCTTTTTTTTCCTTTTTTTCTTTTTTTTTCTTTTTCTCTTTTCTTTTTTTCTTTTTGCTGCTGGGGCGGGTCAGGCGCGGACCCCGGGCCGACCCACGAGTTGGCGCGAGGGTCTCACCTGACCCGCCTGCCCAGGGCATATAAAAGCCTCTTTTTTTTCTTTCATTTCTTCTCTTCTTCTTCTCTCTCTAGAATCTCTCTCTCTAAATCCTCTCTTCTCTCTCCTATTCAACCCAAAAACCAAAAGCCACCATAGAACCCAGATTTTGGTGGTCGGCTGCTGCATCGACTGTCGTCCATCGTCGCCGATCACCGATCATCGGCGGCCGGTCACCTCCAAAAAAATGCCAAATTGCTCATCTACTTCTCCTCTTTCCCTTTTCCGACTTGGTTTTCTCTAAAAAGCCATAGAATTTCCTAGATCTAACCTCCAAGGCCACGACTTCCTTCCTCCGTTTTCGTCGCTTTCGCCCTCTGATCGTCACCAAATTTCAGTCGAGGCTCCTTATCACCCTAAACCTCCTTTTCATTGTCCGAATCGTCCGAACAACGTCCATAACCCCGTGATTCTCAAGAAGCCGAAACCCAAAGGTTTTTTTTTGTTTGTGTTTTGCTTTGTGATTTTCTTGTTATGCTTGTTTTGGTTTTTGCGTTTGATGATTGTGTGGTGAAAGAGGCATTGACCGGTGGTTTTGATGGTGATCGGTGGCCAAGGTCTTGGCTTTTCAGTTGATGGGGGTTCTCTCTAGGGCTGAGGGGAGGAGGTCGGGAGAGTCGGGGGCCCTGTGTGTGTTTTTTTTGGTTTTATGGTGGGTTGAGGGGGGGTTGAGTGTATGGGGTGGTTGAGTGTGGGTGGATGGTGGCGTGTCTGGGGGTGGCTGCCTGGGCAGGGGGCTGGCAGGGGCTAGCATGTGAGGGTGGTGGCTGCTAGGGGCTAGGGTTACAGGGGGGCTACCTAGGGTTTGGGCAGCTGACTGCCTAATGGGTCTGGGCTAGGGTTTGGGGGCTGCCTAGGGCAATGTTGGCTGGGCCAGCAAGGGGCCTGCCCAACAGGCTGGGCCAGATTGGGCCCGGGATTGGAATCGGGCTTAATGGCCTGGGTGTTGGCTGGGATCGGGCCTGCACTGCAGGTTCGGTTGAAGGCCTGGCATTGGGCCTGCAGATGGCCCGGGTCGGGTTTGGATTCGACCCGGGCTAAAAACGGTTGCAACATATATTACAAAGGTTCCAAAGATTTCATAGAATTTAGAGACAAAATAAGATTTTGCAAATAAAAATTTCTCAATATTCTTAGAAGTACATAATCACATAGGCTAAATATTTCATGTTGAGCTTTTGCTTCATTCTAACCAACCTTGTAACATTCTTTTTCTTTTCTTTAACTAGTAGTTCAAGAGATTATTCAAAAAAAAAAATTTCTTTTCATTTTTTTATGGGAATGTATTTTTACAATGTTCCCTTTTCTTTTTCTCTTGACTTTTGTCTTTCTCCTCCCCCACACTTATCTTTTGTTCTAACCCAAATTTATAAAAAGTAGCTCTTGCTTTTGTAATATGTATCAAACATTCTAAATTTCACCCATGTGTCATAATTATTTTAAATCTAATTAAATTAAATTAAATTAAATTAAATTAATTAAGAGATAAATAAGTAAGTATTATCTCTAATTAAAGTAAATTAATTAAGAGATAAATAAGTAAGTATTATCTCTAATTAAATTAAATTAATTAAGAGATAAATAAGTAAATATTATCTCTAATTAAATTAAATTAATTAAGAGATAAATAAGGAGGACAAGTTCTTTTAGAACTCTCTTTTACCTGGCTGACTAGCACTATAAATAGAGGTCTCCCCTCAACACAAACTTTACAATTTAGAAGCCTGAAAAGAAGAATAAGATTTGGAAGAGTCAAATCCTCTCCAAAGTTTCAAGAAGAAAAAAATTTGGAAGAGCTAAATCCTCTCCAAAGTCTCAAGAAGAAAGATTTGGAAGAGATAAATCATCTCCAAAGTCTCAAGAAGATATCTCTGAAGAATTGAATAAATTGAAGAAAAATGTCATTTCTCAAGATAAAGTCTAGAAGACCCTTGAAGTGGATTTCATCGATTCAAGATCAAATTGAAAAAATTCTAAAAACATTGTACCTGTTCTTAAGAATTCTCAAAAAGCTGCTCTCTGATCTTGTTTCATCGAAAGAAAGAAGGTCAATCTCGTTTTTCAAGATCAAGTCTAGAAGACCCTTGAAGCGGATCTTATCGATTCAAGATCAAGTCGTGAAGACCTTTAAATCAAAATTTTACTGAAGAAAAGAATCAAAGGATTTCTTTATCTCTAAGAACTTACAAACATTGTAACCTCAAATTCTGATAAATAAAATTATTATTTGACTCCAAATTTTCTTTGTCATATATTCCACACGAAATTTGTGTGTACAAATTTCTGGCATGCCTGGTGGGGCAATCTCTGCCTTTCATCTCTTTTCTTCAAAGTTCAAGCTCTCAAATGCCAATGGCCCCTCAAATGGATTTTTTCAACAATCGAAATCTCAAGTCGAAATATCTGCAACATCACTTTGCCGAACCTCATCATCAAATTTGGATGTCGTGGCTGTGATGACAACTAGTGCTACTTCCTTAGAAGAACAAGTGGCTCTTCTTGCAAAATCTGTGGAATCCCGTACAATAAGCATCAAAGTAAGGGATGATCAAATTGCTTTCATGAAGGCACAAATTGAAAGTTTAAGTGGGAACAACCAAGTTGCTACAAGCCAAAATCAACATCAAATTCTTCAAGAAGTTGGTGAAATTTCTACCAAGGTAGCTAAAGAAAAACTTCAAAAAGTTTCTTCTGGCCAACTCAAGGATTTCATCAAAGAAGTTATCCAAGATCAAACTGAAAGTGTTGCTCCACCTTCCCACACTTATGCAAAACCTTATTCTCACAGGATTGATTGCATGAAAATGCCTGAAAATTATCAACCACCAAAGTTTCAACAGTTTGATGGCAAAGGAAACCCACGCCAACATGTTGCACACTTTGTGGAAACTTGCAATAATGTTAGCACTGATTGAGATCTTATGGTCAATCAATTTGTTCACTCTCTAAAGGGGAATGTTTTCGATTGGTATACAGATCTTGAGCCTGGCTCAACCGACAGTTGGGAAGAACTTGAGCGTGAATTTCTAAATAGTTTCCATAGTATTCGACGCATAGTCAGTATGATTGAACTTACAAGCTCACGCCAATGGAATGATGAACCTGTGATTGACTACATCCATAACTGGAGAAATTTAAGCCTCAAATGCAAAGAAAAACTGTCTGAAGCCTCTGCACTTGATATGTGCATCCAAGGCATGAATTGGACTCTCTGCTATATTCTCCAAGGCATTAAGCCTAAAACTTTTGAAGAATTAGCTACTATTGCACATGACATAGAACTAAGCATCGCAGTTGCTAGAAATCAAAGACTACCAATGAAAGAGCCAATGAAAGACAAAGAAAAGCAAGACACTTCAAAATGGGGAAAATTTTTTACCGAATAAGTTGAAAGTAAACAGTCAATGGCTGTAAGCATAAAACCTTTCAAGGAATCCAATAATTTCAAAAAGAGCCATGAAGTGAAGTCTAACTCTTCCCACGGGAAAGAAAAAATACAAAATCTCTTTGAAGAAAAAGAGAGAGAAGCAATATCCATTCCTCGACTCTGATGTCCCAATGATGTTAGAAGAACTTTTGAAATCTAAACTCATCTAACTGCCAGAAATGAAACGGCCTGAAGAAGATGATCAAGTGAATGAGCTAAACTATTGCAAATGTCATCGCTTAATTAGCCACCCAGTTGAAAAGTGCTTCATTTTGAAAGACAAAATCATGGAGCTCTACAAAGATGAAAAAAATTAAGTTTGAAGAAGAAGTGGCAACTTCCAACATGCCACAAGTTTAACTTCTTTGGCTCTACAAAGTCATGTCAACTCCAAGTGAAGATGCACAACATGCCAACGAAGGCAATTATGCTCCTAAGCACGAGCTTAAACTGCCATTCCAAAAAGAAAAAAGAAGATGCTCCTAAGCAAGAGCTTAAACTATCGTATGTTACTCCTAAGCACGAGTTTAAATTGTTCTTTCAGAAGATGATGCTTCTAAGCAAGAGCTTAAACTATCATATGATGCTCCTAAACAAGAGCTTAAACTGTCATATATTGCTACTTAGCACGAGTTTAAAATGTTCCTTCAAAAAAAGATGCTCCTAAGCAATAGTTTAAACTCTCATATGTTACTCTTAAGCACGAGTTTAAACTGTTCCTTCTAACAAAGACGCTCCTAAGCAAGAGCTTAAATTGTCGTATGTTGCTCCTAAGCATGAGCTTAAATTGCACATTCAAAAAAAAATTGCCCGCTAGGTTGAAAATCCTTTATATTATAATTTAGGCAAAAGTTAGGGCAAAAAAAAATTGAACTACGTTATGACTTGATCCTTCAAATTTGAGGATACGTAGGCAACTTGTTCCAAATTATCAAGTTCAGTCAACCAAAAAAAAAATCATTTGAACTAAATTTCAGTCACAAGTTTGGCAAAATGGAAGTTTGCAAATTTTCTCAAGACAATGCAAAGGTGCAAATAAATCTTGGCATCAAAAGAAAATCAAATTTCAAGACTTGTTCACTCGCTACACTAAAAAAAAAAATCGTGTACGTAACCAAGTCTTTAGGGGGCATTTGTAGAAGGAGAAAAATTTTGACCAATTAAATTGCAAGGATTTATGGGTCATCCAATCAAATTTTACCCATGTGTCATAATTATTTTATCTCTAATTAAATTAAATTAATGAAGAGATAAATAAGTATTATCTCTAATTAAATTAAATTAATTAAGAGATAAATAAGTAATTATTATCTCTAATTAAATTAAATTAATTAAGTGATAAATACGAAAGTATTATCTCTAATTAAATTAAATTAATTAAGAGATAAATAAGTAAATATTATTTCTAATTAACTTAAATTAAATTAATTAAGAGATAAATAAGGAAGACAAGTTCTTTTAGAACTCTCTTTCACCTGGCTGACTAGAACTATAAATAGTGGTCTCCCCTTAACACAAACTTTACAATTCAGAAGCCTGAAGAGAAGAAGAAGATTTGGAAGAGTCAAATCCTCTCCAAAGTCTCAAGAAGAAAAAAATTTAGAAGAGCTAAATCCTCTCCAAAGTCTCAAGAAGAAAGATTTGGAAGAGCTAAATCCTCTCCAAAGTCTCAAGAAAAAAGATGTGGAAGAGTTAAATCATCTCCAAAGTCTTAAGAAGAAATCTCTGAAGAATTGAATAAATTGAAGAAAAATTTCGTTTCTCAAGATCAAGTCTAGAAGACCCTTGAAGTGGATTTCATCGATTCAAGATCAAATTGAAAAAAATTCTAAGAACGCGGTGCTTGTTCTTAAGAATTCTTAAAAAGCTGCTCTCTAATCTTGTTTTATCGAAAGAAAGAAGGTCAATCCCGTTTTTCAAGATCAAGTCTTGAAGACCATTGAAGCGGATCTCATTGATTCAAGATCAAGTCGTGAAGACCCTTGAATCAAAATTTTACTGAAGAAAAGAATCAAAAGATTTCTATATGTCTAAGAACTTATAGAGATTGTAACCTCAAATTCTGATAAATAAAATTATTATTTGACTCCAAATTTTCTTTGTCATATATTCGACACGAAATTTAAGTGTACAAAATCATTATCTTAAAAATCATTAATAAAAAATATGAGCATATATCTCATTAAACTCTAAGGGTCCATTTGGATAGACGTTGACATTGGCTCCGGTAAGATTAAAAACAGCGGTGACGGTGAAATTAAATATTGTAGCAGTGAGATTGGGTACTGTAATGGTGGGATTAAAATCAGGGGTGGGATTTGTTTGGATTCAAAAGCAGCGGTGACAATGAGGTGAATTATAGTGAGAAGATAAAATTACTATTGAAGACATTAGATTAAAATGTGTATAATTACAAAATATTAAAATTATATTTATTTTAAATAATAAAATATATATAATTATATTAATGTCAAAAAATAAATAATTTTAAAAAAGAATATTTTTCATTTTTTATTATTTATTATTTATGTAATTACTTACTTTTAATTAATTATATAATAAAATATATTTTATTAATTTATTATATAATAATAAAAATTATTAATTATATTAAAAATTATTTTCTTTTTATTCAAATTATTTATTTTTTAAATAAAAAATTATAATAAAAATTAACATGTAAAAAAAAAGGAAGGTTAAAATATGTCCTCCAGTGGGAGGGCATTGTCATCCACTGGAGCTTGAAGCTCCAACCTCCAGTGAAAATACAAAGCACCAGCACGGTGAGACCATGCTCACCATGCTGGAGCTTTGTTACCTAAGGGTAACTGCGGCCCGATTGGGGTCAAAAAATGCCCCAATTGGGCCGCACCATGGCTTCATTTGTTTCCAAACGAAGCCTAAGTCGGATCAAATTGATTTAAAAAAATTACGTAAACATTTTGACTGAGATAATATTCAAACCAATTTGTTTACCAATATACAAAATTGACTGATATTTAGTTATTCCATTCAAAAGTATAAAATATAAATAATACAATTTTTTTAATATTAATCTATAAATTATTCAATACTATTAAATTTAAGAAAACATATTTTTTTCATTGGAAGTCATTAAATATAATTAGAATTTTTGTTTACCAATAGGATAATTGTTAATATTTATCATAAATAATATTTTAATGTATATTCGTAAACAATAAGGACAAGCTAATCGTCGTGTGTGCTCTATCCTGATAACATGCCGTAAGCAAGGAAGCCATTAATCGTCCATAATAATGCAGCTCTTAATACAAAATTTTCTTTCCTATACCCATCATAAGTTGGAACACCATCATTCCACAATAATTTCAACTCATCTATCAATGGTCTGAGGAAAACATCAATGTTCTGTGATGGACTATTCGGACCCGGAATTACCATATTATATAAATTACTTGAAGAACTCTTAATTGCCGCATAAAAAAAGTATTTATTCTTACTTTCAAAATTTTTGACTAAGATGATATTGAAATTAAAATTTACCCATATATATATATATATATATATATATATATATATATATATATAATGGCATGAGATTTAGTTATCCATGAACTCTAATTAATTTTATCTTTATTTGATAAATTTACCAGTTAAGAGTTATCTAAACAAATCATTATCTTAAAAATTCATTAATAAAAAATATGAGCATATATCTCACTAATTTTTAAGTGAATCAAATTGATTTAAAAAAAATTATGTGCCAAGCATTTTGACTGAGTTGATATTGAAAATAATGTTTACCAATAAATATGATGGACACATTTAATTATTCACAAATTCTAATTAACTTTATCCTTATTTAATAAATTAATTAGTTAAAATGTTATCTAAAGAATCACTATCCAAAATCATTTATTTTAATGATAATAATTTAATATAATTAAACTCTTTTCTATATAGAATTACTCTTATTATTCAAAATTTGATAGTATAATAAATAAAAATTCATTTATGATGAAAATTTCGAAATTTAATGAACAAAATATCCGTTTTGATGAATTCAAAATTCGGAAATATAAATAATTGAATTTTTCATAATATTAATTAGAATTAAGAAAACATATCTTTTAATGGAGTGATTAAATATAATTAGAATATTTATTTACTAACTCAACATATTTTTTAATATTTATCATAAAAAAAATTAGCATTAGTCATTTGATGTGATTAAAATTCTTGTTTACAAATTGGATAGATTATTTTAGTGGTTTTCAGAAAAAAAATTTAATGTTAGTCATTTGATGTAATTAAAATTCTTATTTACAAATTCGATAAATATTATTAATACTTATAACAACAAAAAAAAAAAAAAAAAAAAAATTAATGGAAATTTAGAAATATAATGAGTAAAAACATTTGCTTTCGTCAATTTAGAAGTTTTCCTATATTTGTACTTTTACAACTAGGTGAATATGTATTTTTTTAAGTATATGTTATTAATATATTATTAAATTATAATGATAAAATATAAATATTTTATTTTTAATTAATAATTGATTAAAATAGATTTTTACATCTTTATTATAAAAAAAAAAATTTATTTGTATGAAATTGAAAAATTCGATATTAAAAGAAAATTAAAATTATAAAGTGAAATTTTATCAGAATAATTAAAATATGAAAAAAGACATTTATCATATTTTTGAACTCTAATGCTCCTCCACCTTCGAAACCAATAAATCAGACTATTGAAATAAAAAAAATTAATACATATATATGCAATATTCATTAAAATAAGAGTTTGTCTTTAGTAAATCGAGAGTAGAGTTTTTTTAACTCCATAAGAAAAATTAAAAAACTATTAGTCTGTCACATATCTCATTTATTTTTTTAATTATATCCTAAGAAATATGTGCTACTAACTCTGTTTGTAGGGGTCTTTAGATTTCATTGTGAGTGTATAAGGTAATAATTTTTAAAATAAATGAAAGAAAAAGAAAGATTTCTTTAATAAATTTATCATCTTTTATTGTATGAATTGCTTGAATAACTCTTAATTGGCAATCATGAGTATAACGACAATAAATAAAAGTTTTCACATGAACATCTATAGATTTACTACTTAATAATATAAATATCATGTCAAATAAATAAAAAATGTTAATCAATACATATACTCAATTGACTTTATATGTTTAATATTATGTGTACATCTTAGTTTCTTATTTTGTTGGGTTTATGACATACATGGTAGGAAGGCCTATATATAGGGATGGCAAAACCCGATCCGACCGATGGATTTCGAACCGATCCGATCCAAATGGAGAGGTTTTTTTTTTTTGAACAATGGAGGCGGGGCGGGGCGGGGCGGTTTTTTTTGTCTGAAAGGCGGGGATGGAGCAGTTGTGGTAATTGCCTGCTCCGCACCGCCCCGCCCCGAATAGTGAAATTACAATTTTACCCTTACATATTTAATTTTTTCAACAATAAGAAAAAATGATTGTGAAATATTCTTGCTTTGAGTTAGTGTTACTGAGTCAAGTGACACTAACTCAGTTGCTGAAAAAATTAAAAAAACTAAAAAAATTTATTATATCAAAAAACATACTAAGGTTATTGATAACTTTTCAAATTTTATATGATTTTTATTTTTAAAAAAATTTATCAACTTTTTTTCTAAAACTACCCTTTATTCTTTTAAAAAAACTACCCATACTTATAAATTACAAACTACCCACTAATAAAAAATTTTAAACATAATTTTTACTCTTTTTTTTTTCTTTCACCCACGTAGGAGTGTCCCATAATCTAGTATATATAATATTAAAGCAACCGAAAGAAAACGCTTAGACCTATATTTAAACCCTTTTTTAAGCCTAAATGAACACCATTCAAGTCCTATAGACTTCTACTTATAATTCTCCATTCTTTGTAAATAACATCCGTAGTCTCCTTCCAAGCATTAATGGGCCCATCTCAGATGCCAGAGACTATAAATTTATTAGATAATTTCTTTGCCAGCTTCAATAATAATGCAACTAAATCTTGAACATCAAAGATGCAAAGATTTGCTAGGATTAATAAATGGAGTCAATGACCCCTATAATTGGGCAAATAGCTGGCCAATAATTCTACTCTTTGAAGTCTCTTTCTTTGCAAAATAAATAAATAAAAAACTAATTAAGTAATTAATGTTTCATTTAACTTAAGCCTTGCCAAAGCCCAAATGGTTGTTAATTGTTTGTTTTCTTTCTGTTTTGCCTTTGAAAATCTCAAGGATTAATGTTGGGGTTTTGGGCGTTAAGCTATCTCCATGCTTCCTGCAGGGATTAATAATCAGGTTCCCTACTTTAAACAATAACATCAAAAAATCTATCTTCCTGGGTTTTATTTATTCCAGGATATTTCCTCATTTCCAATCTCAAAAATTTACACTTTACCCCCACCAAGTTATTCTATATATTTACTTGCACAAGTGGTTTTTATTTATATATACTCAAAGATTAAAGTAACAAACATTGATATAATATTGTGGGTCTGGTTAACAGTGTCCATAGCTAGGTAGTTGATAAAATTAGTTAAATAGCATTTTATGAAATTATTTTTTTATAAAATTATGTTTATGAATAAATTATAATATATTTTTTTATAATATTAAATTAAAAATAATTAATAAAAAAATGAGATATAACAGCATGAAATGGTGTGAAACGGTTATGAATGTAATCGATATCTATAAAAACGAAAATTTTTAACATTAATACAAAAGTGAAAAGAAAATGAATAAGACGATTTTTGCTCCGCCTGGTTCCATGAGGAAAGAAAAGAATGTTATTACCTAATAATATATTATGAATTGTGAAGTTTATTTTTGGGCTTGACTGGATTGACTTTGTGAAGCAATGTGCAGGGCCCAAACCCAATCCTCCAATGGAACGGGCCTAGAAACTTTATCTAAAAACTGAGAAAAAAAAACACAAAAACAGAGGATCACTCAACATATTCTTTGCTAATGTCTTCAATCGTTTATGTTTCATAACAGATTGTATCCCTAATTATAAGATGTTGTCTTGTTTCTTCGGATAAATGAAATTTTTAGCTTAACCCAAAAAAATCTGGAAAATAGCTTCTTAATATAATAAATCTTATATATGTCAGCCATCATAGATTTCGAATTCAAGACTTTCAAGTTACAATATCAAGTTCTAAGTTTTGATATCCTTTGAACTTCATCCCATTCTTTTTGGCAATAGGTTCTTCATCTTTCTCGTATCATGGAAACTTTTAAACAAGTAAACCAGAAAAAATCCATGGTTCTTAACTCATAAATTGATTTCTATTATGTTAGTAATTGAGATTTTAAGAGACTGTTGGACAGATTAATTGTTATAATTGTGTAACAAGAGTCTAAATTAGGGATGATAATGGAGCGGACAGAGGATGTGGATTATCTTATTTACCTTCGTTCCACTCTCACATGGATGTTGAAATATTACGTTACATCCATAGTCATTTCATCCCTTTTTTCCTCCACTTTTATTAATTATTTTTAAATTAATATTATAAAAAATATTATAATTTATTTATGAACATAATTTTAATATATATAATTTTTTATTATATAATATACATATCAATATCAATACTATACTATACTATACATAAAGTATCAACTTTAAAAATACAAATAGTGAACGATATATATGTCCTTAATAATTTATTAAATTAATTATTTTATCCTTAATTATTGATTTTCTTATTAAATTAATAAAATATTCACTATTTTTTTTCCTTTTAAACATTAAAGTTCTTCTTAAAGTAAACTTTTCTAATAATATTTATACAATTTTGGTAACCTTTGATATAATTTTGGTAACTTTAATATAATTTTGGGGTAACCTTTGATATAATTGTGGCAATCTTTGATATAGTTTTGGTAACATTTGATATAATTTTAAAATTTTTTGTAAAAAATTTGATAACCTTTGTAATAATTTAGATAACATTTCTAATAGTTTTGGTAACCTTTGATATAATTTTGATAAAATTTGTAATAATTTTGACAACTTTTGATAGAGTTTTGATAATTTTTTATATAATTTTGACAATATTTAATATAATTTTGGTAACATTTGATACAATTTTGGTAATCTTTGATATAATTTGGTAACATTTTATATAATTTTGTTTAACTTTTGATATAATTTTGTTTAACTTTTGATATGATTTTGATAAATTTTTTTATAACCTTTGATATAATTTTGACAACCGTTAATATCATTTAAGTAAATCTTAATATAATTTTAGTAACCTTTGATATAATTTTGATAACTTTCGAGATAATTTTGATAACATTTGATATAATTTGTAATAATTTTAATAACATTTGTAATAGTTTTGATAACCTTTGATACAATTTTGATAATATTTGTAATAATTTTGATATCATTTTATATAATTTTATAAAAAAAAAAATCTAATATATAGATTTACCAAAAAAATATATTTAATAATGAAATATTAAAATAAATAATACTGACTAATCATATCATCCACGTGCAAAACACATGTAGCATAAACTAATATATACTAAAAAGTATATATATATATATATAAAATATAAGTATATAATGATTTTAGTATTAGTATATATATGTATATTAAAAGTATAAAGACAAATAGAAAATATATTAAGGGATAACATGGTAATTTCAAATGCAGGAGCAGGATTGAGCGAAAAACTTTTTTATTCGGAACAAATCGATACAGAATACGAATTTTGTCATCCTTAATTAAAACAAAGAGCCAATGGAAGAAGAATTAGTGACTAATGAGTAAACAAAAGGGTGGGAAACATATAGCATGTGAAAAGGCAGTCCATTTCAGAAACCCAAATTGGCCACCATCTGTGACTAATAATGCAGGTTATTGCTCGAAGAAGGCCCCTCTCCCCCCTCCAAAATTTTGCAACATTTCATGTGATACAATAGAAAGCAATCTTTAAACTAATTTTTGTCATGTTTCTCTTCATTCCTTAACATTGATCAACGGCTTTTCCCACCCGATTGGTCTCCCAGCACATTGATGTAGGTATCAAACAATCTATGAACTTGGATTTTTTTTTTTTTTTTTCTCCCGACAATTCCAGTACCTATAATTTTCAGATAAAAAGTATACAAAATCTTGAGATTTCGAACATTTCAAATCTCTTTCAAGATTCGAAGTGGGTAAGAAAAAAAAAAAAAAGAGACCCGTACTTTTAGGTAATGTTTGATATCATTTGTAAGATCATCGTGATGATTTAATTATTATGGTAATAAGATTATCAAAGTGATTTGATCACTAGTAATTTTATATTATCATGTTTGGTTTAACTTTATAAATTAGTAGTGATAATAAACTACAATGTTTGGTATTACAAGAAAGAAAAAAAATCATCGAATACAAAATATCTAAATAACCTTCCCAAAATAGCAAAAAAAAAAAATTCTTATATAGACATTTTTTCACTTAATTTTTTTAATGTTCAGATTTTTGTGTTTAAAAAAATATTTTTAGATAAAAATACACAAAAACTTGTACGATAAAAAGATAACAAAACTACTACTATCATCACCTTAAAACACAAAAGTTACAAATTTTTGGTCAAATTTAGAGGTCTACGCTAAACATTAACTAACATTTTTTCACACATGTTTTTCCCGCTATTATCAGGGTAAATTAGTAATAAAATAACATAAAAGATTACTTTCTTACGGTGATAAAACTTTTTCATCCTTTTGGATGGAAATTAGATACCTCAGTAATTTAAGATTACTGTCACGAAGAATTTTTAATTGTTAACAAACAGAATGATGTAATTACTGAATGTTGATCACCTTAATTTTTGGGATAAGCATCCCATACCAAACACCTCTTATAGTGTAGTCCAACATCAACGTTATCATGCTGGCTAACCGTCAACATTGGCAACTATAGCCTAGACAAGGGCTCACTACAATGTCACACACTCATGCCTTACTCAGAAAACAAACTTGCCGGTTCTATAAAGACCTAGCAACTGTACAATGGGCAATTATTCATCTACCTTTTAGCCTCTTTGGTATATAGAGATAAAATTGATGGGAGAAGACCCATGTGAACCAAGGAAGATTGTTCTTCTTAGAAATTAATCAGGTAAGGTGTATTATTGTCTGAAGCAGGAACTATTAATTAGCTTGGAGTTTTGGGCAAATTATCAGAGGACTGGCAGGCAGGCAGGCAAGAGATTTGGAAAAAGGTGTAACCTACGATCAAACTTAATGCCAACTTAGCAAGTATATAGCATTAGATCCTTGGTTTTCAACATCAAAGGGTAAAATGTATGAGGGACCACTGTCCTACATTGAAAAGTGCCTAATTGCAGAAACAAATTATTAGTGTCCCTTGTACCCAATAGTCTTAAGAGCTCACCACATGTCTGGCATTGAAGGAAGGTGAAAGGCAGGGACCATATTCAAATTGACTTACCCTTTTAATTTTGGCTAAAAAGACTTATCCTTTTTCTGATACTACCCCAAAGATGCATGCACCAGTCAAACCAATTTGGAATGGCATTTTTCAATTCAAAGTGATAGGCCTTATATCAGAACTATATATAACAGGAAGAAGAGATTAGTTAATATATTTGTGTATGCTTTTAAGCTAGTGTAAGGCAAAGTCAGAATAAAAGAAATCTTAATTTAGTTGATTCATATAGTCATTTTTAAAAGATAATATTTAGCTTGTCTGAAATTTGTATTATAGCATTTGCAATCCCTTTATTCCAACATCAAGTTCGAACTTCAGATTTACTGAATGTTATCTCTTGAAAATATAATAAAAGATTTTAAATATTGGAGTCACAACTTGAAAAAAAAAATAATTAAATATTAAATATTTAAATATTAAGATTCGAACTTTAAATTTACTGAATGTTATCTCTGTTATCTCTTAAAATGTTATTTCTATTATCTCTTAAAAATAATTGCATGAATTAAAATGTTATCTCTTAAAAATAATCACAGCTTAACTAAACTTCAACTTCGATTTAATAAAGTTTGAAGTGATAAATTACCCAAGAAAACCTGAGGTGATGGTTTTCTTTCCAATTCAATACTTCAATCAGAGAAATAGCCAAAGCAACAGCAAGGCAGAACAATCAGAATTATAAGAGATGCTGCATTTCATATTATCATTATCTATTATTTCCACAAAGAGGTGCTTGCTCAAGAATGAGCTACATCAAGTAGCTACAACATGAGCGCCATCCGAAAGAGGAAAAAAGAGAAAAACATAATATACCAACCATAAACCATCACACAACCATTACAATCTGTGACAACATGAACCACAGCTTTTATGAAAGAGAAAGGGAAAATGGTCCTAAAGTTCTAAAGATCCAAAGCTTGTTCATTTTTCTTTCCTCAAACATCACTTATATTCCAAAATCATGTTGTTTTCAGGAGCCAAGCCAATGCAGGCCCTCAGTATGTTCTCCAGCATTGCACGCTGCTTTGACAGTGCATTTACCACTGGTGTGCCTGGTGGAACCTGTTTTTGCCAAAAGAATGTCATTATCAGAGTCATCTTTATTAGATGCAATTAATATGAAAGGAGTAAATAGTTCCTACTCACTAACTTATGGTTATTACGATTCCCATGATTCTATTTACATTCTTGCATTAAAGTTGACATAAAGTTTACAAACTCTGTCCCCTCTCACCAGAGGCTTCATGTAAAATAGACAGAAGCAGCTTTAGATAAAATCATTGATGGTCACATGTAACATATCAGAAAGATGCATCCTAAAGCTATGTTGCATAGCTATTTAACACCAGTGTCGCATATTCAGACATGGGTAAGGAAATATGATCCTTCAAATACATGAAAAAATTTAGAAAAAATTGAATATACCTATGTCGGATATATACCCATAGTCGTAAAGCATCTTTAATTCCTTTTTCCCGTTTAACTAGAAACAGTTTAGTTACCATTTAGACCACGATGGTAATTTAGTTGTGATACTGGTGATTCACAGCTTTACCCACCCCTCCCCCCGGTTTCGTTTTTGTTTTTCTTTACAGTATTCTATTTAATTGGCCAGAGTTAAAGGGAAAGACAAAAAAGCATCTTTTGGACTCACAAGAGGGGCCTTGGTGAGGTAACTGAGGATAGTAGCCACAGGGTGGAAAGAGTGGAACTTGCCCTGCAAAATGAAAGTTCATATCAATACTTTGCATCAAAAATTAATGGTCAACCCCAGAAGAGTCCACAATGTTAATCACATGAGAATATCAGTTTGGAGTTTTATAGTAAATAATAAATAAATAAAAGGAAACGTAAACAACCTCTCCATCAGCTTTCAGCTGGATCCTGGAGCTGAGCTCAGCAAGGAGAACCAAATCTAGGATGATTGGAGCTGCTAACAAGGAGTCCTCGCATGTGTTGTGCAACACAATGGTGTTCTTGCCTCCCATGAATATCTCTGATGTGTACTCATCCATGGCTCTCTTGCTATCTGCCACATATGGCACATACTACAATACAAGAGAAGACAAATTGCACATTTAAAGACCAGTCAAAAAAGCCTCGGAGACCACAACATGATGGGTAAAACTTATTTACCTTGATGACCACAACATGATCAGGATGTTCACCAGGCTCATAGAGGATTCCATTGCTTGAGACCATGTCATCAACAACGTTGCTCTTGGAGATCTCCTTCGAGCGGAAGGTTTGTGGAGCTGATAGATTCATGCCATCATTGTTTCCCAGATGGTTGTAGCTCACTATTGATGTTGGCTGTTAATTTTATCACCATCACCATTAGTACAACTACCCATCAATGTCATATTATTATCTTTATTGAAACATAAGCTACCAAACCACATCAATTATGTCGGTCGGTACCTTTTGCCTAGTTTACCAATTATGGTGAAAGTGTCATAAAGTTCAAAGATTTGTACCTTGATACCAGCCCCAACAAGGAAATCCACTAGGACAGATTTCATCTTGGTCTGGCCACTCTTAAAGTCATCTCCTCCAATCAGACAGTTCCTTTGAATAGCCAAATCAATTAACCCTGGACATAAGAACAGCAATTAAAAAGCCTAAACACTCACTTCTAAATGGTTATTAGATTTACTAATGACATTTCAAAAGAAATCGGAAGATATATAGCTTGGCTCAATTAAGAACCTGGAACAAAGGTGTTTTGTGGGCTTCCATTGACGAAAGGAACATTTTCAAGAACACAAGCAATAGCGTACAAAGTGGAAGGAGAAATCTCTGATTCATTCTTCTCCAAAGAACCCAAGAGGCTCTCCACGGTGTCGTTTAGTCCCACAATAACATTGCTGTACCTCTCAGTGTTTGCAGTCCAGAGTACAACAACCTTGTCCACCTTGTTTTTCTCCTTGAACTCCCTGAATACAACACAAGTAAATGTTAAAAAGTCAGCTACTTGTGTACATACAACAAGAACATACCCATTAATTTTAACAAAACACTTTGGAGTTTAGAAATTGATTATACCTAATATCTTTGATGATTTGCTGAACTTGTTCTTTCTTGGTCCCCTTGATGACGTTATTGGCACGTTCACCTTGGTTTGCAGCAATGAAATCAGGGTCGTAAATTCCAGGGAGTGGAACCGTATATTCCATGTAGGGCCTCAGCTGCTTTTGCAGATCAATGTCGAAGACCTTGGCCCTAGCCATTGCATCAGCTAGGTTCATGTCACTTATGTCCCATCCTCCAAACACAATATCCTCTGGGTTCACCTGTATTTATTCAATTATTATTATTATTTGTCTTTAGTTTCTATAACAAATAACAAATTAATAAATTAAAACGAAATCTCAGTTTGTGTTGTATACCATAGGGAGAAGGCTCTTAAATGGAGCATAAATCTCCTCTCCATTGTAAGACCCAACTCGGATCGCCGATGCTTGAGTAAGTGAACCAAAGTAATTAGCTTGTTGCACCTTGTCCTTGGTGGCCCAGGAGATTCCCCTGAGAATATCCATTACCCATACCTCATAAATCAATAAACAAAAAGAAAAATCAAGAATCAAAATCAGTAATATACTCACTCTCGGTTGGCTATAACACCACCAGTCAGGGTTGAACCATTGTTTCCACCCCATCCCACAAGCATCACCCTGGAACACCAAAAAAAAAAAAATGAATTAAAAAACCAATATTTTAAAACAAACCCAGAAAAGAAAAACCTAAAAATTGACCCAAGAAAAACAAAAGAAATGAAATGTTGGGAAGATTAGATTCTAACCCTAGTTTAGGGACATGGATATCAGTCTTGAATTCATATTTGACAGTCTTAGGTTTGACAACCCATTGATAGGTTCCATTCCTGTTCTCATGAACAAGCTCAGTAGTCTCATAGTTGTACACAGATTGAATTTCTTTGTCTGTGTACTTAACATTTGGGCTCTCTACCTTAAAGCTCTCAATAAACATTTTTGCCGATGATTTTCTTAAAATCCCCCAAAAAACAACTGAGAGCAGCAATGAAACCCAAACCACAGAAACTGCCCTTTTTTTAATTCTTTTTTAAAAGCTTTTATAAAAATATTGTGCTCCATGGCTTGGCATTAGGAAGTATATTTATAGAGGAAATGTCTACTTAGAATATACACGTGGCGTTATGTCAATGGTTGATGGGAATTTTATTATAGGTGCTTGTTTTGAGGAGAAGCTAGGCCATGTATCTGGTTTTTTTTCGGAATAGTTAAGCTAGGCCATACACATGTGTGAGATGGAGGTGTCATTTGTGACACGTGTGACTATTTACACGTGGCGAAATCTAGTTAAGGAAAAGTTTTGTTGGGAGTTTTTGAGTCAAAATTAAATTTGTTCATGGGTAAAAAAAAAATTTCCTTTTATTCAGGTTTAATCTGTCGACCCAAATCACTGTCAGTAAATATATTAAAAAATAATTTTTTTATTAATATTTATATATTTTATAATTAAATTTTAAATACATTATTTTTTTATAGATATAGTGATTCGGGCATGTCCGATAAAAATTTTTGCCCAAGATTGACCAAATACGTGCCTACCTAGTCGGGTGGGTTACCGGACTCATGAGCAGGTCCAGTCGGAATATACATATAAAAATTTAAAGTAAAAATAAAAATTGCGTGTGAAATAAACCTGTCCAATGATAAGGTTATTCGTCAACTCGAATCGAACAGGGCATTGGGCAAGTAAGATATTAAATTTAAAATATTATATAAGATATTAAGTTTTCAAACAATATATAAATTACTTATAATAAAATATATTTTTTTTTAAATATTATAATTCATATTACAAATGAAAAAAAATAATAATAAAAAGTAAAGTCTCAACGTCAAAAATATTTATTGTCTAATTTAAATATGCATAAAATTATTTCACATTATAAAAAAAAAAATCATAAGATTACATATATTTTAAAAAAAAAATACACAATTCGTATTAAATATTGTAATTATTTAACTTTTTTTTATGAGCATAGAATGAAAAATATTAAACAAAATAATTAATGTAAATGTATCCATTTAATTGATTGAAAAGACAAATAAAGAGAATTAAACTAATAATAATGAATGAGATTTAAAGTAAAAGTGTTACCAAATTTATTATACCAAACAAATTCTATAAATGTAGGGGCCAAATTAAAAGGTCGAACAAAATTTGAAAATGCCAAACATAATTTTACTCTATTTCAAAAGTCTTAAAAAATTTAAAGGGACCAAATTAAAAAGTCAAATAAATTTTGAAGGATCCAAACATAATTTTACATTCATCCTAAAAAACTTAAAAAATTTAAGGGAAGTCGAGGTCTTACCTGCCCCTCTCCCTTTGCCCCTGTGTGCGGAGTCCATGCTCGTAGAGAATGTGAGTTTTTTTTCTAACACTAGAGTTAATTAAAATTTTTAACAAAGATACTTTTAATTTTTACTCTTTAAATAGAGTATTTTTTATAATATCAATACCACATCATTATTTACATAATTTTATTTTGAATTTATACATTCATGTTCTAATTACTCTCCTTCATCATTTATTATCTAATCCTCTCCTCATTTTTCTCTATGTAAAAAAAATTGAATCTCTACCAAAAAAATTTTTCAATTTTTTTAAAAAAAAAGTATAAGTTTTTTTATCACTTAAATATATATATATATATATATAAAAGTTGGTATGTCCTCTTTTAATAAATTTAGTATTTTATTGTAAACAGGGTTTTGATAATAGGATTTTATAATAATTAACAAATTCAAAAATAGATCAACATGGATAATATGTTTGATAGTAGATTTTGTATTTTGAGAACAAGCAAAAATTAATTGAAATAAAATAAATAAAAAAATTGATAGAAAGAAAGAACAAAGGAGATAGAATGTTTACTAGAGGTGGTAATTGGGCGAGTTCGGGTAGGGTCGGGTCGGGTCCATTCGGGTTCGGACTCATTCGGGCTCATTCGGGTTCGGACCCATTTAGATTCGGGTCTTTTCGGGTTTGGTTCAGGTTCGGGTATGTTTTACATCATTTTTATTTTATGTTAGATGTAATTATTTTTAAGTAATTTAAATATTTACTTTTTAAAAAAAATAAATAAATATTTTTAAAAGTAACTTTTTATTATAATATAATATTTTTAATTATATTTATTTATTGAAATCAATATTTGTTAGCATCAAAAGAATATATAAAATAAAATTTTTAAAATAACTTATTATAAAAAATGATATATTATAAATTAATCACATTAATATTTAAAATAATTGATTTGATGAACTTGAATTTTAACATGTAAATACATTATAATTTATATTCACTACAAAATAAGAGACTTTTAGGGACGAACCCTGGCATTCAACTATCTGTTTATATATTTGTAAAATGTAAAAATTTTATGCTTATGTAAAAAATTAAATCTAACATTCAACTCTTATTAGTAAGGATATTATCAAGTGAACCAATCTTGAAATTTGATATGTTACTAAAAGTAAATTATATTTTAAATTATATCAAGTGTAATAAAATAATAATAATTAAAAAATACTTATCCAAAATAAAATAAATAATAAATTAATTACAAAATTAAATTAGCTAATTATGTTAAATACTTTTAAATTCTAAAAATACATAATACTTTTATAAATCAATATTTGATAACTTAATTTAATAATGTGTCTCAGAAAATTATATTTATGTCGCAAAGAGCAATACATTTTTTTAAAAGTAACTTTTATCTATTTTTTAATATAAAAAATACTATTATACTAGAGATAAGTTAAACCGAATGAGTTGTTTTTAATTAATTTTAATATATAAAAAACACTATTATACTATTATAAGGGTACTCTTAAAATAACATAAACAAATTACAAGTAATATTTTATGTTAAAAAAATTTCACATCTCTAAAATCTTCATGGGTTTAAAATTTTTAGATGATGAATTCAAATATATATGAGACGTTAAAGTTATAAGTACAAAATATAATTTTATTTTTAATAAAATTATTATTTTATCATATATATAAATTTTAAATTAAATTTTAAAATTTAATTAAATTATTAAAAAAAATAGAATAAAATTGATAAATAAAGTTCTTGCTTTATAAAAAAATTATTTAATTATAATTTGATAATTTTTACTTTTAGTATTAAATTCGGGTTTGAGTCGGTCTCGGGCTCGGATATTTTCGCATTCGGGATTTTCGGGTCTGATCATTTCAGGTTCGAGCCCTTTCGAGTTGGGGTAATTTCGGGCTCAGGCCATTTCGAGTTTGAGTTTTTAACTTCTTGATTAAATCGGATTTGGACAGATTCAAATTTTTCTGGTCAAGTTTTTGGGTTCAGGTTTATTTTATTACCTCTAATTTTACCATAATTTTATTCTTTAATTTGACTAGGACCTATTTGATTTAAAATACTTTAATTAAAAAAATTAAATTTAAAAATGCCTTATTTTGATTAAAAAATTAAACTATCCTTGTTTAAGAAAAAACTCTAGAAAAGGTACTCGAAAGAAAGCGTGACTGCACTGCGACTCATGAAATTTGGGGGGTTGCTTGACTGAGCGGATCGTTCTGTAGGACCCATACCCACGCGCTACATATAACGTGGTAAAAACACGAGATTTTCGCTGGTGGATGTTAGGAAACTTGGCGGACGATGAAGGATTGGTGTTGTTTACGCGCTTACTTGAGGTGTGATATTCTTCTCAACTATTAAGTGGGACCATTTTCGACCGCTTTGAACTATTGATAGTGATTTTTTTTTTCATGTGGGGCCTGAGTGGAAAGTTAAAACTTTTGTTTAATTTTTTTGTGAATTTTTTTTTAAGTAAAGCTTCCGTAAACTCCGTAACATCATATTTATATATAATTTGTGTCATATTTATATATGACATATTTGTAAAAAAAATTAAATGTAAAAAATTAAATAAATATATGATATATTTGTCATGTTTATATATAATTTGTCATGTATATGATAACTTTATGTAATTTGTCATGTATATGATAACTTTATGTAATTTGTCATATTTATATGTAAAAAAAATTTACTTAAATATGACAACTTTATGTAATTTGTCATATTTATATGTAATTTTATCATGTTTATATGTAATGAAGCGTATTTTAAGCTCACCTTAAGGAGTTTACCCTAAAACTTCCCGAAAAGAAAAGAAAGTTAAACTTTAAAGTACTTGAATCATCCGAAAAATTCTAAGGAAAATCACTTAAAATAAGCTTCCCGTAGGCTTTAAAAATTTATGTAATTTGTCATATTTATATGTAATTTGTGTCATGTTTATATGTAAAAAAAAATTACATAAATACATGACAACTTTCAATTTACATAAATACATGACATATCCTTTAATGATTTATGTAATTTGTCATGTTTATATATAATTTGTCATGTTTATATGTAATTATCATGTTTTATATGCAAGTTGTCATGTATATATGTAATTTATCATATTTATATGTAAAAAAAATATTTACATAAATACATGATAACTTTCATTTACATAAATACATGACAATATCCTTTAATAATTTATGTAATTTTATCATATTTATATGTAATAAGCTTATTGTAAACTCACCGTAAAAAGCTTACCTAGAACTCCCCAAATCATCCAGCTTAATTAATCCAAATTGGTGAAAAAGATCACATAATTGTCTGCTACAATCAGGGCGTGAACAAGTTCAGTTTATTACAGTTATTACCATTTATGTTAACCAGGGTTTTTTATTGGATACGTGTATATACGTTTAATATAAATATATTATTTTTTAAAAAAATTATATATTTTAATAATCATATCATATATCCATGTTTTAAGTAACAAATAGACCTGTACATGATCGGGTCGGGTTGAGCCGAGTCAGGTCCGGCCCGACAAACTTGAAAAGTCTACTTTATTATTTAAAAATATTATAAAATAATTTTTAAATTAATATTTATATTTTTTAAATTTAAATACAAATTTTTTTATTGATTAAATAATAATCAAAGTCAAATCGTGAAAATCCAAATTGAAATTATCCTATTTTAAACCTGATTCAATTCGAACGAAATCTATCATACTAAACGAACCCGTAATTTTGAATAAATCTAATAACAAATCAACATAAAATTAAATTAAACTCATATATGATAAGATTTTGATACGAAACCTGAAATTTTAAAAATTTCACCCCTATCATTATCATTAATCAAGACAAAACGACATAGGCAACACATACGTGTAGTGTTAGAACAGAGTAACTAGCTTGTTTACTCTTCTACTTCACTGTTTTTTTCTCTACTCGGTAGCAATCAATCCAGCTAGACCCTTCAAAATTATTTTACCACAGGTCCACAACATCCAGGCAAAAATTAACTCAAAATTAACTCACATATGACGAATTGAAGATCAAAGTTGATGAATATATTATTATTATTATTATTATTATTATTATATAGTAATCAACCTTTAGCCGAATGCCAAAAAAAAAAAGTTTTGAAAGATCAAAATCATCAAAGCCATGCATCACATGGCAGCGTTAAAAGGAGAGAATCATGAATCATGGCTTGTTCATCCAAAGGACATGACTGCGATCTGTCACTGAAAGAGCCATCCACCACTAGATTGCTGTGTGGTTATGTGAACACCATGTACATGAGTGGCCATTCTCAGCCCAAAAGAATCATGTAAATAAAATGCTCCCCTGCTAGCTATGCTAGATATATGCATGCTCGCTAGCCCCTCCACTCCAGAGATGGAAAGCCGAGGCCCACTCTTCTCCTTAATTACGTGCTGCTTAACCCCAATTTCCATTTCTTTGAGGCAAAGACCTTAGCCAGAAAGAGTACTCTTGGACCAGGAGGGATTTCGTTCAAGTTTTGTTTTCTCCCTTTTTGCTCATCTTTTTCTTTTGAATCATTGTGATTTGTGAGGGTAGAAATTGATTTCATAGAGGCATAATTATATATATATATATATATATATATAGATAGATTTCGCTTTCATTTGGCAATATAAAGACCTTACCTTGTTTAAAGAAACACCATGATAATCACATGAATGGTTTTTCAAATAGAAATTCTCTTCCTTCGTTTCTCTGTCTCTATCAGTGCTCCCACTCTCGTAACGAGTCGCGAATTTATTTTTTTGGTGTCATTTTTTTTCTCGTTTGTTTTCAGCTGTTTAACGGGGTTACAAAATACAAATACGGTCGATTGATATTTTACTGGTGATAGGTGAATTCCACTACACCATCTTCTTTATTTGTATAGTTTTTGTATCCGTATTTTTTTTCCAAGTGAAATCTGTTCTTTTATTACATAAAGAATCGGGTCAAACATTATAAACGAACAGATACGAAGAAAAAAAAAAGACGCGCAACTCGTTACGAGAATGGAAGCACGGATAGTAACAAAAAAATGGGATAGAGGATTTGGATTCATGGTTTTGCTGTTTTTTAGTTTTTCCTACAAAATTTACATTGCACTTGTGTTTATATTCCTATTGTGTTATATTATTGTTTGCTTCCTTTTCTCAAGTTTACCACCAATCCACAATCACTCTATCTTAGACCTTTCTAAAAGTAAATATTTTAAAGTAATGCATGATTGAAAGTTATGTATCTTCAAATTAACTTCATAAAAAACCTTGAAACTTTTTAATAAATTATATAGTAGAGTAAATAGCACCCATGATAAATTTTGATCCACATGCCACTTTGGTCTCTATACTTCTAATGTTCTAACGAAATATTCATTTTGTATTAATATGAGTTCGTTCAATTGATTGAGTATTTATTAGCGCCTTGACAAGTATCAGAGTTCGAGTCTCACCAACAGTCTTAGTTGGTGGGTGATCTGTAAGTATCACTGTTAGCTAAACCTGCTCACGGCCGAGCAGAGCTTGACAGGCTCGTATTGGGCAAAACCTGGACAGGGATTTTAGTGATCCGGCTTGAGCCAGATCACTATTTAACTAATAAAAAAATTAATTTAATTTTAAAAATATATAGAAAAAATAAATAAAAAATATTTTTTTTAATATAATGAACAGTAAATATGGGTCAACAGATCGGCCCAGCTTGACCTAGGACTGAGCCTTTATAAAAAAATCAAAAAAAATTCAGATAACGACCCGACCCATAAATACCTATACTATTAACCTCTCTAAAACTTATATCATGTTTTGATCGTAAACTGAAATAACCCCCCCATACTTAAACTTTTGTTCATAAAGAAATACTCATTCTGTAAATATTTCCGCTAATTCCACCATTAAACGTTTATTGGTGACACGTTTTTGACAGGTAACAAATACGTATCAGTTAATGTGTAAAAAACTTAATTATTTGGATTCTTTTTCTTTTTCTTTTTCTTTTCTCTCATTAGCCAGAGGCCCCCTAGCAACGATGAAGGACTGGATATGGCCCAACCAACATCACGGCGACAGTTGGAGCCAGATCGGTCCCTGCAGCCACGATCCGGTGAGGGAGAAGAGAGATACGGCTTCACGTTATTTGTGAATCCCGATCTCTTCTCCACGCCGAATCAACGAAAGTATGGGCTGGTCTGGCTCCAGTCACCGTCGCGGCATCGATTACACTAGATTCAATCTTTTGTCGTCGTTGACAAGTCCAAGATTGACCGAAAAGGGAGACGAAGAAGAAGAGAGATGAAAGGAAAAAAGATAATATAAAGAAAGAAGAGAGAAAGAAAGGAAAAAAAAATAATTGAAAAAAATTTGGACACTTTCTTAAAAAAAAATTAACATATTATATCAAATATTATAATTTATAATAAGTAAATTTTAAAATAAAATATAAGTTTTTAATATAATTTATCAAATTTTATAATTTTATATTTCCAATAAGTATTTTTAATTTTTTTAAAATATAATAGAGATTTTTAAAATTAAATAAAATAATAAATAATATAATTAGCTTACAGTTGTTCTCCACGTTTCAAATACGTAACACCAATTAATACTTAAGGTTAGACTTAACAAAATTATTAACAAAAAAATTATTTTATTAAAACGTTGAAAATATAAAAACTAACAAGTGAAAAATCAAAATGTTGCCGACAGTTTTGTGGTGTTGAATTTTTAATTCCTATGATCAAAAATCAAATACTGACAACTTCAAATATAAAAAGAAAAATCAAAATATTATTTCGACTCAAAATTTAAAAATCATATATGCTATTTACTTTATATAGTATAATAATAACACTAGCTCAGTATCAGCTCCATCAATAGATTCAACTGTAGATACTAGCCATCGTTCAGAACAACACTAAAGGCCAGTAATCTTAAATCTTAATGGAGTCCATAGTAATTAGTTAACAATACAAGTTTATCGCAAACCAAGTAATTAATTTTGTAAAAATAATCTTGAGATACACAGTAAGCTTTTAATTGATTTATGTTGATTATTTTTCAATTAGTAAGATCACTAAAAACCAAACTGGCAAAACATTTACTTTAGTGATGATAGATCTAGAAATTTGTGTATATAAACACAATAAAAAGTTATTAAATATAAAAATAATAAAAAATTATTAAATATGTTAAAATATTAATCATAAATATGACACGTATATAAAATATATCATGTCATATTTATTACATTATTTTTATATTTATCAAACATATTATTTTTATGTCATATTTTTATATCGCGTTCAAAATTATAACATTTAAGTAATGCTGTTAATTTATCATAGTGATCTCAATTAAAATAAAAGAATAGAAAAAATAAATAAATTAAAGAATCCTCTAAAATTCAATCATTATTTATTCCTTATTGAAATCCTATAAATGTTGTTTATATGATCAAATTTGATTTGAATTATATATATATATATATATATATATATATATATAGATATGGAAAATTTTGAGTAGTATTTAGTGATATTGATTAAGATGATATTTAAAATATATAATTAATGAATTATTATTTTTTAATTTAATAAAAATAATATATTAAATACAAACAAAATTCTAAAATAATAATTAAATAATTTTTAACTAATATCTATAGACATTGAGTTAGTGATTGATAGATCATTGTGTCCTTGTAACCAAATTTTGGAATCTTGGAGTTGATAATGATATTATCTTAATGCAATTTCAAGTTAATTAAGAGGTTAACAGGAGAGAATTTAATCGTCAACAACTTGGATTATGAAAGGGGGGGTATCATTAATTTATTTTCTCAAAATTAATTTGTAATCTGAGATTATAGCTAATTTATGCACACTCCTACCAAGGTTTTGTGGTCCAAACTTACTTTTTGCTTCGAAAATGGAAAATTTTCCTTTTTTTTTTTTTTTTGCTTTTAGGTGCATGCATGTTAAGAAACAAGGTCAATCAAGAAAATTTATAATTAGCAAGCAATTTTTATAGTAATTTTAATAATATTGTAAAATATGTCTTTTGCATTGCAGTATAAGAAAAATTATGTTGCAATAGGCTATTGTCAATTATATTTCGTAACAAGAATATACCTAATAATTGTTGCAAATTCTTTGCAACACTTATCATTTGAAGTACCTGACTACCTTCTAACAATTTCTATTTATTATAAAAAAGCCTTTTAACGACATAAAAAAATTTATGTTGCAATAAGTGTTACACACTACATTTCACAGCAAAAATATATATTAAAATTATTGTAAAAACTTTTTTATAACATAATAATTAGCAAAATCTTACAACATTACATAAATTTTGTTGCTAATTATATTTTTTTTTTTTGGTGATAATCGGCCGTTGCCGAAAATGAAAGCAAGATTCTTCAAGGTGAATGAGTATGAATAATATGATGCATTATTCCTAATCTCAAAGTTTTGATTTCTTCATATCTACATCAATCTATGTTTGAATGAATTTTCTTGTGATATTAATAGAAATAGCACATTAATAGTGAATATTAGAGGGCGTTTGGTATGATGGAAAGTGATCACTTTCCATGGAAAGTAATTGGTGGGAATGTGATTCCCATGTTTGGTATACTAAAAACTGTTTACTTTCCTGGGAATTTAACTTTCCTTGGAGAGTTACTTTCCCACAAGCATTGGAATGTGATTCCCATGAGAAGTGGTGGGAAAGTAACTTTCCCATGTAGTTGGAAAGTTAAAGACAACATTATCCTTTTTCTATTTGAGTTAAAATTATCAATTAAAATATTATTTTAAAATATTTCGTACAAATATTTATTAATAATAAATATTATTGAAATATTTAAATAATATTTAATTTGCATTTTGCTTTTTAATTTTTTAATTACTTGAGAGTACCTTAAAAATTTATTATTAACAAACATTTTTTTTATCATAAAAGTAACTCAAACTACCAATTGAAATATTATTTTTAAATATTTAGTACAAATATTTGTTAATAATAAATATCATTGAAATATTTAAATAATATTTAATTTTTATACAGCCTTTTAACTTTGAAACTACATAAAAGTAATTTAAAAATTTTATTATTAACAAATATTTTTTATCATAAAAATAACTCAAATTACCAATTAAAATATTATTTTTAAATATTTGGTACAAATATTTGTTAATAATAAATATCATTAAAATATTTAAATAATATTTAATTTGCATATAGTCTTTTAATTTTTTAACTACATGCGAGTAATTTCAAATTTTATTATTAACAAATATTTTTTATCATAAAAATAACTCAAATTACCAATTAAAATATTATTTTTAAATATTTAGTACAAATATTTGTCAATAATAAATATCATTAAAATATTTAAATAATATTTAATTTGCATCCAGCCTTTTAATTTTTTAACTACATGAGAGTAATTTCAAAATTTTATTATTAATAAATATTTTTTATCCTAAAAGTAACTCAAATTTAAAATATTATTTTTAAATATTTAGTATAAATATTTTTTTAATAATAAATATCATTGAAAAATTTTAAAATTAATAAAATTTACATTTTTTTATAAGGGTAATTTCGAAAATTATCATCACATTCTCAGGATTTTAATTAGCACTTTCCTATGTATACCAAACGCTGAAAAGTTACATTCCTAGGAATCACATTCCCAAGAATCACATTCTCAGGAATCACATTCCATGGAATGTGATTCCTGGGAAGGTACCAAACGCCCCCTTAGTGATTGCTGATTTTTTTTCTTTCTTTAAATAACAATGTAGAGGTAAGATATTTTGAAAGATTTTACTAACGAGTGCTTTTTTGACACTCTTTAAAGTTAGTTAAGTTTTTATTTAAAGTAATATTTTTGTATTAAATGTAATATTTGACATTTAATATCACGAGTTTCAATGCATTAAAAAAATATATTATTTAATATAATAATTTTAAAAAATATTATAAAGAGCACTTGTTAATAAATTTCTATTTTGAAAAAGGTTTCTAATCCTATTATATCTTTAACTAATTCCAATATTCAAGACATGTTTTTTCGTTTCCTTGACGCCATTCCTTTCCTCAAAAAGAAAATGATATATCAATCGATTAATGGTGTTTATAATTACTAGTTAAAGATTATTTATTATTATTTTAGAAAAAAATTATATTTAATATATTACTTTACTAAATTAAAAAAATACATTAATTACATTTTTTTCTTATAAATATCATCGGTGTCTGATTAACATTTACCTTGAAAAATAATAAAATAGAGGCCATTAATATTTTTCTTGCCAAAAGAAAATAAGCCCTAATTTTATTTATTTCCATTATTAATATGAAGCTTAATAGAGGAAAGAACAAAGAAATCATGTAAAATAAGCTAACCATAAATTGGCATATATGCACCACCCTTTCCACAAAAATTAAAAGTGTGAATGAAGTGTCAACAAACTAGGAAAAAGTGACTCCTTCAGAGCTAAACTTTTCAAAAAAACTCATTGGAATTTTAAGAAATATATGGTGAATGAAAGTGCTTGGATCGACTTGAATGATTGTACTCTTTTGCTTTGTTTTTGGCTACTTTTCCACAAACTTTGGGTGATAAATGAATCATGTGAATTCATCTTGTCTTCTTCCTTTAGGCATTTTCTATGTTTATGATCATGATAAGATTTGTTCTATAACATGTCAGTTCCTGGTCGGCTTCTATAGTTTGATTTAGATTACAATTCCAGGACATGGTATCATGATAATAATTCAATATTAAAATCATTAATCTATAGATTATATCTAGGATCTTTGATAGAATAGATATGTATTAAACAACTCTATCAATTAAATTAGCTATATAACATTAACACTTTCCTTTGATTTTTATTTTTATAGGTAATAGATTGAGTTACAACTTACAACTGATGTGTCGTAACTAGAGTTGTTCATAGGTCGGATCATGTTGTTCGAATAGTAAAAAAATTGTTTGTCCAAGGCTCAATCCAATCCGATTTGTCGTATCCAAAAAACCCATTTTATTATTTAGATATATTAAAAAATTATTTTAGATTAATATTTATATATTTTTATAATTAAATTTAAATAAAAATAAATTTTTATTTATTAAATTATAATTCGAATCGGATTGAGTTAGTCGGCCAAAATCTAAAATATCATATTCCAAGCTTTGCCCAATTCATATTGGATCAGCTGAACTGAACGAATAACTTGACCACAAGTCTAATTATAACCCTCTCTATCTCACAAATTAATCTCACCTTATTCATTTTAGAATGTGAACTTCAGCCTCAATCTTAAGCTCCAAGTGGCCAGTTTAGTTGATAATCATATAAGGGAAAAACAACTAAAGCTTTACTAATTTTTGGCATCTAACTAGAACATAAAGTAGAGATTTCTTCTAAACTCAAGAGTCAACTTATGTTCCAATCAATCAAATTCTCATTGAAAATTTAAACCAACTTAAACTAGTGGCATTAAAAGGACATTTGAGAATCCAGTAAATTCAGCATGCCATGATAAAGAAAGCTGTGGCATTTTTCATAAAAAAACATTGCATTTAATTAGGTTGCAAAAGCCAAGAATTAAAGGCCCTTTTATAGCATAAATAAATTGAAGCATGTGATTTTGTAAGAAAATTTGGTGGTTGGTAAACATCCATATTAACAAATTTTATGGACCCCATTTTTATTAAAAAAAAAGAATAGACAGGTTTTTACTTTAAAATGATGTTTGTCCCACGACAAAATAAAAGATGAATTTTGCTAATGAATGTTTTTAAGATATTTTTTAAAATTAGTTAATATATTATTTATAATAAAAATATTATATTAAATGTAATAATTGATAATTTTATTTATCATTTTTAATTTATTGAATGAAGATATTATTATATATAATAATTTTAAAAAATGTTTTTCAGACACTTATTAATAAAATTCATTAAAGATTATACAATTTATTTACATTTTCAGTTTCACATGGGAAGATGTTGTTTCCCTAACGTTACTGTCTAACGAGAAAGAATAATCCAGGCGGCTCTAAAATACTGGTCAAGAAAACTCAACACTCAACAGTTGAATACTTTTCCTGAAACTTGATGAATTGGAAAACATCGAAAGTAACAATGATTTTACATCAACCCAACATCACTCACTTTTCAATTCAATTAAATATTTTATATAAAATAAATATTGATCCGATTAACTAATATCTATAAAAATTAGTTTAAATTTATTTTTTTTTTATTATTATTTTTTTAAAATTTGCATTTAATGTATTATTTTTACTGAATTAATAAAAATTCAATAATTATACTTTTTTTAGTATCATTTTAATTAATTTAGTAAAAACTTTCCTAAATTAATAATTAAATAATTTTTAATTATACTTATAGGTACTGATTAAACAGACTCATTAATTAATTATAATTCAAAATTTGATATGATTTATTAAAATTGAGTTAATAGTACCAATGGTCTCCAAACTATAGGGCATATTTTATATTGATCCCTAAACTTCAAAACGTATCAATTTGATCTTTAATTACAAATATTATAACAAATTAATCATTTCCGTTAGCTTTTTCGTTACCTTTATTGTTAGTAATCAGCTAGTGACACGTGTCACCAGCTGATTGCTAACACTTGCCTCTTCATTTTTTTTCCTTTTTCTTTATTTCTTTATTATTTTTTCTTTGATTTTTTTATTATAAATAAATACAAAGAAAAAAATAATTCATATTATAAATTAAAATATAATTAATTTAAAAAGTATGAAATATTTATTTACTTTAATTTTATAAAAAATATTTTTAATTTTTTTGTTTCTTCCTCTTCTTTTTTCGTTGCTTTTCTCTTTTTTATAAATAAATATTAAAAACTAAATAATAATTTACATTATAAGTTAAATTAATATTATAATAATCAAACAATTAAAAAATATATAAAACTATTTATTTACATTAATTTTATAAAAATATATATATTTTTTTGTTTCTTCCCTTTCTTCTTTTTTCTCTTCTTTATAAACAAATACAAATATATATATATATATATATAAGTATATTACATTATATTGTATTTTAAATTAACTTTCTAAAAATTAAATAAATTATAAATATAAAATATTTATTTTATATTTATAAGTTTTTTATTTTTTCCTTTCTTATCTTTTCCCTTTTTCACTTATTTGTAAATAAATATAAAGAAAAATAAATAATAATTCATATTATAATTTAAATTAATTTTTAAAATATAAAATATTTTAAAATATAAAATATTTTATTTACATTAATTTTATAAGAAAAGAGGAAAAAAAGGAAAGAAAAAAGAAAGAAAGAAAGAAAGAAAAGGAAAATAAAAAAGTAAAAAATATATTTTTAATAAATGAATGTAAATAAATATTTTTATATTTTATAAATTATAAATTATTTAATTTTTATGAAATTAATTTATTTATAAAAATAAAAAAGAAAGAATAAAAAGTAAAAGAAAAAGAAAAAATATTTTTTATAAAATTAATGTAAATAAATATTTATATTTTATAAATTATTTAATTATTAAATAATAATTTAAATTATTATTTATCTTTTTTATTTATTAATGTTATCATTTTCCCTTTTTCTTTATTATTCTTTATAAATAAATGCAAAAGATAAATAATAATTTAAATTAATTTTTTTTAATAATTAAATAATTTATAAAATATAAATATTTATTTAAATTAATTTTATAAAAATATTTATTTACATTTATTTATTAAAAAAGATCAACGAAAAAATAAATAAAGAAAAAAAGAAAAAAATGAAGAGGAATGTGTTAGCAATCAGCTGGTGACACGTGTCATTAGCTGATTGCTAATAGTAAAGGTACGAAAAAGCTAACGGAGGTAACGAAAAAGCTAACGGAAGGGACTAATTTATTATGATACTTGTAATCAAGGACCAAATTGATATGTTTTGAAGTTTAGGGACCAATATAAAATATGCCCTATAATTTAAAAACCATTAATGCTATTAACTCATTAAAATTTTGTGTCGAACTCACACTTTTATACGAACTTTCACACGTCTTTTTATTATGATTGGACAATTATAAATTGTAACAAAAAAATTATAGATAAAATGCTTTCACAAGTAAATGTTATAGTTATAATAACATTTATACAATAAATTAATTATTATGTAATCAATAAAAAATAAATTAACGTACTCACATCTATACTATTATAAAGGAAATGATTAAGTTGGTGCCATTGAGTTAAATGACACTAATTCAGTTGGTTAAAATATAAAATTATTAAATATTAAAAATAAAAAATAAATAAAGATAACTACGTACTTTAATATTTTATTTCTGAACAAAGTTACCCATTTTTCAAAAAATTATTCACTTACAAAAATTATCCACTAACAAAAACTACTTATTTTTTATATTTAATTTTTTAAAATATAATTTATTATTTTTTAAAAATTATATTCACTCACATAATGACATTATGTGTGGAATTCTAGTACAATTGAGTAAAATTCAATCAAATCATACATAAGTTCGGACAAAAAACCCGAACACTTGAACTTAAAATCTCAAAATTTTAAAACTTTCTCTTAAGCCTAGTTTAGCATTGCTGTTGCGATTTGAAAAAGCTCGATTTGAAAAAAGTGTGTTTGAAAAGTGCTGTTAAATATTGCCGGAAAAAAGTGTGGTTTGAAATTTTTTTAGTGTTTGGCATTGCAGTGAAAAACTGCGGTGCATAATTAAAATGACTAAAAAAGACATAATATTTAAAAGTACAGAATAAATCATTTTTAATATTAGTAAACTATTAAGATGTATAAAAAATAATTTTGTGACTTAATAATACAAATTTATACAAAAATAAAATTTTCAAATTTTATTAAAAAATTAAATTATTTAAAATTTAAAATAAACAGTTATATTCTCTTCATATCTTCATTTTAAGTTAAAAAGATATCAATAATATAGAATTTTATACACTTAAAAAAATAAAAGAATAATTTTATTCAAAAAAATGAACAAAATTAACTAGGGAATAATTTTATCATAATTTTTTAATAAAAAAGGTATTTGATAATTTTTTTCCCAAATCATGATTTGCAAATCACAAAAGCTCAAATTTTTTGACTTTTAAATTTGGCTCAAAATCAGTCTCAAAAAATGCTTTCAAAAAAAAAATTAATTATTTAACATTACTTGATTATCAAAACTAGCATGATAGTCAGAAACATTATTAAACGCAGCTTTAATCATTGAGATACCTATTGACAAAAGTGCTTATTTATCATGTGAAAAGGACGATCGCATTTGATTATCGCTATTGTTGCGTGTCTCATTATGTAACTTATACTTTATTAACAGTTATTATATATAATATTTATTATTTCTTATCAAACTTAAAAAAAAATATTTGATTAAAGTAAGTAAGCGACTAAAAAGTCTAAAATATTATTATTTCACATACAGATACAAGTAAAAAATCGTGTTTTGTGATCTTAAATGATACACTTTTTCGTTTTTTACTTTAAAAGTAGAAATTACAAGTAAATAGTTCATCTTTCTCTTTTTTCTTGTAATTTTGTTTTGTTTTGTTTAGATGTTCCAAAAATATGTCTTTTTTTCTTTGAACATTCAAAACTCCTACTTTTCTAATATTCCAAATTATTTATCATAATATTTTTTAACTTTTTGGTATTAAAATCAATGGAATATCAATTTTATAAGAAAAATCATATTTTAATATTTTTTATTACATTATTTTTACAAGTAAATTCCAAAACCCAAATTGCAAGTCATTTAAAATGAAAGACTTTATTGTTTATCACAATTTATAATCTTCATATAAGTAGCAATTCAGAACAGATGCTTTTTATTTTATTTTATTTTTTATTTCGTTTGCAAAAACCAAATTTATATTCTTAAAAACCGACACAGCCTTATTGTTTTCAATTCTGTTTCTTCCTTTTTCATACCCAATCCACCAAGCAAAAGATGAAATAAATTACTTAAACCATGCTTAAAGCCTTAAACCCAAAATTAAGCTGTATGTTATTAATGTTACCAAACTATCACCACAAATCTAATTAGTCCAACAATTTTACAAGTTTTTCTTTCAATGTGAAATACCAATAGTTTCTATCAACCGCAAATGAACAAAATAAATATAATAAATAAGACATATATAAACACAATTAACACAACACGTTTAATACATGTATTATATTCGTATTTAAGATTTTGACAAATTTGATCATTTGTATTATGTTTACATGGCTGATACGAAGAAAAAAAAACACGACATGATGATAAGTACTTAATTTCATACATTTTCATGTATTATTTCCTTATACTTTGTGCTTTAATTCTTAAGTTCATTGAGATTTTACTATGATTTTATGAATTATACGTATTTTGGAAGAGATGAAGTCAAAAGATGTCAATTCTGACGTTGAAGAGCTTATAAAATCATAATCACAAGATGAAAAAAAAACTTGAGAGTCAAATAGATCAATTTCTGGTTGCAAAACAAAAAGGCAGATTTGACCTCAGGAGCTTGTTGCTAATAAATCATGATGGTAAAGTCATTATTTGAAGAAACTTCTTCTTGACTTTTGAATCTGACTTGAATACCTTTCCAAAGATAGTTTACACGCCCAAATCGGACAAGAAATGATCATCCAAATCAGCCGAGAAAGTGGGTTAGAGTAATCGGGACCAGCGTCGCGATGGCGGAGTCTGGCGCCGCAGCGCCCAAAATATTTTGAGGGCTAGCGTTGTAGCTCTGGAGAGCTGGCGCTGCAGCGCTTGCCGGGCTGTCCAAAAATCGCAAAATTCGCAAAAAGTCCAAAATTGCACTCTTTTGCCTCCTAGCTTCCTTGATCAACAATAAAGGGTTTCTAAGACTTTAAAACTCTATAAATACCATCTTTTGAGCCACCAACTAAGGGATGCTTTTAATTATTTATCAATCTTCTTCTTCTTCTTCTCTAATCTCCTAGTTTTTATTTTAATTTTCTTCTTAGTTTCTTTTGAATATTCATGTTTATGTTAACTATGCCTATGCAAGGCTAAACTTCTCTTTGGTTAAGGGTGATTTCAAAGTCCTAGACATGTTTTGTAATTAATTTTTAGATTGTATCTATTATTAGTTTTCTATCAAAGTTGCTTGTGTTCTTCCATAAGAATTGTTTGTGATTTTTATCTTGATTTGTTTAGGATGCATACTAGATAGATCTTGATAGTTATCCGATGCTAGTTTAGGAATCTTGATCCGTGTAATTGTCTTGATTTTTTATTTATAAGTGGCAATTTATGATTAATGATTATGTTAAAGTTTTCGCTAATTGCAAAGTGGAACATAACCTAAGTTAAACAATTCATGTTCATGCTTTTGTTGCTTAGATCAATCTATCTTTCTCATCATAAAGCTGCAGTCAAATTAAATTTAGAGATGTTTATCCTAGGTTGTTTGATAGTTAGAGATTAAGTAGTGGCGTTCGTCCTGCTTAACGGCGAATTAAGGAAGGATTAGGGTAACACAAGATGTTGTTATCTACCGTTGTTTACTTTGATAGATAATTGATATTGATAGATCTGAATTTGATTCTTAATAATATCTAGTGGTGGAGAATGAAACCTTTAACCATATTTCTCACATCTTTCTTACTTTTTATTTACTTGCTTTCTTACTTTTTATTGATTGCTTTATTTTAAAACTGATTTCAAAAACTCCCCTTTTATTTTGTTTTCCTTGAATTTAAGTATAAACTAATAATTTTTAAACTAAACACCAATCCCTGTGGACTCGACCCTTGCTAACTACTATATTTTACAACTGATCTTTTTAGTGCAAGGTTTTAAATAAGATATACTCTTTTGAGTGCACCAAGTTTTTGGCGCCGTTGCCGGGGATTGCTTTCCTTAGTTTATTAGTTATTTGGTTTATTCTTACTTTCTGTTTTAATTAGTTTATTTTCTTGTTTTCTTTTTCAGTGAATGTCCCAATCTCCCAAAGAAGAAGAACCTCACTTAGGACTTCAAAGAATTCGGGAATTCATAGCTTACCACCAAAGAACAAACAAAAAGTTGATCAAAATCATCTAAGAGGAACAAGGAGAGATGGCTGTTGACAACCGAACTCTTAAGGAGCTTGCCGCTCCGGATTTGGGTCAACAACCATTATGCATTGAATATGCTAATCTTGAGGTAGCTTTTGAATTAAAATCTGGTTTGATTCATCTTCTCCCAACTTTTCATGGTTTTGCAGGAGAAGATCCAAATAAGCATCTCAAGGAATTCCATGTAGTTTGCTCAAGCATGAGGCCAACTGGGGTCACGGAAGAGTAAATTAAGTTGAGAGCCTTTTCATTCTCTTTAGCTGGTTCGGCAAAGGAATGGCTCTACTATCTACCATCCGGAACCATAACTACATGGAATATGAAGAAAGCATTCTTGGAAAGGTATTTCCCAACATCTAAGGCTGCCAATATTAGAAAAGAGATATGTGGGATTCGGCAATACAACGGAGAATCCTTATATGAATATTGAGAGAGGTTTAAGAAACTTTGTGCATCATGTCCACAACATCAGATAAGTGAACAACTTCTCATCCAATATCTCTATGAAGGACTTATGCCCATGGATAGAAGTATGATAGATGCAGCTAGTGGGGGAGCTCTAGTTGATAAAACTCCAGGAGCTGCTAGAGCTCTCATCTCCAACATGGCAGCCAATTCCCAACAATTCTCAATGAGACAAGATCCACCACCACAACCCAAGAAAGTCAATGAGGTAAGTACATCATCCCTTGAGAAAACAATTTCTCAACGGACTTCTCTTGTGCAACAATTGGCTGTAGGTAATTTACAGCAAATTAAGGCTTGTGGCATATGTTCTACCATGGGGCATCAAACTGATATGTGCCCAACATTACAAAAGGATACCAATGAACATGTGAATGCCATGGGTGGATTTCAGAACCAATCAAAGAAGTATGATCCCTACTCTAACACTTACAATCCAGGATGGAAGGATCATCCAAACTTCAATTATAGAGGAAACCAATCACAAGCTGCTTCTCCACCATTTTGCAATAGACAACCGGGTTATCAACAAAGGGTTCAACAGCCATATCAAACCCGACAACAAATGCTACCCACTCAAAATTCAGGTACTTCTCTTGAAGATCTTGTTAAAGCATTTTCTACTAATCAAATTCAAATTCAATAGGATAAAAAGGCAATTCAACAAGAAACGAAGGAAGCAAACAGACAAATGGCAACAAGGATGAGTCAATTAGAGACTCAAATGGGACAAATGGAAACAGCAATAAGTCAATTCCAAGCAAGGGATTCCAAAAAATTGCCTTCCTAAACAATAGTGAATCCCAGAGAAAATGCCAATGCCGTAACTTTAAGAAGTGGGAAACAGCTTGAGACACCACAAAATGATAGTGCTTAAAGGGAGAACAACACTATGGCATCATCTTCACATCCCAATGAACCACTACAAAAGGTAACTCCTAAACGATCTTTTCCTTCTTATATAACTCCTCCACCTTTTCCTAGCAGGTTAGCAAAATCCAAGAAGGAGGTGCAAGAAGGAAATTTTGGAAACTTTCCGGAAAGTAGAGGTGAACGTTCCTTTACTAGATGTTATCAAGCAAGTGCCAAGATATGCCAAGTTTCTAAAAGAGTTGTGCATTTCTAAAAGAAAGTTGAAAGAGAATGAAAAGGTAAGTGTGGGGGAGATTGTGTCAGCTGTTGTTCAAAAGAAACTTCCACCTAAATGCAAGGATCCAGGTATCTTTACCATTCCTTGTAAGATAGGCAACACCAGGTTTGAGCGTGCTATGCTAGATCAAGGAGCATCCATTAATGTAATGCCATATTCAATTTATGCTTCATTGAATCTAGGATCATTAGAGGAAACCAGTGTTATAATACAACTTGCTGACCGTTCTAACACTTATCCTAGAGGAGTTATAGAAGATATCCTAGTGCAAGTTAATGAGTTGGTTTTTCCCGCTGATTTCGATGTTCTTGAGATGGAAGATGAGATGTCTTCTAATCCAACACCCATTCTATTAGGTAGACCATTCTTAAAAACAGCTAGAACTAAAATAGATGTGCATGATGGCACCCTTACTATGGAATTTGATGGCGAGATAATTCGTTTTAATATTTTTGAGGTCATGAGATACCCTAATGATGTACACTCTATTTTTTCTATTGACATAATTGATTCTTTAGTATAGCAAGCTTATGAGTTAGATGGTGAAATTAGTTTGGAAACAACCATTTGCAAGCACCTTGGCATGAAAAATTCTGAATGTAAAGAGGGTTTAATGTTGAGTTAACATGTGAAAGAGGCATTAGCATCTCTACAAGTGTTGCCACCTCTTGATAAAAGGTATGATGTTTCTTATATTGACTTACCTATATCTGATGAGAAACTTCTACCTTCCATTATGCATGCACCAACTTTGGAGATGAAACTATTACCGGATCATTTGAAATATGTGTTTTTGGGTGAAAATGACACATTACCAGTCATCATTGCAAAAGAGCTCACAACATTGCAAGAGGAATGACTTATCCAGGTGCTTAGAGAGCATAAGATATCAATTGGTTGGACAATTGCCGATATTAAGGGAATAAGCCCTTCCATGTGCATGCATCGGATCTTGTTAGAAGAAGGGTCAAAACCAACAAGAGAGGCACAACGAAGATTGAGCCGGCTATGATGGAGGTTGTGAAAAAGGAGATACTGAAGTTCCTAGATGTTGGAGTGATCTATCCTATATCGGATAGTAAATGGGTGAGTCCGGTCCAAGTAGTTCCTAAAAAGTCCGGTGTAACTGTTGTTAAAAATAATGAGAATAGACTTGTTCCTACTAGAATTCAAACAGAGTGGCGAGTTTGTATTGACTATCGCAAACTTAATTCAACAACTCGTAAAGACCACTTTCCTTTACCTTTTATTGGTCAAATGCTTGAAAAGTTAGCTGGCCATTCTCATTATTGTTTTCTTGATTGATTTTCAGGTTACAATCATATTGCAATTGCTCCGGAGGACCAAGAGAAAACCACTTTCACATGTCCTTTTGGTACCTTTGCTTATAGGCGTATGCCGTTTGGTCTTTGCAATGCACCAGCTACATTCCATAGGTGTATGGTTAGTATATTTTCAGATTATGTAGAGAACATCATAGAAGTTTTCATGGATGATTTTAGTGTCTATGGTGATTCTTTTGATAGATGTCTAGAGAACCTTACCCTTGTACTTAAAAGATGCATAGAAACTAACCTTGTATTGAATTGGAAAAAATGTCACTTTATGGTAGAACGAGGAATAGTTTTAGGCCATGTTATTTCTTCTAAGGGAATGGAAGTAGATAAATCTAAAATAGATATTATGCATTCTTTACCACCTCCCACAAATGTGAGAGAGGTTCGTTCTTTTCTTGGACATGCAAGTTTCTATAAAAGAATTATCAAAGACTTCTCAAAGATAACACTACCTCTTTGCAAGCTGTTACAAAAAGATGTGGATTTTCACTTTGATGATAAATGCAAAGAGACGTTTGAAACTTTGAAGGGACTCTTGACATCAGCTCCTATCATGCAACCACTAGATTGGAATGTACCTTTCGAATTGGAGCTGTTTTGGGCCAACAGGTTGGCAAAGCATGTGGAGATGCGTACTTGAATCTGAATTTCATTCTATTCTAACCTTTTGTCACTCTTATGCATGTGGAGGCATTTTGGACTCAAAAGAACAGCCATGAAAGTGCTTGATGGTGGATTTTATTGGCCTACCTTATTCAAAGATGCATACCTCTTTTGCAAGTCATGTGATAAGTGCCAAAGAACAGGTAACTTAGGTGCTAGAAATCAAATGCCTCAAACTACCATACTAATTGTTGAAATTTTTTATGTATGGGACACGGATTTTATGGGACCTTTTCCCTCTTCTTATGGCAATCTTTATATATTAATTGCTATTGATTATGTCTCAAAATGGGTGGAAGCAAAAGCCACTCGGACTAATGATTTTAAAGTTGTTTCAGATTTTGTAAAGACTAACATTTTTGCAAGGTTAGGAACACCAAAGGCCATAATCAGCGATCGAGGTACTCACTTTTGTAATAGGTCCATGGAAGCACTTTTAAGAAGATATAACATCACACATAAGGTTTCCATATCCTACCATCCTCAAACTAGTGGGCAAGCTGAAGTGTCAAATTGAGAGGTAAAATCCATCCTTGAAAAGACTGTCAATCCAAATCGGAAGGATTGGAGTTTACGTCTAGATGATGCACTTTGGGCTTATAGGACAACATATAAGACACCCATTGGTATGTCTCCTTATCGACTTGTTTATGGTAAGCTTGTCATCTTCCAGTTGAATTAGAACATAAAGCATATTGGGCTATCAAACAATGCAACATGGAAATGGATGAGGCAGGTAAGAAACAAAAACTTGACCTACAAGAATTAGAGGAGATAAGGAATGATGTTTATGAGAATTCTAGAATTTACAAGGAAAAGACTAAGGCTTTTCATGATAAGATGATTTTAAGAAAGAATTTTGTTGATGGACAAAAAGTTCTTTTCTATTCTCGCCTTAAGTTATTTCCTGGTAAGTTGCGTTCTAGATGGACGGGACCTTTTGTTATTACTAATGTTTTTACTCATGGTGCAGTTGAAATACAGAATCTATAAACAAGTAATGCTTTCAAAGTGAATGGACATCGGCTGAAACCTTACTATGAGAACGTTTCAATACAAGATGTAGAGGAGTTACCACTTTATGAGCCTAATTATTTTGAATAATGAAGGGATGATCAGGCTAAGGACAATAAACCAATCGCTTCTTGGGAGGCAACCCAAAAGAATGGAGAGCACATATTATAATCAGATTTGCTATTCCTTACTCTCCATCATTCTATCTTTTATTGTTTTTCTTTAGTTTGTTTTGATTAGTAATTTTTTTCTTTTACACATGATTCTTATATTTGGGTATAATAGAATTATATTGAGGACAATGTAAGAATTAAGTGTGGGGGGGGGGATAATTTAGGATTTCATTTTCTTTTCTTTTGTTTTGTTTTTAGTGTGTGCTAGTTACTCTCCATACTATGATGAGATATGAATTGAATAGGTCTAAAACTGATCATTAGTGAGAAGATTTTTCATGAGAATTGAGCTTGAATACTATTTTTCATGAGCCAATGTTAACATGATATGTTGATTGAGAAAGAAGTATGTTTAGACTTGACATTGACTTGTATAATCATTTTTGTGAGTTTTGAGCCTTTATGATTGATGCATTATACATATCAATCTAATTTCTTCCTTGAGTGCTCTTATGATTACATGATTCTCTAGAACTTGTTTTAAATCTTTTTGAGACTATATTGATGCATGTAATAACATGAATATGATTGAGGCATTAGGATTATAACCAGGGTCAAATAGCCATCCATTCTTGATGTTCCAAGAGAACATCCCCATAGTGAGCTAATTTTAGCCTACATTGAACATTCTATTTTATTGGTAATTACATCTTACACCTAGCGTAAACACATTTATATCTTTACCCTTGTTCTAAAGATGAACTAGAATGTTTGAGACATATTGCAAAAACAAGGGATATTTTTAGTTGAAAAGTTGGGTTAGAACAAAAGATAAGTGTGGGGAGGAAAAAGGCAAAAATCAAGAGAAAAAGAAAAAAGGAACATTGTAAAAATACATTCCCATTAAAAAAAAATATTGAATCATCTCTTGAACTTTTGGGAAAAGAAAAGAAAAAGAATGTTACAAAGTTGATTAGAATGAAGCAAAGGCTCAACATGAAATATTTAGCCTATGTGATTATGTACTTCCAAGGAATATTGAGAAAGTTTTATTTGCAAAATCTTATCTTATCTCTAAATTCTATAAAGTCTTTGGAACCTTTGTGATATCTTCCTTTTTATTTTTTAACCACATTACAACCCCTTGGCCCCATTACAATCTTGAATAAAAACCTCTTGATTCATGAAGTTGCATGATCTAACTAGTGGAGAATATGTGGACAAGCAAGCATATGGTAGAACTGTTTTCATGAGATTGATTGAGTGTAAACACTTTACCACTACTTTAAAGAGTGAAAATCATGAGAGTATCCCATGTGAGAAGTTGAGATTAAGTTTGAACATGCACTATTTTGATTGAGATATGTTATGTTAATGTTAGCTTAACTCAAACCATTTACTATCAAGCATGATTCTTTGTGAAACTCTTTAAGTTATTTAATTAATTATAATACTTGTTTAATGATTGTCTCTCATTTTTATTAAAACTGGATTAGATTAGGATTTCTTATTTTATTTTTATTTGATTTTGCTCGAGAACTAGCAAAATACTAAGTGTGGGGGAATTTGATAAGTGTTTAATTTCATACATTTTCATGTATTATTTATTTATACTTTGTGCTTTAATTCTTAAGTTCCTTGATATTTTACTATGATTTTATGAATTATAGGTATTTTGGAAGAGATGAAGTTAAAAGATGTTAATTCTGATGTTGAAGAGCTTATAAAATCATAATCACAAGATGAAAGAAGACTTGGAGTCAAAAAGATCAATTTCTGGTTGCAAAACAAGAAGGCAAATTTGACCTCCGGAGCTTGTTGCTAAGAAATTATGATGTTAAAGTCATTATTTGAAGAAATTTCCTTCTTGACTTTTGAAGCTGACTTGAATATCTTCTAATGATAGTTTACACGCCCAAATCAGACAAGAAATGGTCATCCAAATCAGCTGAGGAAGTGCGAGAAAGTACGTAAGAAAAATCAATGATCAATGCCGCGGCGCCGGAGTCTGGTGCCGCAGCGCTGGAGAGCTAGCGCTGCAGCGCTGGTTGGGCTACCCAAAAACCGCAAAAACCGCAAAAAGTCCAAAATTGCACTCTTTTGCCGCCTAGCTTCCTTGATCAACAAGAAAGGGTTTCCAAGACTTTAAAACTTTATAAATACCATCTTTTGAGCCACCAACAAAGGGATGCTTTTGATTATTTATTAATCTTCTTCTTCTCTAATCTCTTAGTTTTTATTTTATTTTTCTTCTTAGTTTTTTTTTGAATATTCATGTTTATGTTAACTATGCCTATGCAAGGCTAAACTTCTCTTTGATTAAAGGTGATTTCAAAGCCCTAGACATGTTTTGTAATTATTTTTTAGATTCTATCTATTATTAGTTTTCTATCAAAATTGCTTGTGTTCTTCCATAAAAATTGTTTATGATTTTTATCTTGATTTGTTTAGGATGCATACTAAATAGATCTTGATAATTATCTAATGCTAGTTTAGGAATCTTGATCCGTGTAATTATCTTGATTTCCTATTCATAAGTGGCAATTTGTGATTAATGGTTATGTTAAAGTTTTCGCTAGTTACAAAGTAGAACATAACCTAAGTTAAACAATTCATGTTCATGCTTTTGTTACTTAGATCAACCTATCTTTTTCATCATAAAGCTGTTGTCAAATCAAATTTAGAGATGTTTATCATAGATTGTTTGATAGTTAGAAATTAAGTAGTGGCGTTCATTCTACTTGACGACGAACTAAGAAAAGATTTGGATATAACGACGAACTAAGAAAAGATTTGAATAACACATGATGTTGTTATCTATGGTTGTTAACTTTGATAGATAATTGATATTAATAGATCTGAATTTGATTCTTAATAATATCTAGTGGTAGAGAATAAAACTTTTAGTCATATTTCTCACATCTGATTAATTCTTATTTACTTGCTTTTTTACTTTTTATTAATTGCTTTTTTTTTAAAACTTATTTCAAAACTCCCTTTTTATTTTGCTTTCCTTGAATTTAGGGGGCGTTTGGTACCTTCCCAGGAATCACATTCCATGGAATGTGATTCCTGAGAATGTGATTCTTGGGAATGTGATTCCTGAGAATGTAACTTTCCAGCGTTTGGTATACATAGGAAAGTGCTAATTAAAATCCTGGAAATGTGATGATAATTTCCGAAATTACCCTTATCAAAAAATGTAAATTTTATTAATTTTAAAATTTTTCAATGATATTTATTATTAAAAAAATATTTATACTAAATATTTAAAAATAATATTTTAAATTTGAGTTACTTTTAGGATAAAAATATTTATTAATAATAAAATTTTGAAATTACTCTCATGTAGTTAAAAAATTAAAAGGTTGGATGCAAATTAAATATTATTTAAATATTTTAATGATATTTATTATTAACAAATATTTGTACTAAATATTTAAAAATAATATTTTAATTGGTAATTTGAGTTATTTTTATGATAAAAAATATTTGTTAATAATAAAATTTGAAATTACTCGCATGTAGTTAAAAATTAAAAGACTATATGCAAATTAAATATTATTTAAATATTTTAATGATATCTATTATTAACAAACATTTGTACTAAATATTTAAAAATAATATTTTAATTGGTAATTTGAGTTATTTTTATGATAAAAATATTTGTTAATAATAAAATTTTGAAATTACTTTCATGTAGTTTTAAAGTTAAAAGGCTGTATAAAAATTAAATATTATTTAAATATTTCAATGATATTTATTATTAACAAATATTTGTACTAAATATTTAAAAATAATATTTCAATTGGTAGTTTGAGTTACTTTTATGATAAAAAAATGTTTGTTAATAATAAATTTTTAAGGTACTCTCAAGTAATTAAAAAATTAAAAAGTAAAATGTAAATTAAATATTATTTAAATATTTCAGTAATATTTATTATTAATAAATATTTGTACGAAATATTTTAAAATAATATTTTAATTGATAATTTTAACTCAAATAGAAAAAGGATAATGTTGTCTTTAACACTTTTTTAACTTTTCAACTACATGGGAAAGTTACTTTCCCACCACTTCTCATGGGAATCACATTCCAATGCTTGTGGGAAAGTAACTCTCCAAGGAAAGTTAAATTCCCAGGAAAGTAAGCAGTTTTTAGCATACCAAACATGAGAATCACATTCCCACCAATTACTTTCCATGGAAAGTGATCACTTTCCATCATACCAAACGCCCTCTTAAGCATAAACTAATAATTTTTAAACTAAACATCAATCCTTGTAAACTCGACCCTTGCTAGCTACTATATTTTACAACTAATCTTTTTAATGCAAGGTTTTAAATAAGATACTCTTTTGAGTGCACCACATGACACATACGGATTGCTAGGTCTAATTTGTTGTAATAGATAATTTCTCAACTTTCATTCATCTGTCGAGAAAATGAGCAACACTAGGGTTTATTCCTGAATTAGGATCAACAAAGTTCAAGCAACAGCACCAATATTCATCATTTTCACATTCCTTTCAAAATGCTATCAGAATGTTTTTGTAGATTAGACAAACATAGCCCCCTCATTACAAAGCTCCATCTGATATCCAAGGTACAAAGTTCTATCGGAAAGTTACAAAATCTTAAATTTAAAAAAAAAAAATAATGTGTGCATCACTTGAGAAATCACTATGTATTCTCTTTTTACAAAAGAAAGGAAACCACAAAAGAGGTAGTAAACATGAGAATGAATTCTACAAGCTTCGGCGCTGCCATAAATTGAATCAACTAGGCAGAGAATCGAAAGTACAAAAGATTGTACCTAGCAAACCCCGTACGAACCAAGTTTCAGCGGCTTTGCTCCTCAAAACCTGCTCAAATTCAGATTCATCAGACCATAAAGGACACCAAATGATTTTTTGTTTTTGGTACAAAGGAATCAAAAGAATTGTTGAAATAAGGACCCAAAAGAAGGAAATAGACGGTAAAAGGACCACAACAACTCAGTTTACTTGCATCACATGCTCATTGCTTGTATACCAAACAGGACATAAAGCTGATTAGAGCACACTTGAGATAGACTAACTTCCCAATAATCAATAAGGATAACAAGAAATCCCAAAATATTCTTAGAATAGCTCAGAATTTGAAGAAAGCTAACTGGATAATTGAGAAGAAATTTCAGAATCATAAAAGAATATGCATGCAAAATTTATTACTTCTAAAAGCTTTCTGTTTATAGTTAAACCATTATTCTGAACTTCTGATAGCATCCTTTAATCTAAGTTAATACTTGTTTCTGGTCAATTGTAAATTTACCAGTTTATATGTTTCTTTACCATGTCATGCAGCTACAACTACTTGTATTGCGGAAAATGTGTAGTGACATCAATACCAAGACTAGTAGTAGAAAACTTCAGTTAACGCCACGTGGTTGGAATGTTACAGAAGTTTTGTTTGATGGCTTGGGTATGGAGTTAGTTAAGAATTCTTCCCTTAGCCTTTCTCTAGAGTTCATAAGTGCATCTCATGAGTCATATTCCACAGATGGCACTACCTCCAACTTCTATCACAGACTTATAGTAACATCCAATCGCTAAAATTTATCATGATTGTCTTTAATACAGGGTGAGATAACACTTTCTTATTGATTGCATTAAGTGCATTCACACTTATAGTATGTATATATGGCACTTGAGGCCTCTGTTATATGGACTCGCCGGTTATGGCCGCCGTACCGGTGTCGACGAGACACGACACCGGTACCGACACGGAATATGCGTCCGACTCGTCATTGAAAATATGGACACGGCTTCTTGTGATTGGCTACGACTCCTCAGCAGGAGGAAGAAAAAGAAGAGACAACGAAGTTTTGGAAAAGGACGAAGAAGAAAAAAAAAGTAAGGAGAAGAAGAAGAAGAAAAGACGATGAAAGTTCAGGAAAAAGGAAAAAAGCGAGGAAGAAGAGGATGGGCGACTTTGTTGCCAAAAAGACAAAAGCAAAACAGGACAAATTTTGGGCTTTCTTTAATTCTCACGTGTTGGGCTTATTATATCTGGCCCAAAATATTCAAATTGGATTGAATAAAAGCAAACTTATTATGTTTTGGGCTATCTTTTATTTTTTGGCCCTTGCCTAATTAATGGACCAAAAGTTCAAGACTACTAAAATTAATAATAATTAAAAATAAATTTGATAAATAAAATATTTTAAAAAAAAATATTATTATAAAAAATATTATTTATATATAATATTACATTATTTGTGTATATATATATATATTTTAAATATTATTATAAGACATATCCCCGTACCCGTATCTAATTTTTGGATACTTTTTAGCCGACTCTGCGTGTCCAAAATTTTAACCAAAAGACGAGTCAGACACTTGGACACATACCAGTATCGGATACCCGTATCCGAGTCCATGTAACCTTGCTTGAGGCTCATACTGGCAATGAGAAACCTCCCATACAAGCTTCTTCTCTCACACCTATTTAGAAGATTTGATTCCAGTTCCTACTTCTCACTCTTAGCTCCCTACTCCCCACTTCTATCATCCTACTTTCTACCAACTTTCTACTTCCCACTCAACATTTCTTTAAAAATAGATTAGTAGTTCATGGGTAAATGGTCCATCAGAAACCTTAAAACAGCAATATAGGTTCAAATGTAGCATCTTGATACCAACACTTAAAACGTACCATTACACTTTAGAGAAAGAAAATAGCATCAAACTGAAAAAAATTGTATCTCAAATGGTGGTGTCTAAGAAACTAGGCTGTTGTTTATTGTTATGATGATGGATGTACCAGAAGTTTCAACATAACATCATAACAATATAAGACAGCACCTCGTAAAATAGGCATATAATGACAACTAGGTAAGGAACACACTTTTGCTGAAACCAATATTAAATTGATAAAAAGGTAAAAAACAGACAGCCAAAGTTTATATATCATTTCATCCCACTGGTGCAAAATAACAGGAAATTCTAGAAAAATATTTTCAGTAATATTCAAGGAGTCAAGGAACCTCTTAGACCAATTAAGTGGATAAGGGAGAGAAACAGAAATAGAAAATAAACACTGCTTTTATGAATCACCTACTTGATGGTTTGCCAGTTATATTAAAGGCTAAATTAGTTCACTTACAGTTTGAATCGTTACACAAATCAACATAGGTATACAGTCTACTTAGCAACCATGAAACTAATTTAGCACGATGCATAGACTCGAATCAGAACGATGCAGTTCAACCAGCAAATGCAGTACAATTTGGTTCTATCCACATAAAGAGACATTAAAAGTGCGTTCCAAAAAAATGAATTCCATAAAATTTTGTGGAATTCATTTGAAATCTAATAATTTGCTTATTTGATCCAACAAACCATCATTTCAAAATACTTAGTTAATAAATGCCACTACATAAGCCACCTCAACCATGATAACATCATAGGACACAAGAAAGCAAAAAACTGAATAGAGGACAAGTTGGAAATACCGAAATAGAATTGCATCCACTATAAACACAACGTATCTTGAGTAATATGATTATTTAGATAAATTAATTATAGGAACTCGATTTTAACTGAACAAAAAATGAGAGAATGTAACAAAATACTAATGATTAACAAGTCAATGGAAGAATACCTCAAACCCTAGTACAGGATGCGTCAAAATCATCAGGAGCAACTCGGGCAATCCAATTACTCAAAGTCCTCTTAATCTCTGAGTGATTAACATATGCCAACTCATACATACTACACAAATTGATCACCAAAGTCTCATTCAACGCCACAGTAGGCACCCTTTCGAGTGCATTCTCCAGTACCTTAATCGAATCCGACAAATCTCTCAAATACATCAAACAAAGCGCCTTATTATTAACTGCCACAACATCCGCGTGATCCCTTTCGATACACTCCTCATATTCCCTCACTGCAGAAACGTAATCTTTGCCTACCAAATAAACCAAGGCCTTATTTCTATTCACAAGATTCCTAAACTCAACCTCACTCAAAGAAGAATACTCATCATTCTTCCCTTCACTTAAAATTGTCTCAACACGGTGAAATGACCCTTTTGCTCCTTCAAGATCCCCAATCTGCATCTGAATATACCCTAATTTGGAAATTAAAACTGGGTCTAGATAATCACGATTGATCAAATCCTTAATCAAATCTAAACACACACTGAATTCCTTAGCTCCCAAATGATGCCCAATTAAACAATGTAAAACAAAATTTTCCCTTTTTTTCCAAATTTTGACAGACTCCTGTAAACTATTACTTTCTTTTTCTTTTATTTTCTGACGAATAAAATTAAGCAAAAGATAAAACCGGTCTAACCCTTCTTGGCGATTCCCAAGCTTGATGGGGAGTTGGGCGTGGATGAACCGGAGGGAGAAGGGGACCATTGAACCGGAGCGGCTCGGATAAAGTTGAGGGTAGGTTTCGTATTTGTAATGGTGGCTGTTGAAGTGGTGGAGAGAGTCAAGCTCGTTTGAAGCGTCGGTGAAGCGGCGTAGTTTTGAGAGGGCGAGGACGTTGTAGGAAAGGTAGATGAGGTTGTCGTGGGGGTTGCTTAGGAGGTTGAGGGAACGGGCTCGTGAAACTTTATCGAGGATGGAACGCCAGGAGCCGCGCATGGCAAGGTCTTGGAGAGAGGCCAGCTCGTGGGCTAGGTCGTTCAGAGATCCGAATTGGTTCGTTAGAGGGTCGGTGGTCGGGGAGGGTTCGTCCATGGTGACGAATGACGATGAGGAGGAATGTGAGAGGAAACTACGCGTACCTTGGTTTAAAATAAACTAATGATATTTGGGAAAAAAAAAGAAAAGAAAGAGAGTAAATTATACACTCCACCCTAAACTTTTAAATCTTTCTTTATTATATTTAATCCTTGTTAAATATAATTTTTGAGATCAAAAATTATTTTTCGCTGCGCAATGTTAAATAGGTAAAAAATTTAATTTTTATTGTTAAAATTATGATTTGAAAAGCTAAATCAAAAAGCTAAAAATATAGCTTTTGAGATTTAAAAACTAGACTTTTGGATAAAAATAACTTTATTATTCTCAAATCTCTACACTTTTATTATTTTAAATATATATTTTTTTTATATTTCAATTCCCCACAATATTTTTTCACATCAATGCCAAACGGTTAAAAATTTTTAAACCATAAATTTTATCATACTTTTAAACACATTTTTTTTAACCTATTTTTTTTTAAGAGTAGTCCATAATAGTACTTAATTTTAAGTTTTTAGCCATTAAAGTGATTATAGACTTTAGAGGTGTAAAAGTAAGTTTTCAAGTTCTTGAGACTTCATGATTCATGAATACTCAAAAGTTCTCTTTCATCTCAAATTCAATTAGGCCCGATTAGATTCAAACGATCATTATTTAGTGCGATTGGACATTTTTTAGAACTAATATCTATATTTGGGTTACATGGCACCAGTACGATGAACAAGGTTTCACTGTACTGGTGCTATTTTTTTCACTAGAGTTTCAAACTCTCATGAATTAAAATGTCCTTTCATGGGAGGGTATTTTTCAACTTTACTCTTGTTTTTTTTTTTAATGTGAATAGTGCAAAGATATTTTTGTCCTTGGCACTTAATTTTTTTATTTTTATTATGATTTTTATTTAAAAATGAAATAATTTTTAATTTAATATAATTAATAAATTTATTATTATATAATAAATTAACAAACATATATTTTATTATTATATAATTAATAAGATTAACTAAAAATAAGTAATTACATAAATAATAAAAATACAAAATTTTTTATTCAATTTTATTTTAATTTTATTAATTCATTTTCTGACATAAATATAATTTCAATAATTTTAATTATTATATTTTAACATATATATAATTTTAATATATAATTTATTATTTAATATAAATATACTTTTAATATTTTGTAATTATTTATTAAATATATATTTTAATATAATAATTTTAACGATATTTTTCTTCTCATTATAAAATAGGCTAATTATGGGCTCAAGCTCAACTTTCATCACATATAAGTTGGAAACTAGACATAGAGTACTTGGTAAGAAATCGTACTCAAAGAATGGAAATAATTGAGTTAGTAGGATGCATGAAGGCAAAGAATAATTAAAACCTAACATTAACCCATTCCATCGCTTATACAAATTAATATATAAAGAGCTAGAAAAGTATTTTCGTTTTTTTGGTAAAAGGCTAGAAAATTAACGTTGAAAACCTAGATCATGATTAGTTAAGATAACATTTACCAAAAGCTCGAAGAGGAGGTCCTAATAATTGAACTTCTCCTCCACTAAAGGGAAATAAAAGTTATTAAAAACAATTATCTAATATATTGTGAATGAAAATTTTAAAATTTTCGAGCAGAATTAGTAAGATGACACATATCTTTTAGAGTATAATAAAAAAAAAAAAAATGGTGGGATATGTGACAGACAATCATTTAATCCGTTCGTAAAGTTAAAAAATTTCACTACCAATGTATCAAATACGAACTCTTAAAAAAACACAATCCAAAATATTGCAAACAGAGAATAAATAAAATATAAATCATTATTTTATCAATTATATAGAATGAAAATTACATAATTAATTATTTTAATTTGACTTGAATAAAGTTATAGCCAATGTATAGTCACAATTCCTGAAAGACCAACTTTTTTATGGGGGTAAAATTAAATAGGATAAAAATGAGAAACAAAGAGCTTTCACTTTTCAATTTGTTGTCTTCATGATAATCTGAGATTTGGCTCAGAAGAAGTTGCTGATATATTTCTGAAGGACTGGCGCAACCAAGGCTCTGTAAGCCTTCTCGGTTGGATGATAACTATCCCAAAAAATATACTTAGAGACATCTGTACATGTTGATGGACTCAGTTTATTACACAAAACTGCCACCTCTAGGTTTCCTGTCCCACAGCAGCCTTTGTTTGCAACTTCAAAGCCTGAAGAAAAAATTAAAAAAAAAAAACCAAAAAATTAAAAGGTTTTTAACAACCGCAACGTAAACTAACTAGAGAGACCAATTCATTTTCCTTGTGTAAATTAGAGAAAAGAAAAGAAATATTAATGTTGAGTGCTAATAAAGTATACCATATTTTTGAGGGTTTTCAATAAGATGAAGCAAAGGATTATAGAAATCTAAGTACACAAATTTTCCATCGGGCATGCTTGTTTCAAGGGAATTCAACACGGCAGATAGCTTTTTGTTGAATAATCTAGCTGCTAAGTTGGGATCATTGGCACATTCCCTTTCAATTCCTCCTGCTAAAGTTCTTTGTGATGGCAAACACCCGAGTGGTGGCGCACTAAATACCCCAATTCTTCTTGCTCCCAAAGCATATAGTTCCTTAATAAAATTCCAATAATAATTAATATCCATAAAAATAATTATTAAATCAAACAGTAATTCAATTTGTTGCAAAATTAGAAATTAGTAATTAATTATTTATGGGCTGAAGACTTAATTAGTTACCTTGTAAAACTCAGTAGCGAAGTTAACCATTAAGTCAGTATAAGCAGGAATATCGTACTGCAATTGCCTGGCATGGAGAACAAAATATGTATTGGCAATGTCATTGCTGCTGGATCCAACTAGAAACATACTTTTGGCTAAGATGAAATTTGTTCTCTCTTCTCCAACAACAGCTTTCAGCTTCGCTATGTATTCTTTAAAGTTGTCTATTGGTCCGACAGCGGTATAACAGACTGATAATTTGGACAAAAGTAAAAGATCATTGGTAATTAAGAAGAAAAAAAAAAAACAAAATTAATAATAAATAAAAAAGTTTTGAGAAGAAATTATGTACGGCTAGTTTGGGAGTCAAGGGATCATATCCACTACCACCGGATGCAAAGGTTACTCCAGTTATGAGATCTTGGGGTTTCAATGTTGGATCCAGATATGCTGGCATTGTATCTTTAATTCCCAATTCTTCAGCTGAAAAAGAATTACTAATTATCTAACGACTGAAGCTATATATATATATATATATAAATAACATACTGTATATAAACTGAAACTCTGATATATAAATGATTAAAATTCTATATATCTTCATCATATAACAAATAAAATTTTCCTATGATTTTGATTTGAGCCAAGTTATTGCTATATTCTTTACTTATCCCAAAAAAAAAAACAAGTTATTGTTATATATATATATATATATATATATATATAAATATATATTTTTTGGATAAGTAAGTTATTGCTATATAGTATATTTTCTTTCCCTCTTTTTTTTTTTATTTTTATTTTTATATATTGGACATGAAGGAACGTGAACTCACAAGACATTGCCATTTCAAACATATGCAAAACATAAAAATTAAAGAAAATATATCATACCATCCATTGAAATACTCATCCAGATTTCGAAGCTAAGTGCGAAGTTTTTTTCATGGGAGATGACTTTGAATTTGGCAATTATGTTTGACTAATTGTTATCTGACTCACTCTGAACAGATGTGCCACTTTAACCATTAATTGCTTTCCTTTTCTTAATTTTCCTTTGTATCTAATCATATATATGCATGAATTTGTATTTTACAGAGACGAGGGCTGAGACAGATATCTGAGAGATCCTAACTCTTTCATTATTCCTAAGGCGCTGCAACTGCACTAAACATTTGATAAAGGGATATTTAACCCGAAGAAAATCTGAATGAAGATGAGTTAAAATAATTAGTACCAAGAAAAACAATACTTAACAAAAACAAAATCTGAATGAAGGCGAGTTAAAAAAATACAACGATAAAATTAAGTTATACTCGTTGCAAGATTAGAGTTTATGTTTGAAAACTAGTTTTCTTTTCCTTTGTTTTCCCTCCCATTTTGAAGTATACAATATATAGTTTGTCAAGTGTTAACCCAACACCACGTATTTTTCAGTTTGATTTTCTCTTAGATAAAAATCTAAAGGCAGCTTTCAAAACTAATTGGTTGCAAACTTAAACAAGTCGATCAAGCAGAAACAAAAAATAAGAGTAGTACTAGTATATAAAAAGAGAGATTTGATAAATTACTATATACCTACTATATCCGAAGGGATTTTTCCATTACAAAACCTTCCTGTTGGAACACCCCCATCAAAATCTTGGCCATAGGGGAAGAAGTTGCACCTAAGCAGAGTCTGGAGATCGTTGTTGTTACCGCCGTCAAGAGTCGAATCCCCGAAGGCGATGACAGCAGGAATCGTTTCATTTGGTGGTAGCTTTACCAAAGCTTTTGTGCTGATGAAAAGAGAAAAAACCAAAAGATGAGGCAGCAAAAAGGTTGAGAAAGTAGAAAACATAATCAGTTCCATGATATTCAAGACAGATATATGATCCTGTTCTTTCTTTCAGGAAATTGTTTATATATATATATATATATATATATATATATATTTAACTTCTTGTTTATGAAAGAACAAAAACGAAGAATTAATCGAAGGGGATGGTTTGTCTTCCCACTATTTCTCTGCTTATTTTATACATGCAAATGACAGATTTTGATTAAATGCTCATATTAAAAAGGATCTTAGCTAGCTAGTAGTTACAGAAATAAAAGTTGGAAATTATTTTTCGTAAAGCACAAGCAAATTTATCAAGTAGTATGTTTTAAATATATTAAAACTGTTTTATGGCGTTCTATTATTACATATTATTCTGCAATTTTATTTTCAAAGTGTTCACAAAGATCTAATCCTGATTTTAAAAAAATAAAAAATTCAGAACTAATATTTATAATATGTTATTATAAGAGTTTATCAAACCTAATTTTGTATTCTGCCTGAGTGAATTTATAGGTTAATTGTGATGAAGTTAGGTCCTATTATGCTGTAGGTTCTATTGTGATGAAGTTAGGTTAATTTTATGAACCAAAGCCAGGTTAGGTTTTGTATATACAGAGAAAAATAATACATAAAAAAAGATGAGGCAAATTTAAGGGCCCCAATAGCCAAGAACCTAAAGGACAAACTAAGGTCACAATCCATTATTAATTACCCAGAGTCCCCAGACAGATAAGATCCCATCCTTTTTTGTTGCCAAAAAGTTAATATGACAATATTATTATAGTTGCGAAATATTATTCTGCAACGACATTTTAATTGGTAGCGTATAACATTGCGCAACGACTAAATGTCATTGCGTAAACAATTGTTTAACAATCATATATTTTGGTTGCCAAATATTTTACATAACAATAATATTATGATTGTTAAAGCTTTTACGTAACAATATTGATATAGTGGCCAAATAGTAATTTGCAACGACATTAAATTTTGTTGTGTATCACATTGCGCAACACCTAAATGTCATTGTGTAAACTTAATTTTAGCAACAATAATTTTTGGTTGAAATTTTTTTTACGTAATGATATTATTATGGTTACGAAATATTTTACGTAACAATTTTATTATTGTTGCAAAATGTGATTTTGCAGCTAAATTTTGTTTGGTTGCAAATGACATTACATAAACGACAAATTGTGAGTAACTAATTTTTAATTTAGCAACCATATAATTTGGTTGCAAATATGTTAACATAACAATATAACAAAATTATAAAATAATTCTGAAATAATAAATAAAATTTTATTGGTAAAAATGATAACAAATTGTATAATAATATTTTACATGATTTTGATTGTACATGCACCTATACAATTAGACTATGAAATCTAAGTAACAATGAATACCATGTGTCTAGTTATATCCTAACACTTTCAGCATTCCATTTACATTCTAAGACTTCTCTCAGAGATAACCCACATTCCACATACTTAGTAGAAAGTTTCAACTATTCAACCAACAAAGCTAATTGGCATGAAAATCTTGTAAACGAAACTACCTCAGCACTTCCACTTTCAAGAAGAACTCCTTTCAATTTACCTGTAAAGTCATGAAGAAAAACTTTAATATTTCTTTGTGAAAAGTTTAATAAAAGATGGAGAGAGAGAGGACTCTTCAGAAGCTCAATTACCGAAATTTATCCAGAATGTAGCAATTTTTGGATCAAAATTTCCAATCTCAACTGTCTCTCCAACTGTCCAAAAAGATTATAATTGAAAGTGAGATAACATATATTTATATATGCACTGTTAAAAATGCAATGTAGAAGATATTCTCACCATTGTCCCTAAAAAACTGCCACCAAACTTTCCTGGAGCTCTCTTCGTACTCAAAAATCCCCGAGTAAAAGTAGGGCAGATAATCATACCTGAAAAACATAAACAGGTAATGATGCAAGTCATCAACGTTTCAGAATGAAAGAGAAACATTGAATGTATCTAACATCATAGGAATTAGGCCTGACAGAAGAAAAGGGATAGACTGTCACATATGTGTGAGTCTGTGCACTAAGTAATGCCTTAAACACAATGCTTTGCAGATCGACGAGCATGATCAACATGTTCAACTCGTGCTACGCGGTCATACATCTGTCATGACAAAAGGTGTACTTACAGATCTTAAAAGGAAATATGATTATTGATTTGAGAATATTGTGCCTTAAAGGGGAATGCTGCAATATCTCCTACTGCAAAAATTCTAGGTATGCTTGTACAGAACAGACCATTGACCTGGTTCATGTGCAGAGTCATCAATAATCATATCCACATACTCCATTAGAAACCATTAGAATCTCAACTATGATTATAAGATTAAGGTATGAAAATAGAACAATGGTGGTCTAGTGGTTTTTTTAACAATAAAGAATAGAAAATGTAAAAAACATGAAAAAATTCATCAGGGCATAATATATGCTAGTATGACTACTTGGTTACCTGCATAAAGCGACAATATCATAATAATAATATATTATGTATTTATTACTAGATACATGTATAACTACGCATTAAAAGTTAATAGTAATAGATTGTATAAATGAGAACATAATTCAACCAAAAAAGTTAAAGATGATGCTCACCTGTATGCCACCAACAGTAGTATTTAATCCTACCACTTCAAAGGGATTAACTGCAGGTTTTGCTCCAATACCAATAAGTATCTGCAGAATGGTGAAAATATAGGGTGAAAGGACAACTTGATCAGTTCTCCCATCACTAACAAGTAAGGAAATACAAAAAGAAATTTTACTTATAGCAAAATGGTTATCATGTCAGCTTCTATGGTAGATCCATCTCTAAGTTTAGCAGCAGCTACCCGTCCATCCGAACCAGGTTCTAAGTTTTTGATAGAAACACCTTAGTCATAGGTTTAACAAGATCAAAATACTCACTTCAAAGTTATTAATCAAAATTAGGTGTTCACTGGCTACTAACTGAAAATCAATTTCAAACTAATGGAATTTGCAGCCAGATAGATAGGCAGGTAGGCAAATACATGCATGGGTAGAAGCATGGTTGCAAACAAACTCAGATTGCAGGGTGTGTGTGTGTGTGTATGCGTGTGTAAGAGAGAGAGAGAGAGAGAGAGAGAGAGAGAGAGAGTCGGAGAGATAGTACCTTTAAAAATTTGACACCATTCTCTTTGTATAGTTCTTCATATCTTTGAGCAAGGGACAATATCCAGATTCACTTCAACAAGGACTGCAAAGCATGAAAGACAAGCAAAATAGAGGCCACTGATTTACTAAAAAAAGAAGCATTATAAGCATCAGTTTTAGGTTTCATGTCAGAATCGCTAATTTCTATTAATGTTTCAAATAACTAAAGGTATACTGTTCAAAATTATGAAGCAAAATATTTATAGGAAATACAAATAATAAAAATAATGAAAATGAGTTACCGATTCACTGAGTTTAGAGATAGAACCGAGATTTTGGAGTGGAGCTCTTTGAGGAAGAAGGTTAGATGAGAATGGAAGTCCAAGCTTTTGATAAAAATAAAAGAAGAAATCAATGACTAAGCAGCAGTTTTTGGTAGATGAGAAGGAAATTTTGTGAGATTTGAAGAGATGAACGAGCAAAATTGGAGATGGTGACTTAGGGTTTGATGGGAAAGACTGATTTTGGGGAAGAAAATGGAGGGGGTCGGGTAGGGTTCAGGAATAAAAAGGAAAAAATCTTAAAAAATTAAACTTTTAAATTGATATTTAGTTTATCTTTAGCTAAACAACATAGTCCTTGGCTACTAAATAAAAAAGGATCGGTACTTCATAATGTATCGATCCTTTTTGGTATTTTCTTAGAAAATTTGACTACTGTGTTAGAAAAGGATCAATACTTTATAATGTACCGATCTTTTTTGGTATTTGTTTATAAAATTTGGCTACTGAGTAAAAAAGGACCAATACTTTATACTGTACCGATCCTTTATGGTATTTGTTTAGAATATTTGGTTACTGAGTAAAAAAAAGGATCAATACTTCTTAATGTGCCAATCCATTTTGGTATTTGTTTAGAAAATTTGGCTACTGGATATAAAAAGGATCAGTACTTCATAATGTACCAATCCTTCCTGGTATTTGTTTAGAAAATTTGGCTACTAGATAAGAAAAATTAGTACTTCATAATGTACTGATCCTTGTTTTAATTGGTTCAATAAATAATATTATTTTAAAAAATAACTGATACTATTTTGGCCTTAAATTTTGATTTTTTTTTTATGATACAGGGTGTTTATTATTATTTCTATCAAATATTTAGGAAGAAAGTTGAAACTACATCACTTGAAAGCCAGAAAAAATGGATTGGTGATAGATCAGTTGGGATGCTTTCTTCACTTATTGTATCAGCTTTAGCTGGGTAAACTAGTTTTATGTATTTTTAAAGTTGCCCCAAATCTGATTGCCCGTGGCTTTTGTTGCATCAGCTTTATAAAAGCTCTTTTATAAGCATAGTGCTTTGGATCTAAGCCAATGGCATTCTTTAATTATCCTAGATTCCCATGCCAAAATTATTTCTTGAGAAATTAGAGGCAACTAATATGGCTTATTGGGTGTGATAAACGTGTTCTTGATCAATAAATTATTTAATAGATTTTTTTATACTAAGTTGTTTTCATGGAATTTTTTATACTAAATTATTTTCATCAAAACAAATAATGCACGAAATTTGTCATAACTTACAAAAATCTCAAAATAAACAATGCAAATATGAAAATATGTTTTGCAATTGAAAATAAATATGTTTCAAAAATAATTCAATCATCTGACAAATATCCATGTCATAACGGTTTTTCAGACCGCTAGACGATTTTTAAAAACAACAAAGAAATCGCCACCAATATTTTTTGGTTAGGTGTGATTGGCCACCTAAGAAAATGTTTTTTTTGAAAAAAAAAATTTTAAAATTAATTAAAACCTTTTAAAAAGATAATTTTGAAGTCTACGTTTTAATTCAGATAGAAACATAGGCGGGTTCGGGAGTCGGTTACGTGCGGGGAAATATTAGCACCCCCACAACGTCCGTATAACCGATACCTTATTGACCACGTGTTATCCTAAGTCTCAGTAAACGTTTGTTTTAAGTTCGACATTTAAAATTAATTTCCTTTTAAAAATAATCATATTATTTGAGAATGATCTGGAATTTACTAATTCAAAACTTTTTCATGTTCCCCGGCAGACCCGGCAAAACATAAAAATTTTTATTTATTTTGAACTTTTCCGAATCACCCTCGTTTTGAATTTTTTTTCCGTTGTTAATGATAATTAAGGATATCCTTCTCGGCAGACTCAACAGAGAACTAATGAATTATTTTAACTCGGGAATAGTGCCTCGCTTATTATTAAAACGTGACTTTTGCGTGTTTTAAAATTCATTTAAATAAATATGAACATGCAAAACAAATATTAATATGCAATTTTAACAAGATAACATGGACACTAATTATCACATGGCATTATTAAGAAACTAACCTATGTAATAATCATCACATGGCATAATCAAAGTCATATTATAAACAAAAATCATATACACATGGATTAACAAAGAGCATGAACATAAAATCAACATGAGCATCAATAATTAAACGACATGGACAAGAATATTTATCATTTAATAATATAATTAGGAACACGATATAAGTAATAATTATTAAAGAATATAATCAAAGAATATGCAAGCAATCATATTTTAAAATCTCTTTTCATGTACTTTATTTATTTGAAATTACATAAATGGCAAACGTCGAAACATTTAACCGAACTCCCCGGCAGACCCGACAAAGCTTAGAAAATAATTCATTCACTTAACACGTACGTAATTTTGGATAAAACGAAAATCATACTTTACAATTTCATAAACATGTGCGTTGAAGAATTTTCTAACCTCCCCTGCAAACCCGACAAAGATTAAGAAATAATTCTCGTCAAATATTTATGAAATCGAAAAAGCACGTTTTATGACATATTCTTAAAAAATAAAATTTAGATTCATAACACAATTAACAAAAACAAAAATAATAATAATCAAAAGATAAGATAAGAAAATAAAATAAAATAAATAAAAGGACAAAACTAAAATATGGTAACAAGAATAATAACGACTATAATAAAATAAATAAGTAAAACAACAGGCATTAATGAAATAATAAAATAAATATCATACAATAAAATTAAGAGAAATAATAAAAATGGACATAAACAGAAATATAATGTAATAACCATAATAATAATAATTATTATAAAATAAATAAATAAGGAAAAAGCATTAATAGAATAATAAAAATAAATAACATAGAATAAAATAAAATAAAATTAGATAATAAAAATGAATCATAAACAAGAATAAAAATATAATAACAATACTAACAATTATTATAATAAAATAAATAAAGAAAAACATAAAATAAAATTAGATTGGATAGTAAAAAAGAACATAACAAAAATAAAATAAAAACTAATTTATTTTTTCTCGAGATGAATTTCCTGAGAAGATTAATTAATTAATTAATTTTTTCCTTTTCCTTTTCCTTTCCTTTCCTTTTTTTCTTTTTCTTTTCTTTTTCTTTTTCTTTTTTTTTTCTTTTTCTTTTATTTTTCTTTTTTCTTTTCTTCTCCCCCCAGCCCACAGGTCAGGTGCGCGGATCTCGGGTCGGATTCGGGTCCATGCGCAGACCCTCTTCCCTCCAAAACGGTGTCATTTTCATTTTTGATATAAACCCCAAAATTTCTTTTTTAATTCATTTCCAGCCTTCCCTCTTTCTCTACCTTTCCTCTCTCCTAAACTCTCTAAACACAAAGCCTGAATCCGACAAGAAACCCAAATTTCGATGTCGGACTGTCGCGCTGGCCTTCATGCTCCACCGTCATCCGCCGTTCGCCATCGTCAAATTTTGACCAAAATGCCCCCAAACCCTTTCTTTTGGCCTCCTATTCTCGATTACGGCCTTAGCTTTCCCAAAATCGTAACCAAAAATCCTAGATCTAAGCCTTAAGGTTGGAGTTTCTTTCTCTCCGATCTCCTCCGACAGTAGTTTGATCAGCCCCAAAACCGAACCCGAGCCTACTTTTTCTCGAAACACCCCTTCACCATTCGTATTCTCCAAACAAAGCCCCTAACCCTATGAACCTTAAGAACCCTAAACCCCTAGTATCTTGTCCTTATGTTGTTGTGTGATGTTTTTTGGCTTGCTATTTATTGTGGTGGTGATGGTTGTGGTGGGTGTGTTGTTTTTTTTTTTTTTGTTGGCAAAATGGGCGAACCAAAAGAGTGGGGGGGGGAGGAATGGTGAGTCCTCTCTTCTTAGGGATAGCAGTAGTGAAATAGTGTTGGGAAGTTATGGCGTGTTGGTGTAAGGGTTAGGGTGGCCAGGGTTGCCGTATGGGGAAAAGGGCTAGTAGGGGCAGGGGGCTAGGGTGGCTGGCCTGGTGGTGTGTGCAGGTGGGGGTGGCGTGCTTAAGGGGTGCCGTGGGTTAGGGTGTTGGATGCTGGGGTGAGGCCAGGGGGCTGGCTGGTGGTGGGCTTGCTGGGCCAGGTAGGCAGGAATGGCCCAAAATTGACTCAACAGGCTTAAAATAAAGGCAAAAGGGCTAGGCCCAATAAAATTAATTTAATCAAAGCCCAAATCAAATTAAAGCCCGAAACGAGTCCAATGAATGACTTTGAGTTTAAAACGAGTCGAATTCGGTTACTAACTTAAAGAACTTGAAAAATTAGATCGGCGAAATAAAAATGACTAAGTTAGAAAGACAAATTTAAATTTTGACTCGGAATTATTCGGGATGTGACTCGCCGGATAAAATTTGGTTGCTACAGCTGCCCCTCTTTGTCTATTGCTGAGAATCAAGAATAGGGCAAAAACCTAAGCAACAATGTTGTCCGGGATCATTGCTCAACACCAAATTCCTTTTCTTCTTTTCTCATTTTTTGATTTTTTGATTTTTTGATTTTTTGATTTTTTGGTTTTGATTTTTTTTTTTTGAATTTTTTTTTTGTTTTGAATTTTCTCATTTCATTCATTCATCATTCATTTTTTGGTCTTTAAATTAAAATAAAAATGCACTTTCACACATATGTACATATATGATGTGCCAACTTCACAGGGCTTAAAATCATTATCATGCCTGCTAGATTGGGCTTAAACTCATCTCATCTGGTGCCAACTTCACTGGGCTTAAATCATTTATGTGCCAGTTACATAGGCTTAATCCCATATAAATGAAAACTTTGCTTGGCTTAAATCATTTCTGTGCCAGCTACATTGTGCTTAAACTCATCTAAATGCCAACTTCACTAGGCTTAAGCCATAACTGTGCCAGCTTTCATTGGGCTTAAACTCATTAAAAGTGCGAACTTCAACTGGGCTTAAATCATTTCTGTGCCAGCTTACATTGGGCTTAAAAACATCTAAAATGCCAACTTCAATAGGGCTTAAATAACTTAAGATGCCAACTTCACTGGGCTTACTTCACAACTGCTAGCTTACATTGGGCTTAAACAACTAACTTAAGATGCCAACTTCACTGGGCTTACTTCACAGCTGCCAGCTTACATTGGGCTTAAACAACTAAGATGCCAATTCCACTGGGCTTACTTCACAACTGCCAACTTACATTGGGCTTAAACAACTAAGATGCCAATTCCACTGAGCTTACTTCACAACTGCCAACTTACATTGGGCTTAACCAACTAAGAGGCCAACTTCACTGGGCTTACTTCAAAACTACCAGCTTACTTTGGGCTTAACCAACTAAGATGCTAACTTTACTGGGCTTACTTCACAACTACCAGCTTACGTTGGGCTTAACCAACTAAGATGCCAACTTCACTGGGCTTACTTCACAACTGCCAGCTTACGTTGGGCTTAACCAACTAAGATGCCAACTTCACTGGGCTTACTTTACAACTGCCAACTTACATTGGGCTTAACCAACTAAGATGCCAACTTCACTGGGCTTACTTCACAACTGCCAGCTTACATTGGGCTTAACCAACTAAGATGCCAACTTCACTGGGCTTACTTCACAACTGCTAGCTTACATTGGGCTTAACCAACTAAGATGCCAACTTCACTGCTTACTTCACAACTACCAGCTTACTTTGGGCTTAACCAATTAAGATGCCAACTTTACTGGGCTTACTTCACAACCGCCAGCTTATGTTGGGCTTAACCAACTAAGATGCCAATTTCACTGGGCTTACTTCACAACTGCCAGCTTACATTGGGCTTAACCAACTAAGATGCCAATTTCACTCGACTTACTTCACAACTACCAGCTTACATTGGGCTTAACCACATCCTTTCTTTTGAAAAACTCCTCTTTCGAGGCTCCACAACTTTAAAAGTTAAAAACTCCTCATTCGAGGCTCCACAACTTAAATTTTTCTCATTCACCAAAGTTTCAACACTTTGAAATATTCATTTCTATTTTCTCTTTTCGTTATATCCAAAAATTCTCAGTCACTTTTCCATTTCATCGTTTTGAAAATGATCTTTTTTTTTTCTTTTTCAGAACAACCGTTTTTCACTTTGCTTTTACTTTGACAGACTCTTTCCTCTAATTCTAAAGCCAGCCTCTCACTTTCTTTCTTTTTTCCTGAACTTTTATCTTCTTTGTCTTCAAAAACGTATTTTTTTTTCCTCTCATCTTTTCAATGCTCACAAAATTAACAAATGCAACGATCAACTACGTTGATGCAACCTACAAAGATACAGATGCAAATGTTCATTATATGATGCCTAAATGCTCATAGAGATGCATGACATCATTTCACATGAAGAAAATGTTGAGAGAGTTGATCATCTCCTTTTTTCCTCGTGTCCTGGTAAGGTTTTCTCATTCTTTGCCATCTTGTCGAAGAAATCACATGATTTTTTTTTATATTCCAACATTTTCCTTGCCCCGACGAATTCTTTCTTTTCGGTTTCCTGGACAAGATCAAAACACAGAGTCAAACTTTGTGTAAGTATTCAAAATTTCATACCCCTGTAGAATGTAAACTTTAATTTTCTACCAAAGCATATCCATATCTCAATTTAAGTTTGTTCTTCTCAAAACTTGTCAATTTCATTTCTCCTAAAACATGTGAAATTGAAGTCTTTCAAAAATTGGTGATCACCATTAAAGACATTTCTAAATGAGGTGAGAAAACAACCTCCTTTTTTTTTGAGTAATTTGAATGGTTTAATGCAACAAAATCAATGGACTGATGCAATATGGTCCAGATTCATCTAAAAAATCTTCCCAACTTTACAAGGAAAAGAAGTGAATGCCCTTTTATCTCAATTCACGAGTAAGTTTTCTTAAAACATGAATTCTTTAAAACCAAAACTTTTTCGAAAAAAACTTTAAAGTACAATTAAATCTCAACCATCTTCCAATCTCTAAATATGGCATCTTAATAGGTGTTAACCTTAGCCGTAATATTTTCATCGTTGAAAGGTCAATTTGGATAGAAGAACTGGTTTAACTTTCAAAGTCAATTCCCGAAAAGATCTGTGGGATATCTAGGAGTTTCTTGATATTCCTTGATTTCTTCAAATGATTCCCTCTTTTGTCATGGATTTGGAAATACCATGAGTGGCATCAAATTTCTTCTCATTCTACTCTAGACAGCCTGTTTTTGGGTTTTCAACCTAGAGCCTCGTTGTCTTTTTTCTTTCTTTTTTTTTTTATTTTTTATTTTATTGTTCCACCATGCATCTGTTGGTGTAAGCCTTGCAAGCCAATCTAGTTGGGCTTGTAAGACACTATTTATATTTTCATGTATTGCATGTTATAGTTTATTAATTATAATTGAGGTATTTCTTTATCCATAAGTTTTGTTATAATGTGTTATAAATCACTTGTGAAGATAAAGCCCATAAAACACAATGGTCTTGCAAAGGAATTGTAAGGTGTTACAATTATGAGGATCCTTATGCATTAAAGCCGTGTTTCTAAAACTGTTATTGGTTATTGTATTGTCAAGATAGAGCATTGACAATGCTCAAAGACTGGCATATGTTAAGCCTTCATGTACATGATGCATGCAATCGATCTCATAGATTGAAAGTATAGAGATACTTGGGGATAACATATGGATGCTTGTTAGTTGAACAAGTTCACTGAACATGACCCGCTATGAGAGTTTCATCTGGTATCTCACTCAAGTGTCTATGGAAAATACTCTCATGTGTCAATAGTGTAAGTAATCCTTTGACTTGTGACACCAGGTCATCTTGTATGTGAATTGTCATACTCAGATTTCATCACGAACGGGTCCTAACGAGAGATGCTTATGGTAGGGTGTTATTGGGTATAACATGAAGCATACAAAGATGAATGAGTGGTCCAGAGAGGATTCATCACCCCAAGTGATTGTAGACACCCAATTTTGTCTAGACCCCTAAAGCAGGTAAATTCTTCCTTGTACTTTTTAATATGCAGAAAATCTCTTCTCATCTTGCAGATGGTCCTCCAAAACTTGTGATTCGGAGTTCAGCATGAAAAGTCAACTTCGAAAAAGTCAACCCCAAAAAGTTAACTACCGAAAAAGTCAATCCTTAGTCAAAATCAAGATTTGAAGTTGAAATGAACAATGGTGAAAGAATTTTGACAATCTGAGATCTACAACGAAAGATATGGAGTTCGGAAGATTGGTTGCAGAAATTCAGTGCAAAAAAAGACCTAATCCGGTCAATTTTGGGAAAACTAAATCGAAGGGGAATTTGGTCGTAAAAATTGGGCATTTTTAGACAACTCAAATTCAATATATGATAAAGGCAATGGAAAAAGAAAATCTGGAAATTGGACCTGTTTTGAGTAAAATCAGGGTTTTGAGGGTTAAGGGCAATCTTGGAAAATCCAAAAAAATAGAAAATGAGATCGAAAAATTACCAAAACTTTTAGATCTCAATCCTATGTCATTTGGAAGAGATCGGCGAATAAAAATCCAGAATCGGAGCTCGTTTGCAAAATGGCAAAGTTTGAGCCCACAAAGTTGAAATTCCAGAAGATATATCCCGAAAAAATAGCAAATGAGCTCGGAAAATTATGAAAAATTCCAGATCTCAATCTTATGCCACTTGGAAGAGATCAGTGAAGAAAAATCCAGAATCGGAGCTCGTTTGCAAAATGGTAAAGTTTGTGCCCACTAAGCTGAAATTCTAGAAGATAAATCCCGAAAAAATAGTAAATGAGCTTGGAAAATTATGAAAACTTTCAGATCTCAATGTTAAATTATTTGGAAGAGATTGGCAAAGAAAAATCCAGAAACGGAGCTCGTTTGCAAAATGGTAAATTTCGGGCCCACTAAGCTGAAATTCCAAAAGATAAATCTGGGATAAATAGGAAACGAGCTCAAAAAATTACCAAAACTTTTAGATCTAAATTTTATATTCTTTGGAAGAGATTGGAAAAGAAAAATCCAGAATCGGAGCTCAATTGAAAAAAGCTAAATTTGGTAGGCACCAAACAGAAACTTTTAAAGAAAAATCCGAGAAAAATAGGAATCGAGCTCGTAAAATTATGAACATTTCCAGAACATATTTTAATTTTTCCTATGAGACATTAGTGACATTTTCAGTCCAATGGGATGGCTACTTGGTGGGAAATTATGGGATTTTTGGGGTGATGAAAAAGATGAAGACTTTGATGTATGGGGGGGACCATTTTGAAAAGAAAAAACATGTGGTTATGGGATATTACTAGGCCATTTTCAGCCAAGAGGAGAGGGAGGTAGCCGGCCATTTCATTTTCTAAAGGAGGAGAGGTTGGAAAATTTGAAAAAAAATGAGAAAGGATAAGGAAGAGAAGGAATGAGAAAAAAAGGAGGCAGTCGGCCATTTCATTTTCTAAGGGAGGATAGGTTGGAAAATTAAAAAAAAGGAGAAAGGGTAAGGAAGAGAAGAAAGGAGAAAAAAAGGGAGGTTTTTGAAATTTTATCTTGAAATCTTACTAGGGTAGTTTACTATCTTCATATTTTCTCTATTTGTTCTACTTATTTTCAAGCTTTATTTCTGGTATTTCTTTCAAAATCTCAAGGTTTTTAATTGTTTTTTCTCAAAAATAAAAGGTTTTGAGCTTGATGATCTTGGTTTTTACCAAGTGATAGTTTGAGCCGGATTTAGCATCCAAGAGGCCAGACTTTGAGCCAACCTTATTTTCATTTTTGTTTACACTTTCTTGCTTATATATTGTAATTTCCATATATATATATATATATATATTTTGTTGTGTTATTTCTATTTTCTCTTGAAAAAAATGATTTTGAGCTTGATGATCTTGGTTTACATCAAGTGATGGCTATAGCCGGATTTACATCCGAGGGGCTAGCCTTTGAGCCGATCATTTTGTTTTCTGTAAAACATGTTTTTCAACTCATTTCCAACTTGATTTTGGCTAGGTTTTAATTGTTTTTCCTCAAAAATAAAAGGTTTTGAGCTTACTGATCTTGGTTTTTACCAAGTGATAGTTTGAGCCGGATTTAGCATCCAAGAGGCCAAACTTTGAGCCAACCTTATTTTCATGTTTGTTTACATTTTCTTGCTTATATATTTTCATTCTCGTATATTTGTCTTATTGATTGTTCATGCATTCATTTCATCCCCACTTGATTTCTTGGCTTATGCCAATCAATGGCTCAAAGCCAAGTTCTCTTGAGCATGCTTGTGGAAAATTAATAGTCTAGATTGGGTATTCTGGCTTTGTGATTTTTTTACTACTCATCCTTTGTCAATATAAATTGATTCTTTAACTACATCCAGTAGTCATTTGAGGGATGCCATGATATTTTTCTCATGAGTTTTAGATTTTTTTAATCATGGCTGGAAAAATGGATTTTGACAAAGCGGTTTTTAACTCATTGTTCTGACTTTGCTAAAATTTCGATCATGATTCCCTTGCTCCAAACATTAAGCTGATTTTTTTTCCATGCAGATAAACATGTCCTAGGTCTCCCATAATTTTTTTCAGATTTGTTTGAAATTTTTTAAAGGGAAAAAAATAGGTTTTCAATACTGCCAATGAGAGTTAGAATTATTTTTTTTGAATTGATAACTTGTTGTTTGGTGAATTCGGTCATAGTTCCCATGCTCCAAAAATTAAGCTAATTTTTTCCATAGAGGCCGACATGTTTTAAGTCTCTCATAAATTTTTTTAGATTTTTCTGAAATTGTTTTGAAGGGTAAAAAAAATCATGTTTTAAAACTAGTCAGAGGAGTCAGATTTGTTTTTGAGAATTAATAATTTTCTTTTTTGTTTAAGGTATTAAGAGGGGGCTGATTTGGGACATTATCTACTGTCCTAGGTTAATTTCTAAGTCACTTTAATCATAAAATTTGATTTTATAAAAGTCGGGTCAAGGGTGGTCAACCTGGGTTTTCAAAGTTATGAAAATAGAGCCTTTTAAGGGGAGTTTCGGCCATGCCATTTTCATCCAAAAATTTTCAAATTATTTTTAATCTAATCAGAAAGTATTTTTGATTTAGGAAATTTGATTTAAGATTTTTCCTACGGTAATCAGATATTTTTTTAGATATACGAAAGTCCTTATTTAAAGAAAAAAAAACACTTTCATGCATTGCTTTCTTCATTTTCATGCATATTTTATTATAATGTCATTTTATGTTTTATATCATGTCGTTTAGATTATACCATGTCATCTAGATTTTGCTATGTCATCTTTTGCCATGTCATTAATAATGATTGGCATGTTCATCTTTTTAAAAATGATTTTAATAAAGATAATGATTTTCAATAAAAAATAAAGATATTCCCGAGTTAAAATAATTCATGAGTTCTCTGTCGGGTTTGCTGGGGAAGATATCATCAATTATCATTAATAAAGGAATATCTTTCTTTCAAAAATGAAAATGATTCGGAGATTTTCCAAATAAATATTTTTTTTTTTATATTTGCCGAGTTTGTCGGGAAATATAGGAAAATTTTGAGTTAATAAATTCCGGATCATTTTCATTTAAAATAGGATAATTTTTCTTTAAATTGGAAATTGTTTTAAAATGCCAAATCTAAAACCGACTTTTTACCGAGACTCGAGATAACACATGATTAATCAGGTACCATTTTATATGGGCGTTGTGGGGGTTCTAATTCTTCCCCTCACGTAACCGACTCCCGACCCGAATCTTTTATTTCTCTAGTTTAAAAGCGCAGAATTTGAAATTGGTTTTATTTTTTTTTAATTAATTTTAAAATGTTTTACAAAACTGGTTTTAATAGGTGGCCTATCATACCTAGCCAAAAAAAGATTGGTGGCGACTCCATTTCTTTTTCAAGGTTGTTTTCAAACCCTCATTTTATTTTAAGAGGAATTAAGTCGTTTTTTCTTCTTTTTCACTCAATGTCACACTTAACGCGTAATGTCCTGCGACGAGATTTTTTACATTGCAACAGCTTGGCAACTCCGCTGGGGACCCTTAGAGAGTCAGGCCTGAAATTAGTCGTGTGTTATCAAAAGTCTCTATTTTGTTGGTTTTATCCGGTATTTGATAGTAATTCCCACATTTGTTTTATAAGGAGAATTTTTGAAAATAACAAAATGTTTTTAATATGTTCATTTGCATGCATATTATTATTACTCTGTGGTTGGTTAATATGTTACACTATTCTTGATCTTTGTTTTAATAAATTGCTGGGGCATTTAGAATAAGAGTTATAGAATAGGTGGTGAAAGGTTTGTTTTGTTCCTCCACACACACTACACTTGCATTTGCATAACATGAGCCCTATACTCGGGTTCCGTCTTTTTAGGTGGAAGTTAAGTAACTACGCTCTCGTGAGGTGATAACCTCCGCATGGGCTAGCGAAACACTTCTGGAGTAGTAAACTACCTACGTTTTCGTGAGGTGATAACCTTCACATAAGCCTGGGAAATACACTTCAACAAATTGAACCCGCTTTAATCGGGGTGCCTTACTAGCCTTCACTGACGACAGTGAAGAACAATTTGGGGCCTTTAGAATCCAATTCAATCTCATATAATGAGTCGTATGAAGCCAGTTTAGGTAGAGCCATGCTGAATTTTCGCTAGGCACACAAGGAAGAACATTTCCAACCCTCTGCTATTTATTTTCCCAAATAAGTATTGTTGATCGGGCAAGGATGAATGGACATCGCCCATGATAAAGCTTATTATTTTGCCCTAAGGGCATCGTGATGCCTGAATAAGTTGATATCATTTGGGGCAAATGTTCATTAACTTTTTGAATTTGTAAATATGAAAATTCTTTCATTCGAACATCTTTGCATTTTGTACATCTCGTATATTTCATGCATTAATGCTTATGTGAATAGAAAATGTACATTTATAGCTATACTTTTGATCTTAGGGTGATAATAATTTCATTTGTTAGTTGCATAAACATTTGCTGATTGACCAAATAAAATTTGTAGACCGGTAGTGTTGAATAAACATTTAGACACTATTCCATAATAAGATCAACTACCAAAATTTTTGATAGAAAATTGATTTGTTTTGTAAATAATTTTTGACTAAGTTCTAAGTTTTTCAAGGAAAACATGTTTAAAAAAAAAATCATGGATTAAATTTTTGAATAATTAAGATTGGTCCCATCAATTTAGTCAATTATTGTATTAATTTTCTTGTATATATTCATGTATTAATTCGTCAAATCTTTACATGCATCATATTGACTTCATGTTGCATTCATAACATGTATGATCATTCATCATGAATATATTGATCATTTCCTGTACATATCTGTGTATTAATTCGTTTATTCTTTGCATAGACCGTATTAACATCATAATATATATGGTCATTTATCATGGAATACATTTGTGACATATATGGTCATTTCCTGTATATATACATGTGTATTATTTTGTTAATCTTTACATGCATCATATTGACATCATGTTGCATTCATAACATGTATGATCATTCATCATGAATACATTGGTCATTTTCTGTACATATATGTGTATTAATTCGTTTATATATGGTCATTCATCATGGAATACATTTGTGAGATACATGGTCATTCCCTGTATATATACATGTGCATTATTTTGTTAATTCTTTACATGCATCATGTTGACATTTGTTGCATTCATAACATATATGATCATTCATCGAAAAATGCATTTATAATACTTGGTCATTCCCTGTATATACATGTATTAATTCGTTTATTCTTTGCATGCATGATATTGACATTGCGTTGCATTCATAACATATATGGTCATTCATGGTAGAACGCATTTGTGACATGCATAACTATCCACTGTATATATTCTTGCATTAATTCTTTACATGCATCATGTTGGCACCATGTTACATTCATAATATACATGGTCATTCATCGTGGATTGCATCTTCAATATAAAAAAAAGGCTTATGAGGACAAAAGGAACATTGTGGAATAGCCGATTTTGGATTAAGAGAAATCATGTAAATAGGAGAATTTCTTATGTGTGTAGTTCTCTACCTTGTGAAGATGAAATCATTTGTCTCATGTCGACATTTTTTTTTGAAATAAATAAATTTTGAATTAATTTGAATTTACAAAAAAAAAAAAAAATTGAGAAATTTTTGATTTTGTAAAAATTGGACAACAATGTGTTTTTAAAAGAAAATTCTTTTTTTCACATTAAAAACAAAATGGAGAATCTTGAGAATATTGGTAATCATTGTTAGAAATGAGCCAATTGTCTCACACTCTTCTTTCGGGTTTTCCCATGCCTAAATCTTTTGAATAGAGACTACTTGAAAGACCCAATGCTTCAAGGGACATAAATGTTTAATTTCATAAACCATGGTCATTGCAATAAGGAAAAATATAGATTCTAGCCTAGGCTATGAGCAATGGAACGAACTTTTTGAAAAAATTTTGAACTCCTTAGAGTCTCAAACAAGTGAAACATTTTTCAAAAATCTAGATCGTGGTAATTTGGTGTGCATCAAGGTTATGCCAAAACCATTCTCAGAACCGCAAAACATGAATTGCCCAAACATTACTTCAAGATTGATATCTCGGGGCACTATGACCAAATCAGATTTTTCCATGTCCTAGAAACCTATTTTTGGGCCATATTCTTTCTTGTCACTTTGGACCACCCAAAATCGGATGTTCCTCGTACAAATACGAATTCTCTTTTGAGTGGCTAATCAATTTGGGGCATCGTTTGTAGATATGATGGATAAAGATGAGGTAATGCATAATTTTCAGGGCATGCATCAATCAAAAATGAAAAATGCAAAAGGAAAAAAAAATATAGCAAAAAAGCAAAAAATAGTGTGACATCATGCATTTACGAGTTTCAAAATGGTTTCAAGAAAAACCTTTTCAATATCTTCCTCTAAGGAACGACTCTTTAATTTAAGTGGTTGTGTTTGGGATGAAAAATGGCCATCTTTCATCATTCCTTCACTAATATAAGAATTTTCCCTTTGCTACCCCTTTTGAGCCGAAGAAATTCTTTTTCTTTGAACCCTGATCAAGGATCACACTCCACACTGGGGGGTAAATACGAGGATGGATCTTTTCAAAGATTATAGATAAATGAGTCCTAGCTCAAAGACTGATACAAGGAAAACTGAGCTTCCAAATAAGTACGGGTTTACTTTGTCAAATTAAAAAAAAGTGAAATTTTTTTTAAAAAAATGGGCAAAAAAAAAAAAAAACAAAAAAGATGAAAAATCATCAGATGAAGGGAGAAGCTCAGAAAGGACAAATGTTTTAAAGAGAATCCTTCTCATGAAATGATCATTGATTTAACCACCCTTAAACACAATTTTGGTCCTATTTATCCTTTCTTTCTGAACCCAAAACCTTGGCCTACATTACATACCTTAAAAAGACTATTTTGATCGGACGTGGCCATTTAAAATGATGAGTTTATTCCTGGGAAATAAATGAGGCTTCGATCTCATTTTTGCTAAAAAACTATTCTTTCTGGATAAGTTTTTACTTTCTTAAATGCATGATGAAGCATTAAAAATAAATAAAAATAAAAAATAGAAAGAATGAGACTCTAGGGTGAAAACCTAAAAATGAGCAGTCTAGAGTAAAATAGGAGAATTTTTTATGCCACTTATGTTAGCACCGAGGTCACAACAAAAATGGAAGTCAACTTGAAGAAATCAAGGAACATCTAGGAATTCTTGAACATCCCAACTTTGAACTGACATTTGGAGGATTGACTTCGAAAGTTAAACCTATTTTTTCGTCCAAATTCTCAAAACCTTGAATATCCCTGCTTGCCTTAACGTTTGTCAAAATTTCATGATTTGGAAGCTTAAAAGAATGTCAAATTTGTTTGATCTCCAAGGAACTCTTGTTTTATAAAACCTATTCCATTTGTGAACCTGGAAGGAACATACATTTTTCTTGTTGTGAAGTTTCTAGGATCAACCAAAATCCTCTTGCACTAAAAACACACCAAATTAAAACTCAGAAATATTTCTAACAATGATCATCAATCTTCAAGAGACTTTGATAAAATTTTGACTAATTTTTTTTTAAATGAGCAAAAACAAAAAAATCAAAATATTTTTTTATAAACCATTTTTTATAAATGATGTTGATATGAGAAAGGTTTTCCTGACCAAAAGGTATAGAACTACTGAAATAGATCTTCACTTCTTGATATGAGGACCAGAAATAGAACTCGACAAACAAACTTCTGTGGCTAAGAGTTTCAGAAACTGTCGAGGCAAAAAAAAAAGAGTACAATATATGTGAAAAGAAATGATCTCTTATGGGGGCACGAGTGTTTAAGATACACTCTGTTTTAAAAAGAAAAAATAATTGGGAAAAGTCAAGCCAAATTCCAAAAAACCAATCACGGCATTAAGAGGTTGTAATCCTCATATGCATCTCATTCAGGGGCATTTGCATTTTGCACGAACATTTGCATTATCTTTGGTAATCTTTGCATCTGTATCGGGAAGCATTTGCATCTTGTTAATCTATGCATATGTATCATTCATGAGCATCTGCATCATTGTTAATCTCTGCATTTGCATCATTCATAAGAATTTGCAACAACTCGAGAATATTTGCATTTGCATCATTCATGAGCATCTGCACCAGATCTCTGCATTTGCATCATTCATGAACATCTGCACCATTGCTGATCTTTGCATCTGCATTATTCCATGAAGTATTTACGTCATTCGAGGATATTCGCATTTGCATCTTTCAAGAACATTTGCACATTGATTATCTATGCATTTGTATCATACAGAAGTATTTGCATACTGTTAATCTCTGCCTTTGCATCATTCATAAGCATTTGCATATTGTTGATCTTTGCATCTGCATCATTCCATGAAGTAGTTGCATCATTCAAGGATATTCGCATTTGCGTCATTCAAGAACATTTGCACATTGATAATCTATGCATTTGCATCATATAGAAGTATTTGCATACTGTTAATCTCTGCGTCTGCATCATTCAGAAGCATTTGCACTTTGTTAATCTTTGCATTTGCATCATGAGGCATTTGCATCAATTAAAGACATTTGCATTTGCCTCATGAAGCATTTGCATTCTCTCTCAAAACTTTCAGGTATAATTCTCAACACATTTTCAAGCATCAATACCCAGAGTTAAAAATGAACAAGTCTTCGGTGATAATATCCGAAGCTTCCGGTGGGGATATCCGAAAATTGCTATTGATAGCCGAAGCTTCTAGACAAGACATCTAGAAATTTTAAAAAAATGTACAAGTCTTCGGTGGTGATATCCGAAAATTCAGAGAACAAGTCTTTGGTGGTGATAGCCGAAGCTTCTGGACAAGACATCCAGAAATTTTTAAAAAAATGAACAAGTCTTCGGTGGTGATATCTGAAGCTTCCAGTGTGGATATCCGAAAATTTAGAGAATAAGTCTTTGGTGGTGATAGCCGAAGCTTCTGGACAAGACATCCAGAATTTTAAAAAAAAATGAATGAACAAGTCTTCAGTGGTGATATCTGAAGCTTCCAGTGGGGATATCCGAAAATTCAGAGAACAAGTCTTTGGTGGTGATAGCCGAAGCTTCTGGACAAGACATCCAGAAATTTTTTTAAAAATGAATGAACAAGTCTTCGGTGGTGATATCCGAAGCTTCCAGTGGGGATTTCTTAAATTCAGAGAACAAGTCTTTGGTGGTGACAGCCGAAGCTTCTGGAGAAGACATCCAAATTTTTTTTAAAAAAAAATGAATGAGCAAGTCTTCGGTGGTGATATCCGAAGCTTCCGATGGGGATATCCGAAAATTCGGAGAACTAGTCTTTGGTGGTGATAGCCGAAGCTTCTGGACAAGACATCCAGAAATTTTTAAAAAAATGAACAAGTCTTCGGTGGAAATATTTGAAGCTTCCAATGGGGATAGAACAAGTCTTTGGTGATGATAACTGAAGCTTTTGGACAAAACATCCAGAATTAAAAAAAAAAAAGAATGAACAAGTCTTTGGTGGTGATATCCGAAGCTTCTGATGGTGATATCCGAAAATTCAGAGAGTAAGTCTTTGGTGGTGATAGCCGAAGCTTCTGGACAAGACATCCAGAATTTTAAAAAAAATGAACAAGTCTTCGGTGGTGATATCCGAAGCTTCCAGTGGGGATATTCGAAAATTCAGAGAACAAGTCTTTGGTGGTGATAGCCGAAGCTTCTTGACAAGAAATACAAATATTTAAAAAAAAAATGAATGAACAAGTTTTCGGTGGTAATATCCGAAGCTTCCGGTGGTGATATCCAGAAATTCTGAGAACAAGTCTTTCGTGGTGATAGCCGAAGCTTCTGGACGAGACATCCAGAATTTTTTAAAAATGAACAAGTCTTCGGTGGTAATATCCGAACCTTTTGGTGGTGATATTCGAAAATTCAGAGAACAAGTCTTTGGTGGTGATAACCGAAGCTCTGGAGGAGATACCCAGAATTTTAAACAAAATTTCACCAAAATAAGATAAGGCCCCGAGATTACCTTATCTTCTCTTGCAAATCGAACTCGTTTCCTTAAGATGAGTCGAGCCTTGATTAGTCCGAAAAATCAATTTAAGGTAAATCTTTTATTTATATTTTATAAAAAATGAAAAAACAAAAAATGATGAAAAAAATGAAAAGTGTAAACTCTTATGAATAGAAAATGAAAGTTGAGCCTCTCGGAGGAATTTTTTCAAAAGAAATAGTTTAAGTCCAATGGAAGCTAGCACAGAAATGATTTAAGCCAAGTTGAAGTTGGCACCTTAGATGTTTAAACAAGATTTTTCATGGACAAGGCATCCAAAAATTTTCTTGGACAAGACATCCAAATTTTTCCTGGACAAGACAACCAGATTTTTCGGACAAGACATCTAATTTTTTTTTTTGGACAAGACAACCAGATTTTTTGTGGACAAGACATCCAAAATTTTCCTGGATAAGACATCAAGAATTTTACACCAAAATCGAATTCATTTCGTTAAGACGAGTCGAGCCTTGATTAGTCAGGGAACTCAATTTAAGGATAAACCCAAAATTTTACGCTACAAAAATCGAACTCGTTTCCTTAAGATGGGTCGAGCCGTGATTAGTCAGGGAACTCAATTTAAGGATAAATCCAGAATCTTATTGTTCAAAAAAATCAAACTCATTTCCTTCAGACGGATCGAGCCTTGATTAGTTAGAGAACTCAATTTAAGGACAAATCCTTTCATTTACAGTTTTTATTAAAAAAAAAATCAATGAAAAGAAAAGAAAAAATGAAGAAAATTCTCTCTTCTCTCCTTCACATGTGATCTCACTGACCAAACAAAATTGTTGTCTATTTGTCTTTGCTTGATTCATGATTCTCAGCAATAGTCAAAGAGGGGCAACTGTAGTCACCCAATTTTGTCCGAGCCCCCTTAAACCAGGTAAATTCTTCTTTGTACTTTTTAGAATGCAAAAAATCTCTTCTAATCTTGCAGATGGTCCTCCAATATTTGTGATTCAAATTTCAGCATGAAAAGTCAATCTGAAAAAAGTCAACTTTGAAAAAATCAACCCAAAAAGTCAACTACTAAAAAAGTCAACACTTAGTCAAAATCAAGATTTGAAGTTGAATTGAACAATGGTGAAAGAATTTTGACAATCTGAGATCTACAACGAAAGATATGGAGTTTAGAAGATGAGTTGCGGAAATTCAGTTAAAGAAAGACCTAATCCATCCAATTTTGGGAAAACTAAATCGGAGGAGAATTTGATCATAAAAATTGTGTGTTTTCGGACCAACTCAAATTCAATATATGACAAAGGCAATGGAAAAAGAAAATCTAAAAATTGGACCTATTTTGAGTAAAATCGGGGTTTCGGGGGTTAAAGGGCAAATATTGGAAAATCCGAAAAAAATAGCAAATAAGCTCGAAAAATTATAAAAACTTTCAGATCTCAATCTTATGTCATTTGGAAGAGATCGGCGAAGAAAAATTCAGAATCGGAGCTCATTTGCAAAATGGCAAAGTTCGGGCCCATTAAGCTGAAATTCGAGAAGATAAATCCCTAAAAAAGAGCAAATGAGCTCGAAAAATTATGAAAACTTTCAGATCTCAATTTTAAATTATTTGGAAGAGATTATCAAAGAAAAATCTGAAAATAGAGGTCGTTTGCGAAATGGAAAATTTCGAGCCCACTAAGCTGAAATTCCAGAAGATAAATCCGGAAAAAATAGGAAACGAGCTCGAAAAATTACCAAAACTTCCAAATCTCAACTATATATTATTTGAAAGAGATTGTCGAATAAAAATATGGAATCAGAGCTCAATTGAAATAAGCAAAATTTGGGAGGCACCAAACCAAAACTTTTAAAGAAAAATCCAAGCAAAATAGGAAACAAGTTCGTAAAATTACAAAAATTTCCAGAACAAATTTTAATTTTGCCTAGGAGACATTAGTGACATTTTTTGTCCAATGGGATGGCTACTTGGTAGGAAATTATGGGATTTTTTGGGGAGATGAAAAAGATGAAGACTTCGGTGTATAAGGGGGACCATTTTGAATAGAAAAAACATGTGATTATGGGATATTTTTAGGCCATTTTCAGCCAAGAAGAGAGGGAGGCAGCCGGCGATTTCATTTTCTAAGGGTGGAAAGGTTGGAAATTTTGAAAAAAATGAAAAAGGGTGAGGAAGAGAAGGAATGAGAAAAAAGGGAGACAGCCGGCCATTTCATTTTCTAAGGGGGGAGAGGTTGGAAATTTTGAAAAAAAGGAGAAAGGGTAAGGAAGAGAAGGAAGGAGAAAAAATGGAGGTTTTTGAAATTTTCTCTTGAAATCTTACTAAGGTAGTTTACAATCTTCATATTTTCTCTATTTTTTCTACTTATTTTCAAGCTTTATTTCTGGTATTTATTTCAAAATCTCAAGGTTTTTAATTGTTTTTCCTCAAAAATAAAAGGTTTTGAGCTTGATGATCTTGGTTTTTACCAAGTGATAGTTTGAGCCGGATTTAGCATCCAAGAGGCCAAACTTTGAGCAACCTTATTTTCATTGTTGTTTACACTTTCTTGCTTATATATTGTAATTTCCATATATATATATATATATATATATATATATATATATATATCTTGCTTGGTGTGTTATTTCTATTTTCTCTTGAAAAAAAATGATTTTGAGCTTGATGATCCTGGTTTACATCAAGTGATGGCTATAGCCGGATTTACATCCGAGGGGCTAGCCTTTGAGCCGATCATTTTGTTTGCTGTAAAACATGTTTTTCAATTCATTTCCAACTTGAGTTTGGCTAGGTTTTAACTGTTTTTCCTCAAAAATAAAAGGTTTTGAGCTTGATGATCTTGGTTTTTACCAGGTGATAGTTTGAGCCGGATTTAGAATCCAAGAGGCCAAATTTTGAGCCAACCTTATTTTCATGTCTGTTTACATTTTCTTGCTTATATATTGTCATTCTCGTATATTTGTCTTACTGATTGTTCATGCATTCATTTCATCCCCACTAGATTTCTTGGCTTAAGCCAATCAATGGCTCAAAACCAAGCTCTGAGCATGCTTGTGGAAAATTAATAGTCTAGATTGGGTATTCTGACTTTGTGATTTTTCTTACTACTTATCCTTTGTCAAAATAAGTTGATTCTTTAACTACATCCAGTAGTCATTTGAAGGATGCCATGATATTATTCTCATGATTTTTAGATTTTTTTTTTTATCATGGCTGAAAAATTGGATTTTGACAAAACGGTTTTTAACTCACTATTCTGACTTTGCTAAAATTTCGGTCATGGTTCCCATGCTCCAAAACTTAAGCTGATTTTTTTCCATGTAGATAAACATGTCCTAGGTCTCCCATAATTTTTTCAGATTTGTTTGAAATTGTTTAAAGGGAAAAAAAAGTAAGTTTTCAATACTGCCAATGAGAGTCAGAATTGTTTTTTTTTTACTTGATAACTTGCTGTTTTGGTGAATTCGGTCATAGTTCCCCTGCTCCAAAAATTAAACTGATTTTTTCCCATAGAGGTCGACATGTTCTAAGTCTCCTATAAGTTTTTTAGATTTTTTTGAAATTGTTTTGAAGGGTAAAAAAATCATGTTTTAAAACTGGTCAGAGGAGTCAGATTTGTTTTTATACGGAGACTCGAGATAATACACGATTAATAAGGCCCTATTTTATATGGGCGTTGTAGGGGTGCTAATCCTTCCCCGCACGTAACCGACTCCCGAACCCGCTTCTTTGATTTCTCTGGTTTAAAAGCGCAGACTTTGAAATTGGTTTTAAAAATATTTTACAAAACCAATTTTAATAGGTGCCGATCACACCTAGCCAAAAAAAATATTGGTGGCGACTCCATTTCTTTTTCGAGGTTGTTTTCAAACACTTATTTTATTTTAAGAGGAATTAAGTCGTCTTTTCCTCTGTTTCACTCAATGTCACACTTAACATGTAATATCCTGTGGCGAGATTTTTTACTTTGTGACAGTGGTATGAGGGTACATATCTCACATGTATTTGGCTTATATTAACTTAAGAAAGTCCTTGGCCAAGGAAATACTTAAGAAGCTAATATTAAAGCTGCAGATCTAATATGGAATATGATAAAGAGTAGACATTGAACCTTGCTCTTTCCTATCCCGGGATATTTGATGAAGGGATCGAATTACACAGACATATTGTGCATGGAAGGCTTGTCGAAATTTGTCGACTCTCTCGGCATTTGGGTGATCATGATGCATTGCTAGATGACGCTCATGATCTATAAATATGAATTGGAAATTCTTAAATGAATTTAATTTATATTTATTGCCAACTTGTTGGGGGCCTACTAAGTCACACGCAAAAGGTGATTAATGGAATTGAAAAGAGATTGGGCCAGATTAAATTTTCATTAAGTGTTGTGGACTTATTGTGAATATTTAATAATATGTATAAGGGATTTAGTGCAATTAGTCCAATAGTTGGCATACACTAAACCTAGTTATATATATGCCTCATGTGTTTGCCACCTCCCCCCAGAAGAGAACCCTAGTAGCCGCGCGCCTTCTCACTCTCCCTTGTTGGGAATCGGCCGCATAGCACAAGTGAAAGAGGAATTGATTCTTCTTGTCATCTTCTGAATCGGCTGACTAGTGAAAAAGGAGAAAGGTTTCTCAGAAAGTAGATTACTAGCATTGTCTTGGCAAAAACATAATCTCAACCTTGTAAAGGTTTTCGAGTTTCCTGTGGGGATTACTATTAGAGGCTGGATAATTGGACGACTTTGGTTTGCGACAACTGGGCTTGGTGTGCAAGAACAAGAACATCAAGAATCTGACTTGAGGTTTCAGCAATATCAAGTTCTGAGGTATGAGATTTTGTCTTGTTATCTGTTCTTGATAGGATGATCATTTTTGAATTCATAAGCAGATCCATAGAGGGATTCGATTTATCCTTGTTTTGTTTTATTTCGCTGTATTGTTATTTTAACTTGTTGATTAAATTGTAAATGATCTCTGTTTGAGCATGATCCGAGTCCCAATAGCATATGAGAATTCTAAATTCTTCCATAATGAAATGATCATTCAAAAGGGTGGGATAAAATCTGAAGAAAACTCTTCAAGTTAAATATCCATGCTTGATCAAAATGAACTTTTAAAGCATGTAATGTAGGCCAAGTTTCGTGGTTCATAAAGAAAGGATAAATAGGCCCAAAATATGCGTTTAAACTTAATTAGATCAAAGATCATTTTTCAAGAAAGATTCCCTTTGAAACATTTGTCCCTTCTGGACTTCTCTTTATTTCTTTTGACTTTTGCTTCTTTTCTCTTTGTTCTGGGCTTCCATTTCGCCATCATTTTCACATTTTTTTCCTCTTTTTTTCTTCTATGTTCTTTTGCTTTTTTTTTTTTTTTTTTTTTTTTTTTTGCATTTTCACTTTAACAAGGTGAACTCATACTTATTTTGGGAACTCAATTTGCCTTGTATCTGTTTTCGAGTTAGGGCTCATTTCACCATGTTCTTTGAAAGGGTCTTTTTTTCGCATTTGCCTCTCTGTGTAAGGGGTGATCCATGATCAAGGTTCAAAGAAAGAATTCTTCAGGTTCAAAAAGGGTGACTATGGATAATTTCTTTTTGTGAAAGGGATATGGAAAATGGTCATTTCTCACATCAAGTACGAATATTCTCATTGAAAAGCAATCCTCAGGGTAATAGATAATCAATATTTCATTTTGAACTTGGAATCATTCAAATTCCTCATATGCATGATATCACAAATTTTTTTGTTTTCTTTTTGCTCTTTTTTTTACTACCCCAAAAATTTATGCATAATTCATCTTCAACCACAAATGATGTCCTATTTTGATTTTCACTTCAGTGAAAGTCTTTTGGTTTATGGGAATCTTGCTACGAAGGAACATCTCGTGTTTCATTTTTGAGCTTCTTGCTAGAAAAACTCATTCGGATTTCAATTTCTTCAAAATGTTGACAAATGGGGAAAGAAATAATGTTCTGGTTCATTCTTTGATTTTTTTTTTCCTCATAAATCAATGACTGAAGAAAAGGGGTCTAGGAATTTGGCATTTTGGAATGTTTCAAAAGGATTCGAGAAGTTTTTGCTAAGCTTAATGGTATGGCATAGTCTTAACAGGTTTCAAACTACCAAATCTAGATCAATTGGAAGAGTGCCATATTTGCCTATCTTTCAAAGATTTCTAGAGAAGGATTTTCCAAATTTTCTATTACTTACAGCCTCAATAAAGGTTACTCTTTGGGAACTTTTGGGTAATCTTCATTCGACTAGTCTATGATCTGAGTGCATGTGGAGATGAGGTATTTCCTAGGATTAGTTCATTCCTCATAACGATCACCAATTCTTTCGAAACACTTTTCGTTTTTCAAAGAAAGATTCTTTTTACTCTTAAAACGAAAAATTACCCATATGAATTTTTTATTTTTTATTTTCAATTTTCAATTTTTTTTGGTTGTTTGTTTTTTTTTTTTTTTCTAATAAAGACCTTAAAAACAAAGCTCAAGAAGAAACCCAAACTTTGAATGAGATACGATGTATGATGCTTTCAATTTAAAGTTCATTCATTCCAAACAAAGTGAACGTATGTACAAAATTTAAACCAAGGTTAAGGATTGCCCCTGATTGGCATGCTACCTTGAGGGAAAAAATGACTCTTAGCTCTGTTGTCCCTAATAGGCATCAATGAACTCTTTGAACTTTATCGGGTTTGCATCAACTATAGCTTGAACTTTGTCCTTGAATGAAGTGCAGTTCTCCGTGGAATGCCCTTTAACCCCATTATGATATTCGCATGTGGCATTAGGATCATACCATTTTGGGAAAAGAGATTTCCTGGGCTTTGCGGGTACAATGGAGATCATATGACTTTGGACAAGCAACGAAAGATGTTCTATGTAGGTCATCGGAAGTGTAGGTATACCTTTGCCTTCTTTCTCTTATTGCCCTGAGAATAGACTGAATTAACCTCCGGGTCATTCAGCGTAGTGAAAGCTTGGGGTGCTGCGAAAGACATTGAAGCATGATGTTGACTGTGCTGAGGCTAATGGTCAATATTGGGTCAAGGATGCAGATAACGACCAAAAGGATCTTCTTGCATTGCACTGAATTTTCTTTTGTCTCTGCCTTCAACAGTTAGGATTTGATCATGATCATTGGCGACACTATCCTTTTTCTCGATAGCAATTCTTGTATCAGTATCCATAATTTTCCTCTTTTTTATACCATCCTCGATCCTACCCACAGAAAATAATATGTCTGCGAATTCTGAAAAAGCATTGTCGATCAACTTGTCATAGTATGGATATGGGAGAGTATCCACAAACAGTGCATTCATTTCTCTATTGGTAAAAGGTAGTCGGACTTGCGAGGATACATCTTTCCATCTACAAGCATATTCTTTGTAACTCTAGTTGGGCGCCTTTTTCATGTTCTGGAGTGTCAATCGATCTGGAGTTGCTTCCAACATGTGCTTGTTTTGTTTCAAGAATGCTCGAGCTAAGTCTCTCCATGTATGCACCTGGCCTTTCTTCAACTGAGAATACCATTTAGATGCTGCCCTTGTCAGGCTGTCTTAAAAAACGTGGATAAGCAAATTCTTATCATTGACATACCCTACCATTTTATTACAATATGCAGCCAAGTGTGTTTCAGGGCACTTAAGTCCATCATAATTTTCAAATTCTGGAACTTTGAATTTCGACGGATGGCCACATCGGGAATCAAAAATAACTCTTCCATACTAAATTCCTCTCCACCTTCAACAACTCGAATCCTTTCCTCCAATAGGACATACTCTAGTTGTATCTTTTCCTTTTGACTATGAACTGACTGTCAATGAATCTGATCAAAAATCTAGTCTGGAACAATCTTTCCCAAATTGCCACACTATTGAAGTTGATTACTTTTTTGTGTAACATGTTCTCCCCGAGTTTTTATCAGTTGTCCCATATTTTCTCGAGTCATCTAGATTGTCTGCGAAACTATCTCATTTTGCTTTTGTTCCATCTGATCCAATAGGATAGCAGAATCTTCTCCAATTTCACTTTTTAGTGTTATCTTGGAGAAACAGAAAACCAAAGCTATCTTTAGAAAGCATACATGAACTCTATCAATATTCATTCTCATCGTGACTCTTTATTTGAGGGGATTGAGAAAAATCTCCTTTTTATTTTCCTTTAGAGATCAAAAATTATTGATGACAATATTGACTTCTCTATCATTGGAATCAATGGAGACATTGTTATGCACAAACAAACTTAATGTTAATGAATGGATAGATGAGATGCGTGGTATGACAAGTAATTGGTCGAATGCAAATGCAGGGGAAGATACCACAGAGGAAATAAGAATCGGAGGAACTTAATCATCAACATCTCATCAATTAAAAGCATAATTAATTCATTTCCATGCCATTGTTCGAAAGATATAATCCATATTTAAAAAATCTGGAAAATGGTTAAAACTGTCTTTGCAATCATTTTATTTTTCCTATCCTAAGGCTATAAGAGCCGTCTACTGAAAAGATCAAAGTCATACTACATCATAACCTACTACATCATCACCATCAAACTCCCAATCCTAAATGACCTTTCCAAGTCCTTGATCAAATAGTGTCGTTGGATCGAATCACTTGGCATCTATAAGAGATTACACTTTGTTCTTAAAAGCCTCACAGTTTTCAATGCTAAGTCCAGCAACTCCACCGTGATAGTCACATCTCGTGTTCTGATTGTACCACTTAGGATATGGTGGGCGTAGGGGTTCTATTAGCATGCAAGCAATAAGATGGCCTTGGATCAATCTAGGAAGGAGTTCTTTATAGCTGATGGGAATAGGATCAAAATGCTTCTGTGTCTTTTCCTTGGGTTGTTTTTGGGTGACATACCGATTAGGAGTTGAGGCATTTGGTGGCGCTGTGAAGGTTTGAACTGGAAGGGTTGGACGAAAAGGTGGTCGAATAATAAAAGGGCGAGGGTGTGGATTTGGATATTGGGTCCTTGAAGATTGCACAAAGCTCGGAGTTCCTATCCCATGTACCTGATGGGATGATTGAAAGTTGGTAGGACGAGGGCACGGGTATGAATTTGAGCCAATTTGTGGTGGTAGGGATGGACTTAAAGGCCTCTCGTTGGTTGTCTAAGAATAAGATTAAATGTTAGCAGAACAAGGGCCTGAGTTTAGATTTGGAACAGTTTGCAAGGGTTGGGTGGAATTTGGAGATCCTGCCTTGAATAGTGAGTCTTCGAGTTTGATCATTTGCACGATACTGTCCATAACTCCATCCAAGCTTAAATCCTTACGTGGATGGCATTGACAAATGTAGGATTCAACAGAGATCCTTCGATCTAGGCTCGATTGTTTCTCAAGGCTTGGTTGCACCGAAGGCGATGAAGACCTTTAAGAGGATTCCCCTTTGGCTTTGTAAAGATCTCCAACCATTTTCATCAACTTGTAGAGCTATTCTTTCACATCTCGGATATCATGCCCAAATTCTTTCTGATTGCGTTCCAAAGCATTAATTCGTTCTTCCAATCCATTCCCCATATTTTGGACCTCATTGATGCAACTAATAAATGAGTTCAATGTTATCACACTTTATTTATTGACAGAAATTAAACCAAACATATGATGATAATTATGCATGACCTATTCACAAATGCATGAATGTAATGATGATGATTGATTAATGAAACGTATGAAATGCAAGATGCTTGAAGAAATGAATTTTCATATGTACAATGCCTTAAATGATATGAATCTTATGCAAAATGCAACGAAAAGATTAAGGAAAAGAAGTTCCTAACATCACTTTTATTATTATTATTTTTTGAGCTATCTTCTTTCTAGAATTTTTCAACAACACATTTTTGTTTTTAGATTTTCACTTAATCATATAAATGATTCAAAATTTATTCATCTTTACTTGTCTTTTTTTCAATGCATTTTTTTTCATGAAACATAATGACTTTCTTTTCCTAATCCTTGGAAAAGAACCTAAAAAAATAATTTCCTCTCATATTTTTTACTTTCTTCATATTTTCTCAAAGGTCAAAACTAAAAGAACCTTTTTTTTATTTCGCAATTCTAGCCACACAAAAAAAAAACTCTATTTTCTCATTATTGTTTTTTTACTCATCTTTCATTTTTATTTTATTTTTTCAAAGAAGAAATCTTTTTTTCCTTTTTCTATTAGAGAAAAGTAACTTAAAAAAATCACTTCCCTTTTTTAAATATGTATAACAAAGACATAAGTCTGAAGAATTTTTTTTTTATTTTTCAAAATAATAGGGGAAAAGAAACAAAATCAAATTGAAATAACTTCTAAACAAAAATACTAATTTCTTGTTTTATTGGCCTTATCTACAAGTTTTTGCAATAAAAGTTCTCTCGTGTTCTTAATTTTTGGTAATGTCTACGAAAGATGGGAATGACTCTACCTATGGTTAGCTTCATATGGTTCACTATATGAGGTTGAATCGGGTTCTAATAGGCCCCAAATTGCTCCTCACTGTCGCCTGCGAAGGCTAGTAAGGCACCCCGATTAAAATAGGTTCAATTTGTTAGAGCATATTTCCCTAGCCTGTGCGGATTGTTAGTCACGAATGCATAGGTACTCTAGTACTCCAGAAGTGTTTCGCTAGCCTGTGCAGATTGTTAGTCACGAAGGCTTAGTTTACTTTACTTCCACTTAAAAGGACGGAGCCCGGGTATAGAACTCATGTTATGCAAATGCAAGTGTGGTGTGTGAGGAGGAAAACCAAACTTTTCACCACCTACTCTAACCCTTATTATAAATATCCCGACAATTTATTAAAGAGATTAAACAATATAACACATTAATTAAACAAAGAGCATTAGTAATATACAAGGTTAAATACCAGAGAATGATGACAATATACAAGAATAACCAGAGAACAATAAATGTATGCAAATGAATCTATTTAAAAAAAATTATTATTATTTTAAAAAATCTTCCTTACTAAAAAATGGTGTTGGAATTATAATTAAATACCGATTAAAATCGACAAGACTTTGGATAACACGTGATCAATTTTAGGCCTAACTCTCTAAAATTCCCCAGTGGAGTCTCCAAGCTGTCATAACGGCTTTTCGGACCACTAGACGATTTTTAAAAACAACAGAGGAGTCGCCACCAATCTTTTTTGGTTAGGTGTGATTGGCCACCAAAGAAAATTTATCTTTGAAAAGGAATTTTAAAATTAATTAAAACCTTTTAAAAAAATAATCTTGAAGTCTACGTTTTAATCTAGAGAGAAAACAAAGACGGGTTCGGGAGTCGGTTACGTGCAGGGAAGGATTAGCACCCCCACAACGTCCGTATAAAATGATACCTTATTGATCACGTGTTATCCTAAGTCTCGCTGGTTTTAAGTTCGGCATTTAAAATTAATTCTCTTTTAAAAATAATCATATTATTTGAGAATGATCTATAATTTATTAATGCAAAACTTTTCCATGTTCCCCGGCAGACCTGGTAAAACATAGAAATTTTTATTTATTTTGGACTTCTCCAAATCACCCTCGTTTTGAAAAAAATATTTCGTTGTAAATGATAATTGATGATATCCTTCCCGACATACCCAGAAGAGAACTCATGAATTATTTTAACTCGAGAATAGTGCCTCGCTTATTATTAAAACGTGACTTTTGCGTGTATTAAAATTCATTTAAATAAATATGAACATGCAAAACAAATATTAATATGCAATTTTAACAAGATAACATGGACACTAATTATCACATGACATTATTAAGAAACTAACCTAAGTAATAATCATCACATGACATAATCAAAGCCATATTATAAACAAAAATCATATATACATTGATTAACAATGATCATGAACATAGAATCAACATGAGCATCAATTATTAAATGGCATGGACAAGAATATTTATCATTTAATAATATAATTAAGAACATGGTATAAGTAATAATTATTAAAGAATATAAACAAAGAATATGCAAGCAATCATATTTTAAAATCTCTTATTTGAAATTACATAAATGGCAAACGTCAGAACATTTAACCGAACTCCCCTACAGACCCGGCAAAGCTTAAAAAAAATATTCTTTCACTTAACACGTACTTAATTTTAGATAAAACGAAAATCATACTTTACAATTTCATAAACACATGCGTTGAAGAATTTCCTAACCTCCCCAGCAAACCCAGCAAAGATTAAGAAATAATTCTCGCTAAATATTTATGAAATCGAAAAGGCACGTTTTTATGACGTATTTTTTTTTAAAATAAAATTTAGATTCATAACACAATTAACAAAAACAAAATAATAATAATAAAAGAAAAGAAAAGAAAAGCATAATAAAAGCATAATAAAAGAAATAAAAGGACAAAACTAATAATATGGTAACAATAATAATAACAACTATAATAAAATAAATAAGTAAAATAATAGGCACTAATGAAATAATAAAATAAATATCATAGAATAAAATTAAGAGAAATAATAAAAAATAATAAAAATAGACATAAACAGAAATATAATATAATATAATAACCATAATAATAACTATTATAAAATAAATAAAAAAAAGGAAAATGCACTAATAGAATAATAAAAATAAATAACATAGAATAAAATAAAAATAGATAATAAAACTGAATCATAAACAAGAATAAAAATATAATAACAATACTAACAATTATTATAATAAAATAAATAAAGAAAAACATAAAATAAAATTAGATTGGATTGGATTGGATAATTAAAAAAAAAAGAACATAACAAAAATAAAATAAAACTTACTTTCGAAAATATGTGGAGTCGAGGCCTAGTGCTCGGATGAATTTCCCGAGAAGATTAATTTATTTTTTCTTCTTTTTCTTTTTCTTTTCCGTTTCTTTTTTTTTTCTTTTTTCTTTTTCTTCTCCCCCTAGCCCATGGGTCAGGCGCGCGAATCCTGGCTCGGATCTGGGTCCACGTGCAAACTCTTTTCCCCCCAAAACGGTGTCGTTTTCATTTCTTATATAAACCCCAAAATTTCTTTTTTAATTCATTTCCAGCTTTCCCTCTCTCTCTCTCTAGCTTTCCTCACTCCCAAACTCTCTCCAATCTCTCTAAAAATAAACCCAAAACGACAAGAAACCCAGATTTCGATGCCGGACCGCCGCCCCGACCACCGTGCTCCACCATCCTCTGCCGTTCGTCGACGTTGAATTTCGACCAAAATGCCCTCAAACCCTTTCTTTTGGCCCCTTCTTCTCGATTACGGCCTCACCTTTCCCAAAATCGTAGCCAAAAATCCTAGATCTAATCCCTAAGGTTGCGGTTTTCTTCTCTTCGATCTCCTTTGACAGCCGTTTGATCGGCCCCAAAATCGAACCTGAGACTACCCTTGTCCCGAAACACCCTTCCACCGTTTGTATTCTCCGAACAAAGCCCCTAGCCCTATGAACCTTAAGAACCTGAAAACCTTGGTATCTTGTCCTTGTGTTGTTGTGTGATGGTTTTTTTGTCTTGTTGTTTATTGTGGTGGGTGTGTTATTTTTTTTTTTTTTGTTGGCAAAATGAGAGAACCAAGAGAGTGGGGGAGGGGGGCGAATGGTGAGTCCCCTCTTCTTGGGGATGGCAGTAGTGAAGTAGTGTTGGGAAGTGGTGGTGTGTTGGTGCAAGGGTTATGGTTAGGGTTAGGGTGGACAGGGTTGTTGTGTGGGGAAAAGGGCTAGCAAGGGCAGGGGGCTAGGGTGGCTAGCCTGGTGGCGTGTGCAAGTGGGGGTGGTGTACGCATGGGGTGTCGTGGGTTAGGGTGTTGGCTGCTGGGGTGAGGCCAAGAGACTGGCTGCTGTTTGGTGATAGGCCTGGCTGGTGGTGGGCTTGCTGGGCCTGGTAGGCAGGAATGGCCTAGTGCCAGGCCTGGTGTGGCCTGCTGCATGATCTTATTGAGCCTCCAGGCTCACATGGCCCAAAAATGACTCAACAAGCTTAAAATAAAGGCCAAAGGGCTAAACCTAATAAAATTAATTCATTCAAAGCCCAAATCAAATTAAAGCCTTAGTCCAATTAATGACTTCGAGTTTCAACGAGTCAAATTCGGTTACTAACTTAAAGAACTTGAAAAATTAGATCGGCAAAATAAAAATGACTAAGTTAGAAAGACCAATTTAAAATTTGACTCGAAATTGATTCGGGATGTGACTCGTCGAACAAAATTTTGTTGGTACAATCCAGAATTACAATTATTGCCTTTATAAATAGTTTCATCGCCTACAAAGAAATCTTCAATATTATCATCATCCTAATCCTCGTCAATAAACTCCTCATTATCTGTGGTAGCTTTCACCATTGCTTGTAGTTCTTCTGCTACTTCAAAAGGAAAACTCTCCCCAATTATGTTAACCCTTTCCAATGTAATGATTAAACCCGTATTATTCCGATGATCTTTGTGTAGCATTAGATTCATCACACATATCTTATTGGTAAATTTCTCCATCATCATGTGCATCATTTGTGTCACCATTAAAAAAAAGTCACGATTAAAAAAAGTCATTGCAAATGTAACAATGTTTCGCAACAACTTTTTCATACGCTGTGAAATCTTCTTATATTTCGAAACGACTTTTAGATTCATTACCAATATGATAAATTATTCACAACAATTTTATTGTCGTTGTAAAAATATATTTAATAAATTAAATTCAGCAATGACATTTAAAAATCGTTGCTAATATAACAATATTTAGCAATAATTTATTTTGTTGTTATGTATAAAATAAAAATTAACAACGAAAAAAATTATCGTTGCAATAATACCCTGAAATTTAAATTAAGCAACGGCATTTAAAAGTCGCTGCTAATATAAAAATATTTAGCAACAACTTGTTATGTATAAAATAAAAATTAGCAACGACAAAATTGTCGTTGCGATTAATATCTTGAAAAATTAAATTAAGCAACGACATTTAAAAGTCGCTGCTAATATAACAATATTTAACAACAACTTGTTTTGTCGTTATGTATAAAATAAAAATTCGCCACGACACTAGTTGTCGTTGCGATTAATACCTTGGAAAATTAAATTAAGCAACGACATTTAAAAGTCGTTGCTAATATAATAATATTTAGCAACAACTTGTTTTGTCGTTGTGTATAAAATAAAAATTAACAACGACAAAAATTATTATAGCTTGTAAATTTAAATTAAGTAATGATATTTAAAAGTCGTTGCTAATATAACAATATTTAGCAACAACTTCTTTTGTCGTTTTGTATAAAATAAAAATTAGCAACAACAAAAATTGCCATTGCGATTAATACCTAAAAAATTTAAATTAAGCAACGACATTTAAAACTCATTGCTAATATAACAATATTTAGCAACAACTTGTTTTGTCGTTATGTATAAAATCAAAATTAGCAACGACAAAATTATCGTTGCAATTAATACCTTGAAAAATAAATTAAGCAACGATAATGCGAGGCGTTGCAAATATTGCAATTTTACACAATGACATGTAATGTCGTTGCAAGTTTTCGCAACGACATGAAATGTCGTTGCAAATTTTGGTTGCTAAAATCCTTTCTCTTGTAGTGCACCAGTTAAGGATTATTTAATTATTAATCAATTTTTTTGTTGCATTTAATACATTATTTTTGTTGAATTCAAGAAAAGTAAACCATTAATTGTATTTTTCATTCATATATATTACCTTAACCAGTGTTACTAGACATTGATTAATATTTTTCTTTTTCTTTTGTACATGGATCGAACACCTCAAAATTATAATTTACTAAAAAAAAATTATAAATTTTAAACCTATTGAATATCATCTTTTATTATTTATTTTTTTCCTTCTTCCGACGTTAAGATAACGAGCTCATCTTCTACAATGAAGGAAAAATAAATGTAGAATGTAGATAGCGAGCTAGCTAGACTGGAGATGCGAATTAATTTATTATTCTAAACTCTAATCTCTCGATCTTTAGAGGTTGCTACTGATTTATTGTTAAAATAATTTATCGATGCTTTGGAATTAAGATTTCCTTCTAAAATCAATGAAGACGGACATGAAGGTAGGAAATTCAACATATGTAGCTTATTAGTACTTTAATATGGATTTATATTTTTATTCATGGAGTTTATATAAATTTATATACTGTCAGTGAATCACATGATGTTACTTTATTAAAAATAAAATTATCTGTATTTATTTTTATTTTTTTAAATAAAATAATATCATATAATTCATTAACAATGTATAAATTTATATAATGTCAGTATATTAAATATAAACCCTTTATTTATAGGCATTAAATTAGTTCGACATTATGGTTTTCTTATTAATTCTCAATTGAGGGTAATTTTGTAGTTTTTCTTTAATTGAAGGACAAATGTAATACAAGGATAATTTTGTAAATTTTTTAATAATTAATACGTGTTGTATTTATGTTATTTTTTTGTATTATAGTTGTATTAAGGGTACTACAAATATATAAAATTTGACACGTTACGTATAGATTTTGACACATTCGTACATTCATGTTGTGTTAGTGTTGTTGTATTATCTTTTAGTTATTTTTTTGTGTCCGTGTCGTGTCTAAAATTATCGGCTCTAATTAGCAGTATTCAAATAACTTTCAATTTTGTGTCACGTTATTTTTAGTATCGTGTTGATACATTTTGTGCATTCATATTGTGTTAATTTTTTGTTGTTGTTGTATTATGTTTTAATTATTTTTTCATATTTTTTTCATATTCGTTTTGTGTGCGAAATTGTTTGGTCTAATTGACATTATTCAAATAATTCACAATTTTGTATCAAGTTCGTTTTATATAAATTTCGACACGTTAGTATATTCTTGTCGTGATCATGTTATTTTTTCATGTCGTGCCGTATTTTAGTTATTCTTTCATGTCATGTTCGTGTTTGAAATTATTCAAATAACTCTTAATTTTGTGTCACGTGTTGTATAATGATTGATTCTTTTATTTTATTTTTGAAAAATAAAGTCATATTGATTTTTTAATTTTTATACTATTGAATAAAAAATTATTGTATTGATAAATTATCGATAAAAATTAAAATACTGAATAATAATATGAGATGGGTTGATGTAAGTATTTTTTTTTTTAACTTTTGGTGTTGAATCAAAAGAAAAAAAAAATATTATGATTATTAAATAGTAAAAAAAAAAAAAAAAAACCTATGTTAAATGATGTTATAAATTATAAATTATTGTATGATAGTTGTTAGGTTTATATTTTATTATTTTTAATATGAACAGAAATGATGGATATCAATATAATTTAAATGAATTAAATATTGATATCCATCTTACTTTTTTTTACATATAATGTACATATAATGAATTAGATTCGTGTATTCGTGTTGTATTTGTATTATTTTATATCCATATCTTACTTTAAAAGTTATCATCAAGTTGAGATATTTTACATAGTTTATCATAATAATTCAATTTTAACTCTAAATTCATTTTTTTTTTGGTCATAATCATATTCAATATATTATTAATGACAATAAAACTGAAATTACGCGAGAATTCAAAAACTACTTCTATCTAAAGCATTCACCATTACAGAAATTCACTGCATTAGGATGATTTATGTACGTATATCCTTAACATTTTTTGTTTCATTTTTCTTTGGGATCAAATTAATATTCTCTTTCTATCAAAAAAAATAAAAAATGGTTTTCGAGGATATAATTAAGCTCCGGTATAAATCAAGCGGTGATCAGTTGATCACCAGTATATCCACACTGACACTACTCTGAACCCTCTCCTCTCAATTAAAACTTCAATTAATGAAAAATACTCGTGCTAATTTCCAAAAGATTAACTCATACAAAGAGATTTTATCAACGGCTTGCACATGTTCCTACCTTACGTTTGTTTGGTAAACTCTTAGATACCATCCACACACACACATATATATTATAAATAAAATAAAATGAGTAAATAAAGAGAGATTAAGATAAAGAAAATATCAACTTTCAAAGTCTAGTCTTTCAGGAACTAGCTATGTCAGCAAGCTTTTTTCTATTACTTTTTCTTGGATACAAACCCGTCCTTATATAGGACTCCAAGAATCATTAAGGAGGGGAGAATACATTTTTCAATACAATTTATTATAATTATTATGTACATAATAATTAATCTAATTCATTCACCATATGTATTCATTCTAATCTAGTCATTTAACACATGCATTAATCTACCACATGCATGTATAACACTTTCCCTTGGATGACTATTCACTATGAATATGCCTCGTTAAAACCTTGCTAAGAAAAATCCAGTGGGTGAAAAACTTAGCGAAGGAAAAAGAGTATAATATTTATAGGAAACTTACTTCCCCTCAAAAATAAAACCAATTATTTAATGTCTTTAAGCCGACGCATTCCAATGTTATGTACGTGCTTCTTGAAAATTGAAGTTGACAATGTCCTTGTAAATAGATCTGCTGGGTTATCACTTGAGCGAATTTTGCAAATATCAACATCTCCTTTCTTCAAGAGTTCATGTGTGTAAAAGAACTTTGGTGAATTCTATCACATTTTATGTAGCCACCTTGAATTTGTATAATGCATGTTGTATTATCCTCATGCAATATAGTTGGCTTGTCATGTTTCACGAACAATCCACATGCTCTTCTAATATGTTGAATCACATTTTTAACCACACGTATTCATAACTTGCTTCATGAGCTAATATTTTTGAATGGTTTGATAAGGTAGTAGTGATTATTTGTTTAACAGACCGTCATGAGATAACAGTATCACCACATGTGAAGACATAACCTGTTTGTGATCGAGCTTTGTGAGGATCAGAAAGATATCCAGCATCAACATAGCCCATTATTTCTGATTTTGCTCCATTTGGGTAAACCAAACTCATATCAGTCGTGCCACGGAGATAACGAAAAATATGTTTCACTCCATTCTAATATCTTCGTGTCGGTGCAGAACTAAATCTTGCAAGTAAATTTACTGCAAAAGATATGTTTGATCCAGTGCAATTTGCTACATACAAAATTGCTTCTATTGCATTAAGATATGGTACTTCCGGACTAACAATTTCTTCTTCATCTTTTTATAGATGAAAAAAGATCTCTTTTTACATAAAGTAGCGAACAATCATTTGAGAGCTTAATGGATAAGATTTATCCATATGAAATTGTTTCAAAATCTTTTCTATATAAGATGATTGACGAATAAGAATCTCAGTTGTCAAATGTTCAACTTGAAATCCAAGATAAAATTTTGTCTTCTCAAGATCTTTATTTCAAATTCCTTCTTTAAATAATCAACAGTCTTTGAGATCTCTTTTGGAGTCCCTAAAGTGTTTAAGTCATCAACCTACACTATGACTATAGCAAATCCAGAATTTATTTTCTTGATGAAAATACAAAGAAAATGGCATTATTTTCATATCCATTTTTCAATAAATATTCATTTAGACGATTGTACCAAATGCGTCCAAACTACTTTAGCCCTTACAAGGATCTTTGTAGTTTAACAGATTACATTTGTCGATGTTTTGAATTATATGCTTTAGGCATCTTAAATCCTTCAAGAATGTATATGTCAGTATCTAATGACCCATATAAGTAAGTTGTCATTACGTCCATTAGATGTATGTCAAATCCTTCAGAGACTATCAAATTAATCAAAAATCTAAAAGCAATTACATTCATAATAGGAGAATATATCTCTTCATAATTCATACCAAGTTTTTGTGAAAAACCTTGTGCTACAAGTCGTGCCTTGTATCTCACAATTTCATTTACTTTTACGTACAAAGACCCATTTATACTCAACTGGTTTGACATCTTCAGGTGTCTGGACTACTGGTCCAAATACTTTACGTTTGGTTAATGAGTCTAGCTCAGCCATTATTGCTTCTTTCCATTTTGGCCAATCAATATTATAATCAATTTTATATGCAAACACATTATCAACACCAACTTCATTTCTTTCCCACATATTTTCAGATTTTAATGAGATCTCATAATTTATCGATACCGGAACCACTTCTGTGGTTGCTTGTCTAGAAATATGATGTTGTTGATCTATATTATTTTTGTCCTCTTCTGGAGTATCATTTTGAAGTGATTTCATTTCCTTTTTCTTTCGAGGAACATAATCTTTTGAACCAAAAAGTCTGCCACGCTTTTGGCGTATTTTAGATTCATTGACTGCCATACCCACAGGATGTCCTACAGGGACAATTAAACGTGCAGGAATATTACAGCCGGTACATGTGATTTAGTGACTTTTTGGGTGTCTATAAAAATATATGGCAATTGATTTGCAGCATTCTGCAAATGAATTATTCTTTGAACTTCAAGTTCACATTGATTTGTGCGTGTATCAAGATCGAACAATGTTGGTGTATACCAACAAATTTTTTATGCTTTAGATTCTTTACCTTTTTCTTCCCCTAATGATGGGAAAATTGATTCATCAAATTGACAATCTAAAAATCTTGCTCTAAAAAGATCACTTGTTAAATGTTCAAGATATCTAATGATAGATGGAGAGTCAAAACCAACATAAATTCCAATGATAGTGCAATAGGGACATATACAACACAATAAAAAACTCTAAGATTGTAATATGCAGATTTCGTGTACGAACTAAAGATGCAGCATGTATTATAGCATGTCCCCAAGCAGATACAGGAAGTTTTGATCTCATAAGCATAGGTCTAGCAATCAATTGTAAACGTTTAATGAAAGATTCTGTTAAACCATTTTGAGTTTGAACACGTGCAAGGGAATGTTCAACACTAATTCCAATAGACATGCAATAATCATAATAAGTTTTTAAGTAAACTCTCCTGCATTATCTAAAAAAGCTGTCTTAAAAACTTGATCTTAACTTTATAATTTGAGCAAGGAATTTAGCAAAGGCAATATTACGAGTTGAAAGCAAACAAACATGTGACTATCATGAGGAAGCATCAATTAAAACCATGAAATACTGGAACGGTCCGTAAGATGGATGAATTGGGCCACAAATACTCTTCGTATTCTTTGTAGAAAAGTGGGAGATTCAGAAGATAATTTAGATAGAGAAGGTCTAACAATTAATTTACCTTGAGCACAAAAATAATCATCAGGCAAAAAGATTTTCTGATCCTTTAATGGGTGTCCATGTGTATTTTCAATGATACATCGCATCATGGTTGAACCTGGATGGCCAAGACGATCATGCCAAAGTATAAAAGTTTTAGGATCTGAGCACTTTCGGTGCATAAAATTTGATTCAACCATCCTTATTTTTGTGAAATATAAGCCAGATGAGAAACTCGAAAGTTTCTCTAATATGAACTTCTGGTTCGAAACTGTAGAGGTAATATAAAGATATTCCATATCTCACTCAATTTTTGTTTCAACATGATATTCATTGCGACGTATATTTTTGAAACTTAATAGATTTCTTCGGGATGTACTAGAATATAATGCATCATCAATATATAATTTTGTTCTATTTGGAAACATAATATGGACTCTTCCAGAGCCATCTATTATATTTGCAGAACTAGATATTGTATTAACATTAATTTCATCTAATGTTAATTGCAAGAAATATTTTTTATCACGAAGAATTGTGTGAGTTGTACCACTATCCACTAAACATATGTCATCCTCCATGATATCAAGTAAAACTTACATATGATAACCTTTAAAATAACATAAACATAAATAAATCTCATTAGTAGATATTTTTCATTCCCAATCAATAATTTTTCCATTAGGGTTTTCAAAAAATCATTTACATCAAAATCAATATTTAGAGAAGATTCATTATCATAAGTAGGACCAACAGGTTCAAATGAATTTATTTTAGCATTTTTTTTAGTGATGCTTTATAAAGATCAACTAGATATTTTGTAAAGATTCATTATCATTGTTTTGCACTTTATTACTCTTTTTCGAATTTTTTTCATTTTTGACCCATTTCTTTTGATTCCATTTAACATCTTTGCTTTCAAAACTTAAATGATGATTATCACGGGTTCGATAATTTTTTCTTTTGCGACCCTTTTTATCACCACGACATCGTCCACGACCTTAAGAAAATGCCACATTCACTTCAGGGAATGGTGTTGAGCCAGTAGGACGAGATAGATAGTTTTTCATCAAAGGCTCATTGTTTTATTCAGCCACAAGTAAACAAGAAATTAGCTCAGAATATTTTGTGAATCTACGCACCGGTATTGCTTCTGTAAGAGCACATTCGAGGCATGAAAAGTTGAATATGTTTTTTCCAACATTTTTTCATCCATAATATTCTCTCCTCATAATTTCAATTGAGAGCTAATCTTAAACAAGGCTGAATTATATTCACTTACGATTTTGAAATCTTGTAGCCGTAAGTGTATCCACTCATATCGAGCTTTTGAAAGAATTACCATTTTTTGGTGTTCATATCTATTCTTTAAGTTATTCCAAGGGGCTAATGGGGTTTTAATAGTAAGGTATTCAATTTATAATTCTTCGTGTAAATGATATCGAAGGAAAATCATTGCTTTTATGTAATTCTGCAGGGATGCTTGATTTCCTTCTTCAATAGTATTTTCAAGATTCATAGCTTCAAGATGAATCTCAGCATCATAATAAATAATTTCTTTCAGAAATTTCAAGAGCAACGAATTCAAAATTATTGAGATTTGTCATTGTAAAGATACTTGATATAATAAATAAAAAGTCCAAAGTCAGGTGGATATTAAGAATCTAAAAAATTATTCATCTCACATATAACATATAATAGAACATGTAAAGATATATACTTTTGCAAATAAGAAGATATACTAAATTTCTAGGTAACACATGTTAGAGAAATCAAAATTCTTACCTTGATATAATGAAAGGAAACTTGAGGGACTTTACTACCATTAGAGACTTGATCATGCTGATAACGTGTTATAAATAAAATAAAAGCAGTAAATAAAGAGAGATCAAGACAAATAAAATATGAACTTTCAAAGTCTAGTTCTTCAGGAACTAACTATGTCACCAAGCCTTTTTCTATTACTTCTTCTTGGATACAAACACGTACTTATATAGGACTCCAAAAATCATTAGGGAGGGGAGAATACATTTCTCAATACAATGTACTATAATTATTATGTACATAATAATTAATCTAATTCATTCACCATATGTATTCATTCTAATCTAGTCATCCACCACATACATTAATCTACCACATGCATGTATAACAATAAATATATATATATATATATGTATATATTGCTAAATCAAAAAAGTTTATTAATAATAAAGTAACTACAAAAACGAGAGTCAGACAGCCTCTCCAAGTTCATAAAGCAATGATCAGCACAAAAATAACAATCACTCTATATATAAAATAAGGAATTCATTTATATTAGTGTGAAATTAAATTAATTTTATATATTTTTATAATTTTTTATACGATTTATATTTGTTTAATCTGACCGTCGTATTTCATGTCATATTCACGTAAATCATGCACGTCAAGTTTCGAGTGAATTAAAAATGTCTAACTATTTTTTCGATGTAAAAAACTTTCAACCGTTAAATATATATTGAAAAAGATACTGTTATCGGTCGATATGATAGAGATATCGAATCGATTCAAAAATTTTATGTGCACAACGAGTACAATTATATAACTAAATCCAACGGTCGATTTGTTAAAATTTTAATCCTATAAAAAATTATAAAAGTCTATAAAATTAATTTAATTTTATATTAGTGAGTGGATCATTACTTTTATATATATATATATATATATATATATATATATATATATATATATGCGTTTGGCGATAAATTAACCAAGTAATATACCCACAGACTCACAGAGAAAATGAGGATACAAAAATAAAAAATAAACGGTAAGTTTTTAGTGTTGGAAAAATATTGTTGGATCAAGCGGAGAAGTGTTGGTCACTTAAACACCCGATCTGCAGGTAATTAAGCAAAAAAGCATTCAAACATTTTTTAAAAAAAAAAAAAAAAAATTGAATTGACATTTTCAAATCAACTCAAAAAGGAAACTTTCCAACATTACATACTGATCAAAAGCCAATGACTCTTAAGAGAATAAAGGTCTACTCAATTGGTCCCATATAATATAACTTATTCAGGCAATGTAACTGTAACTGTAAAGCAATGAATTCTTAATTTATTCTTTAAAAGAATCCTACTAAGGAAGCATTAATAAACATAGAATTAGTTGCACTCTTAATTGTAATTAAGAAGCCATAAAATGACATGGAATTTCATACCCTGCACTGCACGTCGACAATACATTGGTTATCTATACTAAACAGAGATAAATAGTTTGGTCTCAACCCAAGGCTGATAATTTCTTTCTGGTGCCAATCTTATTTAATTAATTGGATAATACCCAACAATCTATCACCCTGTTTAATTGTAATTAAGTTATTATATATATATATATAAAGGAATAATTCATTTACATTAGCGTAAAATTAAATTAATTTTACACACTTTCATAACTCTTTATACGATTTATATTTTAATAAATTGATCGTTGGATTTAATAATATAATTGTACTCGTCGTGCATGTAAAGTTTCGAATCGATCCGATATCTCTATTATATCGATCGACAATACTGTTTTTTTCAATATATATTTAACGGTTGAATTTTTTTATATCAAACAAATAGTTAGACAATTTTAATTTACTCAAAACTTAACGTGCATGATCTACGTGAATAGAACATGAAATACGACGGTCGGATTAAATAAATATAAATCATATAAAAAATTATGAAAGTGTGTAAAATTAATTTATTTTTATATTAATATAAGGGATCTCTCCTTAAACTACATTTATTTGATGATTAATGATTTCTACATTGTGGACATTCTTTGGCTAAGATTGGTACCACCTTTCAGATATTTCAACCTTGAATGTTTTTAACCCTTTGGGAGCTGGGGGACACCTTCAACTTCAAGAACAATATATTCTCTATTTAACTAAGCTCAGTTCAGCTATCACTAGACCAATTTTTGTTCAAATTCAATTGATGATTGGAAGAGGGGTTGCTGGCAGAAGGTGGCCAGCTCAAAAAGTAGAGGTACCAACCAGCAGCAGTTGCTGAAACTAATCTCCCATCCATTTCTTCTGTTCAAAGATACCTATAGGCTATAAATGCATTAATATAGCATCAATCAACCCTTTAAATAAAGGTCTATTTCACACAGCTATACATGCATCTGTTTCTCTTTATGAAGTCGGTTTAACTAACTATCCGGCGAATTAGGAAGATCTTAATGATGATTGACGGACCTATGCATCAAATCCAAGTCTCTTTTATCATTCAATTAAAACTTGTTGACTAATATTACATCCACTCTTCACTCTTTATAATTAAACAACAATCTTAAGCTATATATCTCTTTAGAAATCTTAATTTTCAATTTCAAATATATATATATATATAACATTATGTCTGGTTAAAAATTGAATTCATTGAAATTGTCAGGACTAACCCAAAGGACAAAGGCAAAATTGAAGCATTTGCAGTGGCAGTTAATTGATCTCTTCTCAACTATATATATTCATGGCCAAATCTTTGTAATTAAGATTTGGTGGCGTATGACGTCTAAAAAGGTTGTGACACCAACATTTAAGTATTTTGCAACAACGGCAGCTAATTGATCTCAACTTACTATATTGATAATTACTCTTAGGACTTCTTTTCTTCTATATTTTAAATGGATTTATATTTAATGCACTGATAGTATATAAATTTACACACTGTCAATAAATTAGACGATGTCAACTCATTAAAAATAACGTAATTTGTATTTATTTTTAAATTTTTTTATGAGGTGGCATCATCTGATTCATTGACCGTGTATAGATATATATTATACATTGTCAATGCATCAAAATACAAATCCTCGTGGAATTATCATGTCAACATCCTCCTAATTTACTCATCTGACATGATAAAAGTTGTTGCTAAGCTTTTTGCATATTCAACTTCCAAGGCCAGAGTTTTACAATATTGAATATTAGAAATGAGTGGTTTTAGAACAAAGAAATGATAATACACAAAACTAATCCATATTATTATTATTATTTATTATTAATAATAATCAAAACCTCAACTTAAGTATAATGAAATCATCATCGAGAAAATTAAGAGGCTTCATTGGGGATAAAGGCCCAAGATCAATGGGCACTAACAAGGAAAGGATGTTGGCAAACCTCACATTTAATGGTCTCAGAACCTGAGCTGGGAACTTGGACCTGCAATAATTCTATAATTAGCCTACTTACAATAACGTTGACAAAATAAGCTTGCAATCCAGAAAATTCCATGTTTCAAAACCGTATTAAGGGCCACTACTCAGCTTCTATGACATTGGATCCAACTCAATTCTGGCCCAATATTTGGATTGAAGCTCACCTGGTAAATCTTAAATGGGTCTGAGGCTTTGCAAGAAGCGAAGAGCTAAGTTTGGCTAGTGACGTAGCCGATCTCCAGTTTGCCACCTCACCAAAGAGTTGCAAGCTTTACACGGTTTTTTTTATTCAACAAACCGAAGGCCGAAATCCAATCCAATGGCACAGAGCCGAAGCGGGGAGCTTTTTTCCGCAAGATCTCGTCAAAGGCCCAGTAGAATTCACAACGGCATAGGCAAGTTTATCCTAGGAGTCCACGTATACCTCTACGACTACGCGTACAAAAGCAAATAGATATCCTCTGCTCATTTATTATGTCTCTTTTTATCATGTGTTCAGATAAAAAAGTATTAATATTTAATTATTTATAAATAAAAAATAATTTTAGATACATGTCAAAAAGACATTTAAAGAGCATCAAGAGAGACATTAATAGAGAAAATACAGCTGAGGCAAAGACAAAAGAGGTTTGAACAATTGAAAAGAAACCTGGCTGTCAACTTTGGTGGTCTCGCTTTGTTCGGAGACAGAACAAATCTCCCAAGTCCCATCCCGATTCCCCAATCCCATACATAAGAATGTAAATGAGATATTCGTGTTTGTAAGTTATTTGAATTTGACTCGAAAAAAATTTGAATTCAATTCGATCATTATCAAGTCAAGTTCGAATAACTCGAATTATCGAGTGAGCCGAATTCGAATATTTTAATACTTGACTCGAGTAGCTTGCGAGACTAATAGAGTTTTTTTTTTAATTAATATTAAAAAAATCTCTATTTGAACTCGAACTCGAGCACAAATAATCGAGTTTGAAGTCGAGAATGAAAATTGAGCTCATTTTTACAAGGAAATGAGCCTAATCAAACGAGCTCGAGCTCGAACCGAATTTCACACTTCGAATTTCGTATCGAACTCGAATTTCTTACAACTTAAGCTCGACTCAGCTCGATTACACCTTACCCATACACACCCACCAACATCTCAAGACAAAATAACCATTTTAACTCCTTTATCATCATCTCCTTCCTCCCTTGAAAACGGTTCTCTGATCTTTAAAACACAATATTGTAGGGCCCACTCAATCACCCTTCACCCAGCTTGCTGGAACACACTCAAAACTTTGGGGCCATTCCTTCCTGATTTCCTGTCCATTCTCTTCCACCAGAATGGAATCCATATAGCATTACCAAGAAAACAAGCTGAAACTGATTTGCAGATTTTTGGTTCAACTTTCCCAAACGAGGAAGGACGCAAAAACAAATACAGGGATTAAAGAAAATGATAAAAACAAAAAAATATGGGGCGTGGGATAAGCTATTTCTTTCAACTTTCTTTCACCTCCTGTGACTACTATAATACGAACTCTTACGGAGCAGTCCAAGCTTTTTTTTTTTTTTTTACTTGAAAATGATATATTTTTTCATTTGTTTTTTTTTTTTTTTTTTATTGGTTGGCTTCAATTGGAATAATAATGAAAATTACAAAATAAAATGAAGTAGCGCGAAGAATATTTAGTGCTTACATTAATAATAATAATAATAAAAAAAACTATTTAATATAAATGAAACAAAAACTTGATAATTGCTAAAGAAAATATTATAATTAGAAATTGAAGCAATTTGAGGTATTCAAACTCACTCCATTAAAATTTAACTACTCATATCTTATTTAAATATGAATAAAAATTAATACTTAATATTTGAATTCTATTATTAATATTCGCAAAAATTTTAATTTGACATATTAAATCATAAAAAGCATAGTTTTTTTTTCATTATAAAATCCAACTCAAATACTGAAACTCAAAATTAAAAATCAATTTAAAATCAATTTTTATACACATTATTAATAAAACTTAAATTAAAAAATTAAAGTTAACTCATAGAAAATATATTAAATTTAAAATCATATTTAGAATAATTAGTAAATTAATTTTTTTGGTCAAGAATTAATGAATTAATTTAATAAATATTACAATAATAATATATAAAACAAAATTTGAATATTAAACATTATTATTTACAAATTGGGTTGAATAGTATGAGGTGAGGGTACCTGATATTAAAATAACCATTGTCATTTCTAATTGTCTTTATCATTTTATTTCAAATCAATTTTTTTTTCTTCTTCCAGCAACCTGATAATCTTGTTGCTAAATTCAATAATGTTTGAGGTATATATAGTCGTAGACCTATTCAGGGGGCATGCTACCCGTTCAGCCCGACAAGCTCAATCCGAATTAGATTGGGCATGGAATAGGCTTTTAATAATCTGGATCGGTTTGGCCAGGATTACTGTTTAAATAATAAAAAAATTATTTTTATTAAATTTAATTATAAAAATATATTAATATAAAATATTTTTTTAATATTTTAATATATTTTAAATAGTAAAACGAGCTTTCAAACTCGAATTGGCCTAAGCTAGGCCTGAGCAAGCAAAACAATTTCTGTTCGAGCTTGGGCCCGTCCTGACCTGACCCATTGGCACCTTTGTTGGCCACTTAAGGTCATTTTCGTTTTCAAACGACTAGATTTGTGTTTCTTGGATCTTAAATTAGTATTAAACAATTAGATTCCACCATGGAGGAAAAAAATCCAAAGCAAAACTAATAGTTTGAGACAAAAAACAATTCAAACATGTTGGAATTGACTAAATGAGGTTATTTTTGATTAAAAATGAAGTAAAAATAGTGTTGACGAGGCTAATGTGTTTTATTTATTGCAATGCTTTTAGGAGATTTCAATTTTTGTGTTTGTATTTGCAGTGAATCTCTTTTTCTTTTCTTTTTTATTTATAATTATTAGTATTTGATATTAGCTTTATGGTTTTTTATCAATAAACATTTGGCTTAATAAAAAAATCCTAAAAATTCAAATCAATGTTTTATCAAATTGATTTCTTTATTATAAGTTTATCAAATTTCATTTTTACATGGTTTGCTTGTTATTATTCCTAATATATTATTCTTAATACAAATATTGTTATTAGTTACAATTTTTGCAATAAAAAAAAATAGAATTCATGTTTTTATTTTGTAAAAAATCATGTGCTAATTATTGTGTCAAAAACTCCAATGCACCAAAATATGTCTTTTCATGTTAAAACTTAATTTTTTATTTTCTTTTTCATAAAATAATTTTCTTAAATGATTATTTTTTATATTTGAAAATTATAAGAGTATTTAATAAATAGAATGACACAGTAATGTATATAAATTTTGAAAAATATCTATTTATTTTAAAATAAATATTAGATAATTAAATTATTTTTTTAACTTAAAAATGAATTTGGCCCCATAACATCGAAATAAAATATTTTTTCTTGTAATGTTCTTATCTATTCTCATTCTATTATGAAAAAAAAATCAATTTAAAAAATCAAAAGAACTGTTTTTAATTTCTTAATCTTTTAAATTTTCATTTTCTAATAAACATCTTTTATTATTGGTGCAAACATAAATTTTTTTCAACTCTTTGCCTTTTTTGTAATTCTCATGGAAGCAACCTTGTTCTCACCGTTCACAATTTAAATGTTCCTATTGTGATGAAAACTATAATGGGAGCTTTTTAAATGAAAACCATGAGAACCAAATAGTTTTTTACCCTTAGATCAAGCTTATGAAGTTTATAGCCTTTAATATTTCCATCTCATCAAATTGGAGTAACCGGTAACTTAAGTTAGCAGGTAACACAAAGAAAAATCAACAGACTGAAAAATTGTGGTCGATTCTTGACAAAAGTGAGAGTGATTTCTACTTTGAAGTAAAACTAGAAAACTGAAAAAAAACATATGGGTTTTCATCATCAAAAGTCCTCCCCACTCCTCTCAGCACAGATTCATCATGCATAACCTTTTTTGCTAATATTGTCAATGGCTCCAAATATTTAACAACCTCATCATCTAAAATTGTTGATGAAAGGCTTTGAGAATGGCTTGATGGATTTTAATCCTCATCACAATCTTTAGTTCCAATATTACCTCGCTTCTTGCAAGATCTCATCATTTTTGCAATTGTTTGGTTATTATCCTCAGGAGAATCCTTTGCTTTCTTCCCATCAAAGCAAGCTCGCATTAGCAAGCTTGAGAAACTGGTTGAAGAGCTAAAAGCAATGAGATCTGCTTGCAAGTAGTCAGTCTAGCAAACTGAGAAAAAACTAGAAAATAAAACCATATGTTTTCAAATTCGATAACATCTAGAAAATAAAACAGCAACAAACAAAGCAGATGATAACCTCTAAAACAAATGCACCATAAACTAGAAAAACAAACAATTGCATGCAAACCCATATCCTCCTTTATTCTTGAAATTAAACTGTATGCAAATTCATTTAAAAAAAATTGAAAATTACGATTTTACCTGACTTGTTGCCGAATGCTATCTCTACTTTTGTTCCTCCTTTCCCTCTGTTTCTTTCTCCTTCTACAAACTCCTCTTCTGTCTCGATTCTGTTTGCTTTTGTTCCTCCTTTTTTATTTTTGCTAACCCATTTTTGTTCATCTTCATCTTCATTTCCAATTCCTTGCTTCTGTTGGGATAGATTTCGAAACAATCTTTCTCACTTTCCTATTCTTGCTTCAAAGTAAAAACCAATTTCTCATGGGCAACAATGAAGGCTCAAATTTTGCAGCTTTGCTTCCAAAAAAATAGAGCTGACTTTCTGCCTTGCTTCCCTTAAACCAGTTACCGGTTACTCTAATTTGATGACATGGAAGACATCAACGATTAAAAAGCCAAAAACTTAATCTAACTATTAAAAAATATTTGATTCTCATGATTCCCATGCAAAAAGTTCTTATTGTAGTTTTCACCATTTTTCATCAAAGAAAATCGGGCAAATAAGTTGCTCCAATTCCCCAAATCAGATTACACCTAAATAGGCCACCAATGAGTTTCGAACGCAAAATCATTCGATCGAGGTGAACGAGCCAATTGAGTCAATCTTAGATAAGTTTTTATTAATTACTTATTAGATATTTCATGTTGAAGTCACACCGACTACTCTAGCTTTGTCTAGAATTCTCCTTAAGTCATATTTGTTGAATTTTTCCTTAGTGTTCTCTCTAGGCCTTTCTCAAAGTCTTTAGACTTTTCTCTACCACCACAACCGACAATGATAAGTCGGTTTAGTATGGTTATAAATAGAGATGTGTTGTGTGCAAAGTGTGAATTGTGGTGGAAAGAAAAAGAAAGAAAAAAAAATAAGAAAGAGTAGTGGTGTCACGTAGAGAAAAGAAAGAAAAAGATGTGAGTGATTAGGGAGTGTGATGTGAGAAATTATAAGGTGTATGTATGAGTATAGAAAGTTGTATGTGAGTGAATAGTAAAGTGAGAAAGAGTTTGTGTGAGGTTGTCTCTATTGTTAGTTGGTGTCCACACCAATTGTATTTGGTCTTTTCTCATATTAATAAAAAAGTTGTTTTCGGAAGTTACTGTAGCAAATCGGTACTGTAGCACAAAACTACAATTGGTATCGAGAGTCAAGTTCCAACAAATTGGTATCAGAGCTAGACGATCTTAAGGACCGGAGTATCAGAGTCAGACGATCTTGAGAACCAGAGTATCAGAGTTGGACGATCAGAACGGGACGATCTTGAGGACCAGAGTATCAGAGTTGGACGATCAGAACGGGACGATCCAGAGGACCAGCGTAAAAAGCGGTATGATCCAGAGGATTGGAATATCAGATCAAGATGGTCAGGGATCGTAGTATGCGCATCGGAGAAAAGACAAAAAGCCAGAAGTTTCTCGAAATCAGATGATCGAGAATTGTAATTATCGACGATAGATCGAGTCGCGAAAAGGGCTACTGAAGTAGTGTGAGAGCCATCACGAGAACATGTGAAAAGGGCTACCTACTTACCTAAAGTAGTGTGAGAGCCATCACGAGAATAGGTGAAAAGGGCTACCTATCATCAGAGTGAAAGCCACCGCAAGAAGAAAGAGCTAGACGGTCAGGGACCGGAGTACGCATATCGGAGAAAGACAGTCTGGGACTGTGAAGATTATTGCTCTGGGACCAAGACGATCGAGGATCGTAGTTCGTAAAGACGTGAAAATTCTGCCGGTACACGGTCAGGGACTAGAGTACGCATTTCGGAGAAAGATAGTCTGGGACTGTGAAAATTATTGGTCTGGGACCAAGACAATCAGGGATCATAGTTCGTGAATATACAGAGACTGATAGAATACAATCTTGAGGCAAGTGCGAGGCATTCTCAAGTCACAATGGAAGATTTTTCAAGTCCGGTTGGTAAGATTGAGAAGCTCAATAACAACAATTATAATACGTGGAGTATTCGCATGCAATATTACATGCTCGGGCAAGATTTATGGGATATTGTTAACGGTGAAGCTTCAACACCACCAACTGATGCCGGAGAACTAAGAAAATGGAAGATCAAAGCCGGTAAGGCCATGTACGTGTTATCAGTCACCATTGAGGATGGTTTATTACAACGCATCAAGGATGCAAAGACACCGAAGGAAGCCTGGGACACACTCACAATGTTGTTCGCGAGGAAAAATGATGCTAGGCTCCAACAATTAGAGAATGAACTCCTGTCAATCTCGCAACAAAATATGCCGGTAAGCGAATATTTCTCTAAAGTTAAAACTCTTTGCGATGAAATTTCAAAATTAGATCCAGAAAATGCCATTACCGAAACGAGGATGAGAAGAATTGTCATCCATGGCTTGCGACCTGAATACAACGGGATTTTTACTGCAACTCGTGGATGGAGCAAAGAACCAACTTTAACTGAGTTGGAAAATATCCTTGCAAATCAAGAGGCTTTAGATAACCAAATGTCTAAAGTCATGATAAAAGATTATGAGAAAGCCCTCTTTAGCAATAGAAGAGGTAAAATTGCTATGAGGCAAGGAATAGAAGACATTGAAGTTCAAAACAAACAAGAAGCTTGGCAACGGAGGAGCTTTCAGCGAGGGGGAGCTCAAATTGTTCGAGATAGAGACGATAGCGAAAATGTGAGATCTCATTATCGAAATATTAAGTGTTTCAAGTGTGGCAAGATTGGCCATTATGCTCGAGAATGTCGACATAGACAAATGCAAGGCAATGCAACAGTGTTGTCACGATAGGAGAATAACTATGAAGAAGAATGGGATTTTGAAATCGCATTTACTATTGAAGAATGCAAAGAACTCGTATCTGGTTGCACCACCGAGTTAGAAGAAAATGTTCATGAAGACGAAGAAGAAATTGATTTTGAGAATATTCAACCAAGACAGAAGGTAACAGAAGAAACGTCAAAGGAAGGGAACGAGTCTCTATTTCAGCCACCAGAAAATATGTTTGAAGAAGAAATGTTATTTCTAGAAGTCGAGAAGAAGCTTGCAGCTGATGTCAACATTGAGAAAGATGACAACGAGGTCATCGACACTGTTAAGACTTACAAAGGCGTGAAAGATATGAAGATCGATTGTGAAGTCAACAAATTAATGGTAGTTGACAAAGTCGAGTATGCCAAAGTCAGAGACAGGCTAGCAAAGAAAATCAAGAAGATAACAATGTTATTGAAGCAAAGACGGAAGTGAACAAAATCAAGGATCAAAAGAGAAGAGAGCAATCAACGATGGATGAAGCAGAACTAATGATGCTGATGAATTTCAAGAAGAGAAAGAAAAAAAGAAGATATTTAATGAGTCCAGAAAACAGCCTGAAATGACAACCAAGCTAGCATCAAGAGAGAGTAGTCGTTGAGGGGGAGTGTTGAAGTCACACCGACTACTCTAGCTTTGTCTAGAATTCTCCTTAAGTCATATTTGTTGAATTTTTCCTTAGTGTTCTCTCTAGGCCTTTCTCAAAGTCTTTAGACTTTTCTCTACCACCACAACCGACAATGATAAGTCGGTTTAGTATGGTTATAAATAGAGATGTGTTGTGTGCAAAGTGTAAATTGTGGTGGAAAGAAAAAGAAAGAAAAAAAAAATAAGAAAGAGTAGTGGTGTCACGTAGAGAAAAGAAAGAAAAAGATGTGAGTGATTAGGGAGTGTGATGTGAGAAATTATAAGGTGTATGTATGAGTATAGAAAGTTGTATGTGAGTGAATAGTAAAGTGAGAAAGAGTTTGTGTGAGGTTGTCTCTATTGTTAGTTGGTGTCCACACCAATTGTATTTGGTCTTTTCTCATATTAATAAAAAAGTTGTTTTTCAGAAGTTACTGTAGCATCCCGAGAAAGTTACTGTAGCAAATCGGTACTGTAGCACAAAACTACAATTGGTATCGAGAGTCAAGTTCCAACATTTCACACTCACGATGTGAATAAAAAAATTAATTATATATATTTAAAAATATATATTTAATAAAGTAAGATGTGTGGATAATTGTTTTTTTATTTTAAAAAGAGTAAAAGATTATCTAACAACGTCACATTTTTTATAATTTATTTGAAAAGTAAAATACATAAATTCCTTTCATTGCATTTTACATTATAACTTGAATTAGACTTTTAAGTAATTTTACTAACTAAGTTGGTTTTTAATTAATTTGTGACACTAACTCAATCAGCCTTCTAATATAACTAGAATATGATATACCTACCTTGTGGGTGTTTTTTATATATAAAAAAAAAGTTAAATAGGTATTTTTTTTTTAATAAGATATAGGTAGCATTTTAGAAGTAGATAATTTTCTTAAAAATTATTTATATTAAAAGTTATTTAAAAAATATATTTTTTTATTTATAATTAATATTTTATTTAATATTTTAATAAATTCATCAACTGAGTTTGATGTCACTAACTCTTGACATCAAACTCAATTAATCATTTTATAATTATTAGTATAGATAATTGCTATTGCAACAACCCTACAAATTTTGCAATAAAAACATCGATCAAGAAGGAAGCAAAAACATGGAACAAATATAGCAACTTATAAGGATACATAGTAGAATTAATGGATTAATGGATTGCATACTTGGAGCCCAAAGGCGAAAAAGTGGTCGGACTTCAAAGATACATAGGTCTCGTTTAGCATTGCTTCTGGCACAGCTTTTGAGGTCAAAAGCTGTTTTTCACCGTAAACGCAATGCTAAACATATAAAAAAAATTGGCTTCTGCTGTTGAAACTATGGTTTGAAAAGCCAAACCAAAAAGCCAAAAAATATAGCTTTTGGGCTTTAAAAGCTAGCTTTTGGATAAAATGACTTTATTATCCTCATATCTCTACACTTTTATTATTTTAAACATATCTTTTTTTGACATTTCAATTTCCTATAACACTTTTTCACAGCAATGCTAAACACTTAAAAGTTTTTAAACCACACTTTTTCACCACACTTTATAAACACACTTTTTTCAACTCGAGCCTTTTCCAACCCAAGCTTTTTCCAACAGCAATGCTAAACTAGCCCATAGTATAATTCTAATTTTACTAATTAATAGTAAGAGACTTTTTGTCTTTAAAATATTGGTGGATTATTATTTTATATTAAATAAAAAAAAAATTTAAAATAATTTTGATGGGCTAATGATGACAAAATTCTAGCTAGTTTTTATAAAATATAAATTATGAAAAGATATATTTGCTTATCAAGTGAAAAATGTAATATTTGTTCATCAAGAATGGTAACGTTTAATCATTGATAAAAGATTATATTTATTCGTCAAAAATTGTCTAATGAAATGGCATGTGTTTTTTTTAATGGCATAAATACAAATTTGACCCTTGAAGTATGCAGTTTAAATCATTTTGGCCTTTATTTTATTTTTTTTAGTCAATTTGGCTCTCATTTTATTATTTTTGTCGATATCGTATAAATTTAACGAAAATTGATACCGTGCGAGTATGAGACTAACAATTTCGTTAAATTTAAGCTATTTTTGTAAGAAATTGATAAAAAAAATAACCATAAATAAACAAAATAATTAATCAAAAATTGATAAAAAAGTTAACGTTTTTATTAAATTTAGGCTAAATTGATTGAAAATAATAGTATAAAGGTTAAAGTGATCCAAATAAAATAATAAAGGCCAAAATGATTTAAGTTACATACTGAAAATAATATTTATTTTCATCAATTATATAAAGAATTTTTTATAGAATTACTTTCGTTGTTACGCTTGCAGTGTTTAGAATTTTATTAAATCCTGAAAGCATATTAAACCTTAAAAAAAAGTGTTCTTCAAGCGTCAAAACCATTTTACTTTATTAATCTTTTTTTTTTTTCTTTTCTTGTTTCGATCTCTAATTTTCTAACAATATCTTTTGCTTCCTTATTCTTCTTCCTACTTTGCTTAAGTTTTCGATGTAAAAATATTTTTATTATTTGTATGTGTATGCTTAATATGTGGCAATACAATTAAACCCATCCATAGACCAAGTTGCTCATCAGACCCACGAGCTTGATTTGATCATGCTCGGACTTCGAATATGATTTTTAGGTTTGGATTTGGATCAAAATATCATATATTAATAAAAGATATTTATTTAATTTTTATTTTAAAATATATTTTAAAATATTAATTTATTTTAAATATTTTAATAATAAATTTAATTTAAATGAGCTTAATGGACGAATTAAGCTCGAGCTAAACTTTTAAACATGTCAATCATATTTAATTGAATCCATAAACACCTCTAAATGAAATTAATCAAAATTAAATGAAAATAAAATTCACCTTCCATATAAGAAAAACATGTTTGAATCACATATAACAGTTCCATGCAATCTCATTTGCAAATTTGTGTATATATGCCTTTCTTTGTTAAATAACTTGGTTTAATCTAGTTGTAATTAGCTAGGTTTTTATTCATCTGTTTGCTTCTTGTTGAAAAATAAATAAAATAAAATAAAAAAGTGAAATATACCTTTTCCTTGGACAAGAGAAAAACATCCCTTTTCCCCAAAGAGAAGAAAACAAAAGAAAAAGGTCATTACAGATATACATGTCCCCTTAATTACCTGCATTTTTTTTAATTGAATGTTTTGGTCAATATCTACCAAGTAGCAACTGCATCTCCTTTTTTATTTTTCACATTTTATAATTAATTCTCTTTATTTTTGGCAGCTGGTATTCTTTTGTTTTTTTTCTCTTGTATTTTATTTGTTAGTATCTATACTAATGATAAAATTCTTGATTGAGTTGGTGTCATCTATACTAATGATAAAATTTTTGATTGAGTTGGTGTCACGAATACACTAATTCAATTAAGGAAAGTACAAAAAAATCAAATAATACAAACAATGATATTCATATCTTTCAATTTGTTACATAATTTTATTTTTTTTAAATAACCAACTTCTTTTTTTTTAAAAAATTATCCATTTCTCTTTTTAAAAAAACTACTCATACATAATTTTTTTTTTAATATTCTTTTTCACATAACATTTTTTTCCTTTCACCCACGTAATCAATGTGCATATATCAAGTATTTTTTTCATTTATTTCTAATTATTGAACTATAATACTATATGCATCCGGCAAGTATACTGTTTTCTTGTTTATAATCACTAGCCAAGGGGTACTTTTTAGTATATATCTTTTTTTTTTTTTTTTCCTTTTGAATTTGTTTTATTATAGAAAATGCGAGAAAAAGGTTTACAATTGTGCAAATTATGTAAAAGTTCAAACAAATTCAATAAACATAAATGTACTATTTAAAAGAAATCTATGCATTTGAAAATAATCATGAAAATCATATTTTTATGTGTTTTATCACATAATTAAATTACATTAAATTTTAAATTTAAATATTTTTTTAAGGAAAAAGATTTATTGAGCCCAACATAAATTTTTTTGCAAGTGTAAATTATAATTGAATTCTTGGGGTCTAGAAAGAAGCTTCATATACTCGTAGTAAGTAATTTGAAGATCTTGGTCATTAATACTTCAAACCATTTTCCAAGCTTAAAAAATTCTCAATAATCTAAAAGAAAAATTCAGCTCTTGAAACAAATTAATTTTGTATTTTTACAAAGCTTGAATATTAGATATGTGATGATTACGACTAGACCTAGTAATATTGGATACGACACGATTACATAATACGAACACGACATAAAAAAATAACTAAAACACGACACGAAAACATAACACGAATACACGAATGTCTCAAAATCTATATAATATGAATTATTAATGTATCAAAATTTATATAAATTTAAAATACCTTAAACACGATTATGATACGATAAAATATACGAATATGATACAAATACACGTATTGCCAAATCTAATTCCGACTAATGTGTTGAGTTCTCTTTTTGTTGAAGTTTGTGTGTAAACTATTTGCTAGTATAATAAAACTTTTTTTTTTTGCCTTTTAATAGAAAAGAAAATGTGTATCATGAGAACCAAGGTTCGAATCCAGGGAGTCGCCAATGTTGGGAGAGCTTTGCTATACCAAACACTCCCGGCCCGACAGGGATTAGTCTTCCATCAACCATAAAATGGGGGTGGGGGGACACCTGGGTTTAATACACCAAAAAAAACAAAATGTGTATCATGTATAAGGCTATAGATGGATTTTATTTCAGACACTAAATAAGTAAGGAATCAAAACATCAATTTCTTTTCTTCAGCTCTTGAAATTACATAAAGGGGGGGGGGGGATTCAAAGGTTAATTCTAAGAACAAAACATCTATTACCTTAAACAAAGACATGTTTGGGGTTTTAGATTTGGAAAGGATTATGATTATGTTGTTGGTTATTACATGCATCTTCATCTCCTTAAGAAGTGTTCCAGCTGCAGCAGCTATAGAGCGCCATTACACATGGGAGGTGACTTACCAGTACAAATCTCTTGATTGTTACAAGAAACTAGCTATTGCAATTAATGGGTTGACGCCGGGGCCAACTATCTCTGGCGTGCAGGGAGATACGATCGTTGTCGACGTTATCAACAATCTGCTGATGGAAAATGTAGCAATCCATTGGCATGGAATCCGGCAGGTATTGCTATCCAACCGAATCACCCCTTTCTGCTTTCTTATTTTTCATGTTCCATTTCCAAGTCCCAAGTTTGCTGCTATACAATCTTTATTTCTTAAACCACATAGGACTGATCATCTTTGCATTTTGTTAACTTGTTGAGCTATTGAAAACAGCGTGGAACACCTTGGAGTGATGGAACAGATAGTGTTACTCAGTGTGCAATCATGCCAGGGGAGACCTATAGATATACATTTGTGGTTGACAGGGTAATAACTAGAAGCCTTAACTAACATCTATACACCAAGCTTTATTTCTAGCTTCTTCAAACTAGTTGTTAAAGTAGTGTTATCCCAAGCCGGTTAAATTCTGTATTGTCTGTGGCTTTATTTTCAAATTGAGTCTCTTCACCTATTGTCAATTCGTTTTAGTTGGATGTAAAACATGTATCAAAGACAGGTTTTGTTTTGTTATTTTTGCATGTTACTCTTGTTTGTTACCGCTTCCGAATTTGTCACTTGTATTCAAGTTGGGTCTCTCCGTCTATTGCTAAGTGGTTTTAGGATGGATGCTTAAAATTAGCTAGTACTCTTAATTTAATGTTATTAAAGCTCAAAGATATCTGACTTTCTATTTGCTTAACAATAGGCCGGGACATATATGTACCATTCACACTATGGAATGCAAAGAGAAGCTGGGTTATATGGAATGATTAATGTTTCACTTCCAGTTGGGGTCTCAGAGCCCTTCAGCTATGATCTCGATCGAGGGATTATTCTCAGCGATTGGTACCATCGTACGGCTTATGAGCAATCAACTGGCTTGTCTTCCATACCTTTTGAATGGATTGACGAGCCTCAGGTAAATAAATAGTGTTATATATTTTCGTCTGCAACACTTCAATGTTAAGTAAACAAGTTTTTTAACTATTTTTTTGTTTTTTTTTTCTTTGTGTGTTATATTTCAGTCACTATTGATAAATGGCAGAGGGAATTACAATTGTTCTGGCTTAGCACATAGTGTTTGTAATTCGACAAATCCTCAATGTTCTCCGTCTACACTGACTGTAATTTCTGGCAAAACGTATCGACTAAGGCTTGCTAGCTTGACATCTTTATCATCTCTTAGCTTTCAAATTGAGGTATAATGATGCCCCTAACTCAATATACAAAGTTTTTAGGGTAATTTATATTTTGGATCACTGAATTTGACATCAATTTTTATGTAGGTCACAAACTTTTAATTTTATCAAATTACATCACTGAATTTTTATTATTCATAAATTAGATCACTTATTCTAATTTCATTAAGTAATTCTAAGTAAAAACTGACTCAACATGCATACATGATTTTTAGGTGATAAAAACACTAATTTTTCTAATAATTTACTCAAATTGAAACTTTGAGAAAATCCTAAAAAAAAAAAATTTGGCCGTCAAAACCATCTATTTTCCTTTCTAAAATGGACCTCACAATGCCAGCATGGAATTTCTTTTACCTAAAATGCCAAATAGGCATTATGTTGATAAGATGTAAAAAATAAATCATGTATGCATGCTAAATCAAGTTTTTCGTTAGAATTACTTAACGGGGTTAGTATAAGTAAGCTAATTTATTAATAATAAAAGTTCAGTAATATAATTTAATAAAATTAAAAGTTTGTATCGTACATGAAAATTGATACTAAATTGAATGATCCATCCCAAGTTTTTAAGTAGAAAGTGTACTTAGAAAGTTGAAACTTGAAACATTTTCCCTGTTTTCAAATGCAGGACCATGAGATGACAGTTGTTGAAGCTGATGGGCAATACGTCGAGCCTTTTATCACTAAGAACTTGTTCATTTATTCTGGGGAGACATATTCTGTCCTAGTAACAGCGAATCAAGATCCATCCAGGAATTATTGGACCACAATAAATGTAGTTAGTCGAAAGCCTAAAACCCCAAATGGCTTAGCCATTTTCAATTACTATCCCAATCATTTTCTTGAACTTCCACCAACAAATCCACCAGCAGGACCCATTTGGAATGACACAAACTTGCAAATGAATCAAAGTTCGACCATTAAAGCTCGCCAAGGTTTCATTGTAACCCCTCCGAAAAAACCAGACAGAGTCATTGTACTCCTCAACACACAAAACAAGATAAATGGTTACATCCGTTGGTCCTTAAACAATGTCTCACATTCCCTTCCTAGTACCCCATACCTTATTGCCTTAAAGGAAAATATGGGTGATGTTTTCGATCAAACTCCACCACCTGAAGATTATGACTCTGCAAATTTTGACATTTACAGTGTTGCAAACAACACAAATGCTAATTCTAGCACATCCATTTACAGGCTGCAATTCAACTCAACTGTGGATATTATATTGCAAAATGCAAATTCTATGACAGCAAATGTTAGTGAGACACATCCTTGGCATCTTCATGGGCATGATTTTTGGGTCCTAGGCTATGGGGAAGGGAAATTCAACTTGTCCAAGGACATTGAAAAGTACAATTTGGTTGATCCAATTATGAAGAATACTGTGCCTCTTCATCCTTATGGGTGGACTGCTTTGAGGTTTCAAGCTGATAATCCAGGTGTATGGCTTTTTCATTGCCACATTGAAGCCCATTTCTTCCTTGGGATGTTAGTGGTTTTTGAATCTGGAGTGGAAAAGGTGGGAAATATACCTAAGCACAATTATGGCTGTGGTAAAACCAAAGGCTTGGTTAAGCCATAGTTTGATAATTGCGTTTTAAAGTATTATTTTAATAAATTTATGTTCCATTTTATATCTCAATTTAAGTATGTTAAATGAATCATTCAAAATTAATAAAAAAAATGCTTACTTAAATTAATTTGGACAAATGGGATGACAAATAAAAATATTGTGTTTCAAGTATACATGTTCAAGAGGCAGGTTACCCGCCCGATTTGAATTGGATCAGGCCTGGACATGAATTTTTGCAATTCGAGTCAATCCCACTAAAATTATTATTCATTGAATAAAAAAATATTTTTTATTTAAATTTAATTATAAATATTAATATAATATTTTTTAAATAGTAATATGAGTTTTCGAGTTGACTCAAATCCGACCTAGATCAAACCTGGATAAAAAATATATATCCATGACCAGGTCTAATTTCAAGAACTAATCCCTGGTTTGTTGGTAACCTGCTAAGAGTAGCCATCCATGCTAACGCTATTAAAGCATGCCTACAAAATTATCATGATATCAAAAATTGACTGTAGAACTAAATTAAATAAATAAAGGTAAATGAAATAATTGTCATGATATCTGTTCCTTGCTTTTGGCTTCTGTGATCTAAACAGTTCTAAGTTCTAACAATTGCTTATCCTGGTAATTCACTTTAAGGATAATGGATTTACTCAGGCACTTCTTTACAAATTTCTTTTAGGCACACATGAAGAAAAAAAGAAAAGCAATAATCTCATTAAGATTATTAATGAACTATCACCCCTTGGAAACCAATTAATTATAAAGGGAAGTTCCTTTTAAAGAGACGTACTGTAAAAATAGCCCATTTTATGAAATTTTTTATCTAAATGAGAATAAAAAAAGTTCGAAATTAAAAATATTAAAAAATAATAATATATATAGGAGCTATTACAATAGGAGTATATTAGATTTGTCAGAATAATTAATAATTATCTAAAACAAACTCATCTAGATGAACTAATTAGGAAAATACCATACTTTCCATCACTTTTATCCAATATTTTCGTAATTTATGTGATGACATGTAATTATTGATTTGATTGTAATATCTCAATTATAAATTTGTTGACTTACTCATGAATTAATAGACTCATATTTGAATTTGTCCAATAAATAATCATACGTCATGTTATGAAATACAAAATTTTGGGGCCAAATTGGTCGGGCAAATAACATGACTCGTATAGTTAAGACTTAGGTAAAATTCTTTATTTGAAGTTCATGAATTTTCAAGTTAAGAACAGTTAGAGTCCATTTGGATGAGGTATTTCAATTTTCAAAAAAAAAAAAAAAAAAAAAAAAAAAAAAAAAAAAAACCTTTCAATCGGGATATTTAAAAGTTTAAAATTCAATTGCCTTGGCAAAAATAAAAATAAAAATTTCAAAACTCGGAAGGAATTTCAAAGAGGATATTGAGCACCTCAAATTTTTCATTGAAAATCGAATCATATTATAAAATCGTTTTTATTTATTTATCAAAATCGCTACTAATTAGTGGCGTTTGTTTATTCCAACAACGCCGCTATAAAAAAGTGTCACAATCTTGACCTTTTTTTCGGCAAACGACGTTATTTAAGATATATATTTTTATAATTTGTTTCATAATTGAATAAAAAAAATTATAATTTAAAAAATAATGACTAATTTTTTTTTTAAGTACATTTAACAATAGAAACATATTATAAAAACACATAAAACTTCATTATAAAAAACATTAACTAAATATTATAAAAGATATACATCAATTGTCTAAATAAATTAATAGTATAAAATAATGGTTTGACATGTTTTCCAATAGCTCAACTCCAATTACATAATATAAAAAAATATGAAATTCATGACCCCAAAAGTTGAAAGACGAAAATTAGAACGATTATCGGCACCATGTTCACTATCATGTTTAAATCCTACTGAAAAAAGTTAAAACATGTAATTAATATGAAATGATAATAAGTTATAAAAATAAAAAAAATAAACACTTTCTAATTTTATACCTTAGATGGTGGAGTTTGTGAATCACCTATATTGCTTCCTGGGAACTGTTGTTGCAGAAAATTGATAAGCGAGTTAAACTGTGACTGCAATTGTTGATATCTCTTTTTGGAAGCTTCTCTCTCTTTGTTACTTTTTTCTTCTCTCTCTCTTTCTCTCTGCTTCTCTCTTTGCTTCTCTTTCTGCTTCCATTTGCTCTAAACGTGCTTACATAGATTGGAATATATCCCTCAACATCTGAACCTCTTGTGTAGATTGCTTTTGAGAAGAGGTAAATTGCTAAGACCTACATTCATAGTAGCTGGATGGTATTGGACCCATTCCAAAGCTTTTGATTCGTTCATGTCTTTCTTTTCCAGCAATTTCAATGAAAATTCTATCTTCTACCTCATGCATATTTATAGATGCATCGATGAGGCTTCAGCTTTGTAGCAACCGTTTTTAGCTCGGGTCGGATCCAAATCCGACCTGGGCCATTTACAACAGGGCCTGCTATTTAGCAGGCCCAATCCACCTGGCCCAACAGGGCCTGCAACCTAGCAGGCCCATTTCCCTAACCCTAGCCCCCTACAACAACCGAAACCCTAGTCCCAAGCTACCCCAACCCCACATGGCAGCCCCTACAACCCCAACCTTGCACACCACCCACTGCCCTGCACAAACCCCCATACAGCCATTGGTTGCTTGTAAGCAACCTTTTGATCCCCGAATTCAGGGACCCAAGTCCCAAACCCTAGGGTTTCGGGGAACCCAAAACCCTTAAAAAACAACAGAGGGCAGATCAAAAAAAGGGGGAAAAGGGGAACGGAACTAAGACCCATACACTCACACCACCGAAACCCAACACCATCGAAACCCATCACCAAACCGAACACCATTCAGCCACAACCCATAAACACCTCCTGCACACACACACAACAACCAACAAACACAAGAAAAACATAAAATAAAAAAAATTCCACAGAAAAAAAAACCTTTCAAATTCATTTTTTTGTTTGAGTTATTGGAGGGGTTTTTTGGAAAAATTCCAAGAGGGAGGAAGAAGGAAGGGTGGAGGAGAAGCCCCAGATGCAACTTGGTGGCAGACTGACGGTGGAAAAAGCCAGACTTGGGGAGGAGGAGTCGCGACTTTGGGCCTAGATCTAGGTCGTTCTGGGGATTTTTTTAAGAATCTAAGGCTAGAAAATGAAAGATGAGAGGAAGAGGAACAGTTTGGGCTAATTTCGGAGGTGATCGGCTGTCGACGAATGGCTATCGACGACGGTGGACGATTGACGGTGCGGTGGTCCGGCATCAATTTCTGGGATTAGGGTGGCTGTTGGGTTTTTGGGAAGAAAACTTAGAGAGAAGGGAGAGAAGAAGAGGAAGAGAGAGAGAGAGGAGAAAGGAAAAAAATAAAAAATAAAAGAGAATTTCTCATATTTATAAGGCGCAGAAATGACGCCGTTTCGGCCAAGGGAGGGTCCGCGCACGGACCCGGATCCGACCAGGGGTCCGTGCGCCTGACCCGGGGCCAATAAAATAGATCCGACCCGCGCCAACCAGGCCCTGCCCCCAGCAGCCCAGGCACTGATTTTGGGCCAGGGAGGAAAGAAGAGAAAGAAAAAACCTTTTCATTATTTTCCTCTAGGGAATGACTTTTCGGTTTACGTGCTTGTGTTTGAGAAGAAAAATAGTCATCTTTCATCATCCTTTCACAAATTATAAAATAAGCTACCCCAACCCCACACGGCAGCCCCCTGCAACCCCAACCTTGCACACCACCCACTGCCCTGCACAAACCCCCATACAGCCATTGGTTGCTTGTAAGCAACCTTCTGATCCCCGAATTCAGGGACCCAAGTCCCAAACCCTAGGGTTTAGGGGAACCCAAAACCCTTCAAAAACAACGGAGGGCAGATCAGAAAAAGGGGGAGGAGGGGAACGGAACTGAGACCCCTGCACTCACACCACCGAAACCCAACACCACCGAAACCCATCACCAAACCGAACACCATTCAGCCACAACCCATAAACACCTCCTGCACACACACACAACAACCAACAAACACAAGAAAAACATAAATAAAAAAAATCCACAGAAACAAAAAAAAAAACTTTCAAATTCATTTTTTTTGTTTGAGTTATTGGAGGGGTTTTTTGGAAAAATTCCAAGAGGGAGGAGGAAGGAAGGGTGGAGGAGAAGCCCCGGATGCAACTTGGTGGCAGATTGACTGTGGAAAAAGCCAGACTTGGGGAGGAGGAGTCGCGACTTTGGGCCTTGATCTAGGTCGTTCTGGGGATTTTTTGAAGAATCTAAGGCTAGAAAAGGAAAGAGGAAGAGGAACAGTTTGGGCTAATTTTGGAGGTGGTCGGCCACCGACGAACGGTGGTCAACGACAGTGGATGGTTGACGGTGCGGTGGTCCGGCACCGATTTCTGGGATTAGGGTGGCTGTTGGGTTTTTGGGAAGAAAACTTAGAGAGAATGGAGAGAAGAAGAGGAAGAGAGAGAGGAGAAAGGAGAAAGGAAAAAGGAAAAAAAAAAAGAATTTCTCATATTTATAAGGCGCCGAAACGGCACCGTTTTGGCTAAGGGAGGGTCCGCGCGCGGACCCGGATTTGACCCGAGGTCCGCGCGCCTGACCCGGGGCCAAAAAAAAGAGAGATCCGGCCCGCGCTGGACCGGACCTGACCCGTGCCAAACCAGGCCCTTGGCCCAGCAGCCCAGGCACTGATTTTGGGCTAGGGAGGAAAGAAGAGAAACAAAAAAAAAAGGGAAAAAGAAAAAAAAAGGGAAAAAGAAGGAAAAAAAAAGAAAAAATTAAAAAAAAAAAAAAGATAAAGAAAAAGAAAAAGAAAAAAAGAAAAAAGAAGAAGAAAAAGAAAAAGAAAAAAGTAAAAAAAAAATTAAAATTAAAATAAAAAGGAAAAAGAGAAAAAAAGGGAAAAGAAAAAAAGGGAAAAGAAAAAAAAGAAAAGAATTAATCAATTCTCTTGGAAAGTTCATCCAAGCACTCAAATCCCGGCATTCGCGCATTTTCCGAAGGTAAATTTTTATTTATGTTTATGTTTATTTCTCTATTTTTTAATTATATTTTATGCTATTTTTATTTATTATTTTAGTAATTTTCTTTTTTTTTTTGTTTATTTATTTTATTATAGTTGTTATTGTTATTGCCACTATGTTATTATTTTTGGCCTTTTTATCTTTTTATTTATTTTATTTTATTTTTTATGCCTTTTATTTTATTATTATTTTTATTATTATTATTAAATGTATTATTAATCTATTCTCTTTATAAAAAAATAATAAAATAAAATAAAATAAATACTTTTTCGATTTCATATAAATTTGGCGAGAATTATTTCCTAATCTTTGCCGGGTTTGCTGGGAAGGTTAGGAAATTCCGTAACGCACGAATTTTTGAAGTATTATCGTTGTTTCACTCGAAATTACGCACGTATTAAGAGAAAGAATACTTTTACAAGCTTTGTTGGGTTGCTGGGAAGCTCGGTTATTTTTATTTTATTTTTTTTTGACGTTTGCCATTTACATAATTTAAAATAAAAAAATTCATGAAGAATGATTTTTCTTCGGAAAATAGTTCTTTTCATATTTTTGTTTGTGTTATTTAATTATTGATGTTTATATTATGTTTTTAATTATGTCACGTGATAATTAATGTTCATATTATTTCTTCTCATGTTGCATATTAATATTGTTTTTTTTCATATTCATATTTTATTTAAATAAATTTTAATTGTATATAAAAATTAATGTTTTAGTAATAAAACAAGGCAATATTCCCGAGTTAAAACAATTCATGAATTCTCTGCTGGGTCTGCCGGGAAGGATATCATCAATTATCATTAACGACGGAATACTCTTCTCCAAAAAATGAAAATGATTCGGTGAATTTTCTCATTAAGAAAATTTTTGTGTTTTGTCGGGTTTGCCGGGGAATATAGAGATTTTGTGTTAATAAATTTCGGATTGTTATTCAAATAATACGATTGCTTCTAAAGGGAATTAATGTTAAATGCCGAACCTAAAACCAATGTCTACCTAGACTTATGATAACATGCGACCAATAAGGTACCGTTTTTAGACGGGCGTCGTGGGGGTGCTAACCCTTCCTCATACGTAAACGACTCCCGAACCCGCTTTTGTTTTCTCTCTGGATTAAAACGCAGACTTCAAAATTGGTCTTTTTAAAATGTTTTAATTAGTTTAAAAATGTCTTTATAAAAATCGATTTTTAACTGGTGGCCAATCACACCTAAACAAAAAAGATTGGTGGCGACTCCGGCATTTTATTTTCAAAATCGTCTTAGCGGTCAAAAAACGGTTATGACAAGCTTCATACTCAACAATTTTTTCTTTGGCTTTTTCCTATAAATTAATAAAAAAATATAATTAATTATTTCATAACATAATTCTATTACGAATTTAATTATTTTAAAAATAAATAATGAAAAAAAATACCACAATTTTTTGAGTTTCTACGTTCAAATAAGATCCATTCTTTTTCATGTGAGTTAACTTAAAAATTCAACTTGTCCAATTTTTTCTCCACACTCAACTTCCAACAAAGTAATAACAAGCAATAAAAATTTATGGCAAATTACAAGCATGACAGCCAAGTTTAAGCATTTGAACAAATTTAATATCATACATTCGGACCGATGCCTAAATGAAGATAACATGGATAGATTTACTATTTCACTTCACTCCTTCACAAGGCCAAAAGTGCAAAAAAAACTAAAATTGATAGCTTTTCTCACAAAACAATCGTGACAACAAAGTTTAAAATTTTGAACAAATTTAATATCATATATTCAAGTTATCTAAATGTCTAAATGAGGAATATACGGACAAGTTTACCATTTTGCCCCTTAACAGGGTTAAAAATGCAAAAAGACTAAATCGATAAATATTTATTACAAAACAATCATGACAGTTAAGTTTAAGCATTTGAACAAATTTAATATCATACACTCAAATATTTATTACAAAACCCTAAACTCTAAACACTAAAAAAACACACTAAAATGATAGCCATGTTTAAGCATTTGAATAGGTTTAATATTATAAACTCAAACTATCTAAATGAGGAATATACGGACGAAATTATCATTTCATCTTTTAACAGAGCCAAAAGTGCAAAAAACACTAAAATCGATAAGTTCTTCTCACAAACAATCATGACAATCAAGTCTAAGCATTTGAACAAATATAATATAATACGCTCGAGTTATCTAGATGCCTAAATAACAAATATATGAAAAAAATTTACCATTTTATCCCTTAACATGGCCAAAAGTGCTAAAAGCACTAAAATCGCTTACTTTTTCATTTTGCCTATTAACATTTTCATTTTGCTTTCTTGCAAAGCTTTTTATCCACTTATATGGCTATATTTTTGTTGTTTTCTACTAGCAATCTCTATCTTCTCTCGCGCCTGTCAATATAATTTCATACAATCAATATTAAAAAAGCTATTAATACTTTAGTACAATCAATAATTTCAACAAAAAAAAAAAGGATAAGACTACCTCTCCTTTCCTTGAGTACCAAAATGCTACTAATTTTTTATATTGCCACCTAATCACACCACATGGTTGATTTTGCAAAGTCACAGCTACATCATTATTTCGATTAAAATATTTTTTCTTCAAGTAATGTTTAAAATCTTTTCATTTTTTCTTCAAAGACTTAAGCACAAAAGATGTAGGTATTTTACGAAATATTTCAAGTTAAATTAACTATTAACGTAATATCAATATACTAGTACCTCAATGAAGTTTAAAACCTCATTTTTTACCTTAAGTGGCACATCATGTCATGTTTCATAATGAATGGGTAATTTCATTCCATTTCGAGCAACCATGCCTAAAAAGCCAACCAAGAGTTGTGATTTGGGACCACTTAGTTGCTGATCAGAGTTTGCAGGAACAACAATTCACTCATCTAAAGTTAGTGTCCACAATTCCTTCAACGTAGTCTTACCTCTTGTTTTGCGTTGACCATTATTATCAACTACGTAAAAATAAACTCCACTTAGCAAATTTCCAACATTTAATGGAAAATATTTGCTTTTTAAATTCTAAATATGTTAAAATACTTGTATCCAAATTAGAAGCAAAAGTAATTGGCCGAATATTATCTAAATCTTCATCACCAGTATTACCAAAAAGAATGTTTGTGTTGGAATCGACAGAGGAGAGAATAGGCATTTGGGCATGACCAACTCCAATTGTAGCATCAACACGTGCCCTCGACGGTTTTGAATTGATGTTTATAATATTTATACCTTTCAATCTTTTTCTCGACATGCTAACTTATCTGCATCATAATTAAATATACCACATTAATCTCAGCTACAAAATATTTATATACATTCATCCTTGGTACATAAAATAGAGAATATGGAAGATGAGTTTATCACATACTCATTAAAGTATATTTAAAAAAAAAAAATTATGAGATCAAAATAGGTGACCAAGGCAAGAAAAAATGTCAATTATGTAGAGAAGAGTCCATTTATAGCATGGGTTAAATACTAAATTAGCTCATGTATTTTAAGATTTTTTTCTGTTTGGTACCTGAAAAAAAAAAAAATTTGTCACTTTGGTACTCGAACTTTTCTGCCGTCAATCACATTGGCCCTTTGTCCTAACACCGTTAGTTAATGGCTGACTAGGCAAAAAACCAACTAATCAGAGCCTGACACGTGGCAAAACTGCCACATCATTCGTGTCACGTCATCATGAATGAAAAAAATTCAAAAAATTCAAAAAAAAATTTAAAAAATTATAAAAAATTCAAAATAAATTTAAAATAAAAAACTGATTTTTTTTAAATCAAAATTTTAATTTTTTTTTTAAATTTAGAAATTAAAAAATTATAAAAATTATAAAAAATCAAAAGATAAATATGAAAATTTCAAAATTAAAAAGAAAAATAAAAAATAATATTTTAAAATATAGAAATTTCAAATTAAAAAAAATATATATGAAAATTTGAAATAAAAAAAATTAGAATTTTAAAAATTAGAATTTTTTTTAATTTTTTCATTTTTATTAAAAATATTCAGATTTCTTTTTCTTATTTTTTAATTTTTCTACAGATTTTTGAATATATATATATAAAGTTTTCAATTTTACAATTTATTTTGAATTTTGGTTTTTTATTTTTATTTTTATAATATATATGAAAATTCAAAAAATAGAAAATTTAAATTTTTTTTAATTTTTATTAAAAATTTTCAGATTTCTTTTTCTTATTTTTTAAATTTTTTTTATAGATTTTTAAATATATATATATATAAAGTTTTCAATTTTTATAATTTATTTTTAATTTTGGTTTTTAATTTTTATTTTTATAATTTTAAAAAAAATGAGATTTTCAATTTTTTAATTTTGATTTTTTTAATTTTTTTAAATTTTTTTTTTAAAATTTTAATTTTTTTTTGAATTTTTTTAAATTTTTTTCTTATATGATGACGTAGCACTAATGATGTGGCAGTTTTACCACGTGTCAGCCTCTGATTGGTTGGTTTTTTGTCTAATCAGCCATTAACTAACTGTGTTAGAGAAAAGGACCAATGTGATTGACGGCAGAAAAGTTCGAGTACCAAAGTGACAAAAAAAATTTTCAGATACCAAACGGACAAAAGGCATAAAGTACATGAACTAATTTAGTATTCAACCCTTATAGCATTAAAGTAGAAAGGAAAAAAAAAAAAAAACAATTACAAGTTGCTCTTGACAAAAGAAATTTACATAATAAAGTAGATAAGAATACACCCAAACTTAAAGGAGAATTAGAAAGATAGTTTACCTAAAAGAATAAGTTGCTCTTGACAACTTTGGAGTGTAGAGAGAAGATGTATGACAATGGACACCACTAAGGAAAAGTCTAAATTAATGAAAAATAACTTGAATTGTAATCAATTCCTCATAGAAAAAACAAGTATCTAAAGCAGTCAAATATAGACACTTGTATGATTATAATAAAGAACAAAAGAGATGGCAGAGAAGATAATTATGGATGCGCTTTTCCCACTTGTTAGCAACAGATTCTTGGAAAATTGTCTTTCAAGTAATTAATAATTTTTATTTTTATTTTTATTTCATTTAATTATTTATTTATAATATTATTTAAAATTAAAAAAGTTAATTGTTGCAATGCATTAGCATTCAACTTGCATTATGTCAAAAGATAAATTGTGCCATTTAGCTTCTGTTTCAAAAAGAAAAACCTCATTTATCTCAAAATTCCTTTTGAATGAAATTATCAAATGCAATAGGTTTATCACCTCAAGATAGTTATATGCCAGTAAAAAAGTTGATGACTAATATGAATGTGTAAGTTCCATGGAAAAAGGCTTTTAAGTGAATTTGTTAAAAAATATTAATTAATTAGAATATTCCTAATAAAAAATTCTCAGGTAGAAAAACAATAAAAGCATGCTGTTGATAAGAACAAATTGTTGTTGGCCAAGGTTGAAACCTATTTTTGCTTTTCGAAGATATGCTTTTGAGTATCTTTCCACAATTACCTGCAAAATAGGAAGAAGAAAAGGCATAGATCACTTTTTTTTTTAGCAATAACCAGCTAATTCTTTTTCATATAACTGTATAAGTCGGCTTTTTTATTTCAATATAGCCACAAAAAAAAAAATTATCAAATTACCGTTACTTTTTGATTATTTCCCAAAATACGCCTTTTTTTTTTCAGCTGGGAAATCGCCATCCCCCATGGCGATTTCCCAGCGTGTTTTTTTGCAAATTTGCAAAAAAATACCAAGGGAAATCGCCACCCCCCATGGCGATTTCCCTTGGTAATTTTAGCCAATTTTGCTAAAACCATGAAGGGAAATCGCCATGGGGGGTGGCGATTTCCCTTCATGTATATTTTTTTTTTTTAATTAATAAACAAAAATTATATTAAAAAATATTTTATTTTAATTTGATAAATTTATTTTTAAAAATTATAAATTAAATTAAAATATTTTTTTTATAGGTTTGGTTATTTATTTTTTTAAAATATATATTAAAAATGTAATTTAATTTATTATTACAATTTTATAAAAAATAAAAATATATTTCTTATTAAAATTTAAAAAGAAGATTATATAATTTGGATTAAAACTGGATATTTGATAAAAAAAATTTAATTTAATTTCTGATTAAATTTTTTTTTCTTATTATAATTTAAAAAGAAAATTAAATTAAAATGAAAAAAAGAAAAGCAACTTATCATGTAATTTGGATTATTATATTAAAATTAAATAACAACATTAAGATATAAATTAAAATAAAATATAACAATGAATTTCCGAACAAATTACATGAAATGCAAAACATATAAATTTATATTAGAAATTTAAAACACATTACAATTATTCTAATTATTGCGTGGTGTAGAGCAACAGTGTCGAGTTCTTCTAGTGCGTGGTGGTTGCACCCGTCGTTCAACCTCGTCAGTGGCACGTATTCGCGGTCCACCACGACCTCTTGCTATAACCGCCACTGGTTCCGGTTGTATGTCATCAGTCGTTTCATCCGTATCAAAAATTTGAAACCCACTGCTGGATGAGCCAACACCTAGTTCACCCATAACGGGAACCTGACTACTAGATGCACCCATAAATGATGTAGCATCAAATGCTGACGAAGGGGTTCCAAACTGATACATGGATGTTAAATATGCTGAACTTGGACTTAGGACGGGGAGCTGGTCATCTAACCTCGTTCTTGGCGGTGATGGTCGGTAACACTCATCAACGTCATATCCGGGGTGACTTACGGAATAACGATGGCTGGATGGTACTCCATGATCCCGTTCAGGTTCAGGATGATCAAATGACATCCTCGGTGCTGTGAACTCCGATGAGGTCGGTTGACGCCTTCGCCCACGTTGTCGGCGAGGTCTAGGAGCATCCATATCCTGTGTAGGAGGGACTGGAGCTGAAGTTTGTCCGGTAAATGGCATACTCCTAACATCCTCGTGCATCGACGGTGGACAAACGAAAGGCCGACCTTCATTTCTATACCATCTTATGTAATCAGCAGACGGGTTGAAATTATTACCAACAATCGGGTAACCTGTCGGAATTCGTTCAAAACGTATGTTCCACCATTGGATCCAACGTTCATGCTTCGCAGGCCAGAATTCATCATTACGACCACGCATGTCGACCTTGTGAAGCTTATCAAGGTTCATCGGGGCTGCAGGAATTGGTTGTTGCATCCCAAATTGTCGCAACACCCGGTCAGTTTGGTGCCACTCTACATATGAAAAGCATATCAATGCTGTGTTTGCTTTCCATATATTGAAATTATTGTAGGCATCCGATGGGAGGCATGCCATAATTTCACTCGAGGAATATGGCATCCACAGAAACTGCGAATAATTATTACAAATTATTAGTTTCATAAGGATTAAATAAAAAAAAAAACTTCAATGTAACAATCGAAATATTTACCTTATCATATCCTAGTCGATCTAGTCGTAGTCTTATACTTGCAAGATCGCTCGGAGTCTCTGTAAAATCTCTACCCGTACTCCTACTCCACCTATTAAAATGCATATAATATCTTAATGACCTATAAAAATACAATTTCGTACAAAATTAATAAAATAGTAAAGATTATTACCTGCTTGCAAGGGGGTATACAGCCGAAATATCCACGCGCGGAGCAAGAAATGGTAGCCGATACCAAGCCCATGATTGTAGAAGCACTAGACATCCACCTATGTCATGGTTTTTTGGAACTGTAGCTCGGCAAAGTTCTCTATACAAAACTGCCAAACACGCAGAACCCCAACTATAATTTGCTGCTTCCTCTAAATCACGTAGCAATGGAAGATACATTAAATGTACCCGACTACTCGATTTGTCAGGCATCAGTAATCCTCCAATCAAACGTAAAATATATGCTCTAGCAGCATATTGTATTTGTTGTTCGGTTGCATGTAATGGCAGATTTTGAAACGTTTTCAACCAAGTCAGTCTCACCGTTGAGCCAGATACGACGTCTTCTGGAGGTACCTCACCCAATAGATCTTCACACAGTTCATTCCAATCTAGCAGGCTTCCGCCTGTAACTGCATCGCCATGGATCGGAAGTCTAAGTTGCAGCGCAACATCTTCGAGACTGACCGTGCATTCACCACATGGAAAATGAAAAGTGTGCGTCTCGGGTCTCCATCGTTCGACCAACGCAGAGATTAAATCGGGTTGTATCACAAGTCGTCGAATTTGACTTGCGTGATAAAATCCGGCTCTTCTTAAGTGGTCGATAATATAAGGATGCGGGTCCTCCAATGTAAATTTCCTCGAACGTAATACGCGACGAGTTTCCTGTTATAATAATAAAAATTAATATATTATAAAACTATAACAATTAAAAAGTAATAAATAAAACTATAAAATAACAAAATAATAATATAATATAATATAATATAAACAATAATAATATAATATAATATAAAACAATAATAATATAATATAATATAATATAATATAATATAATATAATATAAACAATAATAATATAATATAATATAAAACAATAATAATATAATATAAAACAATAATTTCGTATAAAAAAACAATAATAATATAATATAAAAAATAATAATAATATAATATAAAAAAACAATAATAATATAATATAATATAAAGAATAATAATATAATATAATATAAAACAATAATAATATAAAAAACTATAATAATATAATATAAAACAATAATAATATAAAAAACAATAATAAAATAATATAAAACAATAATAATATATAAAACAATAATAATATAATATAATATAAAACAATAATAATATAATATAATATAAAACAATAATAATATAATATAATATAAAACAATAATAATATATAAAACAATAATAATATAATATAATATAAAACAATAATAATATAAAAAACTATAATAATATAATATAAAACAATAATAATATAAAAAACAATAATAATATAATATAAAACAATAATAATATAAAAAACAATAATAATATAATATAACACAATAATAATATAATATAATATAACACAATAATAATATAAAAAACAATAATAATATAAAAAACAATAATAATATAATAATATAAAAAACAATAATAATATAAAAAACAATAATAATATAAAAAATAATAATAATATAAAAAACAATAATAATATAACAATTTACTTACCTCGTTAAATATAACCTCCGAGATGTGATTTTCTTGTAACCTCAATAGTGAAGCCATTTCAAAATATTGTTGTAGAAAAAAAAAATTTGTAGAAAGAAATTTTTTTTGGTAGAAAAATGAAAAAATTTTGAAAGAAAATGAAAATTTGAATGAGAGGAATGAAAATTTGAATAAGAGGAGAGGGGTATTTATAGAAGGTGGGGGTGTGGGGGGAGGGGGATGGGGGCAACGGTCATATGACCGTTGCCCCTTTGAATTTTTTTTTTTTTTTTTCATTTGAAATTTAAAATTTAAAAAAAAAATTCAAAATATTAAATTATAAAAAAATCTAAAATATATTTTACGAATTTTTAAATTTTTTTAAATTATAAAAAAAATATTTTAATTTAATTTATAATTTTTAAAAATAAATTTATCAAATTAAAATAAAATATTGTATTAATATAATTTTTTTTTATTAATTAAAAAAAAATATACATGAAGGGAAATCGCCACCCCCCCTGGCGATTTCCCTTCATGGTTTTAGCAAATTTTGCTAAAATTACCAAGGGAAATCGCCATGGGGGTGGCGATTTCCCTTGGTATTTTTTTGCAAATTTGCAAAAAAACAGGCTGGGAAATCGCCATGGGGATGGCGATTTCTCAGCTGAAAAAAAAAAAAGCGTATTTTGGGAAATAATCAAAAAGTAACGGTAATTTGATAATTTTTTTTTTTTGGCTATATTGCAATAAAAAAGCCGTATAAGTCATATATATATATATATATATATATATATATATATATATATGGAAGGGCAGAAAGGATTAAGTTCATCTAATCAAAAATGGTATTCCTTTCTGGTTTAATAGAAAAATAAAAAATAAACAGCAGTTATCTAGGACTAGGAGTAAAAGGACAAAAGGGAAACAAAAAGAAACAAAAAGGTAAAAAAGCTTAAGAGTGTCTTCTCATCTACATTATTGATATGCAGAGAAGATTTGCCTGCACTAAGTTGGGATAAAAAATCAAGATTCCTGTTACTGATCACAAGGGAAATGAAGTAATTAAAAGGTCAATAAAATCAGAAATCAGCATTATATAGAGAATCGAAAGCTCTCTCTTACAAGTAATGCATAATAGGAGAGGACACTACGGCAGCAGCAAAGGACCCAAGGCTTTTGGATTTCTTCTTCAGCAACAACTTTTTGACAGCCCTCAAGTTTCTCTGACTAGGGTTAATTTGTTTACAACAAAGGGAAAATGGCCAGTGATGAAGAGGGGGAGGCGCAAAGCAGATCAGTTAAGAATTTTGGTTTCCACGGAGAAAGAGATGAAATCGAAAGCGTTTTGGAAGAAATAAATTGGGAAGAAATTTGAGTTTTGGGAGAGAAATGTGGGATTTGGGAGATAGCAACAGAGAAAGCCATTAAGGGTATGTTAGGTTAAGTTAGTAACTTAGTTACTGGATGCCGGGAAAATAAAAGCAAAAACGCCGCAAGCATAGCAGCATAAAATGGCGGGTTTTTTTATCCAAATATAGCTAAAAAAAAATTATATCCCAAAATATCGATTTTTTCAAATTAATTCTCAAAATTCGCTACTTTTTTTACTAGCTGGGAAATCGCCATCCCCCATGGTGATTTTCCAGTGTAAAAATTTGCATTTTGGCAAAAAACACCAAGGGAAATCGCCATGGGGGTGGCGATTTCCCTTGGTGTTTTTTGTCAAATTTGCAAAATTAATCAAGGAAAATCGCCATGGGGGGTGGCGACTTCCCTTGATACAATATTTTTTTTACTTAAATTAAAAAACAAATTTTATTTTTATTTTTAAATTTGTAAATTTTTTTTTTTAATTTTAAAAATTATAAATTAAATTAAAAATATTTTCTAGGTTTGGTTATTTATTTTTTTTAAATATATATTAAAAATATTATTTAATTTATTATTAAAATTTTATAAAAAATAAAAATATATTTCTTATTAAAATTTAAAAAAGAAGATTATATTTCTTATTAAATTTTTATATCAAAAAATTGTATTTCTTATAATTTTTTAATATTATAAAAAGCAAAATTTAATTTATGATTAAAATTTTATAAAAATAAAATTTTATTTCTTATTAAAATTTAAAAAAGAAAATTAAATTTCTTATTAAATTTAAATATGGTAAATTTTTTTCTTATTAAAATTAAAAAAAGAAAATAATATTTCTTCTTAAATTTTTATATCAAAAATTTTATTTGTTATACTTTTTTATTATTATAAAAAATAAAATTTAATTTATTATTAAAAATTTATAAAATATACTATTTTATTGCTTATTAAAATTTTAAAAATAACATTATATTTCTTATAAAATTTTTATATCAAAAATTTTATTTCTTATACTTTTTTAATTTTATAAAAAATAAAATTTAATTTATTAAATATACTATTTTATTGCTTATAAAAATTTAAAAAATAAAATTATATTTGTTATACAATTTTAATTTTATGATGTAGAAAATATTGGAATTGGATTCCTTCTGCAATTGATGAGACTAATGATTTAGGGTTTGAGAGAGGTTTCAGCTATTTTTCAGTCCATCAAATGCTGCAGAAAATATTGGAATTGGATTCCTTCTGCAATGGATGAGACTGATGATTTAGGGTTTGGGAGAGGTTTCAGCTATTTTTCAGTCCATCAAATACTGCAGAAAATATTGGAATTGGATTCCTTCTGCAATGGATGAGACTGATGATTTAGGGTTTGGGAGAGGTTTCAGCTATTTTTCAGTCCATCAAATGCTGCAGAAAATATTGGAATTGGATTCCTTCTGCAATGGATGAGACTGATGGTTTAGAGTTAGGGATAGGTTTCAGCTATTTTTCAGTCAATCAAATGCTGCAGAAAATATTGGAATTTGATTCTTTCTGCAATGGATGAGACTGATGATTTAGAGTTAGGGATAGGTTTCATCTATTTTTCAGTCAACCAAATGTTGCAGAAAATATTGGAATTGGATTCTTTTTGCAATGGATGAGACTGATGATTTAGAATTAGGGATAGGTTTCAGCTATTTTTCAGTCAATGAAATGCTGTAGAAAATATTGAAATTGGATTCCTTCTGCAATGGATGGGACTATTGGACAGTCCAGTACAAAGGATGGGATTTATCAATCAGATTTTGCATTGAATAAGTTATAACTTTTTCAGTCAAATAGTCCTAGGCAGAATATGAGAATCAGATTCCATCCTATACAAAGGATGGGATTTGTCATCTGGTACAACATAATGAACCATTATAAATTCATAATACTTATGAAGGTTTACAATACCCCCTACAACAGTTTTTCAATCAGATTTTTCCTGAGTGCTAAAACCTCCTCATTCTCATCCTTCTATATTTCTTTTTTCTTTTGCGGAGTGATAATACCTACATTCTCATCTTTCTTAGTTTCATTACTACACAACATGAGCAATAGAGTGATTGCATTGGTCTACTATAATGGCCAAATTCATAATACTGACGAATGTGCTATCTTTGATTGTAAACGTCCTAAAAGTTTTCGTGTTGAAGAAGACGTCACATTAGAGGAACTGAAACTGCAAATTCATACAAAAATTAAAGCTGGAAATAAAAAAAGAGTTTCAGAGATTAAGTATAGGCATCCTCTTTCTATTGGTGAAGGATGTGTCCGATATAGAACATTTCCACTTGAAGATGATGATGATGTCAGATGCATGTTTTATGCTCATGAGACATTTGCAAATGTTGGTGTACTTGAGTTATATGCTGACATAGAGGATGTTGACGATGATTGTGGCCCTTCAAATGTTTGCACAACAGAAAACTTTCTCATAGAAGATTATGATTCTGGGTCGTTCTATGTTCACACTACATACGACGTTCCCACAGAAGAAGTCGTGCCCTATCTCAAGCTACAACTTTTCAGACTTCATTAGTCTCACAAACAATTCCTACTACCCTCGAAGATGAGCCAGCTGGTGTTGATCCTGTTCGTCCACGTGGAGTCCATGGTGAAGATGTTGGTGAATTTAGTGAGCAGGAAGAGGATACTGAATTCGCAAGTGATGATAATAGTGATTCTGACCCAGACGTCGTCCCTGCTGAGATCAACACTCATGGAGATATTCCCCCATATGAGGCTGCATCCCATATGCATACCCTGGATCTGGCGGCAATGCAAGTGCCAGAATTTCCTGAGTATGCTCATACATTAGCTACGCCTCTGACATTTGATCCATCTGCAGTTGATCTGTGTGTTGGGTTACAATTCCCAACGAAAGAGGCTGTGCTTTCAGCTATCAAGCACTATAACATCAAAAACTCTGTAAATTACAGAGTAATTGAATCTGAGCCGACGAAATATTATGCCAAGTGCGTAATGTATGGGAATGGGTGTAATTGGAGAATAAGGGCAACTTTTATGAAGAAGAAACAGGCATGGGAGATTAGAAAATATGAAGGGCCTCATACTTGCACATCGGGGAGGATTTCACAAGATCATTGCAAGTTAGATTGTAACATGATCTGTTCATGCATTTTGTCATTGGTCCAAGCAAATCCGAAGATTTCCGTTTCAGTTTTGATCGCTGAGATGCGAATCCGGTATAGATACATCACCTCCTACAAGAAAACGTGGAAAGCAAAGCAAAAGGCAATTGTTCGAGTTTTTGGCGATTGGGAAAGATCGTACAATGAGCTACCTAAATGGTTAGGTGCAATGCAACATTTCGTGCCTGGTACAATTGTGGAATTGCAAACGGTACCTGCATATCACGGTGATCGACTGGTCCAGGGTAAAAGAATATTCCATCGACTATTTTGGACATTTAAGTCGTGCATTGAAGGGTATCCGTATTGTAAACCTATTATGCAAATAGACGGTACTTTCTTATATGGAAAATACAAAGGCACATTATTGTTAGCTATTGCACAAGATGGCAATCGAAACATACTGCCAATTGCCTTTGCCATTGTGGAGGGTGAGACAACAGAGGCTTGGTCATTCTTTCTCACTAACTTGCATAGACACGTGACAAAACAGCTTGGCATTTGCTTGATGTCTGATCGACATGAAGCCATCAAAGCTGCGATTAGACGCGATGGTAGTGGATGGAATCCTCCACATGCATATTCAGTATACTGCATTCGACACATTGCAGCGAACTTTATGAAAAAGTTTAACAATAAGGAATTGCGTCGACACATTGTTAACATGGGTATGGAATCAAATCATAGTTATTTTATCCCTTATATTTCGTTTAGTATATAAAATAATACTGAAATTCACAAGTTTTTTGTTTTAAAATTTATTAGGATACGAGTTGAGGCGATCGAATTTTCATTTCATGTATGACAATCTTCATGGAGAAAATGCAGAGGCGGCTAATTGGCTTGATAGGATCCCCAAGGAGAAGTGGGCCCAGTCATATGATCAAGGAAGACGTTATGGCCATATGACAACCAACCTAGCTGAATCTATCAATTCGGTGTTGAAGGGAACGCGTCATCTTCCCATTACTGCTTTAGTGCAATCAACATATTATAGGTTGGCTGCACTTTTTGTTAAGATGGGGAACAAGCAAATTGCAATGATGGAGGGAGGGCACACATATTGTGAAACAGTCACACGGGCTATGCGAGAAAATCGCAGGAAAGCTAACTCCCACTTTGTTCGTAATTTTACGCGAGCAAATCAATCTTTTCTGGTTGAAGAGTTAGTTGATCCACAAGAAGGTGTTTCTGCAATGAAGTACAAAGTCAAGCTTAGTGACATGTGGTGTGATTGTGGAAAGTTTCAAGCACAAAGGTTCCCTTGTTCACATGTAGTTGCTGCTTGTGCACATGTCCATGTAGATTGCATGCAATATGTGGACAAAGTCTATAGACTAGAAACTATATTGAATGTTTATAGACATGAGTTCGAAGCTGTTGGAAATGAAAGTTACTGGCCTCAATATGATGGTGTAGAAGTGTGTCCCAATCAAGAAATGCGGAGAAATCCACATGGTCGGCCAAAATCAAGTCGTATTCGTAATGAAATGGACCTCAGGGAGAAAGGCCAACCAAAACGTTGTGGATTATGCAGAAATGAAGGTCATAACCGTCGAAATTATCCGCATCGATCTGGCACATTGGGGGAGACTTCGCATCAACAATAAATGAATTACATGTTTTCATAACCTGTAATATTTACATATAAGGGAAAATGTAATGCAAGTTTTTGTCAACTTATCATGTAATTTGGATTATTATTTTATTTAAAATGAAAAAAAATATATAAAAATATAACTCAATTATATTTTTTTTTACAAATTTTTAAATTAAATAACAACATTAAGATATAAATTAAATAACAACATTAAGATATAAATTAAAATAAAATATAACAATTAATTTCCCAACAAATTTAAAATAAATAACATGAAATGCAAAACATATAAATTTATATATTAGAAATTTAAAACACATTATTCTCGTTATATTGATAAAAGTACATTTATTCTAATTATTGCGTGGTGTAGAGCAACAGTGTCGAGCTCTTCTAGTGCGTGGTGGTTGCACCCGTCGTTCAACCTCGTCAGTGGCACGTATTCGCGGTCGACCACGACCTCCTGCTATAACCGCCACTGGTTTCGGTTGTATGTCATCAGTCATTTCTTCCGTATCAAAAATTTGAAACCCACTGCTGGATGAGCCAACACCTAGTTCACCCATAACGGGAACCTGACTACTAGATGGACCCATAAATGATGTACCATCAAATGCTGACGAAGGGGTTCCAAATTGATACATTGATGTTAGATATGCTGAACTTGGACTTAGGATGGGGAGCTGGTCATCTAACCTCGTTCTTGGCGGTGATGGTCGGTAACACTCATCAACGTCATATCGGGGGTGACTTACGGAATAACGATGACTGGATGGTACTCCATGATCCCGTTCAGGTTCAGGATGATTAAATGACATCCTCGGTGCTGTGAACTCCGATGAGGTCGGTTGACGCGTTCGCCCACGTTGTCGGCGAGGTCTAAGAGCATCCATATCCTGTGTAGGAGGGACTGGAGCTGAAGTTTGTCCGGTAAATGGCATACTCCTAACATCCTCATACATCGACAGTGGACAAACGAAAGGCCGACCTTCATTTTTATACCATCCTATGTAATCATCAGATGGGTTGAAATTATTACCAACAATCGAGTAACCTGTCAGAATTCGTTGAAAACGTATATTCCACCAATGGATCCAATGTTCATGCTTCGCAGGCCAGAATTCCTCATGACGACCACGCATGTCGATCTTGTGAAGCTTATCAAGGTTCACCGTGGCTGCAGGAATTGGTTGTTGCATCCCAAATTGTCGCAACACCCTGTCAGTTTGGTGCCACTCTACATATGAAAAGCATATCAATGCTGTGTTTGCTTTCCATATATTACAATTATTGTAGGCATCCGATGGGAGGCATGCCATAATTTTACTTGAGGAATATGGCATCCACAGAAAACTGCGAATAATTATTACAAATTATTAGTTTCATATGGATTAAATAAAAAAAAACTTGAATGTAACAATTGAAATATTTACCTTATCATATCCTACTCGATCTAGTCGTACTCTTATACTTGCAAGGTCGCTCGGAGTCTCTGTAAAATCTCTACTCCTACTCCTACTCCACCTGTTAAAATGCATATAATATCTTAATGACCTATAAAAATACAAGTTCGTACAAAATTAATAAAATAGTAAAGATTATTACCTGCTTGCAAGGGGGTATACAGCCGAAATATCAACGCGCGGAGCAAGAAATGGTAGCCGATACCAAGCCCATGATTGTAGAAGCACTAAACATCCACCTATGTCATGGCTTTTTGGAACTGTAGCCCGGCAAAGTTCTCTATACAAAACCGCCAAACACGCAGAACCCCAACTATAATTTGCCGCATGCTTTAAATCACGTAGTAATGGAAGATACATTAAATGTACCCGACTGCTCGATTTGTCAGGCATCAGTAATCCTCCAATCAAACGTAAAATATATGCTCTAGCAGCATATTGTATCTGTTGTTCAGTTGCATGTAATGGAAGATTTTGAAACGATTTCAACCAATTTAGTCTCACCGTTGAGCCAGATACATACTCATCTGGAGGTACCGAGCCCAATAGATTTTGACACACTTCATTCCAATCTAGCAAGCTTCCGCCTGTAACTGTATCGCCATGGATCGAAAGTCCAAGTTGCAGCGCAACATCTTCGAGAGTTACCGTGCATTCACCAAATGGAAAATGAAAAGTGTGCGTCTCGGGTCTCCATCGTTCGATCAACGCACTGATTAAGTCGGGTTGTATCAAAAATCGTCGAATTTGAGTTGCGTGATAAAATCTGGCTCTTCTTAAGTGGTCGATAATAGATGGATGCGGGTCCTCCAATGTAAATTTCCTCGAACGTAACACTCGACGAGTTTCCTGTTATAATAATAAAAATTAATATATTATAAAACTATAACAATTAAAAATTAATAAATAAAACTCTAAAACTATAAAATAACAAAACAATAATAATAAAAAATTTAAATTTTTTTTATATAATTATTAAATAATTCAATTATATAATAAATAAATAACTATAAAATTAAAATTAAAAGACAATAATAATTAAAAAATTATAAAAAAATAATTTAAAATTATATAAAACTATAAAATGAAAAAAATAATAATAATTAAACAATTATAAAACTATAATAATACAAAATAATATAATATAAAATTTATAATTATATAAAACTATAAAATGAAAAACCAGTAATAATTACAAAATTATTATTCTATATAATAATAAAAAAACCATTATAATATAAAAATTAAAATTATATAAAACTATAAAATGAAAAAACAAAAATAATTAACAAATTAAATAACTATAATAATAAAAAATTAAACAATATAAAAAATAAATAATTATATAACTATGAAATCAAAAAACAATACTAATTAATAAATGATAAAACTATAATAAGCACTATAACATTAAAAATATAAAAATTATAAAACAATAAAACTATAAATTTACAAAATTCTAATCAATAAAAAATAACTAAAAATTGATAATGTAATACAAATAATATTATAACAATTTACTTACCTCTTTAAATATAACCTCCGATATGTGATTTTCTTGCAACCTCAATAGTGATGATGAAGCCATTTCTAAATATTGTTGTAGAAAAAAAAAATATTGTTGTAGAAAAAATAAATTGTTGTAGAAAATAATTTTGTTGGTAGAAAGAAATTTAATTGTAGAAAGAAGAATGGAAAATGAAGTGGTATTTATAGAAGAGTGATGTGTGTGGGGGGGGAGGGAGGGATTTGAAGGCAACGGTCATTTGATCGTTGCCTTCAAAAAAATTTGAATTTATTTTTTTTTGTTTTTTTTTATCTAATACAAATCAATTAACAAAATTTACAAAAATTTGTTCATAAATTTTAAATAATAAAATATACCTTACGAATTTTCTTTTTTTTTTAAATTATAAAAAAATATATTTTAATTTAATTTATAATTTTTAAAATTAAAAAACAAAATTTACAAATTTAAAAATAAAAATAAAATTTGTTTTTTAATTTAAGTAAAAAAAAAATATTGTATCAAGGGAAATCGCCACCACCCATAGTGATTTCCCTTGATTAATTTTGCATATTTGGCAAAAAACACCAATGAAAATCGTCACCCCCCATGACGATTTCCCTTTATGAATTTTACCAAAATTCAAATTTTTACACTGGGAAATCGTCATGGAGGATGGCGATTTCCCAGCTAAAAAAAAGCGAATTTTGAGAATTAATCCGAAAACAACAGTAATTTAATATATTTTTTTTTAGCTATATTTGAATAAAAAAACCTAAAATGGCGCGTCTAGAGAAAATTATTTCCCTCCGTTATTTCGCGCTTTCATTTTTAATCTGCCAAAAATCTCATCAGGTTTCGTATCTTGTAAACATCGCGGCGTTTAAAGCTGAAACACAGCTAAGTAATTGATTTGGTGGAGAACTTTTTTTATAAAAGGCCGTTAAAATTTTTCAACACGGAAACTCATATTGTTTACAAGTGAAACGACATGATAATAAAAGCAATAAAAGTTGAAAATTATTATAGTGTAGACCTGCTCACGGGCCGGGCAGCCCGCCCGGCCCGACAGGCCCGGCCCGTATCGGGTCAGGCCTAGGCAAGATATTTTGTGTTCCGGGCCGGCTCGGCCCGAAACAGTAATTTTTATTATAATAATATTATTTTATTTAATTTTAATTATAAAAAAATAAAAAAAATTATTTTTTTATTCCAATAAACAGTATTTCGGGCCTAAACGGACGGGCCGGGCCGACCCAGAGCCGGGTCGGGCCGACCCAGGGCCGGGCCTGGGCAGAGAAAATAAAAAAAATCGGGCCGCGGCCCGGCTCGGCCCGGCCCATGAGCTGCTCTTATTATAGTGCTACACTTTTACAAATCTAATAATACTCGATATATATTTTTCCTTTTTTTTTTTATCTCATCAAATTACAATAGTTAAAATATCTTTCTAGAAATTATTTATCCAAACAACACAATTTGAATGTTGAATTTTTTCATTGATACATTTTAAAATGCCTTCGTTTAAAAAAAATTCAAAAATTAAAATTTTTCATCCAAACACAATCTTAAGGTGGGTTTAGATGAGAGATTTTAAAGAGAAAATTTATTTGTAGAAAGATTTTCAAAATTCTAAAATGAAAATAATGTGTTTGGTAAAATAAAAATTAGTTTGTGACTCATGCGATGCATGGATTGATTTTATTTATTTGATTATGTAATATATGTTTTAATTTTGTGTGATGCATGTATCATATTTTTATTTTTATATTATTAATTATTAATTTATGAATTTATTAAAAAAATATTTTAACTTTAAGTTTGAGAGTTTTAGATATGATTTATGTATTGCACGAAAAAATTATTTTATATATTGAGTAAATAATTAGAACAAAAATTTATATTTATTTAATCAAATTTATTTATTATTTTAAGTTTTATTCATAAGTTTTGTTTAGTAAATTATCTAACAAACTTTATTCAATATTTTAGTAAAGGTTACCACTCAAAATTTTAATTGATTTAATAATGAACATTTATTTTTGAAATGATTTATTATAGAGTTTTGCTAACGAGTGTTCTTAGGGTACTTTTTAAAGTTAGTTAATATACTATTTATAGTAATAATATTGTATTAAATGCAAAAGTTGATAAATTCATTCATCATTTTCAAAATATTGAATAAAGATATTACTATATTTAGTAATCTTAAAAAGTGTTCTTAGGGCACTCGTTAGCAAAATCCTTTATTATATTGAAAAGTTAATTATATTCAAATATATAGCTAATAAAATAATTATTTTACGTATTTTAATAGATGATTATTTTTTATTAAAAGATAAATAAGTTATTCATTAGTTATTACAATACTTAAAGCATATTATATTAGATGAAAGAAGTTTTTTTTTTTATTTTCTTAAAAAGATAAATATATTTTTATACAAGCATTGAAAAAAATAGCAGATGTGTGCAAAAAAAAATTTAACAAAAATATAAGATTAAGTAATATATATATATATATATATATATATATATATATATACTTTGAACGAAAAGTTATAAAAGAATTTTGATGCAACACATTATATTTATAAATTTAAAATCATAGGATAATTATTGGATGACAAATATATATTTTCAACAACATAATACCATATATATATATATATATATATATATATATATATAACAGAAAGTAATACTTCACAATGCATATTATTTAATTTTTTATGAAAAATATAATTAAATTAATGGAGATAAAAAGGATGTGCATGATTTTGAAATTAGTAAAATTGTAAAAAAAAAATTAAATTTAATGAGTAAAATATTTTTAAATTCTAATATTTTAGAAAGATCTCATCATTAATTCTATTTTGACTTTGATAAGTTATAAAATTCAAGAATTCAATTTTCTTTTCCACCGAATTTTCCAAAAACCAAACATAGCTAATTGTTACCTTTTATAAAATAATATCCTTAATTGTTGTAATTGATAAATCAAGCCTTAATTATTTTGAGCAACCTTAAAATTCAAGCACTAAACTGAACACAATCTTATATTTTGTAAGATTTAATTTTTTATTTAATAATAAATAAAAAGTAAACATTTATATTTATTTTTTAAAAAGTTTCTCCCAACATTTTTTGGTGAAATGTTGAAAAATTTTACACCTAAAAATTTCAAAAAAATTGTCAGTTGCAATTTTATAATTGGTTGGATTTAAAAAAAAAAATTTGTTGTAAGAAAAAATTACTTAAAATGATAAAGAGTTGATAATGTTAGATTTTATTTTTAAAATTTGAAATTTGATGAGAGTAGATGGGAGATAAATAAGATATAACCTTATTTAAACTTGTCTTATGTATCATCAAGAGAAGATTCTACGTAAGCTTCCACGTCAGCAATGCTTGCTATGTAAGCATGTACCCTGTTATAATTATATATATATATAATTCTTAAATTTTGAAAGAGAGATTTAAGGTTCAAATTTTCTTTTCAAATTCCAACTTAAGAGTTCCTTAGTTTTTTTTAATAAAATATAAACATTTTTTTTTATTTTTTTACGCAACTTTTATTTTTTTTAACTCTAATTAAAAAAATTCATTTAAAAATTTATTTTTTATTTATATTATTAGTAATATTTATACAATTTTAGCTTTATTTCTTGATTTTTCATAACTTGATTTTAGTTTGACTAAAATTTTCAAAAAATCAATTCACTTATTCTTTTGATTTCATCACCACTTTAAACTAACAGAGTGGCATATAGATGATATGGGTGGAGGGGATTAACTTCTTGGAGATAGCTTTGTGGTTACATGTAAATAATGTACCACCGGAGATGCTTACAAAAGAAAATGTAGAGTTAATTGGAAGAAGAGTTGGGCGAACAATAGCAATCGAGAGGTGAAACTAGTATTAAGTGAGGATTCTTGAGAATGAGAATCGTGTTGCAAAGAAGCAAAGCGCTAATTGTTGGCTTTTGGATCTCAAAGAAAAGAGGTGATTGGATAGGGGCAAGTGTCCGATATGAGAAGCTCTCTAATTTTTGTTTTTCTTGCGAAAGATTAGGTCATTTGGTCAAGACTTATGCAGTGGAAGCAAAAATGGCGATCAATTACTAAGCAGCTAAGAAAGACGGTGGGCGTCTAGGGCGGCATCCCTCTCTATGATTGATTCCTTCATAATTCATTAATCATTCATATCTGCTGAAACATTGTGAAAAGAAAGAGAGGCAACCGCATATACTACTAGCATAGTATTCGGGCAACTTGCATCCCAACCTTCAAGAGGTCTCTTTCACGTTTTATTCATGTGGACTATCATTAGAAGTTGGATACTTGGACAACTGAAAATTTACGACAACCTACCTAAACAAATCTTGCCGCAAATCTCTCTTGTGTTACATAAGTTAATCAACGTTGATCCTATTGTTTGGAAATTGAGTTTAAAATTTTAAATTTCACTACTCTTAGCTTTGTTTATGAATAATCAAATCCCAACAAAATATGGGTACTATATGTTGAAAAAATTTGGTGAGGAGAAGAATAATGTTCATAGTGCCTCTTGCTTTTATACAGTAGATAGTAGGGTTTGGAAGGAAATTTGGCAACTGAAGATTCTGAATAAGATAAGGAACTTTTTATGGAGATTTTGCAGTAATTCTGTGGCCACAAATGAAAACTTAAGAAAGAGAAGAGTGTTGGGTCATGCAATCTGTACAATTTGTTTGAAAGAAAGTGAGACTATTGAGCGCTTATGTCTTACTTGTGACTGGACAAAAGCTGTGGTTTGAAAGGTGCTTGGGCTTAAGGAGTTAATCACTCAATGGGAGGTGCCTCCTTAACCACATTGGATAAAAATTAACTATTGTATATATTGCCTTATAATGAAATGTTTCAAAAATTATTCCAAGAGTTTTTGTTTTTTTAACAAAGGTTGGAAATCATATAGATTGCATATTTTCATGAATTAAGTGTGTTTGAAGGAAAAATTATATCTGTTTGAAATGATCATTCATTCTAAGAGTAATGATTCTTCATGAAAGGGTATTCATTCCAAGAGTGATGATTATTCATCTAATGGTTAACTTTTCATGAAAAAGTGTTTATTCTAAAAGTGATGATTTTTCATCAAATAGTCAACTTTTCATGAAAATGTGTGTTTTTATGAAAAGTTGTTTTTAGCACGTGTTGGTATCTATAAATACCTTCTTTTACACTTAATTCAAGAAGAGAACTTTTACATTCAATTCTCTTGAAAAAAAATATTTCTCTTCTTTCACTCTCTTTTGATTCATGGTTCTCGTGTGTTTAAAAAAAAAAAACTTGAAGTACAATCTTGTTCTTCTTCGAGTAGGCATTGTATGCTGGGGATAACGTTTTCAAGAGACCATTTGCATCATAGTGGGTAAACTATTATCCTAAAGAAAGCTTCCTGGAAGTGCCTTGCCTACAATCTTCTTCACTTCTTCTTCTTCTCTATTATTGTTCTTACTTGATTGCATTAGTCCAACCACCAATATACAACAATTTTAGGATAATAAAACTTCTCCAATGACGACTTTTGCAATAAATGAAGTTGACAAACTTAAAAGGTTCAATGGCATGAAATGATGTTTAGATATTGAACCAAATCAGAGAGCTATTTCTTTTGAAGAAATATCTTAGTGAATGGTGGAACATTGTGTTTTGATTGTCCCCTAATTCTTGTGTTTGTCTTGGTACTTGAACAAGTTTTTGTTTCCACAAAATTTTGAACATCAACAAGAGTAAGTATGTTCGAAGAACAAAGAAGTAAAGAAGTAAGTTTTATGAAGTGTAAGACACATCTTTTGAATATCAAGGTACGCAATTAATTCATTGCATTACTCTATGTGATAGTAGTAGGATATGTTTATATCTATGTGATTCAATATTAAAGTGCATGTTGGTTTTTTAAATACATGTTCTTAAATATATTTGATTAAAATTTTTCAAAGTGTGTATATATATTTTTGGATTGTCATTGGTTGAGATTTCATTTTACTATATCTGATACTTGATTAAAGTATCATGGTCAAGTAAAAATGAAACAAAAGTTTGAAAAACAACCTTAAAAAAAATTGTGTGAGAAATCACAATAAATTTGAATTGGTGTATGAACGAACACAAAGTTTTGTAAAAGATAATGACAATATTTATCCATTTTTCTTTGAATAAAATTTACTAAAATTGTTTGCTAAGGTGATTTTGGCTAAATATATTTATATGATATAATTATGTTGGTGTATGCCCTAGAGCCAATCAGATTGAGCTTGGGATACACAGTCAATAAAGCATACCTTTCACTATGAAGATAGTGATACAAGATTTTCCTTCATGTTACTACAATAATAAGGAGTTATTAAGTACTAATCGGATGAAGCCCATGGAACATAATGGCCTTGCAAAGGAATTATAAAGAGTTCTAATTATGATATCCTTATGCATCAAAGTCTTGTTCCCTAAACTGTTCCTGATCATCGTATTGCCAAGACGGGGCATTTTGCAATGCTCAAAGACTAGTATATGTTAAGTCTTCTTACTTATGAAGTAAGCAACCGATCTCATACAGGTTGAAGTATGGGATACTTGGGATAACATATAGGTGCTTGTCTGTTGAACAAGTTCACTGAACATGGCCCGCCAAGAGAACTTCATTTGGTAATATCACTCTAGTTTCTATGATAATGTTCTGTTAGTACTAGTCGTGTAAATTAATCCTCAGACTTGTGATACCAGGTCATCTTGTATGGAGAGTGTCATACTTAGATTTCATCACGAACGGGTCCCAAACACGAGGATGCTTATGGTAGGGTGTTATTGGGTATGACATGAACCAAACGAAGATGAATGAATGATCCAGAGAGGATCCACTCCCTGTGATATTGGAGACATATCTCGTTTGTCCTTAACTACAATTAACTTGATTAAGTCTTTGGCCAAAGCATGATGAATTTAGGAGAAAGTTGTTTCTCTAAATTCATAAGGTTAATCATAAGTTGTGAAGAACTAATATGGATTGATCATGAGTAGACACTGCACCATACTCATGCGCTATCCGGGATATATGGTGAAAGGACCGTATTACACTGACAAGCTGGTTGCTGAGAGGTTCTAAAAGGTCACGCTGACTTCACAATATTTGGGTGGTCATGATGGGTTGCTAGATCCCGCTCATGATCTATGAAAACAAGTTAATGAGATTAACTTATGTTCATTGCCAACATATTGGGAACCTAGAGGGTCATACACATAAGAACATATATGTATGGATTAAACATGGTATTCTATTAAGGTAAAATTTTATGGAATAAAAGATCTATAATGAGGACTTAATTGAAGAAGTTCAATTAAGATAAATTAAGACATAATTGAGATTTGAGAAATCCAATGACAATGTCTTAATGAGATAAGAGGAATCAAGAAGTCTTATCTAGTATAGTCGACTTTGCCATAGTGATGTACAAGGTGAATTTCGAATGACTATGCTATATTGGAATAATGTCATGAGATGATATTAATAGATTAATGACATGAATTGTTCATGAGGAGAAAGAAATTTAATTGAGAATTAAATTACTTTCGTTTGGAAATTAATCTATCCAATATATATAAACATGATAAATTAGAATGGGTCCAAAGTGACTATTCTATTTAATGACAAAAGATGGTTGGCCCAACTTAAGGCATTAATATTGTTGGACCATTGATATTATTTGATAATATAAATGGGCCTATTGATTCATCTTAGAATTAAATAGTTTAAGTCCAAGTGGATTAATGAAAATCTTGTGCAACAAGCTACAGGGGGCCGGCCAAGCTTAGGTAGAGGGGGTCAGGGTTTGCGCCTACTTATATATCAGATATAGAGGCTGTAGCCACAACCCAAGCTGGTAATTCTACTTGAGATATTCTGATTTTTGCTTGAGAGAAAGTTTCAAGAAGAAAACCCTAACCTAGCAAAAATAGTATATCGCCACCTCCCTGTAGTATTAGTGCTTGCCACAATTCCTCTTGTTCTTGGTGTTTTCTTGTCGCTGCTTCACCTTGTTGAGTGAGATTGATTTAGGAAGAAAAACACAATAGATAGTTCTTTTGATTTTGATCTTAGGATCAACTTGCTAGCACAAGTGAATCACCATACCTTAGAGAAGGATCCATCAGCTGTTAGTGTGGACTAGCTCTAGAGGAAGGACATTTGTGCTTCTTGTGATCTTGTTCGAATTGTGTCTTGGACATCAAAGCAATTTGAAACTTAGATCTGCAACTTAAGGTTACGATATCTTAAGTAGGTAACTTCTAAATCTTATGGGTGATTTATTTTGTTTTGAATTCTATAAACCTATGCTAAAACACAAGCCTAAGATCCTATTGTACTCCGGGTGCTTCAGTGTTTACTTCCGTTGCACTTTAATTATTATGTTTAAGCATGAGACCGAGAGTAGCATAACCCAACAAATGAAGCATGTGATAAATTACTATGTGATTTTTTGTCATGAACTTATTGTTTGAGATTAATGCATTTTCTTGCATTGATAACTGTTAGTATAAATCATGCTTATTTGAGAAATTATGTTAGAATGTTTTATGTTTGTTTGATGCGTATGCATATCTCTAATATTTTATGAGTTTTGATAACAAGATGAAAGACATGTGAGTTTGTTAAATATATTCATGATCGTAGTTTTAATGATTATAAGTTATTGCATGACTAAGTTTTGTGAAACTTGAGATATACATGCATTGTGATATTTTTGCCACATGATTAAAATTGAGATCATATTTTTGTTAATGATTAAACTTGAGATTTAAATTGTGATGATTATTACTTTTATTATTTTATGATTAAAGTATATGCTTTTTATTATTATATGAGATTACTAACATCTTTCATCTTTGAGAAATCTTGTGTTAAGATTTGTAAAGATTAATTAAAATTTCAAAGAAAGAAAAGTCCATACTTTTGTGTGATAAATGAACACTATAAAAAATGTATCATTTCTATAAAGACAATTAATTTAGAAACAAATTAATATGGTGTTCATTTATCACACAAAAGTATGAACAATGATGAACATTAGTGAATTATTTAGATAACATAATTACGATGTTCAGTACAATTAATTTAGTGAATATGAACAATGATGAACATTAGTGAATTATTTAAATTTAAGTGTATTATGTCATGTCACTTATTCAAGTGTTGCCTTTAAGAGTTACAATGAGAATTTTTTTTAACATAAACTTGTTGAGATACAAGTGTGAGTTTGAAAGAAAAAAAAAATGAGATTCAAACAGAATGGTGAATTCATTAATAACCAAAGGTTATAATCAATGGAATATATGGACTACTTGAAATCTTTTTCTTTTGTGATTAAATTTATTTTTATAAGTGTTATGTTTGCTATTGCAAACTATAAGCTTAAAGTACATCAAATGGATGCATAGAGGTATTATCCTTAATGGTAAATTTGATGAGATTTATATTCATCAAGCGAAAAGGTAGGTACCCAAGACAAAAAGACAAGTTAATACAAACGAAGAGGCTAGATCAAAGCCTTCCTATTATAAGGTATGTCAATCTGAGAAGATAGATTCATATCTATCTTTATACGAATATGAGATTAATGAAAAGTCAATTTTGAGAAGATAGATTTCAAATCTATCATTGTTCAAGGTGTTGAATTTAATGAGATTACAACTAAAGTGAATTTTGGATAAGATGAGTTCCAAATTCACAAATGTTTGATTATTTTAAGTGATACAAATCACTTTAGATTATGGTGATCAAGGTGTGATTCAGAACATGAAAAATAAAAAATTGTATAGCAAACTCATTGCAATGAGAAACAACCATGTTTTGTAATAAGATAGGTAAAGTACTAGCCCTTTACTAAACCCTTATCGGGTGATAAAATAGCTAACACTATGAGAGATATGAGACTAGTACCAGTTACTAGAGATAATATTGATTGGCAACAACTCTATCTCATTGATGTTGCTTAAGAAAGCGATCCTTTAAGTTTAAAGGATAATCTCTTCATTCGATGATCATTGTGTGTGAGAGTCAATGGATATCAATCTTGAATTGTCCGAGAAATTTATGTATGTGATACATGGAAAGAATGAAAAAAACTATTCCTTATAAAGTCTTATATCTAGATGCATTGTTATTCATAACAAAAAGGTTGGACATAAAGTCCTTAAAACACTTATAGCTCATTGAGTATAGTGATAAGTAAAAAAAGAGGTTGTGAACACTCTTGACAAAGTCTACCTATGCAAGTAGAGAACTGAGAGGCCGCTTCTTATGGATTTCGGTTAATCCTAGCGTACTTGCTAGCACGGGATCAAAGCGATGGCCCATATTAAATTGCGCTGCCTATGGAGGAACACACGGACCAGTGTAGAGTGTGAATATGTTTCCTTATGTCTCATATTCAATCTAAAAGTTCAAGCCTTGGCCACCTATTAGACATACACTTTACATAAGAACCAATTTGTATAATTTTCTTTAAGATGCATACATTTGTATTATTAGGTAATAAGTGGGGGATTGTTGTATATATTACCTTATAATGAAATGTTTCAAAAATTATTCCAAGAGTTTTTGTTTTTTTAACAAAGGTTGGAAATCATATGGATTGCATATTTTCATGAATTAAGTGTGTTTGAAGGAAAAATTATATTTGTTTGAGGTGATCATTCATTCTAAGAATGATGATTCTTCATGAAAGGGTATTCATTCCAAAAGTGATTATTATTCATCTAATGGTTAACTTTGAAAATGTATTTAATCCAAGAGTTGTGATTTTTCATCAAATAGTTAACTTTTTATGAAAAGGCATGCTTTCATGAAAATGTGTTTTTAGCACCTGTTAGTATCTATAAATACCTTCCTTTGCACTTAATTCAAGAAGAGAACTTTTACATTCAATTCTCTTGAAAAAAACATTTCTCTTCTTTCACTCTCTTTTGGTTCATGGTTCATGTGTTTTCAAAAAAAAAAAAAAACTTCAAGTGCAATCTTGTTCTTCTTCGAGTAGGCATTGTATCTTAGGGATAACATTTTCCAGAGACCATTTGCACCATAATGAAAAACTATTATCCTAAAAAAAGCTTTCTGAAAGTGTCGTGCCTACAATCTTCTTCACTTCTTCTTCTCTATTATTGTTCTTACTTGATTGCATTAGTTATACAACATTAACTGCATTCGATGGAGCTTTGGATATGAAGGAAGGCTGTGCTGCAATAGAAGTGATTGCTAGAAATGATCAAAGTCAACTGATGGCAGGGGCTGGCAGATCCTTGCGGCCAGATGATGTTTTAACAGTGGAAGCATCTGCTGTTAAAGAAGGAATCAAGTTGGCTTAAAACAAAAGGCTTTAGGAAAATAATTTTGGAGTCTTGGCTCATTGATTGTGGTTTCTGCGATCAGAGGAAATAGAAGAACCTCTTCCTAGAAGATTGATCCAATCATTTCTGAAGTTCAATTCTCTACATCACTATTTCCAAGAGGTCAAGTTTATGCATGTAATGCAATATGCTAACCAAGCTGCTGATTGGGTGGCAAAGCAGTCTAACAAAGGGGATGTGTATGGTAGATTGGGTCATGAGGCCCACCATCCTCTTTAGTTCATATCTTGGACAAAGATAGCCCTCCTTCCGCCTCGTTAGTAGATTTGATAATTTATGTATTTATATTATATGTATATTTTTTTATTATATCATAATTATATTTAAAGTATTTTATATTTATATAAATTTTGACGTGTTAATAATTTGTGTTATTTAAATTTTGACATATTTGTGTATTCGTATCGTATCTGTATTTATTTTACGTGTCGTGTCCCAATTTACTCAGTTGTTGTTTGTCACGAGTGGCTAGTTGTGATAAAAAATTTTGTAATAGAAACGAAAGCTTAGTCTAATTGATTCATGTATTCATCTTTAAAAAAAATGATATCTAGTAAATTTGGTGTTCGAATCTCAATATGTATAACCTTTTTCCTTATTCCCAAACTACAATCTCTTTTGTATAATTTTTTTTTTGTAATAAATGCTCTATAATATCCAATTCTTGTATGACACTGCAATACAAAGAGGGATCGAAAATTTAAGGGGAAAAAAAACAATAACTTCAAAATTAACCCAAAACAAAAAATCTCAGGAGGTTAAGTGCTACTTTTTAAACCACAAAAACATTTATTTCATCTTTAATTATAGATGAATTTTTGTATCTCATATATTATCGTGGAGGTGTTATTATCGTAGAGTTAGAGGGTTATAATATGTCCTATTAAGATATATTTAAAATAATTAATAAATAAAAAGACACGTGCAATATTTTAACTCTCGATGTGTATATAATAATAGTCCATGATTGTAATGGGATTATTATTATACATACTTTCGGTGAGTTTTTTACTTTTTATAAGTGAAATTAAAATATTGACACATATCTAATTATTTATTATATTATTTTATTAATTTTTTTAAATATATCTTAATAAAGTATGTGGCAACTGGCAACCATCTAACTTCGTTAATACAATTTAAAAATTCTATTAGCGGTATATTGAATAATTTTCCAATTTTAATTTGTTTTTAAAATAAAAAGTCAACGTTTGACTTTATCATATAACAAAAAGTCAACTCTTGGGATTCATATACGAAATGCTCATAGAATGCAGATAATGTAACAAAATTAACCAAAACAAAGAAATAAAGGAAAACTAAAAAAAAAAAAATTCCTTGGTGAAAAGTAAACGTATTTATGGATTAGACAGCTTGTTAGGCTTGCGGACCTAGTCTCATGGGATTTGTGATGAGTTTTTAAGCATGAATTCAGTTTGAAATGTTATTTTATTACGAATTCTTTATTTAATTTTTAAAATTTTAAAATAATATTTAAATATTAATATAATTTTTAATAATATTTTGAATAATAATTGATCAAAATGGGATTTTATGGATGAATTAGATTGGATTAGATATGTTTATAGTCCAGATCACAGTTCAAAATTTTTTTTTTATTCAAGTTCGGGTCAAGACAAATTCAGATCGATTCGAATCGAATCGAATTAAAAAAAAAAAAAAAAAATCATATCTTGAATAGATTGAATAGATCTAGATTAAACCTTAAATAAATCTTTAAAGATCTCATTCTAACCTTATCAATCAATTCCAATCATGGACACATTTAAAATTAAAAGGGAAAGAAAACTTAAATTTTAATGATATGTAAATTTGATATCAATTATAAAATCAGTAGTCATGTCCACTGTGGCGGTCACTTCAATGAGTAATCAAGTATATTTTTATATGTATTGACCAAGACTTCTAATGATTTGATACAAATTAAAGCATTAGATAATTATTTTATAATAAAGATTTACTATATAGATGTTTTTATATTTTATAAAAAATAGAAAAAAGTCTCGGTATTTATCAAATGAAACCTTAATGCTAAAAAATTAATCAAGATTTAACTTTTGATGAGCACTAAGTAGGAGTCTCGACTCTTCTTTAAGATAATAATTGATATCATGTTTAAGATTATTATGATAATTTAATTATCATGATAATAAAATTATTAAGATGATTTAATTATTAATGATTTTTAATTATCATATTTGTTATAATATTATAAATCATTAATGATCTTAATTTATGTGCTTTTTATTATATATAAATATCACCAAATACAAAACATTTGAAATAACGTAATTGTATTTAAGGGTCAAGTAAATTGTTTTGTATAAAATAATTTAAAATTTGTTTATAAAAATTAAAATTTTAAAAAGAAACCATATTTTTGTAACACCAATTCGAAGGTAAATTTATTTTTAAATAATTTTAAAAATTATTCTCTGTGTGATAAATTTTTTTCATTTCTTTAGATGAGATTCAGATAAAAAATGATCTAATTACTTTCAATGATATAATAATATTTCCACATAATATTTTTAAATTATTATCAAACACGGTATTAAATTACTATCGATTTTGGAGAAATCGCTCCATATATCATACCAAACGTCACCTTCATAATGTGTTCAAACTCCCTTCCCTTAAATGAAAGCTGGAGTTTTTTTTTTCCTAGATGTAGCCTTCATCATTAGAGATGATAATGAATAGTAAAAAATCGGATATTCGATATTATTCAATTATTTTTTACAGATTGTTGATTTCTGACTCTCGGTACCAATTGTAGTTTTGTGCTACAGTACCGATTTGCTACAGTAACTTTATCTCGGGATGCTACAGTAACTTCCGAAAAACAACTCTTTTATTAATATGAGAAAAGACCAAATACAAGTGGTATGAACACCAACTAACAATAGAGACAACCTCACACAAGCTCTTTCTCACTTTACTATTCACTCAACATTTTTTTCTTTTATTTTCTCTCTACGTGTTCTTCCCTTCACTTCCTCTACACTAGCACACACTACATATGTCTATTTATATAGACATCTACATTAAGTAGAGGAAAAATCTAGAACTAAAAGATTGGAGAAACATCTAGATAGAAAACTAAAGAATAATCTAGGAAGAGAAAACTGGAGAGATTTCTAGACTAGAAGACTAAGGAAAAATTCTAGAGAAAGAAAAATCTAGAGAAAGAACAAAGAAGAGAAACCTAGAAAACTTGGGTAGAAGAAAAATAGAGATGATTCTAGAGATAAGAGAGAGGAGTCGGTGTAACTTTCAACACAGATTCGATTATTATATTTATTATTCGTAGTGGATTAGATATGAACCTTTGGATATCCGTTATTAGAATTTGTTGTGGTGCGGATAGTGTCAGATATCCAAATTCACTTTATTTTACGAATAATGGATTCAGATATCCGAATTCGATATTCGTTTATATATTAAATTTTTGATTATTTTTTAACTTTAAAAAAAATTGATTTAATAAATTTAAATATTTATCAGATTAAGATATTTTACAGATACTGCTATCTAAATAAGAGGCGAATTAGGATAATAATGTTCGAATAATAAAATAATAATAAATAAATTAAATGAATTCAAATTTAAATATTTTAAAAATTATAAATATTTAATCCATTTATACTTTTTTATGAAAAAATAAATAAATAAATAAATGAAAAGAAACTCATAGAAGGAATCGAAAAGAACTTGCAAAGATACTTCCTTCATTTGGACCATAGGAAAAAAGCTGACAATTGGCGATATCTTTTTTAGTCCAAGTCATAAATCAAATCATACGCGGTTTTACAAAAATACGTTTATTTACTCTCTCCTTTATCTTAACGATAATGAATTGAAAAAAACAAAAAAGAATGTTCTGATATTCTAAATTCGAAAAGGTCAAATAAAATAAAAAATAGATCATGAAAGGAATTGTTCTTTTTTTTTAGTCAAGACTTACATGAAGTTTTTTAAAGTTTAGAAATTTTTAGTTTTTAAAAATTGATATTTAGAGTCTTGATTGTATAATTCATGGTAATCGTATTTATTATTTTATATATTTTACCTTTCTCATTTCAGATTTTTGAGAATACGAGACCTCTAATCACTTTTTTTCATCATTTTTTTTAATTATAATTTTATACATATACCCACGATAGAAAATTTTAAATTTAAATAGAATTTATAAGATTTTTATATATTTATTAAATAATTAAAAAAGGGTTTTGGATTTCTTCTTCAGCAACAACTTTTCGACCGCCTTCAAGTTTCTCTGACTAGGGTTAATTTGTTCACAACAAAGGGAAAATGACCAGTGATGAGAGGGGGAGGCGCAAAGCAGATCAGTTAAGAATTTTGGTTTCCACAGAGAAAGAGATGAAATCGAAAGCGTTTCGGAAGAAAGAAAGAAATTGGGAAGAAATTTGGGTTTGGGAGAGAAATGTGGGATTTGGGAGATAGCAACAGAAAAAATCAACACGGAAACTCATGCTGTTTACAAGTGAAACGACATGATAATAAAGCGAATAAAAGTTCAATTTATAGCGGTACATTTTTACAAATCTAATAATATTTATATTGTATATAGTATTTTATATTTTATATTTTTTTTTATATATAATATCATTGTTTTTTTTCTATAATAATTTTTTATCTCATCAAATTACAATAATTAAAATATCTTTCTAAAAATTATTTTCCGAACAACACAATTTGAATGTTAAATTTTTTTCATTGATAAATTTTAAAATGCCTTTATTTAAAAAAATCAAAATTTTAAAATTTTTCACCCAAACACAATCTTAAGATGGGTTTGGACTTTGGATGAGAGATTTTAAAGAGATAATTAATTTGTAGAGAGACTTTTAAAATTCTAAAATAAAAATAATTTATTTGGTACAATAAAATAAAATTTATTAAAATTCTTAGAATTTGAAAGAGATATATAAGGTTCAAATTTTCTTTTCAAATTCCAACTTAAGAGTTCCTTTTTTTTAATAAAATATAAACATTTTTTTTATGTTTTCTTTTTTTACGTCACTTTTAATTTTGTAACTCTAAATCTCTAATGACAAAATTTCATTTCAAAATTCATTTTTTATTTTAAAAAATATATATATTTATACAATTTTAGTTTTATTCTCGATTTTTCATAACTTGATTTAATTTAATTTAATTAAAATTTTCAAAAAATCAATTCACTTATTTTCTTGATTTCATTACCACTTTGAACTAACAGAGTGGCATATAGATGATATGGTGGAGGGGATTAACTTCTCGGAGATCGCTTTCTGGTTACATGTAAATAATGTACCACCGGAGATGCTTAGAAAAGAAAATGTAGAGTTAATTGGAAGAAGAGTTGGGTGAACAATAGCAATTGAGGATCCGAGAGGTGAAACTAGTATTAAGTGAGGGTTCTTGAGAATGAGAATAGGGTTGCAGATAAGCAAAGCGCTAGTTGTTGGCTTTTGGATCTCAGGGAAAAGAGGTGAATGGATATGGGCAAGTGTCCGATATGAGAAGCTCTCTGGTTTTTGTTTTTCCTGCGAAAGATTAGACCATTTGGTCAAGAATTGTGCATTGGAAGCAAAAATGGCAATCAATTACTAAGCAGTTAAGATAGACGGTGGGCATCTGAGGGCGACGCCCCTCTCTATGATTGATTCCTTCGTAATTCATTAATCATTCATATCTTCAATTGTTGAAACATTGTGAAAATAAAGAGAGGCGGCCGCATATATTACTAGCATAGTATTTGGGCAGCTTGCATTAGGGCTGTTCACTATTCGATTTTAATCGAATTAACCGACCGAAATTTAATTCGGTTCGGTTAATCGGTTAACCGAATAAAGTTCGGTTCGGTTAACGGTTAAAGGTTTTGAAGAATTTCGGTTTTCGGTTCGGTTAAGCGAAAATAACCGAATTACACGAATTAACCGAAATTCTTCAAAACGGCATTATTTTATGCGTTTAGATAAAAAAAAAATTAATTAATTTATATATTAATAAATTAATAAATTAATTTTTTTTTATTGGTTAGACTTGGATGGATAATTTGGATACAAAATCATGTAAAAAAATAGGTTAGCAAAATAAATTTCTTATTTATTTCGGTTAATTCGGAAACCGACCAAATTAACCGAAATAATTTCGGTTCGGTTAATTAACCGAACTAATGATTCGGTTCGGTTAACGGTTAATAGAAAAATAATTTCGGTTAATTCGGTTATGGGTAATTCGGTTCGGTTATTAACCGAATTAACTGAACGAACATCCCTAGCTTGCATCCCAACTTTCAAGAGGTTTCTTTCACTTCTTATTCGTGTGGACTATCATTAGAAACTGGATACTTAGACAGTTAAAAATTTACGATAACCTAACTCGGTGTTTTTGGAGGACAAATCTTGTCGCAAATCTCTCTTACGTTACATAACTTGATCAACGTTGATCTTATCGTTTGGAAATTGAGTTTGAAATTTTAAATTTCACTACTCTTAGCTTTGTTTATGCATAATCAAATCCCAACAAAATCTGGGTACTATATGTTGAAATAATCTGGTGAGGAGAAGAATAATGTTCATAGTGCCTCTTGCTTTTATACAGTAGATAGTAGGGTTTGGAAAGAAATTTGGCAACTGAAGATTCCAAATAAGATAAGGAACTTTTTATGGAGATTATGCAGTAATTCTGTGGCTAAAACAATATATTTTTCATTTTCTTTCTTTTCATTTTTCAACTCTACCAAACAAAGGATGGAAAGAAAATATAATTTTTTTTTCACTTTTCTATTTTTCCTACCAAGCATACTAATAAAAAGAAAAAATATGTTTTCCATTTTTTCGTCATTTTTTTCCTCCAATTTTTGATCTTTTCAATTTTCTTTCCATCTTACCAAGTAAAACCTAAATTCAAACTGGAAACTTTGAGTTGGAAATGTTTGAACTTTGAAACAATCCGAATTAAATTTTATGTAAGAAACCAAAACAAAAAATTAATAAAGGAAAACTTATGGATTAGGCAGCTTGTTAGGCTTGCGGACCTAGTCTCACGGGATTTGTGATGAGTTTTTAAGCATGAATTCAGTTTGAAATATTATTTTATTACTAAATTATTTATTTATTTTTTTAATTTTAAAATAATATTAAAATATCTTTTAATAATATTTTGAATAATAATTGACCAAAATGGGATTTTATGGATGAATCAGATTGGACTAAATATGTTCATGGACTGGGTCACGGTTCGAAACTTTTTATTTTTCTTATTCAGGTTCGGATTGAGACGGGTTCAAACCGAAAGTCTAAAATCACTGTTTAAAATAATATTAATTTTATATTAATATTTATAATTAAATTAAATAAAAAATATTTTTTATTAATGAACAATAATTCGAATCAGATCTGATCCGAATTAAAAAATTATGTCCAAATTCAATTGAACAAGTTTAAATTGGGCCTTAAATAAATCTTTAAAGATATCATTCTAACCTAATGAATCAATTCGAATCATGGACACTTTTAAAATTAAAAAGGAAAGAAAATTTTAATTTTAATGATACGTAAATTTGATATCAATTATAAAATAAGTAGTTATGTCCACTGTGGCGGTCCCTTCAATGATTAATCAAGAATATATTTATATATATTGACCAAGACTTCTAACGATTTGGTACAAATTAAAGCATTAGATAATTATAAAGTTTTATTTCATAGATGTTTTTATGTTTTATAAAAAAATAGAAAAAAATTATCAGTATTTATCAAATGAAACCTTAATGCTAAAAAAATAATCAAGATTTAACTTTTGATGAGCACTAAGTAATATAGGAGTCTCGACTCTTCTTTAAGATGAACTAAAATAAAGTCTCCACTTCGTCAGGTATTTTTAAATTTTTTATAAATTTTTTAACTAATAATAATAAATTAATTATAAATTATATTTTTGAAAATAATAGTTATTTATTTAAATTTTAAAATTCTAAATTGTAATAATATTAATATAATTATACTTTGTTAATTATGAAAATTAAATTTATGATAATTGTTTATTTATCAATTACGTTATATAAATGCAATTTTAAATGTTATTTATATGTATTTTTAAAATGTTTAGATTTTATTGTATATAGTATATTTTTATTTATAGGAGGTAAAAAATAATAAATAAAAAAATAAAATTGTGATTTGTATTTTATTCTCTTGTAGTATCGAATTTCTCACATAGATTAGCAGCAAGTTCGTTTTTTTTTCTTTTTTTTTCCCAAGCGGATAAGGTACGGATCTTAAATCAACCCGCGAGTTAACGTGCGGACCAACCCCTTTAAATACATCATTTAAAATTAAAATAAAAATAATTAATAAAATAAATTTATTTTTTAACTTTTTTTGAGCGGGTCGGGTCACGGATCTTAAATCGAGCCGTAAGTCAACGTGCAGATCAACCCCTTTAAATACATCATTTAAAATTAAAACAAAAATAATTTTTTTTTAATTTTTTCTCAAAAGGATCGGGTACGGATCCTAAATTGACTTGCGAGTCAATTAAAATTAAAATAATTAATAAAATATTTTTATTTTTTTCCGAGACGGTCAGGTACGAATCCTAAATTAACTCGCGAGTCAACATGTGGCCAACCTCTTTAAATACATCATTTAAAAATAAAATAAAAACTAAAAATAATTAATAATTAATAATTTTTTTTATTTTTTACTTTTTACTTTTTTTCTGAAAGGATTGGGTACGGATTCTAAATCGACCCGCGAATCAACGTGCGGACCAACCCCTTTAAATACATTATTTAAAATATAAAAAAAAAAAAAAATTTCGTACGGGTGGAGTAAGAATCCTAAATTGACTCGCGAGTCAACATGCGGACCAACCACTTTAAATATATGATTTAAAAATAAAATAAAAAACTAAAAATTTTGATTAAAAAATTATTTTTTAATTTTTTTTGTACGGATCTTAAATCAACCCGCTAGTCAACGTGTGGACCAACCTCATTAAATAAATCATTTAAAAAAAATAAACATCTAAAAATCTTTAAAAAAAAACTAATAAAAAAACTAATGGTTATTTTATATATATTAGGACCAAATTACCCCTAACCTATTTGAAAAAAGTCCCTTGGATCCTAAAGACTCAAAAATCATAATAGTAGATCAGATAGATGCCCGCGCTTCGTTGCGAGTATGTTATCGGATTTAAATTGATACTTTGTAAAAAATTTGAAAGATAAAAAAACAAGAGAAGTAAAAATAATTTAGAAAGATAATAACTTCTATCATTAGACTACACCTGATATAAAATTGTGAGTTATTTGATATGGTCAATTAGATCCGGCAATTTCGAACACAACATAATTATACGATACGAGCATAACATGAAAAAAATAATTAAAACACAACACGAAAAATAATATGAATACGACACAAATACACGAACGTGTCAAAATCAACATAAAATGAATTATTAACGTGTCAAGATTTATATAAATATATAATAGCGTGAATACAATTATGATAGAAAAAATAATACGAATACAACAACACGTGATACAAAATTGAGAGTTATTTGAATAGTATCAATTAGACTTGACAATTTTGGACACAACATGATTATATAACACGAACAGAACATGGAAACAATAATTAAAACACAACACGTAAAATAAAATGAATACGACACAAATACATGAATGTGTCAAAATCTACTTAAAATCAATTATTAACGTATAAAAGTTTATATAAATTTATAATACTTTAAACACACGATAAAATAACACAAACACGTTATAAACATACATTTTTTTCTAAATTATGGGATGAATGATACACGACACGAACACACAAAATTTTTTCTAAATTGAATCAACATGACAAACTATGCAAAATATTTGGATGAATTGAAAACGACAAAAATACAACATGAAAAAATAATTAAAATACGACACGACACGAAACGAAAAATAACATGAACACAAAACAAATGCACGAACGTCTAAAAATCTACATAAACGAACTATTAACATATAAAAATTTATATAAATTTATAATATTTTGAACACACGAAAAAATAACACGAACACGACACGAAAAATAACATGAACCTGACACGAATGTGTCAAAATCTACATTAAATGAATTATTAACTTGTAAAAATTATATAAATTTATAATACTTTGAACATACGAAAAATAAAACGAAGACGAATACTTTGAACACACGAAAAAATAACACGAATACGACACGAAAAAATAACACAAACACGACACAAAATATTTGAAACCGATATGATTTGAAACATAAAAGATCTAAATCCGAGAAGGTACGAACCCGAAAAGACTCAAACTCGATATGACCCAAATCCGAAATAACTCAAGATCCCAAATATACTATTAGTGTTAATTAAAAGACAAAACAGACACACACAAAATCGAAAATGACCTAATTAATCCCAAAATCGTGTGGCAAAAGTCTAAATCAATCTTACTTTTTAAATTGAATATCACAATTAACCCTCAAACTATAACTTATAATATGTATTATGTGATAAAAAGAGTGTGATACCATAATTAATCCCCAAACTATAACTAATGACATATATTATGTGGTAAAAAAAGTGTGTTTCAAATTTTTAAATTCGCAATCCTCGTACATTTGAAGATAACTTTTAATGTAGGTATATATAATACATAGATAATGGTTGATATATTATTATGGTGATTTAATTACAATGATAATAAAATTATTAAGATGATTTGATTATTAATAACTTTTAATTATTATATTTGATCTAATATTATAAATTATTAATGATCTTAATTTATGTGCTTTGTATTATAGGATTATTATATATAAAAATGACCAAATATAAAACACTTGAAATAACGTATTTGTATTTAAGCGGGTCAAATAATTGTTTTGTATAAAATTATTAAAAAGATGATTTGTCTATAAAAACTATAAAATTAAAGAAAAACATTTTTATAACACCAATTCAAAAGTAAATTTATTTTAAAATCATTATAGAAATCATTTTCTCTTCGAATAATAATTTTTCATCTTTTTAAATGAAATTCAAATCACTTATAAAAGTGATGAAATTATTTTCGATGACAATTATTACCACATAAAATTTTTAAATTACTATCAAACACGATAATTAAATCACTATTGATTTTAGAAAAATCACTCCATATCTATAACAAACATTAAAAGCTATCTCCTAAATCAACGAGAGAGCTCAATTGAGAATTTTGGATCATCGCTTAGGTGGCAATATAACATGGGTATTAAGGGGGTTGAGAGGGTTAGTTTGGATATTTTTAATTTTTTTTTTTATGAAGAAGGAAATAAAGAAAGAAAAGAAAGGGAAAAGAAAGAAAAGGAAGGAAAAAAAACGGAGAAAAATTTGTGTGTTCGTGTCGTATATTTTTGTATGTTCAAAGTATTATAAATTATACAATTTTTACACGTTAATAATTCGTTTTATGTATATTTTGACACTTCGCGTATTCATATTATTTTTTCGTGTGTTCAAAATATTATAAATTTATTTAATTTTTACACATTAATAATTCATTTTATATAGATTTTTACACGTTTGTTCGTATTCATATTATTTTTTGTGTCGTATTCGTGTTATTTTTTCATTGTTCAAAGTATGATAAATTTATATAAATTTTGACATATTAATAATTCATTTTATATTTTGACACGTTCGTATATTTGTGTTGTGTTCATATTATTTTCATGTCGTGTCGTATTTTAATCATTTTTTCATGTGTCCGTGTCGTGTTTCAATTCATCCAAATATTTTGAATAGTTTGTCATGGTAATTCAATTTAGAGAAAATTGTGTGTGTTCATATCGTATCTCAATTCATCTCATATTTTGCATAATTTGTCATAATGATTTAATTTAGAAAAAAATGTATATTCGTAACATATTCGTATTATTTCATTGTATGTTTAAAGTATTATAAATTTATATAAATTTTTATACGTTAATAATTCATTTTATGTAAATTTTGATACGTTCGTGTATTTGTGTTATGTTCATGTATTTTTCGTTTCATATTTTAATTATTTTTTTCATGTTGTGTTTGTGTTGTATAATCATGTTATGTTCAAAATTTTCAAGTCTAATTGACACTATTCAAATAACTCTCAAATTTATGTCGCGTGTCGTCATGTTCGTGTTGTTTTTCCTATTATAATCGTATTCAAGGTATATATATATAAATTTTGACACGTTAATAATTCGTTTTATGTAGATTTCGTGTATTTGTGTCGTGTTCATGTTATTTTTTGTGTCATGTCGTGTTTTAATTAATTTTTTCATGTTATGTACGTATCGTATAATTATGTTGTGTCTAAAATTGCCGATATTATTGATCATATTCAAATAACTCTCAATTTTATACCAAGTGTCGTATAAGGATAGAAGTTATTATTTTTCTAAATTATCTTTACTCTTCTTGTTTTTTTATCTTTTAAATTTATTATAAAGTATCAATTCAAATCCGATAACATACCAGTAGTGAAAACGCTTGTCATAACGGTTTTTCCGACCGCTACGACGAATTTGATGAAAACACAAAAAATGGAGTCGCCACCAATCTTTTTTGCTAGGTGTGATTGGCCACCTATTAAAACCTATTTTAGTAAAATATTTTAAAATTAATTAAAACATTTTTTTTTTAAAACCAATTTTGAAGTCCGCGCTTTGAACCAGAGTAAAAACAAATTTGGGTTCGGGAGTCGGTTACATGCGGGGAAGGATTAGCACCCCCGCAACGCCCGTTTAGAAAACGGTACCACTTGATCACGTGTTATCTTAAATCTCGGTTTAATGGATTTAACATTGGTATTTAAAACTAATTCTCTTTTCCTTTTATTTTATTTTTATAAAAAAAACATGTTTATTATTTTTGAATTTTTTTGGATTTATTTTTTTTAAAAAAAAACGAAAGTGAACACAAATTTATTGTCGAAAATACTCATTAAATATTTCCGACACTCTCGGTGATATTTAACGAGATCTTCTCACCTCAAGACATCTTAGGAATCACAACCGTGATCCTTCGAATTCCGTCGTCGGCAATTTGTATTTATTAAAAACTTTTTTTTTTGAAAGGTAAATTAAAATGCTTTTAATAATTATTTCCGAAATAAAAGAAATTATCTATGTAAGAGTAATTCCCGAATCACTCCGATACTTTCGATAGTGTTTCGATTATTATTTCTACTTGGACCATTTCAAAGAACGATTGATACTCCGATCATCCCGAGAAAAAAATCCGTTTTTAGAAAATTTTATTTACCGAAAATAATTTTAAAAGACACGTATTAATTAGAAAAAAATATTTTTATAATTTTAAAATTGAAACCGAGTAATAAAAAAAATGTCGAATGCTGGACAAAAATAAATAAACAAAAATATAAATATAAATAAATGAGGAAATTAAAACCATACTTGAAGAATATCGAGAATCCGAAATTTAAAATGCCGGATTTGATCTTCGTAAAACTCTTTGCTCGTATTCGACCACCTGATTCATCTCTTTCTCTCCTCAAAAAATTTCTTGATGCTAGCTGCTCCTTTCGGGTAGCACTCTCTTCTATTTCCTTCCTCTGTCTGACTTCGTGCCCTCTTTTTATTTTCCTAGAGATTCACTTTATTTTTATTTTTTTTCAGTTCTCTTAATTTTTCTTTTCTTGAATTCTGTGTGTTCTTCCAAAATTTTGTAATTTTCTAGATGATTTTTGTTCAATCTGAAGGTTCCAAAACAAACTGAATCATCTACGGGGAGGGGGACCAAGTTTCCATTTATTTACTAATGCTCCACCATAATCTTTAAAAAAATAGAGAGACAGAAACCTACTTGATTAATGTGCCTCAACCAAACTCCCCCTTCTTTCTTTTTTTTTTAAAACCCTTTCCCCTGTGTAGCTTTCTCACCAAAACCCCATTATTACTAAAAAACTTTTTCTCCCTGTATAGCTTTCACGCCACCTTTTCTTATTTATTTTTCTTTCAAAACAAATATCTAGCTCTCTCCCTGTAGCTTGTCATACCCTCTTTTTCCAAAGAACAAAAGCTTTCATTTTTTATTTCTTTTATCTGCTCCCCTTTGCTTTTCTCTCTACTGATATATTATCTAAAATTGTGTATCTCTCCGATTATCTCCTAATTGTTTTTTGGTTTATTTTAACTTCTTCTCATTTTTTTTTCTTTCTCCTTCTTTCTCTCTTCCTTTTCAGCAGAGAATCCCCAGCCCAGATTCCGGCGGCCGGACCGCCGTGCCGGCCGTCATCCACCGTCGCCGGCCGCCGGCGACCGGCCGTCATCCACCGTCGCCGGCGGCCGGCGAACTCCAAATTTCAGATCCGAGGGGTTTTCGACCCTCTCGGCACGGATCCGGGCTCCGTTTTGCCCGGATCTTCCCAGAAATACCTAGATCTAGGTTTCGAAACTTTTTTTTTTGGTTTTGTGTTTTTTTTTTGTGGCTGGTGATTTTTTTTGTTTTACAGGTGGTGGGGGGGCCGGTCGTTTTTTTTTTTGGCTCAAGGGAGGGTCCGAACCAGTGAAGGCTCGGATCTGGGGTGTTTTGATTTTTTTTTTTTTGAAGAGGACCCAGATCTGGGTTTCGAACTCCAGATCTGGGTTTTTTTTTTTTAGTGAAAAGGGGGGATCCCGATCTGGATCTGGCCTCCTCTCTTGTGCTCCCCCCATTTTTTTAGGTTTCGGACCTCCCCTTTTATAGGGGGTTGTGGCGGTGGGGAGGTCGGTTCGGGGCTGGTTCTGGATGTCAAGCTGGTGGGTTCGGTGGCGGCGGGTTGAGGCGGCTGCAACAGGGAGAGGCGGCTAGGGTTACTTAGGGGGGAAGGATATTGGTTTGGGTTTGGGCTTGGGCTTGGGCTTGGTTAGGCTAGGTTTAGGTTTTTTTTTTTGGTTTGGGCTGAGTTGGGCTTGGGCCTATAGATTGGGCCTGCTGAATAGCAGGCCCGGTTCGCAATTGGTCCGGGTCGGATTCGGATCCGACTCGGACGAAAATTGGTTATTATAGCTGCCCCTATTTGCACATTGCTGAGAATCAGGAATAGGGCAAAGACGATATAACCAATTTTGTCCGGTTGTAGAGATATATTTTTAGCGATGCTCTTATGATTTGGAAAATAAATTGCTCCTCTAATCAGAGGCTCTAGCACTTGGAAAAATAAATTGCTCCTCTAATCAGAGGCTCCACTACTTTGAAAATAAATTGCTCCTCTAATCAGAGGCTCTAGCACTTGGAAAAATAAATTGCTCCTCTAATCAGAAGCTCCACAACTTTGAAAATAAATTGCTCCTCTAATCAGAGGCTCTCTCACTTGGAAAAATAAACTGCTCCTCTAATCAGAGGCTCTATCATTTGGAAGATAAATTGCTCCTCTAATCAGAGGCTCTATCACTTGGAAAATAAATTGCTCCTCTAATCAGAGGCTCTATCACTTGGAAAATAAATTGCTCCTCTAATCAGAGGCTCTATCACTTGGAAAATTAACTGCTCCTCTAATCAGAGGCTCTATCATTTGGAAGATAAATTGCTCCTCTAATCAGAGGCTCTATCACTTGGAAAATAAATTGCTCCTCTAATCAGAGGCTCTATCATTTGGAAAATAAACTGCTCCTCTAATCAGAGGCTCTATCACTTGGAAAATAAATCGCTCCTCTCAACAGAGGCTCTATCACTTGAAAAATAAATTGCTCCTCTCATCAGAGGTTCTACAACTTTGAGAATAAATTGCTCCTCTCATCAGAGGCTCCACGACTTTGAAAATAAATTGCTCCTCTCATCAGAGACTCCACGACTTTGAAAATAAATTGCTCCTCTCATCAGAGGCTCCACAACTTTGAAAATAAATTGCTCCTCTCATCAGAGGCTCCACGACTTTGAAAATAAATTGCTCCTCTCATCAGAGGCTCCACGACTTTCAAATTTAAATTGCTCCTCTCATCAGAGGCTCTACAACTTTGAAAATAAATTGCTCCTCTCATCAGAGGCTCCACGACTTTGAAATTTAAAAACGAACTTCGAATTTTGACAATGAGTTTGAACACAACTTAGATCATCACCTCACTTACTACCTTAGTCTTACGAAAGTGAAGACTCATTCTGGGTTTCCCCATCTCTTTCTTGTTTAGTTCTGAAATTCCTCGTCAGATTCTTCAGATATCGCCACTCGACTAATCATACTGAGGCTCGACCTTTGAGTTTGACTTTGCAAGAATTGAAAATGGTACCCCGAAAGTTTTGAAAAATGTCATTTTGAAAGATGTTACCCGGAGGTTTTTGAAAGCAGATGCTTGAAGGTCTAAAAATGTTACTTCTTTGAAAGTGGTGCCCGAAGGTCTTATTCTTGACTTTGAGAGTGATGCCCAGAGGTCTTTATCAATGATTTTTTAGAAAGGTGCCCGGAGGTCTTGAAAACATGATTTTTGAGGATGATGCCCGGAGGTCTTGAAACAGGTGCCCGGAGGTCTTTGAAAGTATCTTTTCATTGAAAATGGTGCCCGAAGGTCTTATCCATGGATTTTTGAGAATAGTGCCCGGAGGTCTTGAAACGGGTGCCCGGAGGTCTTTAAAAATGTCTTTTCTTTGAAAATGGTGCCCGGAGGTCTTGAAAACATGATTTTTGAAAATGGTGCCCGGAGGTCTTAAGAACAGATGCCCGGAGGTCTTTTTTTTCTAATTTCCTTTTCCTTTTGCTGTGCCCGGAGGTCTTAAAAATGTAACCCGGGGGTTTTAAAACAGGTGCCCGGAGGTCTTTTTTTTTTTTAATTTTCTATCACTTTGAAAATAAACTGCTCCTCTAATCAGAGGCTTCACAACTTTGAAAAATAAATTGCTCCTCTCATCAGAGGCTCCACAACTTTGAAATTTAAATTGCTCCTCTCATCAGAGGCTCCACAACTTTGAAATTTAAATTGCTCCTCTCATCAGAGGCTCTACCACTTGGAAAAATAAATTACTCCTCTCATCAGAGGCTCTACAACTTTGAAAATAAATTGCTCCTCTCATCAGAGGCTCCACAACTTCGAAAATAAATTCTTTTCCTGTGCCCGGAGGACTTAAAAGAGGTAACCCGAAGGTTTTTTTTTTTTAAAGAGGTGCCCGGAGGTCTTGGTGATCATACCTGAAGATCATATCTTGGAAGAAAATCTCACTGGATGTTCGAATTCAAATGTCAAAATTTCAAACAGTCAATGTCATGCATGAAATGAATGTCATGCGATATCAATGCGTATACCCCTGATGATGCATGTGCAAGTACCTTCGGATACTGTACACATTTTACGACATGATACAGATGCAAAACTTAATAAATATGCGAATGTTCATGAATGATGCGAATGTTCCCAATTGTTTCTCCTGATCTTGGTTTAGCTTTTCCAAATCGTTTTTCCTCTTCGAGACAGAGTGTATCCTGAAACGCTCGTGCCTCGTAAGAGATCAACCCTTTTCTTCACTTTGGAACTATCCCTTTGCCCCGATAGTTTTTCAAGATCAACTGGAATCCGAGTGTTCATTTCTTCTACCTCAATAGTTCCATACCTCTGTGCCAGAAGAACCTTCGTCTTATGCCAACATCGGAAATGATTTCTTCCAAAAATATTTTCATTTATCTGCTTTTGCTTGCTTCCCTTTTTTTGAAAAATGTTTGTTTATTTACTGAAAACTTTTGAGCTGAAAATGTCATCCTCTGATATTGTGATATCCACATCTCTTGAAGATTGATGATCACTGTTAGAAGTTTTTCTGAGTGTCAATTCGGATTTTTCAAATTGAGTCGGAAGGCTTGGTACCACAAGACTTTGGTTAATCCAAATAGACTTCGCAACAGAAAAAATGCATATCCTTTCTAGACTCACAAATGGAACAGATTTTATAGAACATGATTTTTTGGACTCAAACAAATTCAACCTTCATTTAGTTTCCAAATTATGGCGTTTTGACAAATGTCAAGATCAGCTGGGATGTTCAAACTGGAAAATTAATTCTGGAAAGGAAAATGGTCTCAGTTTTTTAAAGTCAAACCTCCAAACGAAAGTTGACAGTTTTGGAATATTTTGGAATTCCCAGATGTTCCTTAACTTCTTCAAAATGACCTCTCCTTTTGTTATGGCCTCGACAATACCATAAGCAGCACCGGAATTCTCCCATTTTACTCTAGACTGCCCATGTCGGGTTTTCACCCTAGAGTCTCCTTCTTTTATTTTTTCATTTTTTATATTAAATGTTTCACCATGCATTCAAGAAATCAAGACTTATCCAAAAAAGATTTTTAACCAGAAAGGAGATCGAAGTCTCATGCATTTCTCTAAGAATAGACTCATCAATTTAAATGACCATGCTCGATCGAAATGGTCTTTTTCAGGTATGTAATGTAGGCCAAGGTTCGAGGTTCTGAAAAAAGATAAATAGGCCCAAACATGTGTTTAAGGTGATCAAATCAAGGATCATTTCATGAGGAGGATTCTCTTCGAAACATTTGTCTTTGCTGAGCCTTCTCTTTATTCGATGATTTTCATCCGTTCTTTTCTTCATTTTCTATTTTTTTTGCTTTCAATTTTCTTTTTATCTCCCTTTTTCTTTCATTTTGACGAGGTGAGCCCGTAATTGTTTGGAAGCTCAGATTTTTCTTTGATTCACGACATTCTTCTTTTGTCTTTGAACCAAGACTTCACTATCTGTGACCTTCGAAGAGATCCTTCCCCGCATTTGCCTCCTAGCGTGGAGGGTGATCCTTGATCGGTGGTTGAAAGAACGAAAGTATTCTTTAGGCTCAAAAGGGGTAGCAAAAGGATATTTTCTATTTTGTGAAAGGATGATGAAAGATGGCCATTTTTCATTTCGAACACAAGCACGTAAATCGAAGAGTCATTCCCTAGAGGAAAATAATGAAAAGGTTTTTTTTTTCTTGAAACCATCTTGAATTGCATGATGTCACACTCGTTTTTCATTTTCTTTTTTTCTTTTTTTTTCATTTTTTTTATGCCTGCTCCGAAAATTACTTCATCTTTATCCACCACGCGTCTTCCGTATCTAAAAATGATGCACCTTTAGATTGGTCATACAAATGAGACTTCGTATCATAACGAGGAACACCTCGAGTCTTTTTTGCTCTCCGAAGGGACAAGAAAGAATTTGGCTCAAAAACAGCTTTTTTCTAGGAACACGAGAAAATCAGGTTTAATCATTATTACCCGAGACGTTAATCATGAAGTGACGTCTGGGCAACTCTTGTTTCGTGGTTACGGAAAGGGATGTGAATGGTTTTGGCATAACCTTGACACACATCAATTTACCATGATCTAGATCCTTGAAAAAAGTTTCACTTGTTTGAGACACCAAAAAACTCGGATTTTTTTTTCTTTTTTTTTTAAAAAGTTTGTTCCATTGTTCATAACCTAAACTAGGATCTGCATTTTTCTTATTGCACTGACTATGATTTCTGAAATTCAACAATATATTCCTGGAGGCATTGACTGTTTCAAACTCAAAAGATTCAAGCATGGACAAGTCCGAAAGAGAGATGGAAGGATGTTGGGTCATTCCTAACAATGATCATCAATAATCTCAAGATATCTCATCATTTCTTAACGTGAAGAAAGATTTTTTTTTTCTTTTAAGAATGCGCTCTTCAAAAATCAAATTAAAGCACAATAAACACAAAGCTTTTGAAATTCAAAATTTATTTATTTCATGAGGATGTCAACATAAGACAAGTGCTTTCATGATGAGGCATAGAACTACATGCATATTCCTCAATGCTTGTTGACATGCTTTCAAAGGTAACCATTCTCATCCTCAAAACCCGCGGTGAAGAAACCAATTTCTGGCAATGCGGATTTCCACTGTTCGACTAGCTCTGGAGTCAAAATGCCATTGTGGACAAGACCTTCGATCTTTTCCTTCAGTCGTCTGTATTTTTCAGTTGAATGTCCGATTGCCCCCATGTGATACTCACACTTGCTGTTCGGGTCATAACTCCTTGCTGATAGATTTGGAGCTGTTTTCAAAGGCACAGGGGTGAGATATCGGTTCCTTATTAGTAATTGCAACAGGTCAGAGATTGGGACTGAAAATTTCTCTTGGTTGCCCCTCGGTCGTTTCTGGGAAGCATGCCTAGTTGCAAGGGCTGGCATAGAATGATGTGTTTGAATATCTGGAAGGTAAGGATAATGACTTGAAGAGACATTGGTAGAGTAACATGATTGATACGGAGAGACCCGGGGATACGGAGTGAATTCTCCCATAGTCTGGACATGTTCCTCCTTCCTTTCAGGTGTCTCGTTTCCCTCGGCATTAGATGTCTCATCTCCTTCGAGTTTTCCGTTCTTGATAGCATTTTCAATCATCTCTCCTGAGGTTACCATATCTGCAAAATTCTTTGTGGCATTGCCAACGAGTCTATCATAGTACGGAGCGTGTAGTGTACTCACAAAAAGGACAGTAATTTCCTTTTGAATCAGAGCGGTCGTACTTGGGTGGCCATGTCCATCCACCTCTGAGCATATTCTTTGAAGCTCTCAGTGGCCTCTTTCCCCATATTTTGCAAGGTCAACCTATCTGGTGCCATGTCGATCACGTGCTTATACTGAGTCTTGAAAGCTTTTGCCAAATCTTTCCAAGAACGAATATGGTCCCGATCCAACTGATTATACCATCTTGCAGCTGGCCCTGTTAGACTGTCTTGGAAGCAGTGGATTAACAGCTTGTCATTGTTGGTGTAGCCAGCCATTTTCCGACAAAACATCATGATGTGGTTTGATGGACATTTCGATCCGTCATACTTTTCAAATTCAGGGACCTTGAATTTTGGCGGAATCAACAAATCTGGGACCAAGCTGAGCTCATTCGGATCCGTATTCCCGAAAACGTCTATTCCTTCTATGGCTTTGAGTCTTTGTTCAAACAGATCATACTTCTGTTGCACTTCTGTGTCTTCCACTTGCTTTGCCACACGTTTTTTCAGCTTTTCTTGTTCTAGTAAACCATCTTGGCTTGGAATAACAACCGAGTCTGAGGGGTGAAATTCCGAGTTCAGTTGAAATTGTCCTTGGCCTCGTTGATTCGATAGGTGAATCGGATCTTCGTTGTCGTTTACTCGAGGTCGAGGTTCTCTCCTTATGATCGATCCTTCAGCAACCCATTTTCCTCGGGTCAGCCTAGCCATCATTTCAATCATCTTGTCTATTTGCTCACGTGACTCCTCTTGAGATTTTGTTATCTGTTCTCGTGTTTCTTGCTGAAATCTGGCTAACTGTTCTTGTAATTCTCTCTGTGCTCTTTCCACTCTGTCCAGTCTATTTTGTTCATCCTCCATGATTTCGGCCTGTGTCATAGAGGTACGCAGTGATTCTTATACCTCTGATTTGGAAGAGAAATCCTTTCAAAGCTAAACCGACTTTTTTTTTTTTATTCCTCTCAAGTGTGCTTCATGATGCATGAGCTATGAATGCCGCGAATGTAATACGATGCCCATATGATGCATGTAAAGAATAAACAAATTAATGCATGAGTATGTACAATGAGTGACCATGTATGTCACGAATGCATGACCTCATTGTTATGACTGCAATCACAATGTCGATATGATGCATGTAAAGAATAAATAAAATGATGTACTGGTATATACAGAGAACGATCATGTATGTCACTAATGTATTCTACAATGACTGACCATGCATGTTACGATTGCAATATGATGCGAATTTGATTTGTCTAAAGAATAAACAGATTAATGCATGAAAACTTATTCATGATTTGGACTGAACTTGACCATTCAACAATTTTATTGCACAAACTTTGCCCCCAAATTCAATCCGCAAAATTTTTGTTTTTTTTTTGTTTTGAATTTTTTTTTTGAAAAATGTTTTTTTTTCGTAAAAAATCAAAATATTATTTTCACAAACCAATTTCTATCAAAAACTTTTGTGGTAGTGGGTCTTATTATGCCACTGATGTCCAAATATTTACTCAACACTATCGGTTTGCAATTCTCATTTAATCAACAACAAGTGTTTATGCAACTTGTCAAATGAGATTATTATCACCGTGAAATCAAAAATACAATTATAAATGTAAATGCTTTATTTACAAGTGCATCAATGCATGAAATGTACGAGATGTACGAAAAGAAAAATTTTCATATTTACAAACTCAAAAAGTTAACGAACATTTGCTCCGACAGTATCAACTTATTCAAGCAACACGGTGCCGTCGGAGCGAAAAATGAAACTTATTGCGGGTAGCACGACGTACGTTCATCATTACCTGATTTACAGTGTTTGTTCGGAGTGTAAACAAATAGCGAAAGATCATCATGTTCCTTCCAAATTTCGAGGAAATCCAATCGGAAATTCGATATGGCTCTACTCAAGTTCACTACATGAGGTTGAGTTAGGTTCTAAAAGGCTCCAAATTGCTCCTTACTGTCGCCCGTGAAGGCTAGTAAGGCATCCCGATTTAAAACAGGTTCAATTTGTTGGAGTATATTTTCCAGGCTTATGCGGAGGTTATTGCCTCACGAAAGCGTAGGTACTTTATTACTCCGAAAGTGTTTCGCTAGCCCATGCGGAGGTTATTGCCTCTCGAGAGCGTAGGTACTTTACTTCCACCTAAAGGGATAAAGCTCGGGTATAGAGCTTATGTATGAAATGTACGTGCTCGTGTGTGAGAAGGAACAAGCAAACCTTCGACTATTTGTCTACTACTCTTTATTCTAAACATTCCACGATTAAAAAAAATAAACGACATAAAAAAATATGAATCAAGAATTAACAAATATCAAAGTGTAATTGCAAGCAAAATAAAAATAGAGAAAGTAAAGAGAATCAAAATTAAATACCGATTAAATCCATTAATTCGAGATTTTAAGACAACACATGATCAATTTGTGGCTCGACTCTCAAAGTGTCCCCAGCGGAGTCGCCAAGCTGTCATAACGGTTTTTCCGACCGCTACGACGAATTTGATGAAAACACAAAAAATGGAGTCGCCACCAATCTTTTTTGCTAGGTGTGATTGGCCACCTATTAAAACCGATTTTAGTAAAATATTTTAAAATTAATTAAAACATTTTTTTTTTAAAACCAATTTTGAAGTCCGCGCTTTGAACCAGAGTAAAAACAAATTTGGGTTCGGGAGTCGGTTACATGCGGGGAAGGATTAGCACCCCCGCAACGCCCGTTTAGAAAACGGTACCACTTGATCACGTGTTATCTTAAATCTCGGTTTAATGGATTTAACATTGGTATTTAAAACTAATTCTCTTTTCCTTTTATTTTATTTTTATAAAAAAAACATGTTTATTATTTTTGAATTTTTTTGGATTTATTTTTTTTTAAAAAAACAAAAGTGAACACAAATTTATTATCGAAAATACTCATTAAATATTTCCGACACTCTCGGTGATATTTAACGAGATCTTCTCACCTCAAGACATCTTAGGAATCACAACCGTGATCCTTCGAATTCCGTCGTCGGCAATTTGTATTTATTAAAAACTTTTTTTTTTTGAAAGGTAAATTAAAATGCTTTTAATAATTATTTCCGAAATAAAAGAAATTATCTATGTAAGAGTAATTCCCGAATCACTCCGATACTTTCGATAGTGTTTCGATTATTATTTCTACTTGGACCATTTCAAAGAACGATTGATACTCCGATCATCCCGAGAAAGAAATCCGTTTTTAGAAAATTTTATTTACCGAAAATAATTTTAAAAGACACGTATTGATTAGAAAAAAATATTTTTATAATTTTAAAATTGAAACCGAGTAATAAAAAAAATGTCGAATGCTGGACAAAAATAAATAAACAAAAATATAAATATAAATAAATGAGGAAATTAAAACCATACTTGAAGAATATCGAGAATCCGAAATTTAAAATGCCGGATTTGATCTTCGTAAAACTCTTTGCTCGTATTCGACCACCTTATTCATCTCTTTCTCTCCTCAAAAAATTTCTTGATGCTAGCTGCTCCTTTCGGGTAGCACTCTCTTCTATTTCCTTCCTCTGTCTGACTTCGTGCCCTCTTTTTATTTTCCTAGAGATCTCACTTTATTTTTATTTTTTTTTAGTTCTCTTAATTTTTCTTTTCTTGAATTCTGTGTGTTCTTCCAAAATTTTGTAATTTTCTAGATGATTTTTGTTCAATCTGAAGGTTCCAAAACAAACTGAATCATCTACGGGGAGGGGGACCAAGTTTCCATTTATTTACTAATGCTCCACCATAATCTTTAAAAAAATAGAGAGACAGAAACCTACTTGATTAATGTGCCTCAACCAAACTCCCCCTTCTTTCTTTTTTTTTTAAAACCCTTTCCCCTGTGTAGCTTTCTCACCAAAACCCCATTATTACTAAAAAACTTTTTCTCCCTGTATAGCTTTCACGCCACCTTTTCTTATTTATTTTTCTTTCAAAACAAATATCTAGCTCTCTCCCTGTAGCTTGTCATACCCTCTTTTTCCAAAGAACAAAAGCTTTCATTTTTTATTTCTTTTATCTGCTCCCCTTTGCTTTTCTCTCTACTGATATATTATCTAAAATTGTGTATCTCTCCGATTATCTCCTAATTGTTTTTTGGTTTATTTTAACTTCTTCTCATTTTTTTTTCTTTCTCCTTCTTTCTCTCTTACTTTTCAGCAGAGAATCCCCAGCCCAGATTCCGGCGGCCGGACCGCCGTGCCGGCCGTCATCCACCGTCGCCGGCCGCCGCTCGCCGGCGGCCGGCGAACTCCAAATTTCAGATCCGAGGGGTTTTCGACCCCCTCGGCACGGATCCGGGCTCCGTTTTGCCCGGATCTTCCCAGAAATACCTAGATCTAGGTTTCGAAACTTTTTTTTTTTTTGGTTTTGTGTTTTTTTTTTTTTTGTGGCTGGTGATTTTTTTTGTTTTACAGGTGGTGGGGGGGGCCGGTCGTTTTTTTTTTGGCTCAAGGGAGGGTCCGAACCAGTGAAGGCTCGGATCTGGGGGGTTTTGATTTTTTTTTTTTTGAAGAGGACCCAGATCTGGGTTTCGGACTCCAGATCTGGGTTTTTTTTTTTTAGTGAAAAGGGGGGATCCCGATCTGGATCTGGCCTCCTCTCTTGTGCTACCCCCCCTTTTTTTAGGTTTCGGACCTCCCCTTTTATAGGGGGTTGTGGCGGTGGGGAGGTCGGTTCGGGGCTGGTTCTGGATGTCAAGCTGGTGGGTTCGGTGGCGGCGGGTTGAGGCGGCTGCAACAGGGAGAGGCGGCTAGGGTTACTTAGGGGGAAGGATATTGGTTTGGGTTTGGGCTTGGGCTTGGTTAGGCTAGGTTTAGGTTTTTTTTTTTTGGTTTGGGCTGAGTTGGGCTTGGGCCTATAGATTGGTCCTGCTGAATAGCAGGCCCGGTTCGCACTTGGTCCGGGTCGGATTCGGATCCGACTCGGACGAAAATTGGTTATTATAACTCTGACATTTATCTGGTACATACAAAAGTTGACTTTAAAGTGTTCAAATTCCCTTCCCTTACTTTAAAGCTGGAGGTCAGATTCAAGTATGAATTATTGGATATCCGTTTTCTGAATTCCCTTTGTTGTGGTGCAGATAGTGTCGGATATCCGAATCTGTTATTCTAATCCACTTTATTTGTTCGGATGACTGATTCAGATTTCTGAATCCGGTATTCATTTACATATTTAATTTTTGTTTAATTTTATATTTTTATTTAAAAAATTTGATTTAATAAATTCAGATATTTAGCAGATTCAGATATTCGACAGATATTGCTATCTAAATCGAATGCAGATTTGGATAGTAATATTCAAATAATAAATAGATAATAAATGAATTTGAATATTAAATATATTAAACGAATTTATATTCGAATATTTCAAAAATTATAAATATTTAATCTGTTGTCATCTTTATTCATCTTTATTCATCACCAAAAAATAAATAAATAAATGAAAAGAAACACGTAGAAGGAATCGAAAAGAACTTGCAAAGATACTTCCTTTATTTGGACCATAGGAAAAAAAGCTGACAATTGGCGATATATTTTTTAGTCAAAGTCATAAATAAAACCATACGCGGTTTAATATGTAAATACGTTTGTCTACTCTCTCCTGTATCTTAACGACAATGAATTGAAGAAAACAAACAAGAAATGTTCTGATATTCTGAATTCGAAAGATCAAATAAAATAAAAAACTAAGTCATGAAAGACAACTTGTTCTTTTTTTCTAATCGAGACTTACATGAAGTTTCTTAAAGTTTAGAAAATTATTTGTTTTTAAAAATTGATATTTTGGAGTCTTGATTGTATAATTCATGGTATTCATATTTATTATTTTATATATTTTACCTTTTTCATTTCAGGATTTTTGAGAATTCGAGACCTCTAATCATTTTTTTCATCATTTTTTTTATTGAATTATAATTTTACACATATACCCTAGATAGAAAATTTTAAATTTAAATGGAGTTTATACGATTTTTATATATTTATTAAATGATTAAACATTTTATAATTTATTTTAAATGAATAAATATTTAGTTTTAAATTTATGTATAAAATTAAAAAAATTTACCAACTTGCTTTGTTTTTTTGGGTGCATTTAGTTTTACACATCATAACTAGTACTATTATTTTCCATTTTGTGACCCAAAATTTTTTCCATTTTCAAGTGTTTGAATCGAACCCAATATAAAATAATAGTTGAACTTCAGATAATTACCACTTACATTTAATACTACTACTTAAAGATAATATTTTATTTGCTGATTTATTTTTGGTCAAACAAGTTAATGTGTATTGTGATTGAACTTTCTTAAAAAAAATTTCTCAATATTAATTAATGCTTTTTCTTAGTTTAGTGAAAAATCTATGCTTCTCACAACTTAAAAGGAAATCCCTTGGCTACTACTCGGTCTCTTCGTTTGAAGTTCACTTGCTTTGGCTCAACTTATAATGCCAAAAGTCCACTGTTGAATATCATTTTTTGCACATTTTTTATGATTTTTTTGGGGTAGAATCAAAGAACATCGACTTGGTCTCCATTGCCATTACCAAAAAAAAGAATAATAATAAATAAAAAGGAAAAAGAAAAAGAACTTGTCTAATCTTCAATAGAATTCATATATAAAAGGCACAAATACCATCGCTCCAACGCAATTATTTTCTTTGCAAAGGAAGGTTGATTGGAGAAATTAACAATAACCCAATTTTCTCTTGACTTAGTTTATTCCAAGTTTTGGCAGATCTTGAAAGTTTTACATCAAAATTCTTAGGGACATGGTTTTGCTTTCAAAATGCAGAAGCAGAGTAATCATGCTTCTGTGTTTAACAGTAATTATAGCTTTGTTAAATGGTTCGGTTGTTGAGGCTAGAATCCGCCGGTATAAATGGGAAGTGAAGAACGAGTTCAAGTCCCCTGATTGTTTAAGGAAACTGGTTATAACCATCAATGGCCAAACTCCAGGTCCTACAATCAGGGCGCAGCAAAACGATACAATCATTGTTGAGCTCACAAACAGTATGTTTACAGAGAATGTTGCAATTCACTGGCATGGAATTCGACAGGTATAATTTTACTTAAACCTTCATATTTTTTATTATTTTTCCTTCTCAAACCAATCATCCACCTCAACACTTCTGAAGTTGTTGTCTTTTTTTTTTATTGTTAACAGATTGGAACACCCTGGTTTGATGGGACAGAAGGAGTAACTCAGTGTCCAATTTTGCCAGGAACCACTTTCAAATATCAGTTTGTTGTCGACAGAGTAAGTTTCCAGAATTCTCAAACCTCCATAACCAGCTTCATATGGCTTCCTGTCAAGAATTATACACTGACCTTCCGAAAATTGTGTGTTCAATATAGCCTGGAACATACTTGTATCATGCACATTATGGAATGCAAAGAGATGCTGGGTTATATGGATCAATCATTGTGTCACTTCCTGATGGACAATCCGAACCTTTTACCTATGATTATGATAAGAACATCATCCTCAATGATTGGTACCATAATAGCAGTAATGAACAAGCTGTTGGCTTGTCTTCTATTCCCTTCCAATGGGTTGGAGAGCCTCAGGTGAATACCCCCAAGCTAATTTTTTACCAGAAATTGCTCAATCATCTGTTCTTGCAAGTATTTTTTTTTTTTTTCTAATGATTCTTTACATAATTTTCAGTCACTTTTGATCCATGGAAGAGGAAGGTTCAACTGCTCTCGTTTAACTCTTCCATTTCCAACTTCAGACACTGGTGTTTGCAATGCCACAAATCCAGACTGCTCCCCTTTCAGTTTGATAGTAGTCCCTGGAAAAACATATCGATTGAGAGTCTCCAGTTTGACTGCTTTATCAGCCCTCAGCTTCCAAATTGAGGTAATTTCTCTTGCCTTCCTTGTAATAAGATTATAAACTGGTTTCAAAACTTCAAATTTTCTCTGTTACTAAATCTAGTTGCAAATTATTTTTGTGCAGGGCCATAATATGACAGTTGTTGAAGCCGATGGGCATTATGTTGAGCCATTTGTTGTACAAAACTTGTTCATATACTCGGGGGAAACATACTCAGTCCTAGTAAAAGCGGATCAGGATCCTACAAGAAATTATTGGATTGCATCAAATATTGTTAGTCGGCCAGCGCCCAACACTCCTCCTGGTCTAGGCATTTTCGTTTACTATCCAAATCATCCAAGGAGATCTCCTCCAACAATTCCTCCCGCTGCCCCTGTTTGGAACAACACCCGCCCTCGGATAGCGCAGAGTCAGGCCATTAAAGCTCGCCAAGGTTATATCCACACTCCTCCTTCAATCTCAGACAGGATCATAGTTTTTCTCAATACACAAAACAGGATAAATGGGAAAGTCCGATGGTCTGTCAACAATGTCTCTTTCACACATCCCCACACACCTTACCTGATTGCACTCAAGGAAAATTTAACCCATGGCTTCGATCAAAACCCACCTCCTAATGGATACGATTTCTTGAACTATGATATCTTGGAGGAGCAAAAAAACAAAAATGCTACTTCAAGCAATGGGATTTACAGGCTGAATTTCAACTCGACTGTGGATATTATACTTCAGAATGCGAACACCATGAACCCAAATAACAGTGAGACGCATCCCTGGCATCTCCATGGACATGATTTCTGGGTTTTAGGCTATGGAGAAGGAAAGTTTGATATGTTCAATGATCCAAAGAAGTACAATTTGGTGAATCCAATAATGAAGAACACAGTGCCCGTACATCCTTATGGATGGACTGCTCTGAGGTTTAAAGCTGATAATCCAGGAGCCTGGGCATTCCATTGCCATATAGAATCCCATTTCTTCATGGGTATGGGTGTGGTGTTTGCGGAAGGGATTGAGAAAGTGGGAAAGTTACCTTCTTCTATTATGGGCTGTGGTGAAACTCAAGGTCTTTACAGGCCCTAACAAGGGACTGTAATATGATTCAATTTCAAACTCAAGTTCAATTACTGTGAAGGTTGAGTGAACCCTTAACTTAACCCTGAGATTTCTTGGTTGGAATTTCAGCTATTGACAAAGAGGTTGACCAATTAGAAGCACTCTCTCTAACCATATAAAATTTTTTGTTTTTGTTTCTTTGTATTCTTTTACATATGTGAAAGTAAGATTTGTTCTTAATTTGTTTTTAATCAGTTTTTGTAATATTTATTGAATGTATAAAAGATGATACGAGGTCATGTCCTGTCCTGTTATGTTTTATTACAATCAAACCAATAATTATCCCATTAATTTTGTTTTCTAGAGTTATACTATTTATCCCATTAATTTTGTTTTTCTATTAAACTTATCCTCCCAGGCCGAACCTCTACTATCTGATATGTTTTATAGAGTTATGCTATTTATCCCATTAATTTTGTTTTTCTATTAAATCTATCCTCCCAGGCCGAACCTCTACTATCTGATATGTATTATCGAGTTATGCTATTTATCCCATTAATTTTTTGTTTTAAATTTTTGTACTATGATATGACATATAACTATTGAATAAATTCAAATATGAATCTAACAACTCATAAATCAATTAATTCATAAATAAAATATTATAATCAAATCAATACTTATATGTCATGTTAAAAAATATATAAAAATTTTGAGATAAAAATGGGGTAACAAATAATATTTTCCTTTTCTATAAATTCTTACGCTAGTTCTAGTGATGCAGCCGTGATTCTAACAGAGATAGAAAAGCCGAATTTTCTTGATGAACAATTGAACATGTCATCATGAAAACCTCTCCAATTTATTTAAAACAAAATGGAATGAAGCCCTGGCCATTTCTTATTAGAATAGTCTAAGGTATCTTTTTTCTTGCCATCATTTCCTTCCTATAAATTAAAATCATGTTGAAAATTCTGAAAAATCATATCTTTACAAGAACAATTGAAATTTAATTTTTTAAAATCAAAAGAAAGAAATCTCTTTAAATTTAAAGAAACAAAATCGACAAGTTGACAATATATTTCCTAAAGATTAAACGGGCAAACCTTATGTAAACCTGCTAAAACTTCTTAAAACGTACGAAATATCTCAACAAATTAAGCTAATTAACGCAATGAGTAAATGACTTGAAAAAAGAAAAAGAAAAAAAAAAACAATATGATTCCTCTGAAATCTTCTCATCAGTACTCCTTTACGTACATGCAACAGTTCACAAAGAGACGGATTACAACAACTCACCATCCAAACAAACACTGAACAAACTTTTTTTTTTAAACGAATTTTTTAACCAAAAAAAAAGGACTTAACAAACTTTGACTCATTTGACTAGACACAGATTAACAGTGAACCAAAGCTAGGAAACAGAAGGCAAACCTACACTTCACTTCACACACATCAGAGAAACCCTTCAAAGACCATGGTGATCTTCAATCTCCGGTAAATTCGGCTTGACCTGAGTCGTGACGTGATTGACCTGGCTCAAACCACATCCACCTTGCTCATCCAGAGATTCACAATCCCCATCTATTCCGGGCACCGGCGGCGGCGACATCTGATGTTCACCAACTAACATCGAATCACTCGCCGCCGTCATCGGATAAACATGAGGAAAGGGCAAGTAAATGCTATGCACTATAACATTCAAATTCCTTATCATATCAGCAACCTTGATACTCACATAGTTAATCCTCATCATTTGATTCTTCAAAATCCCTCTTGCCGTCGTCACCACCAAACTCTGCTCTCTATCCAACGTCGTCAACGTGGTTCCGACTGGAAGTCTCTCCAGATCCGCAATAGTCAAAAACTGGTTCGGCACGATATGGAACCTTACATTATTGATGTAAGCGTATGAACCGGAGAAGATTGACACGTCATCCAGAGCGAAGATTGTGACGTTGTTGAGAGAAACGAGTTCGGCGTACTTGAGTTTCATAGCGAGTGAGAGAACGGAGAAGCCGTTGTTTCTCAGCCTTAGGATGGCGTCTCGAAGCATGAATCGCATCAGAGCGACATTTTGTTGCGGAGAAAGTTGGTTATTTTGGCTACGATCGTAGTTGAATGGGAAAGAGAGTGAGGTCATCCGTTCAACGTCACAGGAGAAAGGCGAGAGAGGTGAGATGTAGCCTTGGAGGCCGTGGATTATGATTAGGCCGTTGTTGAAGAGATCTGGATGAGTGATTTCAACTCCGCCGATGAAGATTTTATCCATGGTGATATTTTTGTGGTTGCTGGAGCTGGAGGTTACGGTTATGCAACGGCCAGGATTGAGAGTTTCGATTTTGGTACCAAAGGTAAGTTTTCGGAGGTAATCGGTGGTGAAGAGGCCGGGAACCATGTGTTCACGGAGGAGGGAAGGGGTGGAACAAGAAACGCATGTAAGGACGGAGGAATCGGAAGGCGCAAAAATAGTGTAAGGACCGGACCAAGCGGTGGCGGTGGTGGAGTCACTGGAGAGAGAAGGAGCGGCGGTGGCTAGCTCGTTGAAGCCGAGGTGAGAGAGGATTGGAGCTAGGACGGAAGTATGGGAGAAGATCGCGTGGTCCGGGAAATCTTCTTGAGGTGGTTGCGGCGCTGGTGACATTGTGAAGAATGCTGGTGGTGGAGCAGTGACGGCGGCGGCGGTGATGGTGGAGATGAGAGTTGGGTGGAGAGTGGAGTGGGAGATGGAGAGGAAACAGAGGAAGAGGAAGATCATGAGATTCAGAGAAATAATCTCCATTTCAAAGCAAGGAAAACACAGAGGGAGTTGTTTGATTCTTGAAAAAGTAAAAAAAAAAAAATGAGGGAATGAGAAAGACTGAGAGAGAGTGGAGGGGGTATTTATAGGGAGGGGATCGAGTGAAGGGAGGTGGTTAAGGGAGGCGCGTGGAATCGGGAAATGAAGAGCCTGGCGGTTTTGGGGCTGGGATTGTTAGGAATCTTCTTGAATCTTGATTTCTGATATTTTTGGCGGGAACGAGCAAAGGAAGGAAAGAAACGGTTTTGGGTACGGTTTGAGAATTACGGTTTATTTTGATGACACTGGAGGAAGAGTAGGCTGATGGATGGATGGATCATCATTTTCATCGGACGGTTAAAAATTGGTAGGATAAACGGTGATGAAATCCATCAAACGGCCGTTAATGATTGTCAGCGCTTCCTCCCCAAATCTCATTTTCACCATCACATAATACCCAAAATCACCCGGACCCCCTCCCCCAATTTTTTTTTTTTTTTACTATGAGCTATTCAGCTTTGCTTTGCCCTTTGCTTTTGCATTTGCCTGGCCTTTGCACATTGTAGAAAGAAAAGAAAAAAAATTAAATTCCACAAGAGGAAACCATTCACATCTAAATTAATAAAATATATTGCAGACGATTTGCTATGAATTATGATTTTTATAATCTAATAATTTTCCAGTAAATTGAATTGCTATTCATTTTAATGTTCTTAGCTTAATAAATGTCTCAAATTAATAAATTTGAAGCTCCTTCTCTTTTATTTTGTAAGTTAGTAAGACTAAGTTCCTATTATCTAGAAAATTGAAAATCAATTCAAAATTTAATAATATAGTATTCACTTTGATTCAAATCGTTTTTTTTATTCGGTTTGAATTTGGATCGGATATTAAATATTTCAATTTAATTAAGATCAATTTTAGAATCATGAAATGAAAAATAAAAAATATTCGAATCAAACCGAATTATATCTTTTATTAGCTTTTATATAGCTTTTAAATTTTATAAAAAAATAATTATTTTATATATAAATTTATTTAAATATATTAAAATATAACAATAGTTTTTTTTTTGTTTTTTTTAAATAATTTTCAAAAACCGATAAAATTCGAATCAGATTTCAAAAGAAATTTGATTCAAAAATTCAAAAATATTATACATTAATTTATCCATTATCACCCATTCCCATATAGTAGAATTTTGCCTAGAAATTTCTTTGATTGCTAACAAAGAATCACTCTCCAATAGTAACCAATCAAAACCAGACTCACGAGGCGCCATAGCTCTTTATTTCAGCTTGAAAAGATGACACTCAATCTGATCTCCTTTGGTGAGTGCACAAATAAACATACCGTTCCATTCGAATCACATGCCACTGACCCCAAAGCTTGCCTTTTTCTCACTAGAGAGCTATAGGCATGCAGCATCAACATTAATTTTAATTGAACCAGCCGTGGGAGGTAACCACCTAAGATCCACTGTATAAGCCTCCACCTCTTCACTTCTGTTTGCTGCCTTATAATCAATAACCACGATCAGCTTGCTGCAATAGACAAAGCACCCGGGGACATACGCACTTGATCATAAAAAAACAACGGTTCCAATTGTGCCTACTATGGATCGGGTCGGGTCGTGATTCGATTTTTTTACTTTATCTAAGCTTGGCTCTAGATGAGCCCTGGTTGGCTCAGGTTATTATTTATTTAATATTAAAAACAAAAAAAAATTATTTTTATACTAATATTTATATATTTTATAATTAAATTTGTAAAATTATTTTTTAATGAATGAACTGTTGAATATGGCTCAAAGTCATCAAAAGAGGCTTGCCACCAACCAAGGAAGCTTCCACCATAGCCACCAAGCAAAGTCAAGAATGGAGGCTTTCCACCAAAGTCATGGAAGGAGGCTAGCATGGTTGTTGGATGGTGGCTACTTTAGCTGCCACATGCAATGTGTTCACATCATGATAGTTGGCTATAAAAGGCCATGTAGAGTAAGAGAGAAAAATGTGTGAGAGTTAAAGAGTTGAAGCAAATACTCTGAGTTTATAGAGTAATTCTGGTATTGTTGAGTTGTGAGTTCAGTGCTTGTATAGCACCTTGAATTCTGTATATGTTTGTACTCCATCTCCATTAATACAAAGCTTCAAGCTCCTCCTCCCGTGGATGTAAGCACACTTGCTGAACCACGTAAAATATCTGTGTTTTTCAGTGTGTTTAAATCTGTTTTACTAATCTCGTTTTAGTTCCGCACAACAAATTGGTATCAGAGCCAACTTTTACGTAAAACCGAGTTTGTTCGATTCTGTCCGTTTTTCAAAAGTGCTCCAATTTGTGTTTTGAAAATACCAGGTTGAAGAGGTCGCCGAGAGGAGTGCAACAGAATCAATCGGAGAGCCAACGGACGCCGCACGCGCCCCCACGCGCCACCAGAAGGATTGCGAGTGGGCCTCACTCGCCCACGCGCCGCACGCGCCGCTGGAGGTTGAAGACGCGTGAAGCCCACGCGCCCACGCGCCCCACGCGCCATCCAGAGGTTGAAGACGCGTGAAGCCCACGCGCCGGTGACCACCAGTCTGCACGCGCCCCACGCGCCGCCGCAGCTCCAACCAACTTTTTCGGGCCATTTTTTGAGCCATTTCAGAACACTATTCCGAGACTTTTCCGAGCCGGTTGAGCTAAACCGAGTCCATTTCGAGCCACCTGCAGCAGAATATTAACAGAATATTCTCCGTGTGTCCAAAATTTACACAGTTGGACCCGTTCCTGGCTATTTCGACTATTCCGGACTCAACCGCGGCATCCGTTTTTCCATACAGGTACCGGAAAAACTCTAAGTTGGTAATTTTGTTTTATTACCATGGCAGAATCATTAGAGACAACTGAAACAACCAGCAGCGCACCATCAAGTTCTTACATCAGAAAGAACTCGATGACCACTGCAAAGTTCGAGGTGGAGAAATTTGATGGCACCAACAACTTTGGCATGTGGCAGTGCGAAGTTCAGGATCTGTTATTCCGAGAGGGTTCACATATCGCTCTGGAAGACAGGCCCAGAGATATTTCGGAAGATGACTGGAAGTTTGTCAACCGTCAGGCTTGTGGCACAATCCGGTTATGCCTAGCCAAGGACCAGAAGTACTTTGTCATGAGAGAGAATAATGCAAAAACTCTCTGGAAACAACTCGAGGACAAGTACATGACAAAGAGCATGGAGAACAGACTCTATCTGAAGAAAAAGCTGTTCCGCTTACAGTATAAGCAAGGTATCACCATGCAGGAGCATCTAGTAAGTTTTAACAAAATCCTCGCTGATCTTGAAAATCTAGATGCAAATATCTCTGATGAAGATAAGGCTCTTACTCTGTTAAATTCCTTGCCTGATAGCTATGATCATTTAACCACTACACTGTTATATGGTAAAAATGAGATAGAATATGTTAATGTTAGTAATGCTTTGGTGAATAATGAGTATCGGAAAAAGGATCAGCATGATCACCAGAATACTGCACCAGAAGCTTTAACTGTGTACAGAGGCAGGACGAACAACCGAGGAACCGGAGAAAACAAGCGAGGTAAATCCCGTTCAAAGAGGGGATCATCAAGAACACGACTCTCCAAGGACGTGTGTGCCTTTTGTCATGAGAAAGGGCATTGGAGGAAAAACTGTCCTAACATGAAGAAGTCGACTGTGAATGTAGCTCAAGAATCTGAGGGAGAGGAAGACTCTGCATTTACGATTTCCACAACAACAAACTCTTCAAATCAATGGATTCTGGATTCCGGATGTTCCTACCACATGTGTCCGAACCGGAAGTGGTTCTCAAACTTCAAAGAGTTTGATGGAGGGATTGTCCTTATGGGCAATGACAATACTTGTCACACTAGAGGTATTGGAACGATCCGACTAAAAATGAATGACGGTACAATCAGACAACTTACAGATGTAAGGTATGTCCCTGATCTCAAGAAGAACCTCATATCACTGGGGGTCTTAGACTCAAATGGTTACAATATGACCATTCAGAATGGAGTCCTGAGAGTTGTACGTGGAGCATTCTTAGCAATGAAGGGTTATATGAAGGGAAATCTGTATCTCCTTGATGGAGAAACTGTGACAGGCAGAGCAGCAGTCTCCCACAACAATGGAGACGATGAATCTGACACTTCTCGACTTTGGCACATGCGCTTAGGGCATGTTGGAGAGAAGGCCTTGCAAAACCTGATAAAGCAAGGTGTACTGAAGAATGCCAAAACTGGAAAACTTGATTTCTGTGAGCATTGCGTCCTAGGCAAGCAAACAAGAGTCAAGTTTGGCACTGCAATTCATCGTACGAGAGCAACATTAGACTACATTCACACTGATGTCTGGGGGCCTTCCAAAAATGCTTCATTGGGAGGTAAACACTATTTTGTGACCTTTATTGATGATTACTCTAGATATGTCTGGGTTTATACTATGAAGCACAAAGATGAAGTATTAGATATCTTCGTAAAATGGAAGAAAATGATCGAAACCCAGAGCGGGAGAAAGCTCAAGAGACTAAGATCTGACAACGGTGGAGAATACAAATCAGATCCACTGAAGGAAATCTGTCAGAATGATGGGATAATCTGACACTTCACAGTTCCTGGCACTCTCCAGCAGAATGGAGTTGCAGAAAGGATGAACCGAACTTTGGTTGATAAAGTTCGTTGCATGTTATCCCAGTCGGGCTTGAGCAAAGCATTTTGGGCGGAGGCTTTACTGTATGCCTCCCACATTATCAACAGACTACCCTCCACCGCAATTGATGGGAAAACTCCCATAGAGGTGTGGTCCGGACATTCTGCCACTGATTATGATCGGCTTCGTATTTTCGGATGCCCAGCATATTTTCACGTAAATGAATCAAAACTGGATCCTAGAGCCAAGAAAGCTGTCTTCTTGGGCTTTAGTGAAGGAGTAAAGGCATTCCGACTGTGGAACCCTGAGTCAAAGAAAGTCATCGTAAGCCGAGATGTTACCTTTGACGAATCTGTAATGCTGAAACTGTCAACTCCAGAGAATCAGAACCATGATTCTCTAAAGCAGGTGGAGTTTGAATCAGAAGATGCTGGTCAAAATTCTGATGAATCTGAACCAGAATCTGATGACACTTTAACTGGAGTGGATGAGTCATCACCGGAAATCTTTCAGCAACCTGAATCTATTGCCACCAGCAGACCGAAAAGACATATTCGAAAACCTGCTCGGTACACAGACATGGTGGCATACGCCCTTCCAGTAATTGACGATGATGTTCCGACCAATTACAAAGAAGTTGTAAACAGCCCCGAGCATGCCCAGTGGAAGAAGGCGATGGATGAAGAGATGACATCACTTCATCAGAATCAGACTTGGAAGTTGGTTCCACTTCCAACACTCAAAAGATCAATTGGGTGCAAATGGGTCTTTGCCAAAAATGAGGGTGCTACCGGCAAAGACAGCATCAGATACAAAGCCAGACTGGTAGCCAAAGGCTATGCTCAAAAAGAAGGAATAGACTACAATGAGGTATTTTCACCTGTTGTTAAGCATGCATCTATTCGGATCTTATTGGCTTTAGTAGCACAGTATGACCTAGAGTTAGTTCAACTTGATGTAAAAACTGCATTCCTCCATGGTTCCTTAGAGGAGGAAATTTATATGACTCAACCAGATGGTTTTAGAGTCCCCGGTCATGAAGATTGGGCATGTCAGTTGAACAGGTCTTTATACGGTCTGAAGCAGTCACCGCGACAGTGGTACAAGCGGTTTGACACCTTTATGTTGGATCAGAAGTACACACGCAGTCAATTTGATCACTGTGTTTATTTCCGGAAACTCCAAAATGAATCATTTATCTACTTGCTTTTATATGTTGATGATATGTTAATCGCATCTATAAGCAAGGTGGAGATCGACAGGCTGAAGGCTCAACTGAGCTCAGAGTTCGAGATGAAGGATCTTGGAGAAGCCAAGAAAATTCTTGGGATGGAAATCAGCAGAGATAGAAAAAATGGTGTAATCAAATTGACCCAGGCTCAGTACCTGAGCAAAGTACTTCAGAGATTTGGCATTAATGATAAGACCAAATCTGTAAGTACTCCTTTAGCGGCACATTTCAAACTCAGTGCATTGATGTCACCAAGTACAGATGGTGAGAAGAGACAGATGGATCATGTTCCATATGCCAATGCAGTAGGTGCCCTAATGTATGCAATGGTGTGTACGAGACCTGATATTTCACATGCTGTCAGTATGGTAAGCCGGTACATGCATAATCCTGGTAAAGGCCATTGGCAAGCTGTGAAATGGATTCTACGGTACATTCATGATACTGTGGAAACGGGCTTAAAATTCGAGAGAAGAAAAACTATTGATAAGCATCTTGTTGGATATGTGGATTCAGACTATGCTGGAGATCTTGATAAGCGTCGTTCAACTACTGGTTATGTGTTCACCATAACAGGAGGACCAGTAAGTTGGAGATCAACTTTACAGTCAACGGTAGCTCTGTCTACAACAGAAGCAGAGTACATGGCTGTAACTGAAGTTTTCAAGGAAGCAATTTGGCTTCAAGGATTGATTGATGATTTCGGGATAGCACAGGAAAAGGTAGATGTTTTCTGCGATAGCCAGAGTGCCATTTGCCTAGCTAAGAACCAAGTTCATCACAGTCGGACCAAGCATATTGATGTTCGCTACCACTTTATCCGAGAAATAGTAGATGAAGGAAACATTCTACTACAGAAGATCGGGACTGCAGATAATCCCGCAGATATGCTAACCAAAATAGTTTCTGGGATCAAGTTTCAACATTGTTTGGACTTGATCAATATCTCTCGAGTTTAAAGCATCTGAAGGAGGAAAGGAGGAAGCTCTGTTCAGTGAATTCTCTCTGTGGATTCTCGCCAAGGTGGAGATTGTTGAATATGGCTTAAAGTCATCAAAGGAGGCTTGCCACCAACCAAGGAAGCTTCCACCATAGCCACCAAGCAAAGTCAAGAATGGAGGCTTTCCACCAAAGTCATGGAAGGAGGCTAGCATGGTTGTTGGATGGTGGCTACTTTAGCTGCCACATGCAATGTGTTCACACCATGATAGTTGGCTATAAAAGGCCATGTAGAGTAAGAGAGAAAAATGTGTGAGAGTTAAAGAGTTGAAGCAAATACTTTGAGTTTATAGAGTAATTCTGGTATTGTTGAGTTGTGAGTTCAGTGCTTGTATAGCACCTTGAATTCTGTATATGTTTGTACTCCATCTCCATTAATACAAAGCTTCAAGCTCCTCCTCCCGTGGATGTAAGCACACTTGCAAGAACCACGTAAAATATCTGTGTTTTTCAGTGTGTTTAAATCTGTTTTACTAATCTCGTTTTAGTTCCGCACAACATGAACAGTAGACCGAAACCAGCCAAACCCGTATCACTCAAAATCTTGCCCAAGCCTTATCCAATATGAGTCGGGTGGGCTACCCGGCCATCAGCAGGTCTTATTTTTGTGCCATATAAACCAGCAGACCACCATGCAAACATCTAAGTTCTCTGCTGCATGAGCCTTTAGACAACTGTGATAAGAGATTAGAAACACCCAAAGTCACCGTCCATGGACAGACTGTCCTACTAAACGAGCAAACAAACAAAAAAATGTGTGGGATAGAATCATTGTTGTGGCCACAAACACAGCAGTAAACATCCAAATTGATGATTCCTCTACTTTTTAGAGATTCAGTAGTGGGAAGAATCCCATGCATATATATAAGTCGCCACATAAAATACTTAACCTTTGGCAGTCCAAGGCAACCGCCAAGCAATTTTATAGCAACATAGTAAGCCAATTTGACCGTGAATTGTTCATTCATGGACTCAATCTAAATCAGTTTATCTGGAGCAGGGTTTCAACTCAAAGGAATCTTCAATACAATCATCGCATCTTCATGGGAGAATAATTCATGCACCCTATCAGCCCTTCACCTTTTCCTATCACTATCAGATTAGATTAGCAACCAGCAAAGGAGTCGGCTGTCATATAAATTCGTTGGTTTTTTAAGCCACTTGTCCTTCCAAACATCTATTCTCAGACCATCACCCACCCTCCATCTGGCTCCCTCTCGAATTACTTCCCTAGCTCTATAAAGCCACTTTCTTTTATTACTCTTGGCACACAGAAAGGAAGATCATTAATCATTAATTATGAGACACTGTTGGCTAGAAGTTGCATTTGCAGCTGAAGATTAATCATTCAGACCTCTATAAGCCCCTTCCTTTTATTACTTACTCTTGGCACACAGAAAGAAGATCAAGCTGCCACTATGAGTTGGCCATTCTTGAAATTTCCTTTCTATCTCCCATCTTTTCCCATTTTCTTTTTTAAACTTGTCTAAGATCCTGACTTATTAATAATAATAAGTGCTTTTCTACTTTGAATATTCCACTAAAACAGAAGAAACTATTGCTGACTTCAAATGAAAACTTCAATCCTATAAAAAGCCAATTATTGGAAACATCAAATTGTGTATATTGATAAACAGTTTATTTTTATTTTTTTTAAAAGGGCCATACTCAAGTCACCATCTATAGGGAACATGTTAGGTAAATACTACGGCATGGTGCACATGATATGAGTTCATGCAGGAAGAATTGCAATGATATGATGGCCCCCTTTAGATTTCTTATATATAAATTGACCTATATATGATTCCCAACCTATCACACTTTTCCTATGCAGTTGCAGAAGATATATATATATATATATATATATATATATATATATATTACTTGTAAATGACTGGTTAGTTCTCTGTTTTAATGTACTGGTTGAAATATCTGACAATTTAGAATCATGTATACTACTTTACATCTCTTGCAGTGGTTAGAAGTAAAATGCTTCCTCTATTTGATACACCAAATTTGCCTTCCTTTTCCAAGGTTCAAAGGAAAAAAATTCAAGCCTGTTTCAGAGATGGATTGAAATTGGGTTGCGCATTTATTGCGGTTGCGGATGTAACAAATGTTATTGCACTCAATTGCGATGAATATCGGTGGTAAATATTGGAGATAGAGAAAACCAAAACCGTAAAATAACGATCGTAACATCGCATTATGATGTTATTTAAATCACTGCGAGTTGTCACCTCTGCGAATAGAATAAGTACCTCTTGCTGGGACACTCAGCTAAGCTTGTTAGAGGCTGGGAATGCTTCTAAACTTTGAATAAGTAATTGATCATCCTCATTTATTGAACTAGTTGGGTCTCTACCTTCTCTGGCGAAGCAAGCTCCTAAAGTTTCATGCTACCATATATTTTCTTTGGAGTTTTGAGGTTGTTTCTTTTTCTGTTCTTGTCTGTGAATACCGTCCAATTTTAGGGCGAATTAATATTGGGTGAAGGAAAATTATTACTTCTACATACTTCATTTGGTATAGAGAAATTATGTCACTCTACAATTCACCAACGTATTTCAACCAAATGGGATGTCTATAATCACCATAACTTCTGGTTCTTGCTGGTGAGAACATATTCTATGTTGTTACGACTCTTCATTCTTAAAGTACCAGTATTCAAAACATATCTAACTGCCATAGATGTGGAGTTTCAACCCTCCAAACCAAATATATGGAAACCTTAAAAAAAATTAAACGTATTCATATCCAACACTCACTCTTAGTCCGAGTAACATAGTGTATTATTTATCAGTAATATACAGCAATACCCAAGTATTATCAACACTATTTCTGTATAATTGTACATGTATACCATCCAAAGAAAACACAAATAAATATAATCTCCCACATTCTATTTTCATTACAACTACCTGAATTCAAAGTAAGATATATGAATATTTCAGCTTGGGAGCGTGCTAGGTGGAAATTGCTCTTTCATATGCTGCTATAAATGAACTTTGCATTGCCTCCAAATTAAAGCATTACAGTTGTGTTGAAGGAAGGAGGATATGCTTTTTTCAAACTCTATATATGTTGGAAGCTCTATTCACTTGAACCTCTCTACTTATAGGAGGAATACATGCCTTTACGCTTCCTTTGGATCCGAGAAAAGGGTTGAGGAAAAGGAGGGGGAAAAAAGTAACGAAAAGAAAGTTTGATTCTCTTCTCATTTCTCAATGTTTGCTTGTGTAGGAGAAAACAAGGCACAAGCATGTGCTTTCCTGGGAATTTCTTTTCCTTATGTGTTTTCAAAGTGGGAATTTCCTTTCCTTTCCCTTTCTCTTTGCGTTACGAATTACGGATATATTTTCGATCGCGTTACGTTTATCGCAGTTGCAAACGTAATGAATGTTATAACGATCAATTACGATAAATATCGATAACAAATATTGACGAAAAAAAAATCGTAAAATAACAACCATAATTTCACATTCCTTCAGCTATTTAAATTCTTACTTCTTGGCAGCCATATTAGTTTGAATAATCATCCCTAATTCACATATTTGAATCACCCATTTTTTTCCTAGAGTCCTTATAAATCCTTGTCATGCTGCATTGAACATGTAATTTATGTCTCAAAGTCCAATGAAAAGCTTCCTAAATGGAAGTTTAGCCATTGAAAATGATCTGAAATGCAAGTTAGGTCCACTTGTCATGTTTCTCATGCTAATTAAACTGAAAGCTACAAACAAGAAAAGAGAAAAATTTCAAGAAACAGGAATATCTCACCATCACCCAAATGGAGAAGCCAGCTTGCACCCAATTATAATGGTGATGTCATATAGAGCTCTGTTTCCAAGCCAAAACTAATTTCAGGGCATAAAATTCATGACATTACATGCATAAATAAGGACAACAAAATAAAGTAAGGCTACAAATACAATAGCTGCAGCTCACTCCATCCGAAACCCACATTGACACAGTTTTCATCATACCTAAAATCATTTTTAGGTCCCACCCCAAAACTGCTCCTTGCAAAACTACAAAGAAGTACTAATTAACCAGGATCATTTTGAAAAAAAAAAAAATAAAGACTTTGATTAATAAGTCAATAATTTTTTTAGATGTGAAAAATTTAAATACGATTACACAATATAAATATAATATAATATAAAAAAAAAATAATATAAATAGAACACGAATAAACGAACGTATTAAAATTTATGTAAAACGAATTATTAACATAAATTCTATCTTAAACGTAATTATAACATAACCAGATCTAAATCTTCTCATTATATCTCATAATATCCAACAGGGAAAACAAAGCCAAAAAAAAAAAGTTACTAACTACATAGGAATTTTTTTACACTGGGCATAATGATTTCTTGGTAGAGGTAGGGAAAGCTTAATTCTCATAAGGACATTAATTACTACAGAGCCCTACATGACAGAACATGCATTTGGGTTTTCATCACTGAACAAAGAGATGTAAGGATCTTCATATCTGGTGACAGTAGCAGTAGTTACATTGTTCTCTACATTCCTGACATAACCAGGAGGTGCCTTCTTGTCATAAGCAGTCGCAGCATAAGGCTGAGCCACCAGGTTATAAGGAACATAAGGCCAAATCTCAGCCTTTTTCCCTGTCGACTTGGCTTTCTTCAACACCTTGTTTGCTTCAACATATCCTGTTACACTCACCTTCTGCTGTTTCCTGTTTATATTCACGGATTTCACTCCTGCAATTAATCACATTCACATTACATTTCAATTTTCATCCCATAACAATCTGTCAGCCTCCATTAAAAGAAACATAGAAGCCAAGAAGAAATGAAAAAGGGAAGAGACATATATATATACCAGTCAATGAAGAAAGGGCTTTCTTGACCTTGAGTTCACAGCCATCACAATCTATCCTCACCTTCAGCTCCACAGTCTGCAACTGCTTTTTCTTCTTGTGTTTATGGCCATTACTGCTCATTAAATCAGACAAATACTCCAAAGTGCCTGCAACTCCCATGTTTTTTGCTTCTCTTCAAAGATACCTGGTTCAACGATGAAAACTCCTAATGAAGGATCGATGTAACTAAAAGTTTCAATGCAGGTTTTTTATACTTCTTTGATCAGATATAGGAATTAATGAGAATTTATATACCAGAAAGCAGTATAGGAAGTGAGCTAAGTCTAACAAAGAAGCTGCAAGGGAACTTCCTTGAAAATAAAATAAATGAGGGAGGTGATAGGTGATTATTCCTTCCTTGCCTTACAACAAACAAAGGAAATGGCTTTAAAGGCTGCTCTCTGAAAACTTCTTTACTTCCTATGAGATCATTCTTTTATACAGCTTCACTTCTTAAATAGGCTTTTCATTCATCAAAATTCAAAGTTTCAAACGGAGAAAAAAAAGCTGTGGGCCTTCACTAAAGGAGCAGTAAACAAAAGATATTTCGAAATTAAATTAGAAGGCTCATATCATGATTTTTTTTTTTTTTTTTTTGCCTTTTCAATTACTGTCAAAAGCATGATTTGGGTTCTTAAGAAGGAAACCTCTTATGCTTAGGCTGGAAGTAAGAAACGTTTAAGGTATTTTGCAGAAGGGCCCTTGCATTGTTTAGTATTTGCTAGTTGTGGACAATGTTTTAAGGCTGCTACTAATTGGCCTGAATTTCAATGTTTTTTTTTTTTTTGGCCAGGACCTGAATTTCAATGTTGGAAATGAGATGAAATTGGCAATTGACAATCAGATAAATGACTCAAATTTTTAGATGTTTTTATTATTTGTGAGTAATTTGCTTCCTGACTTTGAAAGTCGTACAAAAAGAAGACATTTATGAATGTTTAATTGCATAAATTATTTATGAAGCGTAACTAGGGTTCCCATTAAGTACTAGGGGATGTGCAGTTTTATACTTTGAGTTTAAGAAAAATGATTCAACCCGACTTATGAATATTTTTTTTTAAGTTTATCCTAAAAATTTAGGAATATATTTGTTTGTTCAATTTTTTTTTTCAAAAATTGTTAAAAAATTAATAAAGTGTTGGTTCAATCAATATGTAAGTGTGTTCGTTTCAATGTAAGTAGTTTTAGATTTGTATCTTATCAATGATTCTTTGTTAACGTTAATTTTGAATGCAAGACTTATGTAAACTATTACTTGTCTTACTTTTACTTGAAAGATTAAGCAACTTATTTACTCTCAATTTTAAATATATATATATATATATATATATAAGCAATCAATAAAAAGTCAAATTTGATTAATGATAAGCAAATGTTTCAAATGTAATACTATGTTTTTATTACAACTATTTAATATATAAGTAAAATAATTTCATACAATATGTTATTCTAAAACTTTTTTTAAAAAAAAAATTGATTTACTTTTGTGTCTAAACCTATTTTGTGTTTGTACTTTTGAACATGAAAACAAATATCAAAAGAAACAACCAAATTAGATCATGAAAAAAAGTGTTGTTTTAGTCATTGCCAAACCATAGAAATATTTTCTACCTAAACTGTTTTTAAAATATTACACAAAGCTATTGTGTTTAAACATATTTTGTGTTTTTACTTTTGAACATGAAAACAAATATCATCAAATAGATCAATGAAAAAGATGTTGTTTTTGCCATTGCAGCCTAAATCATGATAACGTTTTTTTACCTAAATGTTGTTAAACTATTGCACAAAACTTTTGTGTTTTTACTTTTGAACATGAAAAAAGTGTTTTTTTTGCAATTGCATCCTAAACCATAATAATATTTTATTAAAGTATTGTACAGTAAATTTTAACAGCACAGATTTTTTTTTAAAAAAATGTTAAAGTCAAGATTGTAATAATAATAATAATAATAATAATAATAAAATAACAATTGAGGTCTTTGCAGGAATTGAGGTCTTACAAGCAAAAATGAAAACTATAAGTAGAGGTGGCAAAATGAACCCGAACCCGAAAACCCGCCCAGAAAAACCCGAACCCGAACCCGCCCAAACCCGATTTGACCAAAAAGTCAAAAACCCGAACCCGGAAAAGCCCGAACCCGAATGGGCCCGAACCCGAATGGACCCGAACCCGAATGGGCCCGAACCCCAATGGACCCGAACCCGAATGGACCCGAACCCGAATGGGCCCGAACCCGAATGAGCCCGAACCCGAATGAGCCCGAACCCGAATGGACTCGAACCCGAGACCGGCCCGAACCCGAACCCGAATTTAATACTAAAAATAAAAATAAACAAATTGCAATTATTTTTTTTTTACAAAGCAATAACTTTAATTATTAATTTTATTCTAATTTTTTTAATAATTTAATTAAAATTTAAAATTTAATATATTATATATATATATATATGATGAAATAATAATTTTATCAAAAAGTAAATTATATTTTGTACTTATAAGTTATAACTTTAACGTCTCATATCATGATGAATTTACAATCTAAATATTTTAAATTCTTGAAAATTTTAAAGATGTGAAAAAAAATTTGACAATAATTCAATTAATCTATAAGGGTAAAAAAATTGACAATAATTCAATTATTTTGGCCTTTTGGGTTATACTTAGACCTGCTCACGGGCCGGGCCTGGGCAGGATATTTTGTGTTCCGGGCCGGCCCGGCCCGGAACAGTAATTTTTATTATAATATTATTTTATTTAATTTTAATTATAAAAAAATAAAAACAATTATTTTTTTATTCCAATGAACAGTGTTTCGGGCCTAAACGGGCGGGCCGGGCCGACCCAGGGCCAGGCCTGGGCAGAGAAAATAAAAAAAAACTGGGCCGCGGCCCGGCCCGGCCCATAAGCAGCTCTAGTTATACTTATGCGGTTAGGTTAGGGTGGGTTTAATTGGATTATGGCTTTCATGTGATTTTATTTTAGCGGGTGGATTTAATGGGGTTTTGGGTTTTATGGCCTTTTGGTTTTGGGTATATTTATTATATATTAATAAATAATCATATTAATTATATATTTATTACGTATAATTTAAATATAAATTATATTTTTTAGTACTACTTTATAATTTATACTTTATACTGATGAAAAAAATATAAGTACTCGATATATATATATATATATATATATATATATATATCTTGACTATAAGCATAAATTTTTTGCATTTTATAAGTATATAAACGAATAGATGAAGGCCAGGATTTATTTTTAAAAGTTTTTTATTTTATAGTGAATATAAATTATAATGTATTTATATTTTGAAATTCGAGCTCATCAAATCAATTATTTTAAATATCAATATATTAATTTATAATATATCATATTTTTTATAATAAAGTATTTCAAAATTTGATTTTATATAACAAATTAATTTCTTCTTCTTTTGGTGCTAACAAATATTAATTTTAAAAAATAAATATAATTAAAAATATCATATAATAGCAAAAGTATAAAAATAAAAATAATAATAATAAAAAATTAATAATTTGTTTTTAGATATAAATATTTAAATTACGTAAAAATGATTACATCTAATATAAAATAAAATAATGTAAAACATACCCGTACCCAGATCGAACCCGAACCCAGACCGAACCCGAACCCGAACCCGAATGAGCCCGAACCCGAATGGGCCCGAACCCGAATGGGCCCGAACCCGAATGAGCCCGAACCCGAATGAGCCCGAACCCGAATGGACCCGAACCCGAATGAGCCCGAACCCGGATGGACCCGAACCCGAATGAGCCCGAACCCGAATTAACCCGAACCCGAATAAACCCGAACCCGAATGAACCCGACCCGAACCCGCCCGAACCCGCCCAATTGCCACCTCTAACTATAAGGTACAATTAGGTAAACCAGAAAGAAACAAGGATATTAAAGCAAAAACAAATGTGTAAGTAGCTCAGTTTTGCAATTAGAGCTTAATATTAATATAACTTTTATAAAATAAAAGTATAAAGTTCAAATATAATATAAAATAAAATAAATCAATAATCACGAGGAAGGTGAAAGTTAGCTGTCGCTGCCTGGTTCCAATGTGAGACAGCATCACACGGTTGAGAGGAAGATCATGTGTATTGTAATTACACGTGGAAGAAATCAAACGGTAGAGATGGTAAAAGAGCAGCTGGCTCCTCTAAAATGTGGGGCCATCTTCTAAATTTGGGGTTTGATGTTTCGTTTGGGACAAGGATTGATTTGGTCAGCAGGCGCGTCGACAGAGAGAGCGGGGGATATTTTTAAATGCTGCCAGCCACGCGCTAACGGAGTTCGTGGAAATCGCATCAGTTTGATTTTCTTTTCTTCTTTCTCAAAGGATTTTTAATTGATTTTCTATTTTTCTAGGAGAAAAAAAGATTTCGTTTTTTAATTATAAAATTGATTGATTGCTCAGTGAAATGGGGTATATTTTTTCATCAATTTAGGTTTATTTGTACGGGATGAGTTTGACTCTTATCGTAAGTAAAATGGATTAGGTTTTTTTCATTATTTTTTGTGTATTATTTTTTAATATATCATTCATATGTATATAATATACATATAAATTGTGAAAGTTATATTTATAATTGATGATTAAAATTATATTGGATAAAAAAATAATGAAGAGAATCCTAACCCGATTAAAATAGTGAAGGGGTGAGATTAAAATCAATAATAAGATATGTGTTTAAATACACAAACAGTGATAGAGATGTGGTGAATTGTAATGATAAAAAAATAATCATTAAAGATATCAAATTTGCATTTGTATATAATGAAATTTTTTTATAATTTGACATTAATGAAATTAATAAATAATTTAAAATTATTTTTATATCAAATAATAATATTGTTAATAATAATTAAAAATTAATAAAAAAAAATAACAATAATATATCAATTTTTTATTCTCTTTACTATTCTTTTAATCTATTTTTTACTTAATTCATATTTATTTATTATTATTATATAGTAATAAAATAATTTATCTATTATTTTATTATATAACAATAATTTCTTATTATATTAAATTTAACAAAGTTATTTTACAATTTTTAAAATAAAAAGAGGCTAAATGGTCCCTACAATATAGTCTGAATGACAAAAAAAAAGAGAACATAGTAAATTTAGAAGGAGGGGAGAGAGAGTGTAGTGGGGGGAATTATTTCCGCCAGACCTTTACAGCATATTTGATTCACTGTAATAGCAATATTATAACAAGACGATTTTGCCTGCTACAATAATCCGGACGTCTGATTTACCGAATCAATAATTCAACGAAATGGTTATTTGGCCTCTATTCTCCAAAATCAGCAATGTATTTGGGTTGGGGGAGGGATACAGGCATACAGCTAGCTGGGCATTGCTGTTAGATTATGCTGGTGTATGACTAAGATGCATGTTCCAAGTTCCAACCTCCTCCTTTTCGACCCCTGATAAATTATACTATAACTTTATAACAAAGTTTCCAACCTTATCACCATATTCTTTTTTTGGATAAGTGTCAATTTATATATCCAAAAAGCAGAGAATATCTCTGCTACATCAAAACTGAAGAACAAGCTACTCAGGTAGCTTTACATCAATGAAAGAAAAATAGAGTTGCTTAAGCCCCAATCAGTACAAAGGTTAGCATTTACATTATCAAGTTCTAAGTTTTTTAAGCCTACCAACTTGAATCTGATCTCCTCTTTAATGGTTTCAAAAACCTGCAATGGAGACTTGCATGGACTTCCATGTATCCTTCTATTCCTTTCTTTCCAGACGTGGTAAATGGTTGCATTCCAAGCAAGCTTGAGAATAGTTGTAAGCAATGATCTACCTTTGAGCTTCTGCACAGCCCATTCAAGCACATTGTTCCAACTACAACTTCGTACTTGCAACTGACATGACTGCATTACCTGCAACCAAACAGATTTGGAGAAGCTACATTCAAAGAACAAGTAATCCCGGGTCTCTTGTTCAGAGAGGCAAAGCTTGCAATTCACATCTACCTCGAACCCCCAGTTCAGAAGTCTCATGCTTGTAGGCAATATGTTCAAAATGGTCATCCAGGAAATAAGGAAATGTTTAGGGATATGATGAGAAAACCACAAAAGTCGGTCCCATTTAACCTTCTGCTTCTTTGGTCTAATATCCTGCCACACTTTTGTAGCTGAGAATGTGGTTCCAGGGAATTTCCAAATCCATCTTCCATCTTGATGGCTAATGAATTGGTTGGCCAAATGTCTCAATTTTAAGAGTAACTATTACCCTGAGCTTCAGTAAGCTCCCAAAATGAAATAATATATAAATACAAAACAATGCTTATCACCATATTCCTCCAACATTAACAAATAAAATAATATAAATACAAAACAATGCTTGCTACCATGTTCTAATTTAATGTTTCCCAACAACCAATTTTTTTACCATTATTTGGATAAACTCATTTTGTCCTAATGCTGATGTTAGTCGAAAAAAAAAGGGGGGGAAAGAGTATCCTCGAACTATCCCAAGGATAAATCAAAGGATGAGAAAATGCGAATTCAAAATTTAATCCAATTGATTCATGTAGTCATTTTCAAAATGTTGCATCTAGTAGGTTATCAATTCGAATCTTAACATCTGCATTATTTTTTTCTATTTCAAATTGCGATATCTTCTATAAAAAAATATATATTTGTTTTTCCATACCATAATTATATGTTATAGAAGGATTTTGTTCGTTGCCAATAAAAAAAAAAATAAACCCAATTAAAACAGTACAATTAATTCATTGTTTATTGAAACCATTTCAGCCAATTTACATCTTAAAAAATCCCAATAGAAGTGGAGGTATGCCCATCAACAAATTGACAATATCCATACACCATAATTAACAACCTAGGCTTAAATTATTGTGCAACTTAGATAAGAGGCATTTATTAATTTGATTAAAAAAACAGTACAATTAATCATTAATCATGGAAAACAAAAGAATGTTACTGTCATATACTTGTCTTGGTTTGTTTCCCCACCATTCTCTTGACAAACATATATATATATATATATATATATATAATTTATGTGATAACACCCCCACCACACTCAAATAATTATGATAATATGACAATTTTTAAAAAATATTTTTGAACTTAAATTTTGTATTTTATGAAAATTTTAATTTTGAAGTCAAAACCGAAGATTGGGGAGGTTAAAGAAAGGGAACTGTTCCTTAATTTGGAGTGTAGAAAGAGATGTTCTTCAATGTCAAGGCTAGCTGGATGTATCTCCTGCTTTCCTTTCTCTTTCTCTTTTATTTCCCAATTATATCAAAATTGAGAAGCACATTGAAAAATTAAATCAGGATATTTTAATTAACATACATTCAATTCATCCAAATTTTCATTAACATTGAACTCAGAGTTTAATTCAATTGATTCATGTCTTTGAGGTGACATCTAATAGTTCTTGAATTCAAATTTCAGTATCTGTAATCCCTTCTCATATTTTCAATTACAATCTCCTATATACCAAAAAAAAAAAAAATCATTAACATTGCATTCTTCTTTCACATTAAAACTGAATTATTTCATATATTTAGACAATGAAATTTTTTCCCCAGCACCATGAGGATGCATGATAAGGTGTTGGTCAAACCTCTTATTGAAAAAGTTTGATGATGGAATTCATCAATGGCGCAGAACACCTTGGTGGCCCAATTCATAGGTAGGATTAATCCTAATTTCAGTCGGTTTCAACAACTGGTAAACATGCTTTGGGGCAAGGATGGCTCTCCTATAAGAGTCAATCTCTTCATTTTGCAGTTTTCTTCTGAACAAGATAGGGATAGTGTTAATGTTTTTTTTATGGTTGAGCTGAGTAAGCTCCTGTATTTGTCAGATGAAAGGTTAGTAAAACTCTACAATGATAGAAGAAAACTGTTAAGAGGGCACCGAAATTTCTTCCAGACGTGCTTCAATACCTATGCCAATAAGTTTTAGAGAATACAGGTGAAAGATGAAAATAACAGAGCTTCAGCAGGTTTAGGTTTCTCTTACCTCTGACCATCCTTAACTCTTGCCTTTTATACCTGTTTGTTAGCTATATTAAGAGCTTCAAATCTCAACACTTATTAATCAGGAGTTTGGAATTATTTGGTTAATTATGAGGTCGTCATCAGATGTCCTTCATGTAAGGGTTTAGCTATATAAGTCTTGTTATGGACCTAACAGATAGGGTGCTCGAATAGAGATCATCGCATATCCAAAACAAGCCTATCATTGTGCGAAAATGAGAGCTAGGTATGAAAACCTTAATGTTTCGATACGTTTAGGTAATATTCCTTTGGACTTTTATAGATATACCAAGAAGGGATTGAGTTAGATTGCTGGGTTATTGCGTATTCCTCTATATACGGATAAAGTCACGGCTAATAAGAAAAGACAAGAAAGACTTATGTATCAATATTTGATTGGTTGAAGTGATAAAGTGACTTCAACCCTCAATATAAAAATTAAAGTTCAAATCTTGAAAATCACTAATATTAAGAGAGTTTTACTATTACACTCTCGATTCGATAAAAATTAATTTTTCATCAATAATAAAATATAAAAAAAAAAAAATGATGCTAAAATCTGTGTGGAAATTGAGGTTGCTGCTCCTATTCCTTGATTCATAGGCTTAGACATGGATCTATTGTTTCCATATCCATAGAGATTCGTCATTTGACATATCCTCGACTTGTGACGATCATAGTTAATTAAATCTTTTACTTTTTCTCAAATTTATATATATTAAATAAGTTACACGCATATCACGCATGCATGATGTATATATATGTACGAAAATCACCACCATACTTTTTTCTTTTTTTTGTATTACCCTTTTAGAAATGGTTTTCTTTTTAGCATTTTTTGTCCTTTATAAAAGCAAGTAAAAATAGCACTAAGAAACAAACCAAAGGACAAAATGGTAGTGGGAGTAACAGTAACACAATAAAACCTGAATAAATATAATCCAAACTTCACTTCTTAAGAAAGTAGGAAAGAAAAAGTAGATGCATGCACGATTTTTTTTTTATAAAGATAGGTTGTAATTTTTTAAGATTAAAAAAAATTATAAATATTATAATTTAAATTTCAAATTTATTAACTATTAATTTTTAATAATTATATAAATTAATTAAATTAAATCCGAATTCTTGCATGCATGAGCTTTGAGCTAGCCTTTTGGTTGAATTCTAAACTCATGCACAAAAGCTGTGGGAAATATCCAAGCGTCATCCAAATCCATCTATAATTTTATAATGGGCTTCTTTTTTGCCCTTTTAGGGTGCTTAGATTAGATATCTTTTTGTTTATTTAAAGGGAAAAAGAAACTTTGGAGAATGCAAAGAACTAGGGAAGGTGGTACCGACAGGCAAGCCAAAGCCAATCTTGCTCTTTCCTAACTCAATAATTCTTATTTCTTAAACCTTTCCTTTGTTCATTGTCCTTATGTGAATAATAATAAAACTATAAAGAGTCCAAAATCTTCCAAATTGCCCACTGAAATACATTTTTTTAAGAAACAAATAAATGAAGAAAAAGTAAATAAAGGCTTCTCTTCATAAAGGGTACATATATAGATTTGGCCGCGGAAAGAAAGTGTACGATTAAAAAAGAAAGCATAGTTGAATAGCAGCTAGCACCAATATCATAAACACTTTTTTGTTTGTTAGTGTACGATTGTAATTTGAAATTTTTTTAATTTTTTTATTTAGCCTCGATTTTGAATGGGTCCGAATCAACTTGTTGGCTCGGATTATTGTTATTAAATTAATAAAATTATTTTTATATTTTTATAATTAAATTTAAATAAAAAATAATTTTTTATTATATGAATAGTGATCGAAGCCAGTTCGACTCGGATCACAAAATATCTATCCAAGCGCAGCCCAATCAGAATCGGGTCGGACGAACTACCTGATCATGAGCAGATCTAGTGTATGAGAGCTTGATCTTTTTCCATCTATAAAAATAGTCCCAACTTGTCAAACTCTTATGCCACAAAGATGTCCTACAATTATAGATCTCTCAAAATTAAATTTGATAATTTATGTATTCGTGTCGTGTTTATATTATTTTTTTAATATTATAATCGTGTTTAAAGTTTTATATATTTATATAAATTTTGACACATTAATAATTCATTTTATATAGATTTTGACACGTTTAGGTATTCATATCGTATTCGTGTTATTTTTTCGTATTTTAATTATTTTTATTATGTCGGATTTATGGAATGAAAAATGATTACTTCATATTGAGAAATCCAAAACCATATATAAACATAAAAATATATACACACAGACGTTGAATATTTGAAGAACATCAATAGGAATAATAAGCAAATGAAAGCATATGTGAAAAATACTTGCAAAGCCGCTGAGAATATGTGTATTTGCAAAGCTATGTTTTTTGACATAGAAGATTTACCTATAAATAATTGAATTTGGTGACTGTTAACATCAGAGAATGATTGTTTCAAGAATTAAAATAGAACCACATATAAAGAATGGATGCAAAATTAACCGACCGCCAATTCCATACGATTATTGGGATTCGTTTGTTTGAGGAAAATAATTTTTAAAAAATAATTTTTGTATTTTTAAATGTTAATTTCATAAAAAATTAATTTGATTAACAAAAAATAAATTTCAAATCAATAAAAAACTAATTAAATTTTTCGAAAATTATCTTACACTTTAAAAATAATTTTCAGAATAAAGCATCCCTTCGCATTCAAATGCTCTGCCTATTTCAGCAAGAGCACTCAGATGTCTTGTCCTTTATCAAAATTATTATTTATGCCTTTTTTTGCCTTTTCATATTTATGACATATATAAATGTGACAATATTATTATTATTATTTTAGATAAATATGACAATATTATTTTAATAATTATGTGAAGAACACTGTTTTTATAACAATACAGATTTTTCAAAAAATAATTAAACAAAAAATATTTTTCTCCAAATCATTCAAACAATAAAAAATAATAATTTTTTCAAAAATTATTTTTAAAAACTAATTTCTCATAATCAAACCGAATCTAAGTTTGACTATTGTTTCATCAGATTCACATACACCAACTGTATTTTGGATCTTCCTAGATTTCATTTGAATCACACTGCACTGAATTGATTTAACTGCATCATAAGATACATTTGGATTGCACCCCATCAGTCCCCACTGGAGGGGCAAGGGTCTAGTGGATTTCACTAGACCCTTTAGGAGGCCTTTTGTTTTTTAAATAATTTTTTAAATTTTTTATTTTATTTAAATTATTCGTTCATTTAATACAATAAATAAATTTACACTTATATAAAAGTTAATTAATTAATTAAAATATTTAAATAAATATATAAAATAATATATATTAAAATTTTAAATATTAACTATGATTAATATATATATATATAAACATAATTTATTGATATACTCTTACATTAATTTAATGATAATTTTTATTTTCATCTCACCATAACTGTCACTTTTGCATCAAAATACATATCACGATTTTAATCTCATCATTTTAATATTCAATACCACCACCGCTATTTTAGTTCATCTAAATCGACCTTAAGAAGAAAAAAAAAAAAAAAAAACTCATTACATTTTAAATTCACAGATGTTAGCTATGCCATTACCAATGAAAATTACTTGGATTTAGTTTAGGTTGTGCAATTTTTAATTCATTCAAGTTTCTTGACTCTTTATTATAAGGATCAGAGATGGATAAAATGATAGTAAAATTTCCTAATTGGAAAGTAAATATAATACATAGTTACATACTACATGCCAATATGTTCAATCCAATGCCCATCATAGGGGGAAAAAATTGATGGCATCAGACCCACGAGACTGCAAGGCTCCAAATATTTATACATTATACAGAAAAAGGAAAATATTAGGAAAAATAGAAAGGAAAAAAAGATGGATATACATGTGTTGCTAACTGAGAATGAAATTTTAAAGAACATGCAAAAGAACCAGCAGCGGCAGCAATTTTAGATAACAAAACTGGGGTGATAGTAGGCGGGTATGGGCAGCAGCTGAGGGTTTGGAGGGAGGAGCCCTACCGGCCACGGCAGGAGCAACTGCACGTCCACCACCAGGGGTGCTCTGCTGCTCATTAGTTGGCAATGGGTTCAATGGTGTCCCGTTAGGAGAAAGGGACATCCTTTTACCATCAGCTAAATCTTGACCTGAATATGGAAATTGAGATTTCAGAATTATTTTTTATATTTTGCTTTTCACTTTATATTGAAAAAAGCAAAAAACAAAAACACTATGTTACTCGGACTCGGGTGTGAGTGTCAGACACAAGTATGTGTTCGACACGAATATGTTTTGATTTATTCTAAGTTTTTCCATGTATTTGGAAGGTCCTTGGAGGATCATATCCCCATACCCATATCCGAATATAGATCGGACACAGATACTTCAAGAAAAATAAAAAGTTGGAGCAACATAGACAAAAACACCAACCAAAAGAAATTGTTAACACTGCCCCAAAAGCATAAAGAAGTTTTATAGAAACAAGAAAAGGAGGTGAGCTGTTAGTGCAAGTTCACAGGTTGAGAAACATTGATTTAGTCCCTTCCAACTACAATCCACGAGCATCGAATTTGCAAGCCATTTTATTCACAAAGATTGGTTGGAAACAGTACCCAAGTACATAATTAGAAAAGACTAAAGAACTTACAATTTGAGGGTGACCAACCTAACTTCATATTTTCCCTATCAAACAACATCCGGTATCCAGTCATGAAATTCTCTGCAGAAATACATTTTTCTCAGAGTATAATTAAAGATCAGTTAAAAAAACCAATGCATGAATAGGGCAGACACCTATGCATGCACAAGCACATAAGCACAGACAAGCAGAATAAAAGCAAATATAATATAAGCATCTTTTGCATTAAAAAAGAAAAAAATCCAGTAGCATACGTCCAATTGTCCCAACATCCCCCTCCACTGGCTGTATGGCTAAACAGAATCCAGAGACTCCCTGCACAAGGGTCACCAAGTTAAGTATTCATCTGAATCAGACAACTTTCACCAATCTAATTGCTGCTTTCAAACTACACACTCCACATTAATAACAAGAAAAAGAAAGATAAAAACACAATATAGCATAATACAATATGCTCTTAAATTTGCTAGCTACTTACACTGTCAGTAAGTAGAGTAGAATCCAAAACATATAGTACAATTAAATTAGTGATAGCTAATATTTCTTCATATGTTATTCATAGTTGTATACTCAAATGGCCTCTCTAACCCTGGATATTTTGAAACCCAGATCTGCCCAATTTTGCTTTTTATTCTCACTCTTCAACTTTTACTTTCCTTTTTTAAACATTATAAGGAAAGCAATCATAGATGCTCTAAAGTGCAGCAGGTTGAGCCAGAATTGAGTACATTTAAGTGAAAGGGAGAGGGCTATGTTACTTGGACTCGGGTGTGAGTGTCGGACACGGATATGTGTCCAACACGGGCATGTTCAAATTTTTTCAAGATTTTCATGTATTTGGAGGGTCCTTGGAGGATCATATCCCCATACCCATGCCCGGATATGCATCGGACACGGGTACTTCAAGAAAAATGAAGAGTCGGAGCAACATAGGGAGAGGGTATTTCCATCCAACAAAAAATAAAATATTGCAGCTGGGAGGGAGGGTTACCCCTAATAAAAGATTAAGTGGAGAGACTACCATGAAGGATTATTTATTAAACGGTATATCTAAAAGATGAACAATTAACATTGGCTCTCTTAAGCAATGTGAGTTAGGTTCATTAGGAAAACTAAAATAGAGGCCATCATAACAGCACAGGAGTCTAAAGACAACAGATCTCTTTCATCAAACAAGCTTTTGCAATCAGTTAGAGCTTCTTTTTTTGTAAAATATAAAAATGAAATAGCAAAAAACGCCAACATTACAAGCACTAGAGATTTGTACTATAGTGATCTCCAACATGTCAATATTTGAAATTCGTCAAACAGAAAATTCGCATTTGCTCTAAAGTAACTGATGTTCAACAGTAGAACTTGGTTATTTCTTCTTTCTGACTATTTTGGCAAGCCTCCTCCAAATTCAGAAGAGGGAAGTTAATATATGAAATAGTCCAACTTTTGCTTTCAATATTTATCAGAATACCATATTCTTGTCTGTGATCCTAAAACATGATCAAATTTTCCAATCTAAAGAAGGAAAAAGTTTGAAAAAGAAAATCTATAAATCTCCATATGGTAAAGAGAGTACGCACCTGAATACCATAGACCACAAAAACTGGATTATAGACCACAAAGCTGTTGTTTAAAGGGAACATGAGCTTCAAGTAAGGAACCTTGGGCAACTCCTGTGAACTGTTCCACAAAATAATAAATAAATTAATGTGCATAGCACAGGTACACTCTACGGCCCACATACACAAATTGGAACTATCTAATAAATCTCTTTACTTAAGTGAGTTAACCTGGACTTGTAGCAATATTTCCATGGATAACCTGGATAGCTCGTTATTGTAGCATTGACTCGTCTGTCAAACTATCAAAAATAGCAGATATCAGTAATACTGATAACAATTTTACTCCAAGAGTTTACTAGACAAAGATAATACCTCCTTAGCTATTCTCTCGTACACTTCATTAGGAAGAAATGTAAATGATGTTCCACTATCAACCACTGCACTAAAGCCTGTTTGTTTAATACAAGAATTACCAATACAACAGGCCTCCACCCCAACAATGTAGGTCATACTGAATAAAAACATGAGTTCAATCACAATACAGAAGAGGAGATCTTAATATCTTTGAGAATTAAGAAATAAGTGAACATTAACTTGGAAAAAGCAAACTAAATAAAAGCACGTAATAGTCCATACTATTTCCCATCCGAAGGCAGGAATTGAGTAGATTGTTGAGTGGGGGGTCCCTTATCCCCAAAATAAATTCTACCAGAATCTTCCTCATCAAAACACATAGAGAAAGAGTTGCGGATCAATCCTGCTTTTGCAAGGAAACTTGGAACAGAAATTTCTCCGGGTCCCAAACCCATCAAACCATCAGGAGCAACCCCATCCAAGTAACCACCACTCTGCTTCATACCACATCTGCATTCAAGAAAAGATAACAGAAATAATTCCTGGTTAGGTATACAACCATTCCTTAATAGTGCTAGAGAAATCAGTAAATGAATCAAATCAAAACTAATGTAGCCAGTAATCATCAATAAAGCACCCTATAATGACTGAAGCCTGCACTGAAGTGTTCAATGTATGATCACGGACTGATGCAAGATGTAATGTATCCTCAACAAGCAATCCGGAACTTGAAGTATTTTCTGTGTAGTAGTCAATAGTGTAAGGGCATTGCTGCTTAGAACTTTTGCAGTTTGGACTTGATTCACATAACCGATGGCTGCACGGCATGTGCCTGCTAGAGCTTGAACCAGATGGTCTGTACTCGCTCAGATCTCTATCCTGCATAATAGATGCCCCATATATGACGGAGCACCTGCCAATCAATCATTGGAAATAAGTGCTAAACATGCTATCTGGCCTTACGATAGACTTCACATGCCATTAAAATAAAAACAATAACAATCAGTCTTGACCCTAGCCAAGCAACCCCTACCCTTTTTCCATGTGACGTGGGTGTGTCAAAATTACCTTCAATGTGAAATTTAAATAACCACAAACTTGATACATGAATTATCGATGGCAGGATTACCAATGACACACTTGAACGATTATCAATGTGATAAAGGCTTGAGAAGTTAAAAGATTACTCATAGCCTCATAGGAACAAAATCACGAATTGATGGTTTTAACTTTTTATGGTCTTGTATTTAATGATCTATTTGAGCTTTTTTTTTTTTTCTTTTTTTTTTATTAACAGGGCGGAATTTTCCTAAATTAGGAAGAACAGATATCAATAGAGACCAATTCTTAAAAAGTTCAGATAGAAGACAGCAGGGTACTTTTGTTATAAACAGAAATCTATTTTATAGCAAGACTAATATTCGTTGAATAATAAAAGTTCACTAACATATGGATGTTATACGTATTTTATGTAATGAACTCCATTTGATGTTTTTACTTACAAACATAAGCGTCTGAGATGTACTGAGAATAGTATCTAACAAGGTAAAAGTTTTATCACTGGTTATTCCATGTGTAATCATCTGAATTTTTTTTTTTTTCAAAGCAATGAATAAGTTGGGTCCATTATAGTCGGTAAACAGCAGCCTCGTTGAAGAATTCATTCTACAAAGTTACCAAACAGGCATCATGAACAACAATTCAAACATGCCAGAAAAAGCATAAATTTTGCATGTAAAAATGGTCATTAAAGTAAATAATCGACCCAGACTGTTTAACAACATAATCATAGAAAGCTGGCCTACCAGACTACTATAGTAACTGGCAGACAGTGGAGCACATTGTACACAGTCGCATGGAACCCAAAGTAGATCACTTCCCACGTCCAATGCAACAAGAAATGAAACATTTGGTGTCCCTATATCAATCCAGGTGTAGTGTAACCTAAAATTTCGAAACGGGATACATTAAATAATCAAATAAACAGCAAAAAACCAACACTCAGTTGATATATATGGCTTAAAATCACCAATAGCAATATGTCAAATTCTCCATTCTCTTTTCTTCTTCTTCTTCCTTTTTTTTTTATGGAGGAGGGTGGGTTTGAAAGTTCTCCATTTTCATAGGTTAGCAAACTTCCATCTTTCCATTACTGGTTTTAGAAAACTAAGCCTGACTTATTCCACTTCTACCATATATCTCTATTGGTTTCGGAACATGCTATAACATGTACCCTAAGAGCATGTGTTAGGTAAATATTTTCACATTCATTGCAGTAATTTTCATGCCATTAGCTAAGAACTTACAAATTCATTTATAAAGGAAATATAAACATTTGCACATAAAAAATTGTATATTTGAAGCCCAGTAACTTGCATTGCACGAAAGCAGTCCTTGTCCATTAAAAACAAAGAAAAAGCAAACCAAGAAAAAGGAAAGGGAAAAAGTGGTAGAGTTTTCTTCAAAGAAAGTCAACTCCCTTAGAAAAATAAAGGAAAAAGTTTTTTTTTTTTTTTTAAATAAACAAAAATTGGAAACTTAAGCAAATGCAGCTAAATTATCAGTCAAACAGCAGTCAACAACATAGTTCAAATAAGATAATGTAAACTTTTTTATACCATCCGAAGTCATTTCCAAACGACATCGTTTTACTCCCTTGAGATGGGAAAACGAGATTGTATTTACGCCCAAGCTTCATCTTCTGCCGCTGAAAATCGCTGTTCACAAGCAACTCATAGTACTCCAAGTTCTTCCTCTCCGGCCACCGAACTCCGCCGTCGTTCCTCGGAACCCTAAGCAACTTCGCCTCATCTGAAAACCTATGAATGAGCCTCGACGAGTAAGTAACAACCGCCGCCACATCGACAGCGGCAAACGCCAGAAACGCCGCCAAAATCAGAACCAGAGATCGCGTCGTCTCCATCAACAGAGATCTAAGTTTTTTCCAAAAAAAAAATGGAAATGCGGATGTAAATTAAAACTGAAAAAATGGCAAGGGATTTTTCTCTTTTTTTTAGGGAATTTTAAAGAAGGAGAAGGGTGCGCATTGCGCATAGGGTAGAGGGTAGAGAAAGTGGAGAGCGTTGTTGTTGGGATAATTTTTCGATCCGAGTAATAAGTAGGAGTTTTAAAAAGGTTAATTAAGGGGGATTAATTTTTAATTAAATTAATTAATGTTTGGAGGGAAAGATTATGATTAGGTTTAAAGAGGAGGAGCGGCCACGTATGTGGGGTCCAGTGGTAAAAAGGAAAAAATAGAGTGTAGAGTTGGTTGACGTGTCAGAGAAAACAAAAGAAGGTTTGATTGGGGCGGGGACGTTTTGTCTGACACGTGGGGTCCGTTACGTTTCTGGGGTTTCGAGACGGGGAGACGCGGTGCTGCTGTTTGTTGAAATTCAACCTCAACCGTTGAATTCCCTGCCCTGCCTTGGCTTATGCGGTTTTTTCTTTATGTTTTTCGGTGCTGTAATTTATATTTTAAAGTTAAAATAATAGAGTTAGTTTTTTATAAATTAATAATAAGATTTTTTTAATTTTATAAACAGATTAAAAAATTAATATATCTATATTATTATAAATAAAAAATGATTGTGTTCAATGACACCAATTTAGTTAGTAAAAACACAAAAAAATCAAATTGAATAGATTAAAATTTGAAACACTTGAATGAAAATATTTTTTGAAAAAATAAAAAATTTTGTTTAAAAAAATTAAATATAAAAAATGGATAATCTTTTTAGGTAGATGACTTTTTAAAAAAGTGAGTAAAAATTGGATTTTTTTTTTTAAGTTGGTAGTTTTTTAGAAGAGTGGATGATTTTTTAAAAGTAAATAGATATTTTTTTTTATTAAAGATATTATTAAAACACATAATTATCCCTATTTAATTTTTTAATTTTATAACTTTACTTGGTTCTTTTGTATTTTTTTAATCTGAGTTAGTGTCCAGTTAACTCGTAACACCAACTTATGTATTCCTTTTAATATAGTAGAGATGATATAAAACAAAATCAATGATGTTTATGTAGTTTACTTTCTTTAAAAAATTACCTCACAGAATCTTATTAGATAACTTTTTTATTTAAAAAACTTACATAAGATCATCAAATATTTTTTTTATTTAAAAAAAACCTACATCTTATATTATTTATTTATTTATTTCAAAATATATAATTTTTTTAACTCATTTTTTTTAGTTTTTCACCACATTGTGGGTATGTAATATCTAGTATTTTTAAAAATATCTCTATTAATATTAAAATGAGTAACTGAGTTTGTGTCACGAGTTAATAAGACAAAAAATTCAATTGATAAATTTATTAAAAAAATAAAAATAAATTTATAATACTAGAATTTCACACACTCACAATGTGAGTGAAAACATATTTTTTAAAAAATAAAAAATTGTGTTTTAAAAAAAATTAAATGTAAAAAAAATGGGTAGTTTTTGTTAGTGGATCATTTTTATAAGTGGGTACTTTTTTAGAAAATGAGTATTTTTTTTTTAAATAAATAAGTAATTTTTTGTAAAAGATTATTATATAAAATATTAAAATACATAATTATTCTTTTTTATTTTTTAACACTTAATGATTTTTTAGTATTTTCACCAACTCAGTCATTTTTTTTACAATAGTATAGATATTAAAATACATAATTATTCTTTATTTTTATTTTTTTAACACTTAATTTTATTTTATTTTTGTATTTTCACCAACTGAGTTGGTGTCACTTGACTCAATGACACCAACTCAACCATTCCTTTTATAATAATATTGATATAGATAAAATGCAATTAAATATGTTTAAGTATCTTACTTTAAAAAGATAAAATGCAATTAAATATGTTTAAGTATTTTACTTTAAAAAAACTACTACACTTTGACATCATCCGATAACTTTCTTATTTTTTTTAAAAAAATTACTTACATCTTACATCATTAGATAAATTTATTTTAATATATAATTTTTTTAACTTAATCTTTATTTTATTTTCACCACACTGTGAATGTACAATATCTAATATTTTAAAAAATGTGTTATTTTATTATCCGCTTATGAATTTTGTTTTCACCTATACTCTGAATGTACAATATCTAATATTTTAAAAAATATTTATTATTTTATTATCCGCTTATGAAATTTAAAAATTTCATTAACAATATAGTAATATTCACTAATAATATTTTTTTAAAGGATGCATGCTTCAATTCTAACTTAGGATATCGGATTCTTTTAATTCAATTAAATTACTTTTTCATTGAGTAAGTCATAAAAAGAAGGATAAAAGAATACATTTGATAAAATAAAACTAGTACTGTTTTATTCTTTAATCATCAAAACATAAAAGGAATAAGAAAAAACTTACAAAGGAAAAGATGTTAAGACAATTAAAAATTAATTATAGAAATAACAACGTTTTATTATTTTTCAAATTCCATGAACCTATCAATGTAAATATTTATTGTTAAAGTTTTGATACTCCATAAAAACATTTGACATAACCAATGGTACATATGTTTCTCTCTTCAAACAAAACAAGATTCGAATTTCTTTTTTTAATAAATAAAAGAGTAAAAAATCCTATGATGTGAGATTTTAACACTTTTTTTTTTTTTTCAATATAAACAAGTCATGCACATGTTAAATATCTTTATATTACTCCCTAAAACAAATACAATATAAATATGTTAAATTTTTAAATACAAGTATAATATGTATAGGATTATTATCTGGTACACCGTCAGTGGACTTTTTTAACTTCACAAGCGGTGTTTACACGTTTCTGTAACCTTTCATCCGATTTATATTTTTTTAATTCGACCGTCGTATTTCATGTTCTATTCGCGTAGATCATGCACGTCGAGTTTCGAATAAATAAAAAATGTTTAACTATTTGTTTCGACATAAAAAAATTTCAACCGTTAAATATATATTGAAAAAGACAGTATTCTCGATCGATATGATAGGGATATCGGATTGATTCGAAAATTTACGTGCACGATAAGTACGATTATATTGTTAAATCCGACGGTCGCTTTGTAAAAATAGAAATCGTATATAAAATTACGGATGCGCGTGAACACCGCTTGTGGAATTAAAAAAATCCACTGACGGTGTATCTGATAATAATCCATATGTATATTAGATGTATTGTGTTTATTACATTATTTTTATATTTATTAAATATATTATATTTATGTCATATTTTTATATTATGTTCAAAATTATCGTAATCCACTCATTAAATCTTGAAATCTAAGTGTCACATTACCATTTACCGCTAAGCACGGTCTCCAATCCGCAATTATATGCCGACCACTTTAATTTACACTCACTTAAATCTCCAATCAGCAATTATATGCCGACCACTTTAATTCACACTCACTTAAATACATTTAATTTACAAAGTTAAATCACCCCAATTCTAGTAAATTCATTTTGATTTTAGTTTAATGATATTTGTATATCTATATATCTATATGTATATACACTGTATTAAAACAATCCCCCTCAATTTGAGGGGGATTGCTTCACATGGGGTAGCCATGTAGGCTGTAGCAACCCCATTTTTCTTTTTCTTTTTTAAAAATAAATGATGAAAAAAAGAAAAAAAAATTATGTATTCATATTGTGTTCGTGTTATTTATTCGTATTTTAAAGTTTAAATTGAATTATTATGACAAATTATATAAAATATCCCTACATGAAGACAACTTTTAAATTAAGGTATAAATGTCTAAAATTATCAAATTTAATCTAGACAATTAATAACTCACAATCATTATATAACACATGACACAAAATTAGGAGTTATTTGAATAGTGTCAATTAGACATGACAATTTTGGATGCAACACGAACACATAGAAAAAAAAATTAAAACACGATACAAAAAATAACATAAATACAACATGAATAGACGAACGTGTGTTACTTTTTCATGTCATAATTGTTTTCAAGATATTATATACTTATATAAATTTTGACACGTTAATAATTCGTTTTATATAGATTTTGACACTTTCATGTTTTCGTATCGTGTTCGTGTTTTATGTAGATATCTATACCCTACTTTAAAAGTTATCCTCAATTGAGGATATTTGTTATAGTAATTCAATTTATACTCTAAGTTCATTGACTAAAGAATTGAATTATTGCATTTGCATATGTTATATATTAATATAAATATAATGTTCAAAACTTATTATTTATATTTATATTTTGCTTATTTAATTTTGTTTTTTTGAATGAGTTTAAATTATGAATTAATTGTTTTAAAAAATAAACATAAAAAAATTTCAAAAAAATTAAAATTATTAATTGAATAAATTGTTTTAAAAAGTAAAAATATGAAAAATAAAATTATTAATTCAATATACATTAAAAAATAAAATAGAAATTATTACTAAAACACATTAATTCAATATATATTACGTAATAAAATATAAAATTTTCAAATACATTTAAAATATATAATTTATGGATAATTACTTTTAACATAATTTTTAAATTAATAGATATATGATTATATTTATATTATAATATATTACGATATAGAAAAACTAAATCTTTTTTTTATAAATTATTTATAAAAAAATTTACTCTGACAACAACACAAAAATAAAAAATTATTAAAAAATTATAAAGTAATTATCAATAAATTATTAATACTATTATTATATTTTTTAAAATTATTCATTTTTATAAAATATTAAAACAAAACATCTCGGAAGAAGCTGGGGCTAGATCTGCTCAAGGGCCAGGCAACTCGCCCGGCTCGGCTCATACTGGGTCGGGCCTAGGTAAAAATATTTGTAATCCGAGTCGACCTGGCCCCGATTTACTGTTCATCAGGGCCGTCCAGGGCCGGGCCTGAATAGAGAAGTAAAAAAAATTATGGGCCGCGATCCGGCACAACCATGAGCACCTCTAGCCGGGGCTAACATACTAGTATTTTATATTTAAAGAGTTTAGTTTAAATATTTTTCAAATAAACAATATTATATTAAAATTAGCAAAAACAAATCTTGCAAATATGAGTTAAAATGTTTGTTTAGGTATAACTTTTTGTTCACGTTGATAAAGAAAATACTAAACACAATATTTTTTTTTCTTTTTATGAACAACTTTCTTAACTGTGGGTAGTACATGGTTAATGATAACTCATGATGATAAAATAGATGTATCTGTTAATTCTAATATTCTATGATCTATTATTATGCTTTTTTACTAGTCAAATTATTATGATTGAAATTTATTATAAGTTAAATTGGTGAGGTTGTCGATTTTCAGCTCAATAAGTTTAATTAATTTAATCGAGTAAAAAAAAACTTAAATATAAAATACATCATTTTAATATTAAATATAGTAAATATTTTTTAAAAATTCATTTATTTTGATAATAAAAAATTTAAAATGATTCAACTATCGATTTAAAAATTTTTTTTTACCGATTTGCTAAAAATCTAATTTAATGACATTTATTAGACCGGATAAATCATCGATTTTCAATTCAATCGATCCGACCGATTCGATTCAATTCAATTTTTATTCATTGATTAAAATCTAAAATCTTTATCCAAATTTCACCTTGTTTCTATCACTTAAATTAAGTCCAAAATTAATGACAATATTAAATTTTATAAACGAGAGCCTATTGATCTATTAAGATTAATATAAAAACTAATTAAAAAAAGATAATATTCAAGTTTAACATTAAAGATTATGTCTGATAATTTAACATTTAAGAGAAAGGATTTAGATTTCAAATTTAGTATTTTTGAAATAAATTAGTCAGATTTTCGAAATGCAGTGATGCGAGACTTAATTTGCTCATGGGTTGAGTCGTGGTCCGATTTTTTTCTTATCAAAACTCGATCCTGATTTACTATTTAAAATAATAATAAAATATAAAATATATTTTTATATTAATATTTATAATTAAATTTAAATAAAAATAATTTTTAATAATAAATAGTGATTTGGATCGGACTAACTCGAATCATCAAAATTTTAATTCAAATCTAACCTAATACAAATCGAATTTATCGAATCGGACGGAGTTCTCAACCTATAAATAAGTTATACGAGACCTCTCTTTGTATTGTTAGGTGAAAAAGCCCAAGGTCGAGTATGTGATGTGGCAAAACGTGAGGCGGTTGTTGTCCGGATTCAGCCCACTGAGAACCAAAAGGGTCCATGAAAGAAAGCAAGTGGGTCTGATTTCCCTTTCCTTTATCCTTATATTGTTTTTCCTTCCATGTATTTAATTTGGGTGGTGGAAAAGAAGCACTTTTCCAAAAAGGTACTAACTATGGCCATCTCAGATTCTCAATGGACCTCTCCCTGTCGAAGTCTGGGCAGCCCTTTTTTTTTTTTTTTTTTAATATGAAGGTTACAGTCCAGAGGTATGCTATGTTAATTAAGACTTCAGACTAATAGTTGGAAATAGAAATTATTATAAGGTATAACAACGGATTGAATATCTGTAATTTTTTAAATATTTAAATTCGTTTAATTTATTCAAAATCCGAATATGTTTATTATACGCTTACTATATGAATATTACTATCCGAATCCGCATCAGATTTTAAAAGTAATATACATCGGATATCCGAATCTACTAAATATTCGAATTTATTTATTCATTTTTTTATAAAAAAAAAAATTAAATATGTAAATGGATATCGGATTCGGATATCCGAATTCGTTATCTATATAAATAAAGTGGATTAGGATAACGCATATCCGAAGGTTCATATCTGAATCCCTTGCGGATAATAAATATAATATCCGATTTCATAAAAAAACAGATCGGATAATATCAGATATTCAATTTCTTACTATCCATTGCCATCCATAATGTCCATTACAATTTAAAATCCATTCGGCAGTGCCATGACAGCCCTTCCCACGGAGTGTTGTTTAGGCACGATCATTATTAATCTAATGCCAAATCCGGACTTAATCCAATTGATTCTTTCAACCATTGGTAGAGGCGACATCCAGCAAATTTTGAATTTGAATCCCAACATTTGTAACTTTTTATTTTATTCTCAGACTGCGACCTCTTTTATAACAATGCCAAAACGACATGCTTGCTCCCTGCCAAATTGACACTCACAGTACACTGAGAAAGAACTAGTGTAGTCGATACCATATCGGAACTGGCTGTGCCAACCAATATGTATTGCTTTTGAGGTAATAAAACGGTATTAGTATTGTATTATTTCGATTTTTGTATCGGTCCTTACTGCCTTACTGGCCTGTACTGATTAATACCGATCAGTATCGATACATATCGACCCGTACCAATCAGTATAAGATTTTGATTTTTTTAAATTTTTTTCACTTATTTGATTCTTTTAATTAATTTTTAATATTTTCTGTCATGTTCATTTTTTATTTTTTTTTATAATTTCATTTAAAAATAAAAATATGTTTATTAAATTAGACTATTGAACTTAATTAATAATAATTTATTAGATTATTTAATATTTTAATATTTATTTTATTTTATTTATTTGATGTTTAAAAGTTTTGGATATTAAATATTTATAATTTAAAATATATATTTGCATATAAACATCTATATATATGTAATGAAAGTATATTTATATATATATATATATGAGAATTTAAAAATAAACTATATATATAAAATTTAAAAATATCGATAAACTCAAAATCATACACAAAAATATATCAATATCGATACATATCAATATCAGTACCAAAATAAAAATAATACGTCGATCGATACAATATTAACTACTTTGAAAAGAACCCTTCCCATGGAATGTGATTTTGGCTTTTGATAAACTTCACACTTGGATTTCATAGAAGAAAGAATTAATACATCAAAACATGTCCAATTCCAAAACGAGAAACAACATCCTTATTTTGCTTTCAAATTGACAAGCACACCAAATTGAATACAATGAATTACAAAGCAAAAAGCTTGTGTCCATATGATTCAATTAAACCCAGGAAATGTAAGAAAATCAGATTACAAAAGAATACATTCCACAAATGACTATTTTAAAAGACTGTAGACAACAAAGCACTACAGAAGTCAAAAATCTCTGGTACAATATTTACACACTACAATGGAATGATAAATAACCCAAATTGGGAAAGGAAAAAAGTGTTCCCTACTTGATCAATTATTATTTTCTCCCCCCAAAATTTCAATTTGCGGAAAAAATAATTACTTGTTAGACCACTGGAATTCTATTTCCAAATTCCTTGATGGCCCGCTTTTACTTTCGGGCAATAAAGTATACTCACCGGCAACTGCTCCAAGCATTACAACTCGATCAATTTGGATCGTAACTTTTCCAAAGGAACTCTGTTGTTGTCAAAAGAACCAAAAAAAAGAAGAAGTTTAGAAACAATTGAAGGAAACAAAAATGAGTAGAAAATTCTCTTAAAACACCCAATTCTTTATGATATGCTTACCTTCCCCATTTTGCTCTTATTCTTGCAAGATATGTGCAGCTTCTGGCCTTTTGGAGGACTCTCAAAAGTCCATGCAAAACTTTCGTCCCAATCTGGATTAGGGCCAGTCGATACAACCTAAAAAGTGACAAATTACAGAAGATGAAGCGAGGTCAAAGATAACTAGCACAGATAGCTGAGAATGTTTTCAAGTGATTTTCAAACCAGCACAAATAGACTAAATAAATACACATATCCATTCAACTTGTTTAAGTTTATCCAGCATACAGACCAAAGTTTAGGACACGAGCGATTCACATCAAAGTGCTTCCTAACCAAGAAAGCTTGAAAATCTTATAACTAGAAAAAATCCCCTTTCATTTCCATCTTAACTCTTTAGAGTTGGTTCAGAGATTTGAACCCAAACATCAGCAAAATCATGTATCCTATATACTGGCAGCTGTTTAGAGAACTTTGCCTCGCTATATCCCAGTCATTTTTGAGGAAGCTAGTTATGAGGACTAAGGAGCTGCAGTTCAAACAGTGTGGGAATATACAGGCTACCCGGAATCTCATGTTACTATTCATAACTAATTGCTTAGTTCTACCAAATAATTAGGTGATAACTGATAAATTCAGAAAGAAAAGTTCCATAAGTCAAATCACAATCAGATAATGAGGATGGAGAAGGATATGGAAGCATCTTACCTTGGTTTGCCGAGGTGGAGTGTTGCCAAGTGTAAGTTTGCAAAAAACACTTGGGTTTCCTACTGATTGCTTCATATTGTTGCCACGCTTGATTATCACCACCAATGTCCCAGGCAAGCACTGCAACAGAAATTCTGCCTTCTCCTGAAATCTAGGTGGGCCAGACTGGATTAAGTATTGCAGCAATGGGATTGCATCTGCAGCAGCAACTGATTGAGCTCTTGAAACTTCAGCTGGGCAAGCCGACCAAGCTTGCCTGAGTAGAAAAAGAGCATCCAAAGCAGCTTCTTGAGTTGCCTCAGAACCTGTTTTGAGGGATGTAACCAAATGGGGAATGCTGAGTGTTGCAGGCTCAGTTGCTCTCAAACGTGGGAAGTTGCTAAATAAAGAATTTAGAGCTTTTAGATACTCCTCATTCACAGTTCCAGTGGCCCATAAATCCTTTTCAATAGCAGCTGCAAGATATGGATAGAAGTTACTGCATGACAGAAGCAAAAGCTTGCACGGAAAGGTTATCTAAAGAACAATGGATTACCAATACCATTGTAAACCAAATTGAGAAAAGGAAAAACAAATCAATTTCAAAGTACTGTTGGTCTTTGAACAATGTATGTTGTTTGTCACTTCTTCCTAGCACACGACTTTGCCAATGATAAAGAAAACTAAGCATACACACACACACAACAAGCACTGTTAATATTGCTGCTCACTCGGGCAATAAATGGGTCTAAAACAGACAATTTATCATCCAGCTCAATTTATTTAGCCGCAGACCAACAATCAGATTCAGAATGTAAATATATTTTTCATGGACTACAAAAACAAAAAAAGAATTTACAGTTGCAATTATTTCATTAGTAAATCACATTTTGAGTTCTATAACTCTGTTCAACATAAGTATTTGTGGTGATAACCAAACCTTTTTAAGGAGGTGTGTCCACAACCAGAAGCACCCTCACTCAATGATGGTGCCGTCAGAATTACCAATCAAACTGGAAGCATAAATTGAACTAAGAAACTAACATTAACGAGGGCAACCATTACAAAAGAGGCTCTTTTGAAATGTTACAACCAAAAGGTTAGTGAGCCATACTTCTAAAAAGAGAAAACAAAAAAGGATATTCGATATAACCATACAGTAGGCATGGAAACAGAAACTTTCATAAACTATAGACATACTTTTAAGTGACTTCTCATATTAGCCATCCATATAAACTAAAGTCCAACAGAGTTAGGGAACTTACCAGTTATGGCTCTGACTGTTTCACTAGAAGCATATTCTTGAATGGTATGGTTAGAAAATAGAAGTTTAACAAACATTGCAGCCTGAACGGATGTCTCTGGATCACTTGAACCTATTAGATCCAATACAACCTGAACACCACCAGCCTCAGCAACTGCTCTCTTATTTGATCGGCTGTGCATTACAAGATTTTGCAAAGCACATATGGCTACCACTTTCATTTCTTCTGTTGGTTGGTCTTCAAGCACATTAACAAGAGCACGACAAGCTGAAACAGCATCAGGACTTCGAGCGAGTGCTTCATTCTGGAAAAGGTCACCAAGAGCCAATGTTGCCAGTAACCTTGCCTGCTGAGCTTGGGTTTGTGGATCCAAGAGATACTGGGATAGTGGTACAATTGCAGTTTTAGTAGCTTTTGTTTCTCTAATCTTCACATTATTGAGTAATACTTCCAGCAGTCTTGCAGCTGTTTCCTCACACTGATGAGATCTGAGAAGTTCTAAGAGAGCCTCTATGGCACCACTTTCGGCCATCGCTTCAGCACTGGTTCCGTCATCACTTTCTAATACCAGAAGAGCATTCAATGCACCAATCACAGTGCCCTCTGAGCCAGAACGCAGCAACCTTACCAAAACAGCAACAGGAACTTCCAAATAAAATTCAGAACTGAATTGCAGAATGCTAGCTAAAACAGAAGCAGCTGATTCCCATAAAGCATGTGGGAGCAAAGGATCAGCTTGCAATATCACTTTCGACAGCTCACTGACACCACCCTCTTTTGCAATTTCATTTGGCCATATTAGTGCAATGCTAACAAGAGCCTTCACAGCTCTCTGTTGCAAGATATGTATGCTGGAACCAAGAATTCTTATAAGGGGACCGATTACTTGCAGTGTCACTGCATCCTTCTGAAGATGTTCTTCCAAGAGCAGATGTGATAGAAGCTCTGCTGCCAACTGCTGAACTGCTGGAGCTGGAGAATCAAGAAGTGGGATAAGTGGTTCTATAGCTTGGTGAGAGGTCAGTGTATAATCAGCACGACACTGTTGATGCTCCAGAATATTTACAAGGACCTGTAATGCACTATGCTGTCCATCAGGTCCAAATTCTGGTACTGACAGCAACTGAAAAAGGGGTTCAACCACTTTTGCAGCAGATGGTCCTTTAGTGATAGTAGCATTATTTGTCAGTATTCGGAGCAATTCTGCAAAAGCAGCACACAGGAAATCTGGTGCTTCATGAAGGATATCAAGTATGCTGTCAATTACTCCAGCTTTAACCATTTCCATCTTACAAGCAGGCCTGTCTTTACCTAACTTCACAAGAGCTCTTGAGATAGCTTCATGAAGCATGTAGTTCTTACCATACAAAAGGCCAACAAGAGGTATTACAGCACCATGTGCGGCAACTAGTTCTGCCAGTTGCTCATCATCCACAAGTTTATCTAATGCACGGACTACTGAATGCTGAGCAGGACTGAACTCAGTTAACAGGAGAGACACTAGAGGCTCAACACAACGAGCTGCAGCCATAGTGGACCTGATTCTTGTATTTGCAAAAAGAACACAACACAACTCAGCAGCATCCCCCTTCAGTTCCATTGAACAATTTGATGAAAGGATTCTGCAAAGAACATCCACTGCGTTCATTTCAACATCTGCAACTGCAAGGACTCTAGAAGGATTTTCACTCAACAACCTAACTAATGCTGCAATAGCAGCATGCTGCTCTCTCTCCATTCCAGTATTAAGAATCTCAACCAAAGGTTGAACAGCTTGCCGGGCAGTCTCTGCATTTCTGATATGGTCAGCAGAGAATAGGCTTTCCAATGCTTTAGCTGCACTATACCTAGCAGCTCTTCCTCCAAGACGTAAAACTGCTACAAGTTGGCTAACAGCTCCAGATGCAGCCTCATGTCTTCGAATTTCAGCACTGCTAAATAGAATACCTAATAGATCAGTAGCAGCTTCCTCGGTTGCATCTTGAGGGCTGAGAGAAAGATACTTAGTAAGTGCTTCTAAAGCCCCTGATTCCACCATAACAATCTTATTTGATGGACAGTCTTTTGCAAGCTGAGTCAGAAGTCCAAGTGCCAGAAAAGGTGCACCAGGTCGGTCTGGAATTGGTTTAAGTAGATCAACAAGGGCAGGTATTGCTTTTCGAGAAGTAGCACCAATCCTAATGTCTTCAACTCTAAATAACCTCTCAAGAGCAACTTGATCTGGGTAGTGTACCAAAGCAAACTCTTCGGACAAGTCAAGAAGTTCTTGTATATCAACATCAGCACAGCCAAGCAAGGAGATAAGCCCACCAGCAGCCCCTGAATTTGCAACAGATAGAAGAGTCCCTCTGCTACCATTACAGACTAAACTGGCCAGTGCTTGTGCAGCAAAATATCTGTTCGCTGATACCTCTGACTTCACTAAATTTGCAAGAACTGGTATAGTTTTCATTGTTGCATGTGCCCGAATGATATCCCTATCTTGAAATAAGATTGCTAGCAACAATGCACAAATCCATATGCTGTTATCTTCCTTAAAATCAATCTGCAAATTACCACAGAGAATGTAAACAGTTTTAGTAAAAAGAGGGAATATAGCCACAATTGCACAGTAGGGAACAGGGAATAATATCAATGCCATATCCGATAAGCACCATAACTTCTATTCTATCAACATTATTTTAAATGAATAATTAACAAGAAGAGGATTGAATACCTGAGCATATTGGGAAGATCGTTGAGAGATTCTCTCAGTGACAACTTCAACTGCTCCAGCCTCCATTATTGAAGTTTTACTCTTTTCATTATGACAAGCAAGAACAGAAAGTAGCCATATAGCTAAATTGGCACCAGAAATAACTGATGTGCCTGTATCTGATTGCCCATTCCTGGCTTCTTCTTTAGCATGCCTACAGATGCTAATGGCGTCCTGATCATTATCTTGCGGATTTGCCAAGGAAGTCTCTCCAGAACCCAGCATCGCAACAAGTGATTGAATTAGATAGGTAGAAGAATTTGATTGATTGAGATCTTCCACCACTCTATGGGGATTTACTTTTGCTGCACATATCAGAAGCGCAGTGCCCCCAATTTTGACCTTTAAGTTTGTGGAACTGATCACCCTTCTAGCAATTGATGGTATGCAATCAGAAGCACTAGCAACAGTGTCTCCTAGAACAACAGGTTGATCATGGCAAAGTCGTGACAATATCTCAATAGCTTTATCCTGTAACAAGGGTGTTGCATCAGAGATAGATAAAACTATTGGAGATATGCTTTTCGGAAATTCAGCTAAAACTGCCCATGTAGGTTTTATTTGACCACTGGCCGCTTCTGATCTAGACAGAATAGCAAGCGCATCTAGTGTCTCTCCTACGGCAACAGATCCAACTTTGGCAGATTCTAGAAAAGAAACTAGTGCAAGAACTGTTCCAACACGGTTCACACAATCAGTTATGGCATAATCAACTCGCCTTGAATGGAGCAGACGTGCTATTGCTGCTGCTGCGTGAGTCTTCCCAGAAACAGTTCCTTCACGTAAAACCCTTGTAGAAGGCAGAATAATTTGTTCAGCAAACGCTGTCTCTGATATTTCTGTATCCAAAATAAGATTTGCTAGGGAACATACAGCCTGCTCCGCAACTTCAAGAACCGAAGAGTCAGCAAGTGCAACTAAGGGAGACATTGCATCTCGAGCAACAGCAGCCACATCCCGGTTCTCCTTAATTGAAAGAAATATTGTAGCAAGGCAGTGACAGGACTCTACTAAGATGTTTTCAGATTCAACATTTAGCAGCTTCATGACTGACCAAAGAGTTTTTACAGCAATGTTACTTTCACGCAAGTCCTTCCTGGTTTCAAAAATCCCAGCTAAAGCTGATGCTGACTTCGCCTGAGTTTCGTCTTTAGTTGAGCTCAATATTTTAATCATGGTCTCAATGGCATCATTTGCAGCACTACCTTCACGCAATATATCATGGAAGGGGACCATTGAAAGCATATTTCTCAGAGCATCCAAAACATACACTTTAGATTCAGGTAGATCACTGGTTAATAATGCACTGAGCTGGCTGACAGTAGCTGTATCAGATTTATGAATTAAATGGTTCAAAGTCTTTGCTGCAATTTCTTTCCCATTTGGGCTCCCATTCTTGAGCAGCCATAATAGTGCAGGAACAGCATCAGCACTTTCAACACATGCACGTATATCTTCACTGTGATTGCAAAGATTCTTCAGGATCAATGCAGAATCTTCCTTGGCCTTCACGGAACCAGTTTCCAGAATTTGAACAAGTGGAGGAATGCCACCAGCAGCAGTAATGGCCCACTTACTTTCATCATTTTCATTAGATAGAAGGCAAAGCAGTGCAACTGAACATTCTTGCTGTTGTTCTGATGATAGACCAAGAAGTGATATCAACAGCTGAACACCTTCACGGCCTTGAAGTGCACGCCATAGACTTCCTTCATTGTTGCAAAGTGCAAGGAGAGCTCTTATAAGCTCTTCGTGGACTTCATTGGTTGCCATGGTGATCAATCCAACAAGCAACCTTTTCGCATCAGAATTTGCAAGTTTAACGGAGAGTATAGTGTTCCCATACAAACTGGCTAGGGCTTCTATTGTACGTTCTTGCACAAGGAATGGTAAGCCAGATTGGAACTGATTAACTAAAGTCTGCTCAATAACCAGAGGATCTGATGCTTTAGTAGATTCTGCTTTGCTGTCATAAATCATTAAAGCTGAAGCCAAAGCCCCAACTGTGTCAGCAGTCTGAGCAGGTGAAGAACATGACTCAAGGCTTTGACCAAGGCTTGAGATGACATATGATAAACCACCAGAAATGTTTGCCAAAGCACACATAGCATTCTCCTGCAATGCTTGGGCATACTCACCTTGCATGAATTCTTTTGAAGGAGCTATTGTAGCGTTTATTAAAGCAGGAATACCATTGGAATTAGCTATTTCCCGTCTAGCTTCTTTGCACTGGGCAGAAAGAGACTTAAGAGCACCTGCAGCCTCGGCTCTAACAGGGGCTTCATTACCAGGTCCTAATAGTTTAAGCAATTGTTTTGTAGCTTCAGCAGCCAATACCTTAGAACAAACAGATACATCCTCCATCATCATACAGGCAAGAAGAAAGCATACATTAGCTTGAGTGCTTGACTGTCCAGTTGTGAGCAACTTTACAAGTATATCAACTCCTCCAGCCTGTACTGTCGCCGACCAAAATCCCTCCGTGCTGCTTGCGAGGTTTTTTAAGGCCCCAGTCAATAAGTTATCAACCAAGTCTCCTGTCTTGAGCCCATTCTGTAGCTGCTTCCAAAGCACTGGAACAACTCCCTCAGTTGAAAAAATCTTTGATCCAACATGATCCTTGGCACCACCTTGTGAAACAGCATAGATGGTCTTAGCTGCTGCAATTTGTCCTTCTGCTGAGCTAGACTTGAGGAGACCGAGCAATGGTGGTATGCAGCCCCCAAGCAAGACTTTAACCCTTAGTTCATTTTCCTTACAGAGCGAGCCTAAAACATTTGCAGCCTGCATCTTCACTCCAAGTGATCCTGATCGGAGAAGAGAGACAAGAACTGGAACTGCCTGAGAGTGAGATCCAACAGCACTAAAGGCATTTTCACGTGTGTCAATGAGTTCCAGCAATTGCCTTAAGGAATGCTCTTTCTCTTGTACAGATGAGGAACTCTGCCGCAACTGTTCAATGCATTTTGCAACACTAGCCAATGTCCCATCTGGATCTTCCATGCTACTTGTACGATCCCTAGAGGTGATTTAGGCCATAAGATGGTCAAGATAGAATTATAACAGCGAATAATGATAGCATGCAAATTCAGTAAATCACCAAAGCATTGGGGAAGATATATATATTATCATGGACATCAATGGATCGGTACTAAAGCAGACATTCTATCAGTTATAATTCAGGAGCAACAGGGAAAAAAAGTACAAATGCCTATGACAGCAAAATAAAAATATCCAAATAGTGGAATAATGAGGCCTATGAGACTATACCCATAGAATCCAAGTCAAAGACACTGAAAATACCAAAGGGAAGTCAAAATGTATATTGGGTGAGGAAGCTAGAATGACAACATAGCATATACTAAGTGAATAGTTAGCTAAATTTTATGCTGTCGATGGCCAAAAGAAAAACTTTATGCTGTTGTCGTACAGCAAATTTTAGACTGTTCTAAATTTAGAAAGCAACGCCAAGCACAAAATTACTTATCCACATTGTCCTCAGTTCTTCTGGGTGCAATGTACCTCGGGTCCTTGCATAAAATTTACAAATAATAAAGCATACACTAACCTCAAACCCATTTTCATAACTGAATGTGGAGTTGGGGGCTCTGAATCTTGAAGTTTTGCATCCCCATTTTTTTCCTGCAACCATAAGAGACATAGAAATGTAATGATGTCAAATTTTCAAATTTATTCAATTGATTATAACTAGATATTCATCCACAGGTGATTGAAGTAGCCATGTGCAAACAATAAAAACATGATATATGATGACTGTAAGAAGCTACAACAGGGTATGGAAAACATAAACAAGAAAGGCATTGCAGAATTCAGTTCCAAGGGTATTTTGGTCAATCACAAAATATTCTCAACCCCGCCGATTAGTCCAGGGGTTAGAGAAAGTTGAAAGTATACAAATAGTATTTCTTTTTCTTTTTTGGGGCGGGTGGGTTGTTTGTGGTCTTGGAGACAGCAATACTGGTAATTACCTATCATATGGTAGCGGAAAAAATCAGAGAATACAGTGACACAAGCAACGCATATTGTTGCTAAGCATATATCTCTAAACTAACCTCCAAGGAAAAGGGCAACTTTTAGAGAAATGAAACCAACTGATAGCATTATTCCATGCTAGTGACACTGTCACCTCACATTACATGATTTTGAAGAATGTATATTCGAACATCGCACCTTAAATATCAGTATAAATATATTTCCAAAAAAAAAAAAAAGCCCTTCAACCAACACGTCACAATAAAATTTCCGAGTCTCATCATTTAAATCTTTTTCAGATTTCATCATTATTAAACTGCATTTGCTAGACTCTGAGAAATTCCTCTCCCAATGAATCCGGTTTGAGATACTAAGCCAAGGTCAGACGGGTCCAAATGGAAGGCCAGATACACTGTTTTCCGAGCTTATAGAAAACAAATTATCTACTAAAAGGATGCATATATTTATTACCAGGGATTGCAAAATGAGATCTAAACACAATAGAAATAAGTCAATAACCACCTTAAACTTCATAAATGGAACACATCAGCAAATTCACAATCCATATCCTTAATGCTAAATTATCCAAAAACTAAGTCTGAAAATTAGAAACATACCATATCATTAGCAGCAAGGCCGCTGCTATTGTTGGCAGCGAACCTCCAAGCCAGTGTCGCGGCCAGCTTTGCTTTTTTACTGCAAGATTCGCTGAATCTAAGAAAATCTTAGCCCCTCTCCAGATCCAGCCACTACGCGTCGTCAAAACATTAAAATCTCCTGCCAAACAGGAAACGAAATAAGTTAAATGAGAATTTATCTATCAAGCAAAAATCCTCATAATTCAACAATAATTCGATCTCAAAAGAACAAAAAAAATGCATCTAATGCTAGTAAACTAAAACTAAATAAAAACGAGCAGAGCAATACATCACATTTCCAACACGCTGATTTTCTATTTACTTTCTTTTTCTCATAAACAATCAGAAACTGAATTAAAGAATTTTCCACTAAAATTAGCTGAATTTTACCAAACTAAAACTCAGTAAACAGCAGATCGAAGTCCGATTAAAGAAAAAAAAATAACAAAATTAAGAGTGGAACTGTGGAAGTGAATTACTGAATTGAATGAAGTGAATTTGAGGAGCTTAGATTTGGAAGAAACGACAGCGGATCATAAATGGCGAAGAGCTAAAACAAAAAAAAAATTAAAAGAAAAAAAGAAATGAGGATGGAAAGAAAGAGAAAGAGAGAAGCAAACCTTTTAAGAGAGAAATGAAGAAGCGGAGCTTTGGTTTCTATTCGTAGAAGAGAAGACAACTATGAGAAAGATAATAAAGAGAAAAAGGAAGAAAGAGAAATTTATATATATATATATATATATGTATATATTTATTCTTCTCCTTCTGTTTTTACGTTTTTTATTTTATTTTTTTATGATGGAGAAAAAGAAAGAGTGAAGGTTGTGGTTTGTTTTCAGCTCACTCACTGTCACAGCCGACGCTTTCACTGGACCACCGACAGTTTGAAAGCTCTACTCTCGGCTCAGCTCAGCTCAGCTTCGCTTCTTCTGTTCTAGACTCGGCTTTTCTAACGTTCATATTTGGAGATTTTTTGAAGAAACACGTTACTTTCATACTTTGTTTTTTATACACGTAGTTTTTTTATTTTACAAATTAAGACGGTCATATATTTTATTTTTTTAAATTATTTGTTTATGTGTTATTTATTAATTTTATTTATAAAATTTAAAAATTTTATTGACAATAGAAATTGTTTATTTTTTTTCTTGTTTTAAAAAGAATGTTTTTTGTATGAGTATGAATGGGATAAAATAAATGAGAAATGAGGACTTTTTTACTTTGAGAAAAAGGAAAAATAAATTTATTATATATTTCATAATTTTATTATAAGAGCTTAATTTAAAAGTATGCTTTATTTTACATTTTAAGAATTTTAGGATTAGGATTAAACAAATGTATTTTATTTTTGTTAAGAGATACATATTTAAATGACCTTAAGCCAAAGCCCTTTTGTATTTTTTTTTTTCTAATTCATTACAAAGTTTTTCTATCCCTAATATTCGAAGAAATTAATGTAAATTTAAGTTATTAAGAGTTTGTTAGTAAGCATTTAAAAAAATGCAATTTTTTATTTGTTTGTTTTCTTTCTTTTTAGAATGAATTAACATTATTCTTTTTTATATTAAATGTTTAATAAGGCATCTTACATTACATCTATCAGTAAAGTAAAAGAGAAATGGGATAGGATTAAATTAAATTAAATTAAATTAAATTAAAAAATTTAATTGGATTAGATAATATTGTCTTATTTTATGTTTGGAATGTGTAAGGATTAAAATTAAGATCGAATGACTTTTATGATATACCATGTTTGATGAGTGTAAGATTAAGGATCCAACAAGATGATTTTTTTCAAAAAGTTTAAATTACCTTGTCTTAAAGTAAATATGATTTAAATTTATATGTTTTGAATTTATTTTTAACTTTTCAAAAAAATAAATTTATCTAAATTATATTTTCTGTCATTCTTTTACTTATATAATTTTATAAAGAAAGAGAAAAAAAAAATAATAATTTGAACTGACCAATCAAATAATAACCAACTCTTGCCATTTTTTTTTGGGTGCAACAACTCTTGCCATTTTACTATTAGCTTAAGTAAACTTTTTTATGTAAGTTTTAGAGATAAAATAAAAAACATAAAAGCATTTATCATTTAATCTCTATAGGTTAAAAATAATTTTTTTTAAAGTTGACTTGTTCAGAAAAATTATCTAATTTATCATCTGCAAAATTTTTAGATTTTAAAATTAACATGATGACATTTTTTTTTTAAATATATTTAAAAAATAATGAGACATATGTTAATTTCTTAATCCACATGTAAAATTAAAAAATATCATTATCAATATATAAAAAACGAACTCATGATTAATTCTCTTAAAAATTCAATTTTCCTTTTCAAATGCACATCAAACATGAGGTGATAATCATCCTATCCTATTCATCATTTTATTCTTACCATAAAAATATTTAAATTTACAAAGTTATAATTAATTAAATACATAAATAAATATGAAGACTAAAAAGAATGAATTAAAAAATAGGGAAAGCAGCTTCAAATTTAGCCAAGCCTAGTGGGAAGTGGGAACCCTGAGTTTCTCTCTCTTAATTGGCTGGAGCCTGAAAATGAATATTCATTGTCTTATTTAGAGGGCAATTAGCACTGTTATAGACAGTAAGATACACCTAATAAGTATCATTCCATTAATTAATTATTAGTTAGTTCATTCTAATAATGCATAATTTTTTATTTCACTGACCATGATACCCTTCCCTAATAATGCTCTTACCTCAATTTAATTTTTTAGACACAATATAATTACATTATATGAAAAAAAATAATTAAAATATAATATAAAATATGATAAGATACGAAAAAAGTAAAACGAATACGATATGAATATATGATTGTATCAAAATTTATATAACACGAATTATTAACATATCAAAATTTATATAAATATATAACACCTTAAACATGATTATAATACAAAAAAAATACGAACATAACTCGAATACACGAATTACCATGTCTACTTTGAAAGGACAATGAAAAAGCTTCTACAATTGGAGGTGCGTTTTATGATTGGACGGGTGCCTCGAGTCTAAGAATAAATGTTATCTAATAATAAATAACAAATTTATGAATATATATATATTATATTTGAGACCATCGGAATTTAAATCATGATTATCTATAATTTATAATCTATAACAATAATTAAAAACTATCCCTAAAATCATTATAAAGTTTTGATGAAGGAAATTGAATTCATGTTTTGCTGCCACCTCATCAATGTCATTCATCATTTTTTTAGGTGTTTTTTTTTTGGGTATTTAGGCTATGATATTTTTTTAGGTATTTGACATTTATTTATAGGTAGTGTGCTCATAATTGGGTCGGGTCGGGACACGGCCCGAATTTTTTTTCTTTACCCAAGCTCATTACGGGTCGGGCCTAAATCGGCCCGTAAGCCCATTTTACTATTTATAAATTATTAAAATATTAAAAAGTTATTTTATATATTTTTTGTAATTAAATTTAAATTAAAAATATTTTTTAATTATTGAATAGTAATTTGGGTCGGGCCGGGCCGGCCCGAATTATAAGTATTCTTACCCAAGTCCGACTTACAAATATTCTTACTCAATCCAAAGTATTCGTGTTCGTATTATTTTTTTCGTGAGTTCAAAGTATTATAAATTTATATAATTTTTACAAATTAATAATTCGTTTAATGTAGATTTTGACACATTCGTATTGTGTTCGTGTTGCTTTTTCGTGTATTCAAAGTATTATAAATTTTTACATGTTAATAATTCATTTTATGTAGATTTTGAGACGTTCGTGTATTTGTTTTGTATTCACGTTGTCCTTCGTGTCGTATTTTAATTTTTTTTTCATGTTGTATTCATGTCATTTTCAATTCATCCAAATATTTTGCATAATTTGTCATGGTAATTCAATTTAGAGAAAATTTTATATGTACGTGTCGTGTCTCAATGCATCCCATATTTTGCATAATTTGTCATAATAATTCAATTTAGAGAAAATGTATGTTCGAAACGTGTTTTTGTTATTTTTATCGTGTGTTTAAAATATTATAAATTTATTTAAATTTTTACATGTTAATAATTGATTTTATGTAGATTTTGACACGTTCGTATATTTGTGTCGTGTTCATGTTATTTTTCTTATCGTGTTTTAATAATTTTTTTCATGTTTTGTTCGTGTCGTATAATAATGTTGTGTCCGAAATTGTCAAGTCTAATTGATACTATTCAAATAACTCCCAATTTTGTGTCACGTGTCATCGGTTCGTATTATTTTTTCTGTCATAATCGCAATTAAGCTATTATGTATTTATATAAATCTTGACACGTTAATAATTCATTTTATATAAATTTTGACACGTTCGTGTATTTGTGTCATGTTCATTTTATTTTTCGTGTCGTGTTTTAATTTTTTTTTTTCATGTTATATTCGTATCGTATAATTATGTTATGTTCGAAATTACCAAATCTAATTGATCATTTCAAATAATTTTTAATCTTATATCAGGTGTCGTATAATGAAGGAATTATTTTTCTAAATATCTTTACTTTTCTTGCTTTTTTATTTTTCAAATTTATTACAAAATATCAATTAAAATCCGGTAACATGCTCGCAGCGAAGCGCAGACATTTATCTAGTTATTATTAAAAGTTGTCCTCAATCAATGAGATTGTTCAATTTTAATTTTGGAGTGCTTTGCTCGGAGATAATTAAGCATGGATATTAAATGTGTTTGAGGGGTTAATTAGGGTATTGCTAAGTTTTTTTTTTTTTTATTAATGAAGAAGGAAATAAAGAAAAGAAAGAGAAATAAAAAAAAAAAAATTGTGTGTTCGTGTTCATATTATTTTTTGTATAATTATCGTATAAAAAACTCGATCCTTATTTTTTTTTTCTTTCAAAAGAACAATCAAACAATAACTTGATTAATATAATTAGTTACCATCTAAAAATTAGGTGAAATATGAGTGTGACTTGCTGTTGTAATTACGCATGTGCTTGACTGCAACAAGTAACACCCCATTTGATGTTGTGAAGATAAATCTTGTTCGGATCTTCTTTTCCTTTCTATAGAGTATCTTCTTCAGTTTCTGATATTTTCTTTTCAACGAAGTACTGTTGTCACGCAACTCTTGCTTTGCTTGGAAAATGAAAATCAATTTACTGCGAATGTTGGGATTGTTTCTAATCCAATTACGAGGAACAAACTTCTACTTTGTTACATAGAGAGAATCGTAACTAAGAAGGAATAGACAATAGTGTTTTTTTTTTTAATCCAAAAAACATTTACACAAAATTTGACCCATTCTTCATTTTTTTTTATTTTCTTTTTTAAAAATTGTCTGCTTTTTTTCAAGACTTTTGACAATTAAAATCCAATTTGACAAAAACAAATCAAAGATCCAATTTGAAAGCACAAAAATAAGTTCAGATCTAAAATTGAATTAAGAGTATGAAAATAATTTGATAATGCAAAAAATAAATCCAAAGATAAAAAAAAAAAATCTAAATGGTATAAAATAAATCTCGAGACCAAACTAACAATTTAAAAGCTTGAAGACTATAAAAAAATTGAAAATCAATTTGCTAGATTTTAAATCAAATTTAACAATTTTAAAAATCGAATTTAGTTTAATTTTGAATTAACATGAATACAAAATCTATAAGTTAATTGAATTGAAAATCAATCTAATTTGATTGAAATTATTTCGAAAAATCCTTTTTATAAATTTCAAATAAAATAGAATGCCTACACCAAATTAAAATTTGCAGCTACATCTCATACACAGTTATGGGACATAACCAGAAGTAATAATCTCTGAAAAAGAAAACATTATTATAGTTTTATTTTTTTCTTAACACATTGCCAAGCCGCCATTACATTTTATCTTTGTAATCTCTGAGAAATCGCGATTTATCATTTTTTATCTTTGTGTCTTTGTTTGTTATAATCCATTAAATTACAACTGATTAGGAATATTTGGTATCAACTAAGAATCAACAGTTGTTTAAGCTTCAGCACCTTATATGCCATGTAATGAATCTTTATCATTTTGATTTTCACATGATTTTTGTTTAAGCTATCAACTAAGAATCAACGGTTGTTTAAGCTTTTTGTGTTAACTTGCTATAATTAGGAATCTCTACTATCAACAAAGAATCAACGATAAAAACTGAAGTTGCCACATTTAATGGACTGAATTAATAAATTGCATGGTGCTCAATATAATAGTTCGCACCGTAGTTATCACCCAAAATTAGATTTTTTTTTCTTCATAATTATTACATTATGCAAGAGTACGTGTATGTGTTTTTTTAGGTTTAAATATATAAAAAAAAAAGTCTCTGAATTAAAATTAAATAATCATCCAAGTCTCTAACGTTTTATTGCAATTAATTAAGACCTCAAACATCTATTTTCATCCAATTGAACCTTTGATTGGACAAAATATGATTAAAGGCCATCAATAATTCTCATCCAATTGAGGGTTCAATTAGGTGAAAATAGATGTTTGAGGGCTCAAATTGATGAAAATAGATGTTTGAGGATTTAAATGGATAAAAATAAATGTTTGAAAATTCAATTGATTACGAGATTTAAATAATTATTTAATTTTAATTCAAATGTTTTTTTATACTTACTTTTTTATCTGACGGAGAGTCCCGAAAGAATGATTTGGACTTTATAACAGCCACTAAAATAGTTAACTTGTTGGAAACTTTAATAGCTGAAATTGGTTGAGGTGTAGTTTGATTTTTTATAAAAACACGACATATTTAATAAACATAAATATAATATTATAAATATAATATGATACGTTTAAATATTATTAAATATTATTAACACAATAAATTTAATGTACGTATTATATTTGTATTTAAAATTTTAACAAATTTTATAATTTATATCATATTAATATTTATACGATTAATACGAAAAAAAATAAGAGCCATGACACATACACAAATTATCAAATCTAATTTTAACCTTTGGACCCCTTGTTTTATATAATAAAACTAGTTTTCACGGATAATAATTATATTTAAAAATTTAATTATTATATTATTAATAAATTTTATGTGTATAAAATATAAATACAAATACATATTTTTTTTTATTTTAAAATAAACACTCTTGACGTGATTATGTTTTACTTTTTTAAAATATATAACTTGTATAAAATATATAAGTCATAGAGATGTTGCATAAAAAAACAAATTTTCAAAATGTTCTACAAATTTTCAAATATAAACTGAATAGTATTATAAAGAAAAGCTAATAAATTGGTGGAAAAAACTAATAATGCATATTATATTACTATTTAGTGGAAAAAAGCTTATAAATTGATATAAAAGGAAAAGAAAACACCAAAAGTATAATTGATCAACTAAAAAATGTAAACCTACGAAAAATATACTTTGAGTTAATTCAAGAAATCAATATTTATAATTTAAGTAATGCACAAAGTGATAAAGAATTGCATCATAACATTTAATGAGATGATTTAAAATGGAAAATTTATTTTTAGTTAAATCAAAATTGTAAATTTGGTTTGAAAAGTACGTAATTGATATTTTAAGACATTAGTTTTAAAATTTTAAGAGTAATTCCATTAAATTATCATGATTTTAGGAGAAATTGATTTTGTATACACATTTAATAATTTTCAATAATAAAGTCATAGAAGACAAGAACAATAGATATTTAATGTAATTAATTCGGTCAAAAAATGAAAGTTTTGACACCAAGTTTCATTTGGCAATAGATTTTTGTACAATTGTATGGATTAAAATATAAAGATTGGAACAACTATGGAATTATCAAAATTAAAAAGAAATAATGATAAAGAGTTTTAACTACATGTAGAAAAAAAAAAAAGGTGTGAATCAATATTCTTGTTTTATCTCATTGGCATTTCTATCTACATGTTTCAACTTCCAATTCTAAAATGATGATTATGACTATAATAAGATATAATGCTTATCATAAAAATAATTATTATCTAATATGAAATAATAAATAATTATTATTTAAAAAGAAAAACTCAATATAAAAATTGAGTTTAACAAAAGCAACAATTACAGATTTGCAAATATTATTAACAATTTGATAAAATGAGATTACATTATTGTTTGAATTGTGGTTTTTGTAATAAATAATTATACAATAAAAGTAATTTTTAATTAATTACAATATTGTTTTTACTTTTATTTTTTTATAATAAATAATTAAACAAAAATATGTTTGTACTTTGATTTTGTAATAAAGAATAGAAGAAAAATACGATACATTTAAAATTTATTCACACCATTCCAAACATAGTCGGGTTAAAAGTACAAATTTATATCAACTAATTAAAATGAAAAGAAATCTTATATGAAATTAGCAAGACAAACCTACTACATCAAAACACAAATGCTGCAAATCAACTGCAGTTCACCAAAAATCCAGTCAAATAAAAGAAATACAATACCTCATTTGTAACACAGATACAATAAAAAAAAAGTAAAAAAATAATCAAAAATATTTTGCAAAAAAAAATAAGATAAAAAACATTTGAGCAACTCTATTCCTAGTTCTTCTTCTTGCCTTGGTGCAATCCATTCAGAACTTGCATTCAAAAAGATGATGCTCATCCTTACATTATACACTACAGCAGAATAGGTTTTTAACGGCGTTTTTTTTTAATAATAGCGGCGTTTTTAAATGCCGCTAAAAATTTAGTGGCATTTTCGAAAAACGCCACTAAAAGTGTCGAGAAAAACGACGTCGGGAATTTTCTCGGCGTTTTAAACAAAAACGCCGCTAATGTAGCGGCGTTTGTAGGGATATTTGTTGGCGTTTATAAACGCCAGAGTAGGACTGCAGCAGATGGTATTTGAGAATAAATTAGCGGCGTTTGTGGATAAAAAACGCCGCTAAATTGAAACATTTAGCGGCGTTTATCTCGAGAAACGCCACTAATTTTAGAATTTCATTCTTTAATAATCACAAATATAGCGGCGTTTGTGTTATAAAAACGCCGCTAAATTTCCAGAATTTGTAAAAAAAATATATAATTTTTTTTATTTAAAAATTATAATTAATAATATTATTCAATAAATTTACATTATAATTTACAATCAATACATAACAGAAATATATTAAAATTTAATAGTATATTATAAAGTATCATTATACAGCAATTCTATTAAGAAAGCACAAAATAATCAACATATAACAATTGGAATAAAATTTAAATTAAACAAGACAAGGTAGTATAAAATTTAATTTGTACCTGTAAATATATAACAATTGCAAGGTCCAAAACTCCTATTGCCAATCCTGCACTAAAATTACAAGTTATTACAATTTTTTTCCAAATTTGTAAAACAACCAGTGATTAAAGTTAATGAAAGCAAAAGTAAAAGAATTGACCTCCAAGGTTCATCATCTGTCAAAATGCCTCTTCCAATTCAATGTTTAGAACCTGAAAAAAAAATGCAAAAACTTTAAATAAAATCTCCAATTTACAAAATGCAAAAACATAAAATTGTTACCTTCAAACAAGAATCTTCTAGGAATGGAAAGAGATTAACAAAATTTTGCTTAAATCTTTGACCTAAAAGCTGGTGGGTGTGAGAGGATGGACAGAGAGAGGGAGAAAAAATGAGTTTTGTGTTTTGGGTAAAGAGGAAGAGGGGTCTGTTACTGATTATATTTCCAGCAAATAGAGGCGTTTGTTTCGACAAACGCTGCTAAATTGTAAATCTATTCATCTCCTTTTAAAAAAAAGAGGTAAATTTTGCCGCTCGATTTTTTTAATATTTAGCGGCGTTTGTAAACTAGAAACGCCGCTAAATTTATTCATTTAGCGGCGCCGCTAAATGTTTTCCTCTGATTTTTTTAAATATAATACATTTAGCGGCGTTTGTCTGACAAACGCCGCTAAATGAGAACATTAGCTGCGTTTCTAAGACAATCGTCGCTAAATTGCAACATTTAGCGGCGTTTATGGAGACAAACGCCGCTAAATGTTCTCCTCTGATTTTTTTTTAAATATAATACATTTAGCGGCGTTTCTCAGACAAACGCCGTTAAATTGCAACATTAGCGGCGTTTCTAAGACAAACGCCGCTAAATTGCAACATTTAGCGGCGCTTATGGAGACAAACGCCGCTAAATGTTCTGTTCTGATTTTTTTTTAAATGTCATACATTTAGCGGCGTTTCTCAGACAAACGCCGCTAAATTGCACATTTAGCGGCGTTTATGGAGACAAACGCCTCTAAATGTTCTCCTCTGATTTTTTCAATGTCATACATTTAGCGGCGTTTGTCTGAGAAATGCCGCTACATGAGAACATTTAGTGGCGTTTCTTATAACAAACGCCGCTAAATACACTAATAAAAACGCTGCGTTTCTTTTAATAGAAATGGCGGGTAATTTTTTAGCGGTAAAAAAAAAACCCGCGTAATTTGAGAAATATTTAGCGGCGTTTTTTATTCTAAACGCCGGTAATTGATCTCATTTAGCGGCGTTTCTTCCTTACAAACGCCGCTAAATTAATTTTTATCGGCGTTTAGGGTAGAAACGCCGCTCCCTTTACAAAAACACAGTACCTGCCGGCATTTTTAAGTAAAACGCCGCCAGTAAAATGCCACTAAAACCCAAAATTGCTGTAGTGATACTCCCTAGTAAATGAAAATGAAAATGAAATCATATATTATATATTAAATATTTATAATCATAATATTTGCACACAAAAAAAGGGGGGGTAAATGAAAGGATTCAAAAGTATCTAACTGTATCTTACGTTGTTCACTTTCTTTAATAGTCATGAGAAAATTTTGACAATATCTGCAAGTAGATGACACTAAAAAAAAGGGAAAAAAATGAAATACTCCTTTTTTTTTACCAAAAAATATTTTAATTCAAAAATACGAAATTTTGCCATTCAAAAGTATAAGAGTTAAAGATTGAAAATGTATAAATAAATGGAGTATGAATATGCAAAAAAAAAAAAAAAAAGAGAATAATACCAAATACCAAATGTGATAAAAAGAAATTAAAACATCTATGCACACAAAAGAAAAAACATCTAACTTGGTAATCAATACCTTGTAATTTTAGTAGTGAATAGTGATCGAAAAACTAAATGAAATCATGTACTTGAATATGCCAATAAAAAGAAAGATCATTAATTGACATAAAAATAAAAAATAAAAAGATTAATAAAATTGTGTGCACAAAGATTTACCTAATCACATCTTATATAAATATATAAAAGTCAAAACTTTTGATAGAAAAGGTAATTATCCTATGTGGATATTCTAAATTTTTGACATGTGGAATGTCTAAAATAAATGCCACATATAATGCTAAGAAGTCAAATACAAAAAAGTGACCATAATTTTAGTAGAATTAAACTAACAATATATGTGGCTTTATATGTGGCATTTATTTAATTAGAAAATTTACTGTTACTTTTTTGTATTTGACTTTTTAGCATTATATGCGGGATTTATTTTAGACATTTCAAATGTCAAAAATTTAGAATATCCATATAGGATAATAACTTTTTTTTATCAAAAATTTTAACTTTTATATATTTATATAAGATTAGTATTTTCTCCCTGATGTATGTTGTTTATTACTATATATATTACTATATATATATATATATATATATATATATATATATATTTCATGGAAGTCGATTACTTACCAGTTATGATTGAGATCCAAACTCATACACCCCAAGGCCCAAACAATTAAATTTGATTAAGACTGTAATCCCATCATTTTCATAAATCAATTCAAAATTGTTTTTCTCAACCAGTGGGGTGAGGTTAGTTAGGACTTAAGAGGCATGTATGTTTTCTTTAAAAAAAATTATGTATTAGGACTTTCATGCTGTCCCCTTTTGTTTAAATATAAATTATATTAATATTAAAATCTTTGATCATGACGAATTAATCAAACATTAATTTAATCAAATAAATTACTTAAAAATTTAATTAAAACAATAATATTAATATCACTTACGTACTTTTATATTAAAAAAACTACTCATAAATTTAAAAATCTACCCATTTATTTTTGACAACTACTTAAATTATTTTTCTTTTTTCTAAAATATTTGTGAAAAAGGCAGCCCACGTTTTAGAATATTGAAGCACATGGAGTAATTTTTGGTTGAAGCACATGGACTTGGTTGGTGGCATCGGAAGGCAAGGAGCCAAGGATATAACATATAACAAATGCAGCAGCAAGCATTTGTCTTGTTTAACTATTTTCTTTAAATTAAAAATTTATGTGAAAGAATAAAAGAACATAATCTCTTTTGTTTTATCTGTTAGCATTACATTACCTTGTCAGATTTTATTTATGTGAAAGAATAAAAGTATCTTGGATCATAATACACAAACACAATAATTAAATCCAATAATCAATTCAGTAATTTAATAACCAATTTAGGCTGTAAGTAAACGAAACAACAAAAAAATATTATGATTAGTTGATAGATAAATATCTTCTACAACTGAAAATTTTCAATTGTTAAACCCAAAAAATTTCATTTGTTAAATCCAAAACTTAACTCAACTGGTTCATGCAATTAAGAATGACAAAATCCAATCCGTCTTATGAATTCCGTACTAATCCATTCCGAATGAGATGATTTTTTTTTTAAAAAGTGAAAACGGGATGGAATTGAACGATTTTGATAAATGCTTTTGTTCAGTTCCGTCCTACCTTTTAAAATTACTATTTTACTTCTTTAAATATTTTATATATTTCTTTTATATTTTTAATATATATTAGATACAAATACTTTATATATATATATATGTATATTATATATATATATATACTAAAATTATGTTCATGAATAAATTATAATATTTCTTTACAATATTAAATTAATTAGTAAAAAAGTGAATTAGAACAACGTGAAACGATTACGGATATAATCCGATTACATATATAATTGACAATCATGAATGCAGATGTTTTTAACATCTATGCAATAATGGAGAGAAAGTGAATAAAACAATTCCCACTCTAATGTCATCTCTACATGTAATCACTTTTAAAAAATGACATCCAACATCCAACAAATCTAAAGTTTAAATCTCAGTATTTACAGTTTTTTTTCTTATCTGCAAACTGCGACCTCCTTTATAATAAAAAAAAAAAAAAAAAAAATCCACTTGCGGCTGGTTGCAATGCAATGGCCATTCTCGTCACAGCAATGCAATATGCTGAATCAGAGTTAGGTTAATTATAACATCAGATGAATATTATTTATGTCAATTCAGCTGGCAACAGGAAACTCTTAATATTGAAAACTGCAAGAAGTTGAGAAACATATGTTCAAGAAAATGATACATCAACCGTACAAATTTCAATCTTCATAAGAGATCAAGAAATTCGCTCTATATTAACGCTGTTGTTTGCAATAATCATAAGTTTATTCCAACATGAAGGCCTATCAACAGTATCTTTGAAGAGATGAAGAAATATGGAACTTTTCACTTAAGGAAAACAAAATTTGGAGAGAAAGAAAAAAAAAAAGCATTATGAAACCATGTTGCTCCGACTCTTCATTTTTCTTTAAGTACCCGTGTCCGACACATATTCGAACATGAGTATAGAGATTTGACCCTCCAAGGACTCTCCAAATACATGAAAAAACTTAGAAAAAATTGAACATACCCGTGTCGGACACATACCCGTATCCGACACTCACACTCGAGTTCAAATAATATAGTAATGAAGTTTTGAAGAATTTTTTTGTTATATAGGTTGCCCAAAAGCAAAAGACCAATTTGCTTACTGTTATATTGGCTAGGAAAGCGAGAAAATTTGTTTAGCTTAAACACTAAATCAATGAGGTTTATAAGTTCCATACCCAAGGCATTGATTGAGCCAGATATTCAGGACTGGGAGATTAGGTAAGACTGATGCAAGTAGCATATGATTGAAGTACTGTTAATGCTTGCTCCGTGATGGCCCTATTCCTCACTCGTTTCACCCAACCGCCAACTATCTCCTCTGCTTGGCTACCTTTGACACCTTGTTCAAGAGCGGCTGCTGCTTCGCCGAGCTTTCCTTCAGCCAAGTAATTCTCAACTCTACTGATTAAAGACTCGATCCCTTCACCAGATTGGTCAACTTCTTTCACCTATAAGATAATCAAAGGCAAGCATGAGATTAGTTCAGCAACTTAGATCTATTATTATGTGCAAGGTAAATCCCATTTTTTTTATACCTTTAACCAGGATGCAATATGTGCCAAAGAATGCGTCAAGATGCCACCACCACCTGGTGGAATTAGGCTGAAGTGCCTTAGGGTCCCTTTCAAGGCATTAAACTGCAAGAAGAACATATATCAAACAGTAATATAAGAAAATTACTTTCAATGTTATAAATCAGTATCTGTTAGAATTACTAAGGATCAATAGAACTATTAACCATCACTGCTTCAACAACAAGATGGTTGAGGCTACAAAAACTTGAAATGCTGTCACATCTATTGCTAAATTTCAGCAACTCTTGCAGTATTCCAGTCAATCTTCAAAATGAACTCATAAAACTGCTTAGATGAAAGCTCATACTTCCACTCCATCTCCACGGTATAGCTAAGGTGCTAGAGAGAAGATAACTTAGGAAACTCTGCCAGATGACTGATTCACTGATGCCACTTAGATGCATCAGTGATCTAGCTGAGACAATTTATATCTGGCTGGCAGATCATGTGGTACATAAAGAGGAGTAATACTTTCTTTTCCTCTATAAAATTAGACCAAACATGTAAAAGAAGAAATAAATGCAAAAGCATTTCTTGACAAGCATGCCCTCACCAGGTTTAACCCATTGAATCAAACCACTCTATAGTCCTCTAGCTTTTGAAGATTAGTCTCAATTCTCTATCCATCATAAAATCCTTAATTTCCATTTGGTATCAGGTTGAGAAGGTTCAGAATACAAATAAAACATTAACTCTGAAACAAGAAGCAAACCTCCTTTGGGTTGCTTTTAAATGCATATCTTATTGTTCCTCTCCCTTTTTTAGGTTTAATATTCCCATCACAGCACCAAGCCTACCACCTGAAGCAAACAAGAGATTGTTACTGCCGTTACAGTGTACAGATTCCCAATGAAGGGGCTTCAGCTAGAAGCCTCTCTCCTTGACAATCCAGAATAACATCTTAGTGCTTGAGTGCTCTTCAAAGATTGAAGAAATTTTGGATTAAAAAATCAGACCTTGGGAAATTTGACTGCCAACCAAACTACATATTCGTTGTTTCTCAATGCAATATGACTACAAAACCAATCCTAATTAAACAGGAAGCAAATTCGGTAACAATAACAAGGAGGAAGCTGAGAGATGGATGTGCAAGTAAGAAGGGTGGCAGAGAGCATGTTTAGTTCAATTTATTTATTTAACATAACAAAGAAAATATTAATGCAACTCCAACTTTTGGATATAATTTTTGCTAGTTAAAGACTACGAAACAATCATAAAAGCAATCCTTGTTTTTAGCACAGATAGGGGCTTGTGGATGCTGCCATCAGAGGAAGAAAAGAGTGGACAAATTATCAACAGCTAAAAGGGATGTAAGTGAATGATGCCAGGAATATCCACCCTCCGAGCTTTTAGTTTTTGGAAAAACTAAGATTTTACATACTTTTAGCCTGCCTCTATAAAAGCATTTAAAATTGTTCCATTCTTTGAAAAATATCATGCCAAAAGTAAAGCATACAATTCTTGCATAGAATTCTGTGAAGGGCAAACTATCAACATGTAACCAAAAGATTTGATCATTTCAAAGGACTTGGAATTCACTAGCATATATTTCTAAAAGTACGAAACAACTTGCCTTTTGATTCAACTCTAGTAGAGTGTCTGTTCCACAGTACAGAGTTTCTTCTGGAAGAGATGAAAGGACCAAACCTAATACTGAATCTTTCTCAATGCCTTCAAGGTAGGTGCGCAGAGCATCTATTTCTTTCTGGATTGGTAATCCTTTAGAAAGTGCATCTTCTAGTGCAAGCGCTCCCTGTAGGACCCACTCACATTCAAGTTATGGGGCAATAATTTACAAGTTGAGACAAATTATTACTAGGACTACCAATCATTATATAACATAAATCAGATTCCAACTAAAAGTAAAAATAACATGAGACTAAGAACAATGATTTAAGGTGGAGAAGGTACCAAAGCAAGCTTGTGAATAGAATGACTCTTGCGTGCCTCTTCAGATCGTGCATAAAATGCCATACATAAGGCATTTATCTACAAAAGAATAATTCAGGCCATGTTTAGGTCCTCTAATCACATTCATAGTGCTGAATGGCTAATAATAAACAATACTTATTGATTCCGAAATTAATTACTCGAGCATATGTGGAGCATAACAACACATGTTTATTGCTCCAACATCAGATACATCTGAACAACAAACAATAAACAGAGAAATGCATTTACAATTAATGTTTGTAACTGATAAACTATAAGCAGTTTCCAATTTAGAAGACTCTTTTTTAACTTTAGACATACTCATTGATCCTCAAATGATCATTCATGTTTGATTTGGTACTTTAATATTCAAAGAATATATCAGAAATTCAAATGATCATTCATGTTTGATTTGGTACTTTAATATTCAAAGAATATATCAGAAATTATTCTAGCTTTCTTTTCTTTCTCCAAAATAGGTAGTACTAGTTAAACTTCATTCTGGTTTCTGTAATGTTGGAAATTTCATTAACTGTTTAGATTGTCAATCAACACATTCCAGCAAATGCTAATATTCAGAAAATTTTAATGGCAAAATCTTTGATTTTCAGCTAGAAATTGCACAAGAGACTAGTTAATTTGTTTGTGATCAATGGTCACTTTTGTTGAGTTCAATTTTCAACACAACGGGTTTTCATTTTTCACGCATAACTTAAATATATTTATATACTGCGCACAATATCTATCAAACACAGAGAGCATCACCATGCAGAACACAGAAAGTATGGAAGTTGATACTGCATTAAATTGAAAGCTAAAAGCATTGATGTATGACATTTGGATTTGTCACTTTGCCCTGCATGCTATATGCCCCAAAGTAAGAGCCAAGAGGTTTTATATTCCAACCAACCATATGAGAAAAATCTTGCAGCATAACTTTTAAATTTCCTTATTCCATCTTCTATCAAATGCCATTGAAAAGAACTTTCTAGTTCATTTTTTCATCCTAAAAACTAGCAAAGCTAATTTTTGTTCAGATTTTCATTAAAAAATTCCACCAGGAGATATAGCTTACATGAAGATTTGCTTCTGCCATTTTTTCAATCAGTGCTGCTTTCTCATTTGCAATCGCTGCAGCCAGTTCTGCTTTACCTAGCTCCTGAGCTTTTTGCAACTTCATTTCAGCTTCTCTTTCCTGCAATAACCAAGAAATAACAACTTGAGTTCATGAGTTACGAAATTATGCTAAAGAATTTCTTTGTTTGCATAAAACTATGTACCTTTTCTTCAAGTTCCGCCCTAAGTTTCTCTTCCATTTTCTCTTGAAGGGATTTTATAGCAGCTGCTGCTTTTGTTCTTTCTCTCTTTAATTCCTGATTGGATTCACAAAATAATATAATCACCTCTCTTTTCTTTTACTTGATTTTTTACCCCTTTGGAGAGCATATAGACGTGTGAGTATACTCAATCTGTAACTGAAGTGTGACTTTCCAAGGTAAATACAGCAAAATAAGCATGTTCGTCAAAATCCATAATACATAATCATGGAATAGCTTAAGTTGATTAATAAAAATACTGATGTAATTTCATTAACTAGCAGAAAAATTAGAGGAACTGATTGGTATTGACCTTCCCAGTTTAATTCATAGTTTTTGGCCTTCGTTATGCCTTTCAAACAGATCGACAATTGTTCCAAACTGATAAAATAAAACTTGCCTTTTTGTCATATTACACACAAAACAGGAAAAATCCAAATATATAAGATATAATAAAATTGCATGAACTCCATAACATGGGATAAAATTTTTCTTTAAGGTGGTGAAATGCTAGAGCTTCACCTATCAATCACTACCTAGCATGTGCATTTCTGTAATGTGTTGGGTGATAAAGCACTATAGAACCATCAACTTTTAATCAAATTGTTTGTGTTAGACAGAGTGCCAACCCACCCATTCGCATCATATTCGGTCCTGACATACAGATACAAAGAGCAAGTGGATTCACCACAAGATTTAAGCATAAACTGCAGAAGGGAGCAGTGATGGCTATGTTGCAAAGTTAAAGAGAAAGATTCATATGGGTTAGGAGCCAAATTATCAAATATGTGTCACTCATAAAGTGGACAGTAGGAAACAAAAATCCTGTTCTGGAGGACTTCATTTGAAAGAATAAAATTTGAAAGACAAAAATTCACTTAATGGGAAAAAAAGAGATATTGTTCAAAAACAAAGAAAAAAAATCAATGTTGTTAAACCCTTACAAAGAAAAAAAAAAAGAAGACACAAGTACTACAAAAGAGATGTAAAAATTACTTACTTTTTTTCTCTTTCACTAAAAGGCATGAAGAAAGAAATTACTGTAATGATTTGCAAAGCAAGAGCAAGAGAAAAGAGGGAGTGAGACTGTGAGAGCATGAATGCATTAGTCAATGCCATGCAAGTAAGAAAATTAAAAATTACCCAATAAGCATAGAGCTGAGAAGCAATGACAAAAAGCTTTGCCATCAATCACGAGAAATATAACATAGTAAAAACAATGAAAATATGAAAACAGCTAAACCTTATCCAATATTGCTGCCTCTTCTGTACGCATTAGTTCCCTGGCTCTTGAATCCCTTAATTCCTTTTCATATTTCTCCTGAAGAGAAAAAAAAAAAAGGAAAAGCATTAGCAAACAGTCTGCCATGGCCAAAATGAAGTTGCAGAAATTAAGAATCCAGATAATTTGTACTAGAAGCTAGAGGTCAAACTTCAGACCTTCAATGCTCGTTTTTCTTCAGCAAAAGCTTGTGCATCCAGCTCAGCTTGCCGCTTTTCAGCAGCATGAATGGCTTGTAGGAAATCAAGAACTAATTTTCCATCCTTCGATAAATATCCCTCATTCAGTTCCTCAATTGCTGTACCAAAAGCCTAATGTGTTAAAAAGAATGAAAACCTAGTGTTAGTTGACACTCTCGCTTATCATATGTATTAAACAACAAATAGAAGATGTAAATAACCTCTGTTTCTTTAGAAAGCTGCTCATATTTCCTGTTTAGAGAAGTCAAATAGCTTTCATCTGCCTTTTCCCTAAGGTGATAGGTATCAAGAAGAGAACTTGGAGCTTCTATATCTTCACTGGGTTTATCCTGCAGCAAAGGAACACCAAATGTGGTTTTGTATCAAGTCTGATAAAGTAAGGAAGAAAGCACATATACATACATACATATATAAATTTATATTTATATATATGAAGTGAATACAAAGAACAGGAGCTGCTCGTGCTTTTGCCACCACAATGACAGTCTTCCCCAGACAAAAAGGCATAAAAGAAGCTTTAATCCCTCAGATGTTGCCATCCTAAGCCAGTTTCTTGGGGGATCAAACCTCCCTATAAAACTTTTCCTTGCCTAGAAAATAAACAAGGAAATGCAAGTGGTTCTTTGCATTCCTGAATATACATATCATGCTTTTGCCACCTCACTTGACAGTCTTTTCCCCATTTAAACACAAAGACATAAAAGAAGCTTTTAATCGCTCAGATGTTGCAATCCTAACCCAGTCTCCTGGGGGATCAAACCTCCCTATAAAGCCTTTCCTTGCCAAGAAAATAAACAAAGAAATGCAGTGGTTCTTTATCATTCTGAAGCATTAGCCATGTATCCACAAACAGTGGACACCCTCTGAATCATTAGCATATATATTCACAATAAAGTGGAGAAAGTCTTCCAACCATACTTTTTTCCCTTTAAACCAACAATATGCTGACGAACATAATAAACATAAGGCGCATTCCAAAGTTAAGAAAAATCAGACAATGAGAAAATGAAAAATCATGGAGACAAGGAGAGTTTTTAATAAGTTTCATGGACCAACCTCCAAAGAATAACAATGGTTCATGTAGCCATTCCAAGAGGTTACAAATCAGAAACAACATAAATGTAGGGTGTTAAGAAGAGCAACTGATGAGAGGAACAAAGGATACCTGTGGTATGTCTGCTGTAATGGGATGTAGAGATGGCACAGATTTTATTTGGCTTTCTTCAGGTCCTAAACTAAGCGCTTCTGCACCTTTACTTGGTTCATCCTGCAACAGCAGAACACCAAAAGTGGGTCATATTGAGCCTGTGCAGTATAAGTATATTGCTAAAAATAGTATTTTTCCAGTAATAATTTTTAGCAATGTACAGTAAGCCTAGAGAACAGGCTGGTAGTGTTGTTGCCACCTCACTTGACACTCACCATTTAAAAATGCAAAGGTATACAAAGAGCTTCAATGCCTACCAAGTTACAACAGTTAAGCCTCAGTCTCTTTGTAAATGAAACTTCCACATAAAGCGATGCCCTACCTAGAAAACAAGGAAAGACACTATGGTTCTCCGGCATCCTGAAACATTTCTTTATGCACCCATGCATACAATTAAGAAAGATTGCTAGATTCAAAGCTCAGGTAAATTAAATTGAAAGAAATATGAACGTGCATAGATACAGACGTGATGTGCCAATGGTGTTTGTCGGCAAAGAAGTGACAATTGGCTAAGGTGTATTGCTGTCATAAACTCATAATTGAGTTGTGGAGAGGTAGGAATAGATTAGCAATACTGTACTAACAATAACAAAGTAACTATATTGTTTAGTTCATATTGAAGTGCATCTGATCACCTTTAATAGAATAATATTGGCTTGCATAGGCATTATTCCATAAAGATAGAATCTGCACATAGATGCTTGAGCCATTCTTCAAAATTTCATAAAATCTATAACTCCAATAGATCAGTATCAGTATAAATATAGGGTGCAAAAAAAAAAAAAGGGTACCTGCGGCCTGTCTGCAGTAGTAGGAGATGGTGCAGTTTTTGTCTCCTTTTCTTCAAGGGATGCACTTGATTGGGTATCCAATGGGATATCTTGAATTTCCTTGTTTGGTACCGTTGCAGTTTCAGACTCAACCTTTTTAAGATTCCCTTCAGCTGATACAGCAGCATCTGCACTGTGATCAGCAGATGGCAAGCTGCTCTGAGAATATTCTGGTAATGCCTTTTCTGGTACAGATGTTGTGCTTTCTCCAAGTGTCTCATTCGACTGATCTTCCACATTAGACTGGTTTTCACCTTGGGTTTCACTCGAAGTTTCAGGCTGAGGAGGAAGATCGATATTAGTTGCAGCTTTTTGCTCGGGAAAGTACACATAAGGAGTCAATTTGTTTATTTCTTCATTATGAGGAGAAACAACTTGGATATCCTTTTCATCTTTCCCATCAAAACCAGTCTTCGTCGAATCAATAGAAACCTTGGGGCCTTCGCCATATTGATCTAAGTATCCAGCTTGGTAAGCAACCAAGATAGCACCACCAATAACAGCAGTTCCAAGGACAAATTTTGAAAACCCATTCTTCGGTTCAGGTGCGCCTCCGGCTGAACCAGGTTTCAGAGTAGCATTTTTTCCAGGAGAGGTCGAAAATTGCTTTCTTGAATAAATAAACGGTGATGAACGCTACATTTTCACCATGCATTAAAACAGAACAATTATAAAAATAGTACATAGGAACTCGAAAATTGATACTGAAACTTAAAACAGTTGAATTTACCTGGGACACAATCTGCCTGGGTATTCTCCGAGGAGCCCCTCGGCGACGTGATAATTCCAAAATTGAGCTTCGAATCATGCTGCCGGTTTTTCCCTTTTTTGTAGAGTAATTGGGATTTTGAAATTAAATTGCGGTGAAGGTGTTTGTGAAAATGACTGCAAGAGGAAGTGAGGGTTTTAGGGAGGAGTAGCTTTGGGGTTAGGCTGTTGGCATTGAAACAAATTGTCTTTGGTTTAAGTCTTTTACGGGGTTGAGCGAGGAATCACGATCGCTTTCCCGGGGAGCAGAGGCGGGTGCCAAATAGGAATCGCCGTTGGAGCCTTGGAACTTGGAGTTGAAATTGAAAGTGTGCAGCAGCGTGTAACTATTGAAATTTACCCACCGTTCATCGGTTTTTTTATTCAAATATAGCAAAAAAAATAAAAAAATACCAAAACACCATTATTTTTAGATTAATTTTTAAAATTCGTTTTTTTTTTTTTAATTTTGGCAAAAAATATCAAGAGAAATCGTCATGGGATGGCGATTTCCCTTGATACAATATTTTTTTTTACTTAAATTAAAAAAATTGTAATTTTATTTTTAAATTTTATTTTAAAAATTATAAATTAAATTAAAAATATTTTTTATAATTTTAAAAAAAAATTCCAAAAGTATATTTTATTATTTAAAATTTATGAAAATTTTTTTAAATTTTTTTTAATTGATTAGTAATAGATAAAATAAAAAAACAAAAAAAAAAATTCAAAATTTTTTGAAGGCAACGGACAAATGACCGTTGCCTTCAAATCCATCCCCTCCCCCCACACATACACACCACTTTTCTATAAATATCACTTCATTTTCCATTCTTCTTTCTACAATTAAATTTCTTTCTACCAACAAAATTATTTTCTACAACAATTTATTTTTTCTACAACAATATTTTTTTTCTACAACAATATTTAAAAATGACTTCATCATCACTATTGAGGTTGAAAGAAAATCACATATCGGAGGTTATATTTAAAGAGGTAAGTAAATTGTTATAATATTATTTGTATTACATTATCAATTTTTAGTTATTTTTTATTGATTAGAATTTTGTAAATTTATAGTTTTATTGTTTTATAATTTTTATATTTTTAATGTTATAGTGCTTATTATAGTTTTATAATTTATTAATTAATATTGTTTTTTGATTTCATAGTTATATAATTATTTATTTTTTATATTGTTTAATTTTTTATTATTATAGTTATTTAATTTGTTAATTATTTTTGTTTTTTCATTTTATAGTTTTATATAATTTTAATTTTTATATTATAATGGTTTTTTTATTATTATATACAATAATAATTTTGTAATTATTACTGTTTTTTCATTTTATAGTTTTATATTATTATAAATTTTATATTATATTATTTTGTATTATTATAGTTTTATAATTGTTTAATTATTATTTTTTTTTTCATTTTATAGTTTTATATAATTTTAATTTTTATATTATATTATTATTGTTTTATAATTTTGTAATTATTATTGTCTTTTAATTTTATAGTTATTCATTTATTATATAATTTAATTATTTAATAATTATATTAAAAAAAATTAATTTTTTATTATTATTGTTTTGTTATTTTATAGTTTTAGAGTTTTATTTATTAATTTTTAATTGTTATAGTTTTATAATATATTAATTTTTATTATTATAACAGGAAACTCGTCGCGTGTTACGTTCGAGGAAATTTACATTGGAGGACCCGCATCCATCTATTATCGACCACTTAAGAAGAGCCGGATTTTATCACGCAACTCAAATTCGACGATTTTTGATACAACCCGACTTAATCAGTGCGTTGATCGAACGATGGAGACCCGAGACGCACACTTTTCATTTTCCATTTGGTGAATGCACGGTAACTCTAGAAGATGTTGCGCTGTAACTTGGACTTCCGGTCCATGGCGGTGCAGTTACAGGCGGAAGCTTGCTAGATTGGAATGAAGTGTGTCAAAATCTATTGGGCTCGGTACCTAAGTATGTATCTGGCTCAACGGTGAGACTAAATTGGTTGAAATCGTTTCAAAATCTTCCATTACACGCAATTGAACAACAGATACAATATGCTGCTAGAGCATATATTTTACGTTTGATTGGAGGATTATTGATGCCTGACAAATCGAGCAGTCGGGTACATTTAATGTATTTTCCATTACTACGTGATTTAGAGCATGCGGCAAATTATAGTTGGGGTTTTGCGTGTTTGGCGGTTTTGTATAGAGAACTTTGCCGGGCTACAGTTCCAAAAAGCCATGACATAGGTGGATGTTTAGTGCTTCTACAATCATGGGCTTGGTATCGGCTACCATTTCTTGCTCCGCGCGTGGATATTTCGGCTGTATACCCCCTTGCAAGCAGGTAATAATCTTTACTATTTTATTAATTTTGTACGAACTTGTATTTTTATAGGTCATTAAGATATTATATGCATTTTAACAGGTGGAGTAGGAGTAGGAGTAGAGATTTTACAGAGACTCCGAGCGACCTTGCAAGTATAAGAGTACGACTAGGTCGAGTAGGATATGATAAGGTAAATATTTCGATTGTTACATTCAAGTTTTTTTTTTTATTTAATCCATATGAAACTAATAATTTGTTTTAATTATTCGCAGTTTCTGTGGATGCCATATTCCTCAAGTGAAATTATGGCATGCCTCCCATCAGATGCCTACAATAATTGTAATAGATGGAAAACAAACACAGCATTGATATGCTTTTCATATGTAGAGTGGCACCAAACTGACAGGGTGTTGCGACAATTTGGGATGCAACAACCAATTCCTGCAGCCCCGGTGAACCTTGATAAGCTTCACAAGATCGACATGCGTGGTCGTCATGAGGAATTCTGGCCTGCGAAGCATGAACATTGGATCCATTTGTGGAATATACGTTTTCAACGAATTCCGACAGGTTACCCGATTGTTGGTAATAATTTCAACCCATCTGATAATTACATAGGATGGTATAAAAATGAAGGTCGGCCTTTCGTTTGTCCACCGTCGATGTATGAGGATGTTAGGAGTATGTTATTTACCGGACAAACTTCAGCTCCAGTCCCTCCTACACAGGATATGGATGCTCCTAGACCTCGCCGACAACGTGGGCGAACGCGTCAACCGACCTCATCGGAGTTCACAGCACCGAGGATGTCATTTAATCATCCTGAACCTGAACGGGATCATGGAGTACCATCCAGTCATCGTTATTCCGTAAGTCACCCCGGATATGACGTTGATGAGTGTTACCGACCATCACCGCCAAGAACGAGGTTAGATGACTAGCTTCCCATCCTAAGTCCAAGTTCAGCATATCTAACATCAATGTATCAGTTTGGAAACCCTTCGTCCGCATTTGATGGTACATCATTTATGGGTCCATCTAGTAGTCAGGTTCCCGTTATGGGTGAACTAGGTGTTGGCTCATCCAGCAGTGGGTTTCAAATTTTTGATATGGAAGAAATGACTGATGACATACAACCGGAACTAGTGGCGGTTATAGCAAGAGGTCGTGGTCGATCGCGAATACGTGCCACTGACGAAGTTGAACGACGGGTGCAACCACCACGCACTAGAAGAGCTCGACACTGTTGCTCTACACCACGCAATAATTAGAATAAATGTACTTTTATCAATATAACGAGAATAATGTGTTTTAAATTTCTAATATATAAATTTATATGTTTTGCATTTCATGTTATTTATTTTAAATTTGTTGGGAAATTAATTGTTATATTTTATTTTTTTATTCAGCATGTGTAACTAAAATCTTAATGTTGTTATTTAATTTATAAAATTGTAAAAAAAAAATATAATTGAGTTATATTTTTATAATTTTTTTTTCATTTTAAATAAAATAATAATCTAAATTACATGATAAGTTGACAAAAACTTGCATAACATTTTCCCTTAATGGCAAAATATGTAAATATTACAGGTTATGAAAACATGTAATTCATTTATTGTTGATGCGAAGTCTCCCCCAATGTGCCAGATCGATGCGGACAATTTCGACGGTTATGACCTTCATTTCTGCATAATCCACAACGTTTTGGTTGGCCTTTCTCCTTGAGGTCCATTTCATTACGAATACGACTTGATTTTGGCCGACCATGTGGATTTCTCCGCATTTCTTGATTGGGACACACTTCTGGACCATCATATTGAGGCCAATAACCTTCATTTCCAACAGCTTCGAACTCATGTCTATAAACATTCAATATAGTTTCCAGTCTATAGACTTTGTCCACATATTGCATGCAATCTACATGGACATGTGCACAAGCAGCAACTACATGTGAACAAGGGAACCTTTGTGCTTGAAACTTTTCACAATCACACCACATGTCACTAAGCTTGACTTTGTACTTCATTGCAGAAACACCCTCTTGTGGATCAACTAACTCTTCAACTATAAAATATTGATTTGCTCGCGTAAAATTACGAACAAAGTGGGAGTTAGCTTTCCTGCGATTTTCTTGCATAGCATGTGTGATTGTTTCACAATATGTGTGCCCTCCCTCCATAATTGCAATTTGCTTGTTCCCCATCTTAACAAAAAGTGCAGCCAACCTATAATATGTTGATTGCACTAAAGCAGTAATGGGAAGATGACGCGTTCCCTTCAACACCGAATTGATAGATTCAGCTAGGTTGGTTGTCATATGGCCATAACGTCTTCCTTGATCATATGATTGGGCCCACTTCTCCTTGGGGATCCTATCAAGCCAATTAGTCGCCTCTGTATTTTCTCCACAAAGATTGTCAGACATGAAATGAAAATTCGGTCACCTCAACTCGTATCCTAATAAATTTTAAAACAAAAGACTTGTGAATTTCAGTATTATTTTATATACTAAACGAAATATAAGAGATAAAATAACTATGATTTGATTCCATACCCATGTTAACAATGTGTCGACGCAATTCCTTATTGTTAAACTTTTTCATAAAGTTCGCTGCAATGTGACGAATGCAGTACACTGAATATGCATGTGGAGGATTCCATCCACTACCATCGCGTCTAATCGCAGCTTTGATGGCTTCATGTCGATAAGACATCAAGCAAATGCCAGGCTGTTTTGTCACGTGTCTACGCAAGTTAGTGAGAAAGAATGATCAAGCCTCTGTTGTCTCACCCTCCACAATGGCAAAGGCAATTGGCAGTATGTTTCGCTTGCCATCTTGTGCAATAGCTAACAATAATGTTCCTTTGTATTTTCCATATAAGAAAGTACCGTCTATTTGCACAATAGGTTTACAATATGGATACCCTTCAATACACGACTTAAATGTCCAAAATAGTCGATGGAATATTCTCTTACCCTAGATCAGTCGATCACCGTGATATGCAGGTACCGTTTGCAATTCCACAATTGTACCAGGCACGAAATGTTGCATTGCACCTAACCATTTAGGTAGCTCATTGTACGATCTTTCCCAATCGCCAAAAACTCGAACAATTGCCTTTTGCTTTGCTTTCCACGTTTTCTTGTAGGAGGTGATGTATCCATACCGGATTCGCATCTCAACGATCAAAACTGAAACGGAGATCTCCGGATTTGCTTGGACCAATGACAAAATGCATGAACAGATCATGTTACAATCTAACTTGCAATGATCTTGTGAAATCCTCCCCGATGTGCAAGTATAAGGCCCTTCATATTTTCTAATCTCCCATGTCTGTTTCTTCTTCATAAAAGTTGCCCTTATTCTCCAATTACACCCATTCCCATACATTACGCACTTGGCATAATATTTCGTCCGCTCAGATTCAATTACTCTGTAATCTACAGAGTTTTTGATGTTATAGTGCTTGATAGCTGAAAGCACAACCTCTTTCGTTGGGAATTGTAACCCAACACACAGATCAACTACAGATGGATCAAATTTCAGAGGCGTAGCTAATGTCTGGCACTTGCATTGCCTCCAGATCCAGGGTATGCATATGGGATGCAGCCTCATATGGGGGAAGGTCTCCATGAGTATTGATCTCAGTAGGGACGACGTCTGGGTTAGAATCACTATTGTCATCACTTGCGAATTCAGCATCCTCTTCCTGCTCACTAAATTCACCAACATATTCACCATGGACTCCACGTGGACGAACATGATCAACACCAGCTGGCTCATCTTTGAGGGTAGTAGGAATTGTTTGTGAGACTAATGAAGTCTAAAAAGTGGTAGCTTGAGATAACGGCACGACTTCTTCTGTGGGAACGTCGTATGTAATGTGAACATAGAACGGCCCAGAATCATCATCTTCTATGGGAAAGTTTTCTGTTGTGCGAACATTTGAAGGGCCACAATCATCGTCAACATCCTCTATGTCAGCATATAACTCAAGTACACCAACATTTGCAAATGTCTCATGAGCATAAAACATGCATCTGACATCATCATCATCTTCAAGTGGAAATATTCTATATCGGACACATCCTTCACCAATAGAAAGAGGATGCCTATACTTAACCTCTGAAACTCTTTTTCTATTTCCAGCTTTAATTTTTGTATGAATTTGCAGCTTCAGTTCCTCTAATGTGACGTCTTCTTCAACACGAAAACTTTTAGGACGTTCACAATCAATCGTCAGTATTATGAATTTGATTATTATAGTAGACCAATGCGATCACTCTATTGCTCATATTGTGTAATAATGAAACTAAGAAAGATGAGAATGTAGGTATTATCACTCCGCAAAAGAAAGAAAAAATATAGAAGGATGAGAATGAGGAGGTTTTAGCACTCAGGAAAAATCTGATTGAAAAACTGTTGTTGGGGGTATTGTAAACCTTCATAAGTATTATGAATTTATAATGGTTCATTATGTTGTACCAGATGACAAATCCCATCCTTTGTATAAGATGGAATCTGATTCTCATATTCTGCCTAGGGTTATTTGACTGAAAAAGTGATAACTTATTCAATGCAAAATCTGATTGATAAATCCCATCCTTTGTACTGGACTGTCCAAAAGTCCCATCCATTACAGAAGAAATCCAATTTCAATATTTTCTGCAGCATTTCATTGACTGGAAAATAGCTGAAACATATCCCCAACCCTAAATCATTAGTCTCATCCATTGCAGAAAAAATTCAATTCTAATATTTTCTGCAGCATTTGATTGACTGAAAAATAGCTGAAACCTATCCCTAACTCTAAATCATCAGTCTCATCCATTGCAGAAAGAATCCAATTCCAATATTTTCTGCAACATTTGATTGACTGAAAAATAGCTGAAACCTATCCCTAACTCTAAACCATCAGTCTCATCCATTGCAGAAGGAATCCAATTCTAATATTTTCTACAGTATTTGATGGACTGGAAAATAGTTGTAAGCTATCCCTAACTCTAAACCATCAGTCTCATCCATTGCAGAAGGAATCCAATTCCAATATTTTCTGCAGCATTTGATGGACTGAAAAATAGCTGAAACCTCTCCCAAACTCTAAATCATCAGTCTCATCCATTACAGAAGGAATCCAATTCCAATATTTTCTGCAGCATTTGATGGACTGAAAAATAGCTGAAACCTCTCCCAAACCCTAAATCATCAGTCTCATCCATTGCAAAAGGAATCCAATTCCAATATTTTCTGCAGCATTTGATGGACTGAAAAATAGCTGAAACCTCTCCCAAACCCTAAATCATCAGTCTCATCCATTGCAGAAGGAATCCCATTCCAATATTTTCTGCAGCATTTGATGGACTGAAAAATAGCTGAAACCTCTCCCAAACCCTAAATCATCAGTCTCATCCATTGCAGAAGGAATCCAATTCCAATATTTTCTGCAGCATTTGATAGACTGAAAAATAGCTGAAACCTCTCCCAAACCCTAAATCATTAGTCTCATCCATTGCAAAAGGAATCCAATTCCAATATTTTCTACATCATAAAATTAAAATTGTATAACAAATATAATTTTATTTTTTAAATTTTTATAAGCAATAAAATAGTATATTTTATAAATTTTTAATAATAAATTAAATTTTATTTTTTTATAAATTAAAAAAGTATAACAAATAAAATTTTTGATATAAAAATTTAAGAAGAAATATACTTTTCTTTTTTTAATTTTAATAAGAAAAAAAATTTTGATATAAAAATTTAATAAGAAATCTAATTTTCTTTTTTAAATTTTAATAAGAAATAAAATTTTATTTTTATAAAATTTTAATCATAAATTAAATTTTACTTTTTATAATATTAAAAAATTATAAGAAATACAATTTTTGATATAAAAATTTAATAAGAAATATAATCTTCTTTTTTAAATTTTAATAAGAAATATAATTTTATTTTTTATAAAATTTTAATAAAAAATTAAATTACATTTTTAATATATATTTAAAAAATATAAATAACCAAACCTAGAAAATATTTTTAATTTAATTTATAATTTTTAAAATTAAAATACAAAATTTAAAAATAAAATTACAATTTTTTTTTTAATTTAAGTAAAAAATATATATATGGTATCAAGGGAAATCGGCACCCCCCATGGCGATTTCCCTTGATTAATTTTGCAAAATTTGCAAAAAATACCAAGGGAAATCGCCACCCCCATGGCGATTTCCCTTGGTGTTTTTTGCCAAAATGCAAATTTTTACACTGGGAAATCGTCATGAGGGATGGCGATTTTCCAGCTAGAAAAAAAAGCGGATTTTGAGAATTAATCTGAAAAGATCGATATTTTGGGATATAATTTTTTTTGGCTATATTTGGATAAAAAAACCGCGTTCATCTCTTTTTTCACTGCCTATTTTTTTTTTCTCTTTTGCTTGTTATTTTTTATCTTACAAAATTAATATATAAAGATTAATGGCTTTGACAAAAAAGACATAGTTTAATTTCTTAATTCACTAGAAAATACTCGCGCGATGTAAAAGGGATATGTATTTTTTAAAATAAAATATAGTTAATTTTTTAAATTATTTTTAAAAAATCTTAACATTAAAAAAAATTAATATTTTTTAATTCCTCTTTTTTAATACTTTCTTTATTCAATTTAATTCATTCTTTTTTTAAAATAATAAGAGAACAATAAAGAATACTTTAAAATATTTATAACTTTTTTAATACATCAAATTTTAAAATTATGTAAAAAAATTCACTAAATATATATTTATTAATTGTTTGATGAAAATAATAAATTATAAAAAAATTAAAACAACAACAACAACAATAATAATAATAATAGTAAAAAATACTACAACTTTTTCCTTATTTTTTTCTCTTTTTATTTTTTTCCTTTCCTTCTCTTCTATTTTCCTACCAGTCTCGTATCCGACCAGCCACCCTCATTGGCCAATCACCGTCTAGTTCATCATTCCTCCACTCATCCACCTCTCCCTTCCTCTTACCTTCAACCTTCATTTTTTTCTCTCTTTTCTTTCTTTCTCTCGTCTCATCTCATATCCATCTCTTTTTTTTTTCCTAATTCATTTGACAAAAATCAAATTTATCTTTACTAACAGATAAAATAAGACAAAATAAACATTGACTTTTAAAAATACCAAATGAGTTCCTGGTAACTCAAAAATAATAATAATAGTAAATGAATAGCCTTGAATAATTCTCATATGTCCATCACTTATCATTGAATTTATTTGATTCCGATCAAATTAATTACATTCATTTTTAATAACTTAAATATTTCTTAATTAATTTTAATTTGATTTAAATAAATTAATCACATTTATTTTTAATAGCTTAAATCACTTTTAATTAAAATTTATATATTATTTGTTTATCTTCAAATTTATTAATTAAATCATAAATATTTTAGAAATTGCATAATACTAGTGATTGGACAATGTTAACAATTTAGAATTTTTTTAGTACAAAAAAAAAAAACGTAATTTGAGTTAGTGAAAGAAGTTGTACATGTATTGAGATTTGAATATCAAACGTATTGAATATTATTTTTTAAAATGATTGTATAAATCAACTAATTCGATTTACAATTTAAAATATTTTATTTGTGCGATTCAACTTTTTTATTTTATTTTATAAAATACCCTTAATGTACAAATAAATCAATAAAAAATACCTTTAGTGAATAGTAATTAGGCAAATAAGAGAAAATGTATCAAGTTGTGTTAGCAAGTAAGGCACAAATTTCTAAGAGACAAATAAATAGTTAAATGTTGAAAGTTTTAACTTCCAAGTTTCATGTTTAAAGTTAGAACCTTGAATATTGAAAATCATATACATTGTATAGAAAGAACTGTTTTACAAATTTAAATTTTTATTGAAGTTTGAGAAATTATTTTATTTATTTTCAATGAATTTTTTAGATTTTACAAGTATAATTAATAAAATAATACATATTTTTAATATATATAAATAAAAAAATAATTTTAAAAAATAAAACATATAATTATCTCTTAATTTTGTTTTTGAAATTAAAAAATTCTATGTTAATGTATTGTTTGTTAAAATTTCATATTTATCATAAAAATCAACAAATTAAATGAGATTTTATAATTGCCCCCAACCACTTCCACCAAGAGTCGGGTAATAATGTCTCTTCCATAATTAATATCAAATAATTATTGCTTATTATAATTATGTTTTATAAGATTGCCTAATATTAGTAACGATTATTGAATTGAAGAAAAAATGAAAAGCAATTATTTTCCATGTGTAGAAATTAATAATCTAATATTTATAATTAAAATGCTTGTATAGTATACTTATTTTCTTTATCTATACTATTATAAAAGGAATAGTTAAGTTGATGTTACTGAGTCAAGTGATACCAACTCAGTCATTCCTTTTACTAAAAAAATCAAATATTTATCTATACTATTATAAAAAAAATAGTTGAGTTGATGTCACTGAGTCAAGTGACATCAACTCAGTCACTCATTTTACTAATCAAATATTTAATAAATTGAGTAATAATATCATAAGAGTATTTATTTCTTTCAATTTTTAATATAATATATATTTTTTAAATTATTCATTTTCTTAAAAAAAAAAAACTACTACTCTCTTAAAAAAAAACTAACATTTTCATAAAAAACTATCACTAATTAAAAACTACATTCTCTTAAAAAAAAAACTATCATTTCTATTTTTGTACAATTTTTTTTTCACTCACATAGTGTGACATAATCTAATAATAAAAAAAAAAGTCTTTGAATGTCCATCTTTTGCATCAGGTCTCAAATTTATTCCCCTTTATCTTTTTTGGAGACTCACAAATTTTAAGTATTTATAATATTTTACATGAATTTTTAAAATAGAAGCGATAAATGTCGATGGCCAAAAAAAACGATAAATGTCCCCAGAAAAAAAAAAAAAACCCTTTTATTTTAAGGAGGCATTCGCAAAATAATAATAAAAAAAACATTGTAAAATGTGTAATTTCCGTTAAAAATAAAACATCACACGTGAGTTAAGCATGAAATCCCCCACCCCCCACCACACACAGATTATAAGGGCAATTTTGGCATTTGAATAATAACCAAAATCAGTATTTCTAGAAGACTTGGCCTCGTCTTTTCTGATTCAATATTGCCAGACATTTTTATAAAAACCCTAATTTCCATCATTTCCGTTTAATTTTCTTCCCCCATTTATCTCAAAATTCAGAACTAGAAAACCAAATTATATCAAATAGAAAAAAAAAAAATCAATTTCTCATTAACTCTCACTCATAAAACTCTTTTTTTTTTGTTTTTCTTCTCACTTTCCCCCCTTGTTTTTAGATAACTTTGTCTTTGTTGAAAACTTAGGGTTTGCTCTAATGTTGGGTTTTGTGTGTTGAAATTAGGGGCTTTTCAGATAAAATTTGACGTACTTTTTCCTTTAAAGGAAGTGTGGGTTGTCGTGGCTTTCCAATTATATAATCCTGTGAGTAACCTCTCTTTCTTTTATCTCTGCAGCATCTTTTTATGGGTATTATTGAATTTTTTTTGTTTATGATTGATTTTTGGAATGACTGTCTCGTTTAGTTTCTCGATAAAGCGGCAATTTTGTTTTTGTTGGTAAAGAGATTTTTCATTTTTGAAAATTTTGGGCTGGAAAATGGTTGGTTTACTGTGTTTTATGGCTTAATTTTGTTGGGTATTGGGGAATTATGGAATTAAGATATTTGGTGATACCAAGAATTTGTATTATTGAAAAAAGAAGGATTTTTTTCCATTTATTGAATGAAGTTTTTGTAATAAATATTAAGCCATTAGAATGGGTTATCCTATTGATAGAAATATATATATATATATATATATCACATTTTTACCAATGATTTCCCGAATGAGCTTCTAGAAAAGAGAAATGTCTTTTTTGACATCTTCGGGGGACCAGGAGAATTTGCTGTTGTGGATATTTTGTCCAGGAAAATAAGATAAGAGTTAATTTGTGGTGTTAGAAGTTGTGTTAACTTAATGCTTTTGGTTCTTTTTATTATTATTATTTTCTTTCATATTCTTCATGAAGTTTTGCAATTCTTAAGGGCTCAATTCTGGGGGGTAGATTTCTTTGCTTTCCTGCATTTATTGAAATTGCTTAAACAACTTGATATAATGCCTTTCGATCCATTATTGCTTCTGCCTTATATGTATGATTTAAATTCATTTTGTAATTTCTAACATGTTTTCTTTGGCCTTGCTTCTATCAATCATGGGTGTTCTCTTTCTATTGCACATGTTTTGCTAGAATCTTTTCTTTTCTTTTTGGATTTTCTGGTGAATGACTGTGTGAGGAATATGATGTTTTCAACTAGGTTTTGAAGGTGAGTTTTGGTTGGAAAAGATGTCATCAAGGTATCAAATACTTGACAATCGACCAATTGATCAATGGAAGGTTACAGAGTTGAAAGAAGAACTTAAGAGACGGAAATTGACAATTCGGGGCTTGAAAGAGGATTTGGTAAAACGGTTGGATGAAGCACTTCGAATTGAAAGGGAAAATACTGCAGAGGAGGCAGATAGTGGTTTTAATTCTGATTCCGAGCCTTTAGTTGAGGAAGGGATTGAAAAAGCAATGCCGGCTATTGCTGAGACAGTTAAAGATGTTGTGGATCATGGTGGCAGTGGGATTGAGAAGGGGTGCGGGTTGAAGGTTCAGGATGACATTAATAGTGCAGCTGCTTTGGGTCATGGAGGAGTTCAAGGAAGGGACATATTGGTGGAAGAGGAGCCCGTTATTCAAACCACCATAGTTCAGACTGAGATAACAGTTACCAAGACTGTGGTATCTGAGGTACCATTGATTGGACAAGATTTGCAGAGCTCGGGACAAGAGGAGAATGTGAATTCTAACATCCAAGTGGAGCATGACGATCGGAAGCCCCAGGTGGAGAATGAGGATCCAAAGCCCCAGTTGGAGAATGAGGGTCCAAAGCCCCAGGTGGAGAGTGAGGGTCCAAAGCCTGAGGTGGAGAATGATGATCCCAAGGCCCAGCTGGAGAGTGTGGGTTCAAAGCCTCAGCTGGAAAATGATGATCCGAAGCCCCAGCTGGAAATTGAGGATTCAAAGGCCCAGCTGGAGAATGAGGATTTAAAGGCTCCACATGAGGATGACACGCGTGACTCTTCTGCTCTGAACAATCAGGTATCTGAGGTCAGCCCTATTTTAGGGTTTCAAGTAAAATCTGATTCTATTTCTACTGATTCTGTGTCAATTAATGAAAAGTTTGAACTAAAGGATAATATAATTGATGATAATGTCAAATTAGACCTAGATGTTGTTAAGCTGGAGATGGTGGAACCATCATCCAGCTATGTTGTCCCAATTAGTGGTGAATCACATCCAATGGATGATGAAGAGCCACTTGAGAATAAGGCGTCTGTTGATGGGAGAGATGACAAGTATGTTACAAATGCAGACGTGAGCAATAAAAATGACAGTGTAGAGGTGGGGTACTCAGAAAAATTAAATTTAGATAGAAGTTCTGGTGATGACTCTATGGAGGAGGATGTGCTTGAGAGTAAACAAATTGATTCAAAATGTAGTACTGATGAAATTGGAGAAAAGAGAGAGAAAAATGAAGCGCCTATTATCAAGGAGGAAAGTCCTGTTGATGTTGTAGGAGATGGTTCATCTGCAGACAAAAAGGACGTCTTTGTTGAGAATAAGAGCCTTTCTTCTGATCCTGCTGAGAAAAGAAAGCTTCATGGTAAGTGACAATGGATTGCAATTGTAACCTTCCTTTGTTTGCATGTCTATGTACTTCTACTTTACTGATAGCATTTTGAAGCTAAGCAATAGGATAATAGTGCTTGTATTAAACAGACATGCTTAACTTATTTAAGTTGGTTTTTTGAAATTTTCTCAGGTTCAGTTTTACTTGTGGGATGTAATGATTTTGTTTAAATTTTTTGTATTCAATAGTTTGTAGACAGAGTTTCCTTGGATGGCACGTGCTTTACATATTCTTAGAGAGCTTTATTTGTTACTACACTGCTTTTGGTTTTCAAGTTAATATCTCTAGTTTTTGTCTAGAAATTGTTATAATGTTCATTTTTATACTTTTCTATATTGCTTATTGCCACTGCCTGGACAACAGAATTTCTAGGTACATTTTATACCATTGAGTTTCTCACATGATGAGCTGCCTTGACAGATCAGGAAGCTGTTGGGAACAATGAGCCTTCAAAAAGGCGCAAATGGAACTCTGACAATATAAAAGTTCCAGAGCAGCAAGGCGCTAATCTTACACCCACCACCACACCTAAAGACACTATGCAGCCTGCTGCTTTGAAACGTAACTTCTCTAGATCAGACTCCACAGCTAGTGAAGATACACCCAAGGAACGAGTTGGTGAGTTGTCATTTCTCAGTCAGATATAAAAGGAATTATATCCATTGTTTCGTCAACATCTAAAAGGTTTCTGTTTCATCTTTCTCATTTGGTAGTTCCACCGTCACAAAAACCTCCGACCACATCCCTCAAAATTGATCGTTTTCTGCGGCCTTTTACCTTGAAAGCTGTGCAAGAACTTTTAGGGAAAACTGGAACTGTTACAAGCTTCTGGATGGACCACATTAAGACCCATTGCTACGTTACTGTAAGACTTGTTGCTTTGTTTCTAACTCCTATCACTTTTGTTGCTTTGTCTGTTGATTAATTTTTCATTTTGGCATCTGTGACCTCTGTATGTTGGGCTGATTCAGTAGATCTAATCAACAGTTTGGGGAATTACCTTTTTTATGCAGTATTCATCTGTGGAAGAAGCAATAGAGACACGAAATGCCGTTTATAACCTGCAATGGCCACCTAATGGTGGACGTCAATTGGTGGCTGAATTCGTTGATCCTCAGGAAGTTAAAATTCGGCTGGAGGGTCCACCTCAGACTCCAACTGCCCCTGGGACTTCTGGTTCTACTGCTCCTCAAGCTCAACCTATTTCTCAGCCCCAGCCCTCACCTCGTCAACAGGTTTCTAGACAGCAGCTTCCACCACCACCGCCTTTGTCTAACCAACCACCAGTTAGAGAATGGCTTCCTCTTCCACCGCCACCTCCAGAGAAACTAGATCCTCCTATTCTCACCCTGGATGACCTATTTCGGAAAACCAAAGCAACTCCTCGGATCTACTATTTGCCTCTGTCAGAAGAACAAGTTGCAGCAAAGCAAGCAACTCGCGGCAGAAACACCAAGCAGTAGTGATCAGGCTATAATTTATCCCTGGCTGCTCTTCCGGTTTTCTTATCGGTTGGTCTGTATGTTAGATAATGGTAAGAAACTGTCACATAATTGCATCTTTGCAGGTCTGCAGGTGTTGCTTTTTGGAAGGAATTGTTCCAGCCATGCGAAGGGAACTTGTTCGGTGATGGATTTTGGTTTTCTGAAGAATGTTTTGGGCTGAGTTTGTAATTCCATTTAGCATTAGAATCCTTCAAAGTTAGAGCTCTCTTTAGTGATGGATTTATTCTCCTTTGCTCGTATTTGGATTTCCTATTCAACAATAGTCCCTACTTTTATGAACCCAATTTGGTAGAATCAAACTTTTTCTGGATGATGTTTTGCATTAATTTGTTCAAGGAATGTAGAATCCCCAAATATTATTGTGGTCTCTAATTCAATATATGCTATGGTTTAGCTGAATGTGTAGATTGAGGGTTCCTAGCTTTGGAATTACAATTCAAAAGATTGGGAGTAATTTACATTTTGGATCATTGAACTTGACATCAGTTCTTATATGTCATAAATTTTTAATTTTATCAAATTACATCATTGAATTTTTATTATTAATAAATTAAGCTATTTATGTTAATTTTATTAATTAATTTTAACAAAAAAGCTGACGCAAAATGTATATATGATTTATTTTTTACATCTCATTAAGATAATATTTAGTTGGCATTTTAGATAAAAATTTGTATGTTGACATTGTGAGATTCATTTAAAAAAAAAAAAAAGACGGTTTTGTTGGACACATTTTTTAATAATTTATTCAAATTGTTTTGAAAAAACTTTAAAAAAATATTTTCGCCAACAAAATCATTTTTTTGAAATGGGACTATAAATGGATCTCCAAAGCCAACGTGGAGAATTTTTTTTTATCTAAAATGTCAATTAAGCATTATCTTGATGAGATGTAAAAAATAAATTATATATGTATGTTGAGTTAGCTTTTTTATTAGAATTATTTAATAGAGTTAGAATAAATGACCTAATTTTTTAATAATAGAAGTTCAATAATGTAATTTGATAAAATTAAAGATTTGTGATTTATATGAAAATTGATGTTAAATTCAATAATTCAAAATATAAATTATTCAAAGATAGGTATGGTTGCTGGCCGGGGCTATGTGGAGCGAGTGATCATGGTGTTCATATCCTTGAACATATAAAAAAAAAAAAAAAATTATTATTACCATAAAACTTTGATTTTGCTTTCTTTCAATAACTAGAAAGGTTTAAAGCCAAGGAGAAGGAATGAATCCACCAAAAAGGCTTATATTTATTACCAAGAAAATTGTTTCTGATAATCATCAACTTCCTTAATATAAAGATACAAGGCATCACGATCCACACGCCAAAAACATTTTTCGTCACCGCACCTTAACGCATCTCGTCTCTCATCGAACACTTGGAATCGCTTTTGCTTATTTTCATAACCCATGTCGCATTCATATTCAGCAGTTGTGCCGATGTTGATGCTAAATTCCCAATGGAAATCATCTCCAGGAAGGATCATTCGACTGCCCAAATCCTCGTTCGCTGACGAAAAACAATGAGCAGCAAGATTTGTATTGCCACCCAAGTTGTTGACAAGGAAGACTTCGAAACCATCCGCCATGGGAACGGGATGGCTAGAAATAACCAGAACTAGAACAAGGGGTAGAATTAGCACAAAACTTTGAAAGGGACTCATTGTTGGAGATTGAAAATTGCTCTTTGGATTTGGAAAATTTTGTTTGGGAATATCTCTATATATAACTAGATAGATGTCCGCGTTTTGCACCGTGTATGTTATTAGATTTGAATTGATATTTTGTAATAAATTTGAAAGATAAAAAGTAAGAGGAGTAAAGATAATTTTAAAAAATAATAATCCCTATCCTTATATGACACATAGTATAAAATTGAGAGTTATTTGAATATGGTCAATTATATCCAATAATTTTAGACACAACATAATTATACGATACGAACATAACATGAAAAAAATAATTAAAACACGACATGACACGAAAAATGACATGAAGACGACACAAATACACGAACGTGTCAAAATCTACATAAAAGGAATTATTAACATGTTAAAATTTATATAAATATATAATACCTTGAATACGATTATGATAGAAAAAATAACACGAACATAATGATCCGAGACACAAATTTGTGAGTTATTTAAATAGTGTAAATTAGACTTGGCAATTTCGGACACAACATGATTATATAACTCGAACACAACATGAAAAAAATAATTAAAACACGACAAAAAAAATAGCATGAACACGATATAAATACACGAACGTGTCAAAATCTACATAAAACGAATTATTAACGTGTAAAAATTTATATAAATTTATAATATTTAAAACACATGATAAAATAACACGAACATATTACGTACATACAATTTTTTTCTAAATTGAACCATTATAACAAATTATGCAAAATATGCGATGAATTGAGACACGACACAAACACACAAAATTTTATCTAAATTGGATCACCATAACAAACTATGCAAAATATTTTGGATGAATTGAAACACGACAAGGAACATGAAAAAAATAATTAAAATACGACACGACGCGAAAATATCATGAACACAACACAAATACACGAACATGTAAAAATCTACATAAAATGAATTATTAACATGTAAAAATCTTTAAAAATTTATAATACTTTAAACATACAAAAAAATAACACAAACGAATTTATGAACGTGTCAAAATCTACATAGAATGAGTTATTAACGTGTAAAAATTATATAAATTTATAATATTTTGAACATATGAAAAAACAGCACGAACGCGACACGAATATGCGAACGTGTTAAAATCTACATAAAACGAATTATCAACGTGTAAAAATTATATAAATTTATAATATTTTGAACACACAAAAAATAACACTAACACAAAAACGATACAAACACACAATTTTTTCTTTTTTTTCCTTCCTAATAAAAAAAATTAAAATATCCAAATTAACCCCCCAACCAGGCTTGTTTATGGGTCGAGCAGGGCCGCGGCTCGAATTTTTTTTATTTCTCTACCTAGACCCGGCCCTGGCCCCTGGGTGGGCTGAGCTCGGATGAACAATAATTTCTATATAAAAAAAAATTATTATTTTTTAAATATTTTTATAATTAAAAGTTTAAAAATTATTATTATTTTATTACGTGAACAGTGATCTGGGCAGGTCCGGATCCTAAATATTCCTGACCAAGCCAGATCCAATATGGGTTGGGCCGGATGGGCTGTCCAACCCGTGAACAGGTCTACCCCCAACCCCTTAATACTTATGCTTACTTGTCAACTAACTTTTATCCAAAATCTTTAATTCTCTCATTTCGTTGAATTTGAGGATAATTTTTATATTAGGTATAGATTAGGGTTGCATTGCTTTCTTTGGTAACCTTCATATTTAACTTAATTTTAAGGCATATAATTTGTCAAGATTTTTTACATACATAGAATCTGGCAATAATTGGGAAAAAAATAAATGCTAATATCAAATTAGATTTTCATTTATTAAGATCAGATTTGATCTTTTACTATTTCCTTAATAAAATTAAAAGGTTTTCATAAAGCCAGTTTAGGTTAAAACAAAAGTCAACTTCAGTGTAAACATTGTACAAACCTTTTTTTTTTTTTAGGAAAAAGCTATTCTAATTTAACTTTTTTGGTAAAAAATATATACGGTAAAGCTTATTATTAAGTCAAATGTTCGAGTAAATATTATAGGTTAGCACATAATTTATATGTTATACTAAAAGCAATTAAAATAAAATTTTAACAAAAAGTATATACATATAATAACTATTCAAATTTCATACGCATATGAGAATATAAGATTAAATTGAAAACAAGAAAATTGCATGTTTTAAATTCAAGAAAAAGTATATATAGAGAGATAGATAGAACTGGTTATATATTCTTTGTAATGAAATCATTCAATGGAAGCAAACCTACCACTCATTCATGTAAAAAAGTTTCACATTTAAAATTGTATTTTTTTTATACATATAATAGGGTTTGAAATATATAATATGAGATAATTTTCTGTTATCTCTAATCAATTTTTTCTCCAAAATTTGAATATGAGTAAGTTAAAAGTTTTAAATTTTAACTATTTAAATTCTTTTAAATGTAAGTAAAAATTTACAATCAAATAAGATTTAGAAAGGTAATAAAATTTGATCGAATTCGAAAAATCATTTCGATCGATCCAAGATCGAATACAATCTAATTTGAATTGATTGAAAAAATCAAAAATTTGAATTCAAAAAATTTATTAGAACTATAAACTTTAACCAAATATTTCGAATTCTATATAATCTGAGTCTCAAATGATTTGAACCTAAAATAATATGAAATCATTTTGCACACGAAAAGCGCACACCTAATAGTATTAGTATATACTACGTACAATATTTAGTAATTATTTACTTAAAACAATTTAATACTGTCAAATATCTTTTTAATTAAGTTTACATTTAAAAAAATAATAATATAAGATTTAAGCTAGCATGTGGCCTTTATTTAGCAGTCTACTACACCATGTGAATAAAAATGGCTTGTCGGTTATAAATGATCTAGACTTGCTCATGGGTCGGGCAGCCCGTCCGGCCCGTATTGGATCGAATTTAGGTAGGATATATTTGTTCGGGGTTGACCCGGTCCGGAACAGTATTTTTTTTTATTATAATAATATTATTTTATTTAATTTTAATTAAAAAATATTAAAAAAATAAAAAAAATATTTTTTTAATTCGATGAACAATGAATTCGAGCCTACCGGACCGGCCCGACCCAGAGCCGGGCCTGGGCAAAGAATATAAAAAAAACCGAACCGCGGCCCGACCATGAGCAGGTCTAAAATGATCTATCCTACACTTTAATTAGTAAGCCTTTAATTAAGCCAAAAAGTAAAGACTATTTTGAAAGAAAAGAACTTGATTTAATTCAAGTAATTGTTATAGTGAAATTATTTAAAAACATAAAGAAAAAAATGATGCAATGATACAAAGTTATGACAAAGAAAAAGAATTGGACAATAAGATTGTCAAATGCTCATCAAATCTTTTAATTAATAATTGAAACAACAAATTCAACAATTAAATAATTATATTTTTTAAAGAAAATAAGAATACAATTTTAGAGATACCATGTATTTCATTCACATAAACACATAATGGTATTTAATTTGATTTATTTTTTAAAATGGAAAATTAAAGATCACAATAGTAGGTTTTTTATCACAATATAGCTAAAAAAAATTATTTACTAAAATACTGTTGTTTTCAGATTAATTCCCAAAATTCGTTTGTTCTAAAATCAGCTGGGAAATCGCCATCCCCTATGGCGATTTTTCAGCGTAAAATTTTCAAAAAACACCAAAGAAAATCGTCATGGGGGTTGGCGATTTCCCTTGGTGGTATATTTTTTTTATAAATTTTTTTATTTAAATTTAAAAGTCCAACGGTTAAAAAAAAAATTTGCAAATTTGTTTTTAAAATTTGTATTTTAATTTTAAAAATTGCAAATTTAATAAAAAAAATATCTTGGTTTGTTTTTTATTTTATTAAAATATATATTAAAAAATTTTAATTTTTTAATTTTATAAAAAATAAAATTTAATTTATTATTAAAATTTTATAAAAACTAAAATTTTATTTCTTATTAAAATTTAAAAAAGAAAATTATATTTCTTATTAAATTTTTATATAAAAAATTTATTTCTTATTTAAATTTTAAATTTTAAGAATTTTTTTTATAAAATTTTTTAGTTAAATTTTCATTATATAATCTTTTGAAACAAAAATAATAATAATAAAATACAAAATTAAAAAAAAAAATCAAAACTTTGTGAAGGCAACGGTAACTTGACTTCAAAATCCCCTCCCCTCCACACACACCACTCTTCTATAAATAACCCCCCTCATTTTTTACAACTTATTTTAATTTTCTTTCTTCTTTCTACAATCAATTTTTTTTCTACCAATAATTTTTTTCTACAACAATATTTAAAAATGGCTTCATCATCACTATTGAGGTTGCAAGAAAATTATATATCATCGGTTATATTTAAAGAGGTAAGTAAATTGTTGTAATATTATTTGTATTACATTATCAATTTTTAGTAATTTTTTAATTATTTTTTTTTGTAATTTTATAGTTTTATAATTTTTATATTTTTAATGTTTTAATTATTATAGTTTTATCATTTTTTTAATTATTATAGTTTTTTCATTTTATAGTATTATAATTATTTATTTTTTATATTGTTTAATTTTTTATTATTATAGTTTTTAATTTTTTAATTATCATTGTTTTTTCATTTTATAGTTTTATATTATATTATTTTTTATTATTATAGTTTTATAATTTTTTAATTATTATAATTTTTTCATTTTTTCATTTTATAGTTTTTTATTTTTTATATTATTTAATAATTATATAAATAATTTTATATTATTATTTTTTTTGTTATTTTATAGTTTTAGAATTTTAGAATTTTTATATTGTTTAATTTTTTAATTATTATAGTTTTATAATATATTAATTTTTATAATTATTTTATTTAATTAATTATCAACAGGATACTCGTCGCGTGTTACGTTCGAGGAAATTTACATTGGAGGAACCGCATCCATCTATTATCGACCACTTAAGAAGAGCCGGATTTTATCACGCAACTCAAATTCGACGATTTTTGATACAACCCGACTTAATCAGTGCGTTGATCGAACGATGGAGACCCGAGACGCACACTTTTCATTTTCCATTTGGTCAATGCACGGTAACTCTAGAAGATATTGCATTTCAACTTGGACTTCCGGTCCATGACGGTGCAGTTACAGGCGGAAGCTTGCTAGATTGGAATGAAGAGTGTCAAAATCTATTGGGCGCGGTACCTCCAGATGAGTATGTATCTGGCTCAACGGTGAGACTAAATTGGTTGAAATCTTTTCAAAATCTTCCATTACACGCAACTGAAGAACAGATACAATATGCTGCTAGAGCATATATTTTACGTTTGATTGGAGAATTACTAATGCCTGACAAATCGAGCAGTTGGGTACATTTAATGTATCTTCCATTACTACGTTATTTAGAGCATGCGGGAAATTATAGTTGGGGTTCTGCGTGTTTAGCGGTTTTGTATAGAGAACTGTGTCGGGCTACAATTTCTAAAAGCCATGACATAGGTGGATGTTTAGTGCTTCTACAATCATGGGCTTGGTATCGACTGTCATTTCTTGCTCTGCGCGTGGATATTTCGGCTGTATACCCCCTTGCAAGCAGATAATAATCTTTACTATTTTATTAATTTTGTACGAACTTGTATTTTTATAGGTCTATTAAGATTTTATATGCATTTTAACAGGTGGAGTAGGAGTAGGAATAGAGATTTTGCTGAGACTCCGACCGACCTTGCAAGTATAAGATTGCAACTAGATCGAGTAGGATATGATAAGATAAATATTTTGATTGTTACATTCAAGTATTTTTGTATTTAATCCATATGAAACTAATAATTTGTAATAATTATTCGCAGTTTCTGTGGATGTCATATTCCTCAAGTGAAATTATGGCAGGCCTCCCATCGAATGCCTACAATAATTGTAATATATGGAAAGCAAACACAACATTGATATGCTTTTCATATGTAGAGTGGCACCAAACTGACAGGGTGCTGCGACAATTTGGGATGCAACAACCAATTTCGCAAGCACCGATGAACCTTGATAAGCTTCACAAGATCGACATACGTGGCCGTCATGAGGAATTCTGGCCTGCGAAGCATGAACATTGGATTCATTGGTGGAAAATACGTTGTCAACGAATTCCGACAGGTTATCCGATTGTTGGTAATAATTTCAACCCATGTGATGATTACATAGGATGGTATAAAAATGAAGGTCAGCCTTTTGTTTGTCCACCGTCGGTGTATGAGAATGTTAGGAGTATGCCATTTATCGGACGAACTTCAACTCCAGTCCTTCCTACACAGGATCTGGAAGCTCCTAGACCTAGCCGACAACGTGGGGGGACGCATCAACTGGCCTCATCGGAGTTCACTGCATCGAGGATGTCATTTAGTCATCTTGAACCTGAACGGGATCATGGAGTACCATCCAGTCATCGTTATTCTGTCAGTCACCCCGGATATGACGTTGATGAGTGTTACCGACCATCACAACCAATGACGAGGTTAGATGACTAGCTCCCCATCCTAAGTCCAAGTTCAGCATATCTAACATCAATGTATCAGTTTGGAACCCCTGCGTCAGCATTTGATGGTACATCATTTCTGGGTCCATCTAGTAGTCAGGTTCCCTTTATGGGTGAACTAGGTATTGGCTCCTCCAGCAGTGGGTTTCAAATTTTTGATACAGAAGAAATGGCGGATGACATACAACCGGAACTAGTGACGGTTACAGCAAGAGGTCGTGATCGATCGCGAATATGTACCACTGACGAGGTTGAATGACGGGTCCAACCACCACGCACTAAGAGAGCTTGACACTGTTGCTCTACACCACGCAATAATTAGAATAAATGTATTTTTATCAATATAACGAGAATAATGTATTTTAAATTTGTAATATATAAATTTATATGTTTTGCATTTCATGTTATTTATTTTAAATTTGTTGAGAAATTAATTGTTATTTTTAATTTTTTTACTCAGCATATCTAATTAAAATGTTAATGTTGTTATTTAATTTATAAAAATGTAATAAAATAAATTATTCAATATATTTTTATAAAATTTCTTAATTTTATATAAAATAATAATCTAAATTACATGATAAGTAGAAAAAAACTTGCATAACATTTTTTCTTAATGGCAAAATATGTAAATATTACAGGTTATGAAAACATGTAATTCCTTTATTGTTGATGCGAACTCTCTCTCGATGTGCCAGATTGATGCGGACATTTTCGATGGCTATGACCTTTATTTCTGCATAATCCACAACGTTTTGGTTGGCCTTTCTCCCTGAGGTCTATTTCATTACGAATACGATTTGATTTTGGCCGACCATGTGGATTTCTCCGCATTTCTTGATTGGGACACAATTCTGGACCATCATATTGAGGCCAATAACCTTCATTTCCAACTGCTTCGAACTCATGTCTATAAACATTCAATATAGTTTCCAGTCTATAGACATTGTCCACATATTGCATGTAATCTACATGGACATGTGCACAAGCAGCAACTACATGTGAACAAGGGAACCTTTGTGCTTGAAACTTCCCACAGTCACACTACATGTCACTAAGCTTGACTTTGTACTTCATTGCAAAAAACCCTCTTGTGGATCAACTAACTCTTCAATCAGAAAAGATTGATTTGCCCGCGTAAAATTACGAACAAAGTGGGAGTTAGCTTTCCTACGATTTTCTTGCATAGTCTGTGTGACTGTTTCACAGTATGTGTGCCCTCTCTCCATCATTGCAATTTGCTTGTTCCCCATCTTAACAAAAAGTGCAGCCAACCTATAATATGTTGATTGCACTAAAGCAGTAATGGGAAGATGATGCATTCCTTTCAACACTGAATTGATAGATTCAGCTAGGTTGGTTGTCATATGACCATAACGTCATCCTTGATCATATGATTGGGGATCCTATCAAGCCAATTAGCCGCCTCTGCATTTTCTCCACGAAGATTCTCATACATGAAATGAAAATTCGGTCGCCTTAACTCTTATCCTAATAAAATTAAAAACAAAAGACTTGTGAATTTCAGTATTATTTTATATACTAAAGGAAATATAAAAGATAAAATAACTATGATTCGATTCCATACCAATGTCTCGACGCAATTCCTTATTGTTAAACTTTTTCATAAATTTAGCTGCAATGTGTCGAATGCAGTACGCTGAATATGCATGTGGAGGATTCTATCCACTTTCATCGCGTCTAATCGCAGCTTTGATGGCTTCATGTCGATCAGACATCAAGCATATGCCAGGCTGTTTTGTCACATGTTTACGCAAATTAGTGAGAAAGAATGACCAAGCCTCTGTTGTCTCACCCTCCACAATGGCAAAGGCAATTGACAGTATGTTTCGGTTGCCATTTTGTGCAATAGCTAACAATAATATTCCTTTTTATTTTTCGTATAAGAAAGTACCGTCTATTTGCACAATAGGTTTACAATACGGATACCCTTCAATGCACGACTTAAATGTCTAAAAGAGTCGATGGAATATTCTCTTACCCTGGACTAGTCGATCACCGTGATATGCAGGTACCATTTGCAATTCCACAATTGTACCAGGCATCAAATGTTGCATTGCACCTAACCATTTAGGTAGCTCATTGTACAATCTATCCCAATCGCCTAAAACTCGAACAATTGCCTTTTGCTTTGCTTTCCACGCTTTGTTATAGGAGGTGATGTATCCATACCGGATTAGCATTCAGCGATCAAAACTGAAACGGAGATCTTCGGATTTTCTTGGACCAATGACAGAATACATGAACAGATCATGTTAGAATCTAACTTGCAATGATCTTGTGAAATCCTCCCCGATGTGCAAGTATGAAGCCCTTCATATTTTCTAATCTCCCATGCCTGTTTTTTCTTCATAAAAGTTGCCCTTATTCTCCAATTGCACTATTTCCCATACATTAGACATTTGGCATAATATTTGGTCTGCTGAGATTCAATTACTCTATAATCTACAGAGTTTTTGATGTTATAGTGCTTAATAGCTAAAAGCACAGCCTCTTTCGTTGGAAATTGTAACCCAACACACAGTTCAACTGTAGATAAATCAAATGTCAGAGGCGTAGCTAATGTATGAGCATACTCAGGAAATTATGGCACTTGCATTGCCTCCAGATTCAGGGTATGCATATGGGATGCAGCCTCATATGGGGGAAGATCTCCATGAGTGTTGATCTCAGCAGGGACGACGTCTGGGTCAGAATCACTGTTGTTATCACTTGCGAATTCAGCATCCTCTTCCTGCTCACTAAAGTCACCAACATATTCACCATGGACTCCACATGGAGGAATAGGATCAACACCAGCTGGCTCATCTTCGATGGCAATAGGAATTGTTTGTGAGACTAATGAATTATGAAACGTTGTAGCTTGAGATAGCGAAACCACTTCTTCTGTGGGAACGTCGTATGTAATATGAACATAGAATGGCCTAGAATCATCATCTTCTGTGGGAAAGTTTTCTGTAGTACGAACATTTGAAGGCCCACAATCATCGTGAACATCCTCTATGTCAGTATATAACTCAAGTACACCAACATTTGCCAATGTCTCATGAGCATACATGCATCTGACATCATCATCATCTTCAAGTGAAAATGTTCTATATCGGACACATCCTTCACCAATAGAAAGAGGATGCCTATACTTAATCTCTGAAACTCTTTTTCTATTTTCAGCTTTAATTTTTGTATGAATTTGCAGCTTCAGTTCCTCTAATGTGACGTCTTCATCAACACGAAAACTTTTAGGACGTTCACAATAAAAGGTAGCACCTTTGTCAGTATTATGAATTTGGCCATTATAGTAGACCAATGTGATCACTCTGTTGCTCATGTTGGGTAGTAATGAAACTAAGAAAGATGAGAATGGAGGTATTATCACTCGCAAAAGGAAGAAGAAATGAAGAAGGATGAGAATAAGGAGGTATTAGCACTCAGAAAAAATCTGATTGAAAAACTACTGTAGGGGGTATTGTAAACCTTCATCAGTATTATGAATTTATAATGGTTCATTATTTTGTACCGGATGACAAATCCCATCCTTGGTACAGGATGGAATCTGATTCCTATTTTTTGGCTAGGGTTAATTGACTGAAAAAATGATAACTCATTCAATGCAAAACCGATGATAAATCCCATCCTTTGTATCGGACTGTCCAATAGTCCCATCCATTGTAGAAGGAATCCAATTCCAATATTTTCTGCAGCATTTGGTTGACTGAAAAATAGCTGAAACCTATCCCTAACCCTAAATCATTAGTCTCATCCATTGCAGAAGGAATCCAATTCCAATATTTTCTGCAGCATTTGATTGACTACAAAATAGCTGAAACCCATCCCTAACCCTAAATCATTAGTCCCATCCATTGCAGAAGGAATCCAATTCCAATATTTTCTGTAGCATTTTATTGACTGGAAAATAGCTGAAATCCTAACCCTAAATCTGGTCAATAGTCTCATTCATTGCAGAAGGAATCCAATTCCAATATTTTCTTCAAGATTTGATTCATTGAAAAATAGCTGAAACCTAACCTTAACCCTAAATCATTAGTCTCATCCATTGTAGAAATAATCTAATTTCAATATTTTCTACATCATAAAATTAAAATAATAAATAAAATTTAATTTTATATAAAATTCAAATAAGAAATTAATTTAATTTTTATATAAAATTTAAATAACAAATCAAATTTTAATTTATATAAAATTTAAATAAGAAATCAAATTTTAATTTATATAAAATTTAAATAAGAAATACATTTTTTAAAAATAAAATTGTATTTTATATAAAATTTAAATAAGAAATAAAAAAATTTATATAAAATTTTAATAACAAATATATATATTTTTTTATTTTAATAAGAAATAAAATTTTACTTTTATAAAATTAAAATAATATATTTTATTTGATTTTAATTTTTATAAAATTTCAATAAAAATTAAATTAAAATTTTTATAAAATTAAAAAATTAAATAAATTATAAAATTTTAGTATATATATTTTAAGAAAATAAAAACAAACCAAGATATTTTTTTTATACCTGTTTGTTACAGATCTCACTTATAAATTTAAATAAGAAATCACAATTTTTATTTATATAAAATTTAAATAAAAAATAAATTTTTTTATATAAAAATTTAATAAGAAATATAATTTTATTTTTTAAATTTTAATAAGAAATAAAATTTTATTTTTTATAAAATTTTAATAATAAATTAAATTTTATTTTTTATAAAATTATAAAATTTTAATATATATTTAAAAAAAAAAACAAACCAAGATATTTTTTTATTTAATTTGCAACTTTTAAAATTAAAATACAAATTTTAAAAATAAATTTGCAATTATTTTTTTAAACCGTTGGACTTTTAGATTTAAGTAAAAAAAATTTAAAAATATATACCACCAAGGAAAATCGCCACCCCCATGGCGATTCCTTTGGTGAAATTGAAAAAAATTTCAATTTACGCCAAGAGAAATCTCCATGGGGGGTGGCGATTTCCCTTGGTGTATTTTGAAATTTTTTCAAAATGCACTAAGGAAAATCGTCATCCCATGGCGATTTCCCTTTGTGTTTTTTGAAATTTTTGAAAATTTTACATTGAAAAATCGTCATGGGAAGTGACGATCTCCCAGTTGGTTTTAAAACAAGCGAATTTTTGGAATTAATATAAAAACAACGGTATTTTGGTAAATAATTTTTTTTTAGCTATATTGTGATAAAAAAAAAAAAACCCACAATAGTATCTTAGTTTTCCAATACAAAAATACTTATTTTATGAAAATTTAATTACCTGATTTACCTTGCATAATATACTAATAAATTCCATAAGTTAGTGTAATAATGCAAATAAATTATAAGCAATTGATCTTGAATGCTCAAAAACAAATAATGGAATTAAATTAAATTAATTGATTTTTTAAAATATAAAAAATTTAAATTAAAAAATATAGATAATTTTATAAGTTTATAATATTTGACTCAAACATTCTCATTTTATCTCTTCTAATTTTTTTTAATTTAAAATAATTTTTTTTATATAAATAAATATGAAAAATGAATATTTCTCATGTTTTGCTTCCTCTAATTTTCTCTTATCAAATAATAATGAAAATTATTTTTTCCCCTACTTTTCTATTCACCCCATCCCACTTTTCATCCCATCAAACAAAACTTATTCATTAAAAATAAAGTCCACATTTATCATGATGGTTAACCAAAGGTTCTATATTATTTTAGTCCAAATGATGTATTAAGAAAAAATTTAGTATATGTATTTATTAGAAATTCATAAATACTAATTGATTACTCGCGCGTTATCATGTGATTAAATTTTATTGAATTAGATTTAAAACATTATTGATATAATTTATTTTTAAATAGTTATATTCTTTTACATGTTTTAACATATGTTTATTTTTTTTTAATTTTTTAAAAACATATATTGATAAATTTTTATAGAAATTATTTTAAATTATAGATCTTTCGAAGAAAATATTTAAGTAAACCGAAAAATAAATAAAGAAGGAAAAAAGAAAAAAATATAATACATAAAAAAAATTTCATAATTTTTTTAAACTTCAAGAATATATGTACTTTACTCAATATATATATATATATATATATATATATATATATAATAGATTATTATCTTTGTGGAGTTTAAACACAAACTAACTAGAATTTGTCACACACACAATGTGGGTCGGTAATTTTTTTAACAAAAATAATTATTTTTTAAGTGGTTTTTAGTAGAAATATATATAACTTTTGTAAATTTAAATAAAGATTCTTTGAAAAATAAAATACCCAAATTGACCCCTCAACCCTCTTAATACCTACACTTAGGTGTCAATCAACTCTTAATCTAAAATGTCTAATTCTCTCATATTAATGAATTGGGGATAGTTTTTATATTAAGTTATTATAGAAGTTATAGATGTCATTCAATCAATAAAAATATATTTGTTTTTTATAGTCTGACCTGCTGAAAAATCAGGAGAAAATAGAGTATATGCCTAACTTTTTCCATAAAAGGTTGGTTTTCTACATTTTATGTATAAAAAAAATTACAAAAAGAAATACCAATAATGAATAATTACAAAAAGAATTTAAATCATTCCTGCTCATGGTAATATAGAAAGAAAACAAATTCAATTGTGAAAAGCGTATAACAAAAAAAATATATATAGTCAATGATCTTTTGAATAAATTTTTCCAAGGATCGCGCTACCCGTCTAAATTTGAAGGATCGTTTAATATTTGAAAGGGTTTGGATAAAAATATTAGGCCCAAAAATAGATTTGAAAAAAAATAGACCCGATTTAAAAAATGAATCGGACTTTGGTTTCAATATTTAAGGCTCGAACTCTGTCCAGCTCGGCCCATTTTTTAATTAAATAAAGGATAATTATCTTATACACCGACGATGGAGTTTTTTAATTCCACAAGCGGATTAAAAAACTGTCACATGTCTTCAAGTTATATTTAAACAAGTAAAAAATAAATAAATGGGACATGTGACAGTTTTTTAACCCTGTTTGTGAAGTTAAAAAACTCCACCGTCGGTATACACTATAATAATCCTAATAGGATAATTATTCTATACACCGACGGTGTAGTTTTTTAATTCCACAAGTGGGATTAAAAAATTGTCTCATGTCTTCAAGTTATATTTAAAAATTAAAAAAATAAATAAATGAGACATGTGGCAGTTTTTTTAACCCTGCTTGTGAAGTTAAAAAAACTCTATCGTCGGTGTACACTATAATAATCCTAATATTATATATATTTAATCTTTATATGACATAAATTACATAATATATATAAAAATAAAAATAATATATTTATTTAAGGATTATTATAGTGCACATCGACGATGGAGTTTTTTTAACTTCACAAGCAGGGTTAAAAAACTGTCATATGTCACATTTATTTATTTTTTTAATTTTTTAAATATAACTTGAAGACATGTGGCAGTTTTTTAACCCCGCTTGTGGAATTAAAAAACTCTGCCGCCGGTGTATAGGATAAGTATCCTATTAGGATTATTATAATGTACACTGATGGTGGAGTTTTTTTAACTTCACAACCAGTGTTAAAAAACTGTCACATGTCCCATTTATTTATTTTTTTAATTTTTAAATATAACTTGGAGACATGTGACAGTTTTTTAACCCCGCTTGTGGAATTAAAAAACTCTACCGTCGGTGTATAGGATAATTATTCTATTAGGATTATTATGTGTACATCGATGGTGGAGTTTTTTAACTTCACAAGTAGGATTAAAAAACCACCACATATCCCATTTATTTATTTTTTAATTTTTTAAATATAACTTGAAGACATATGACAGTTTTTTAATCCTGCTTGTGGAATTAAAAAATATTATAGTGTAAACATTAAAAAATATGTTAAGTTGTCTATATTTAAGAACTTAATAAAAGAAAATTATATAAAATTACTAAAAATTAAATAAAAAATAATATGATTTTTTAAATGTTTGTAGAAAAAAAATATGGGTGGGCTTAAACGGGCTTGGGCTATCTATTTACAAATATGGACGGGTTTGGACAAAATTTGAGACCCATATTTCGGACCGGATTGGGTTTGGACAAGCATACATGTTGTTAATACCATACATAGGCCCAGCCCGACCCATGGACACATCTATCCTTGAAGATTATGAAATCTTATAATGTGGTATATTTACTTTAAAAATATATATATTTTGATACTTAAAGTATCATTTCGTGTGTTATTGTAGTACTTGACAGTAATACCGTTAAATATTAGATGATGTGACTTTGATCCAATGAAAACTTGACACATGGCACCACATAATGATGTCACATGTATTAAAAAAAATTAATTATTTTAATTTTAAAAACAATCTTTTTTCTTTCTTCCTTTTTTTTTCCTCCCTCTTGATCTCCACCCTTTTCGACTGGTTCAAGCAATTTCAGGCTAACTACCAATGGAGTTTGCCCACTGGAAGGTAGACCCAACCTGAACTTAGGCCAAAAACGACTTGAAAATAGGCCAAAAATCGCATTAGATCTAGCCTGGTTTTAGGTCGATCCGACCTACTAATGTTGGGTCTGACCTCTAGTGGTCAGACCAGATTGATGACTGATCGAAAAAAGCCTGAATCAGCCGAATAGGGAGGAGATCGAGAGGAAGGGAAGAAAGAAAAAAGAAAAAACTAAAAAATATTTTTAAAACATTAAAAAATTAAAAAAATAAAAAAATAAAAAATTTTAATTTTTGTAATTTTTTTAAATAACTTTTTATTTTTTTAAATATTAAAAAATCAAATATTATAATTTTTTAATAAGTAATTTTAAAATTTTTATATTTCAAAAATATTTTTAGTTAAGTATTTTAATTTTGTAAAATTTAAAATAATTTTTACTTTTTAAATAAGATATTAATTTAAAAAATATATATTTTTATATATTTTTTTTATTTTTATATTTTTAAAATAATAAACTATTTTTTATAAAAAAATAGTTTTATATTTTTGAAATATTTTTTTATTATAAAGATTCATATATTAATTTTAAAAAAATATGTGTTATCATCTGATTGATCAATACTATATAATCATTTATATTTAACAGTGTTAAGTTCAAATAACATATTGATACACAATTTTATAAAATAGGTAATAAATTGAATATTTTTAAAATATAAATAATATATCGAAACATTTGATAAATTTTAGAGCCATTGACGTTACCCAAAAAAAATGAAGGTAACCATTGAGTGTGGAGGTGTGAACAGTTAATTCAGTTTATTTATTAAAAAAAAAATATCTCTTATAATTTTGCATAGACCTCCTCATGAAGGTTATTTTATCCAAATATAATTAAAAAAAAATTATATACCAAAATACCGTTCTTTTTAGATTAATTCTCAAAACCCGTTTTTTTTAGCTGGGAAATCGCCATCCCCCATGGCGATTTTCCAGCGTAAAATTTGCAAAAAACACCAAGGGAAATCGCCATGGGGGGTGGCGATTTCCCTTGGTGTTTTATTTTATTATTTTTTACTTAAATTAAAAAAAAATTGTAAATTTAATTTTAAAATTTGTATTTTAATTTTAAAAATTGTAAATTAAATAAAAAAATTATAAAAAAAAATGAAAAGTCCAACGGTATATTTTTCTTATTTAAAATTTATGAAACTTTTTTTTTAAAATTTTTAGTTAAATTTTACTATATAAACTTTAAAAACAAAGAAATAAAAAAATTTCAAATTTTTTTGATGGCAACGGTAACTTGACCGTTGCCTTCAAAATCCTCTCCTCTCCCCTCCCCCCACACACACACATCACTCTTCTATAAATATCCCCCTCATTTTCTACAACTTATTTTTATTTTATTTCTTCTTTCTACAATCAAATTTTTTTCTACCAACAATTTTTTTCTACAACAATATTTTTTTTTCTACAACAATATTTAAAAATGGCTTCATCATCACTATTGAGGTTGCAAGAAAATCACATATCGGAGGTTATATTTAAAGAGGTAAATAAATTGTTGTAATATTATTTGTATTACATTATCAATTTTAGTTATTTTTTAATAATTATTATTTTGTAAATTTATAGTTTTATTGTTTTATAATTTTTATATTTTTAATGTTATAGTGCTTATTATAGTTTTATCATTTATTAATTAGTATTGTTTTTTCGTTTTAAAGTTTATAATTATTTATTTTTTATATTGTTTAATTTTTTATTATTATAGTTATTTAATTTTTTAATTATTATTGTTTTTTCACTTTATTGTTTTATATAATTTTAATTTTTATATTATATTGTTTTTTTATTATTATATACAATAATAATTTTTAATTATTATTGTTTTTTCATTTTATAGTTTTATATAATTTTAAATTTATATTATATAATTTTTTATTATTATAGTTTTATAATTTTATAATTTTTTTTTTCATTTTATAGTTTTATATAATTTTAATTTTTATATTATATAATTTTTTATTATTATAGTTTTATATTTTTTAATGTTTTTTTTTCATTTTATAGTTATTTATTTTTTATATTATTTAATTATTTAATAATTATATAAATAATTTTAAAATTTTTTATTATTATTGTTTTGTTATTTTATAGTTTTAGAGTTTTTTTTAATTTTTATATTGTTTAATTTTTTTAATTGTTATAGTTTTATAATATATTAGTTTTTATTATTATTTGATTTAATTTAATTAATTATCAACAGGAAACTCGTCGCGTGTTACGTTCGAGTAAATTTACATTGGAAGACCCGCATCCATCTATTATCGACCACTTAAGAAGAGCCGGATTTTATCACGTAACTCAAATTCGACGATTTTTTATACAACCCGACTTAATCAGTGCGTTGATCGAACGATGGAGACCCGAGACGCACACTTTTCATTTTTCATTTGGTGAATGCACGGTAACTCTAGAAGATATTGCGCTTCAACTTGGACTTCCGGTCCATGGAGATGCAGTTACAGGCGGAAGCTTGCTAGATTGGAATGAAGAGTGTCAAAACCTATTGGGCTCGGTACCTCCAGATGAGTATGTATCTGGCTCAACGGTGAGACTAAATTTTTTGAAATCCTTTCAAAATCTTCTATTACACGTAACTGAAGAACATATACAATATGCTGCTAGAGCATATATTTTACGTTTGATTGGAGGATTACTGATGCCTGACAAATCGAGCAGTCGGGTACATTTAATGTATCTTTCATTACTACGTGATTTAGAGCATGCGGCAAATTATAGTTGGGGTTCTGCGTGTTTGACAGTTTTGTATAGAGAACTTTGCCGGGCTACAGTTCCAAAAAGCCATGACATAGGTGGATGTTTAGTGCTTCTACAATCATGGGCTTGGTATCGGCTATCATTTCTTGCTCCGCGCGTGGATGTTTCGGCTGTATACCCCCTTGCAAGCAGGTAATAATCTTTACTATTTTATTAATTTTGTACGAAGTTGTATTTTTATAAGTCTATTAAGATTTTATATACATTTTAACAGGTGGAGTAGGAGTAGGAGTAGAGATTTTACAAAGACTCCGACCGACCTTGCAAGTATAAGATTGCGACTAGATCGAGTAGGATATGATAAGGTAAATATTTCGATTGTTACATTCAAGTATTTTTGTATTTAATCCATATGAAACTAATAATTTGTAATAATTATTCGCAGTTTTTGTGGATGCCATATTCCTCAAGTGAAATTATGGCATGCCTCCCATCGGATGCCTACAATAATTGTAATATATGGAAAGCAAACACAGCATTGATATGCTTTTCATATGTAGAGTGGCACCAAACTGACAGGGTGTTGCGACAATTTGGGATGCAACAACCAATTCTGCAGCCCCGGTGAACCTTGATAAGCTTCACAACATTGACATGCGTGGTCGTCATGAGGAATTCTGGCCTGCGAAGCATGAAAATTAGATCTATTGGTGGAATATACGTTTTCAACAAATTTCGACAGGTTATCCGATTGTTGGTAACAATTTCAACCCATCTGATGATTACATAGGATGGTATAAAAATGAAGGTCGGCCTTTTGTTTGTCTACCGTCGGAGTATGAGGATGTTAGGAGTATGCCATTTACCGGACGAACTTCAACTCCAGTCCCTCCTACACAGGATATGAAAGCTCCTAGACCTAGCCGACAACGTGGGCGAACGCGTCAACCGACCTCATCGAAGTTCACAGCACCTAGGATGTCATTTAGTCATCCTGAACCTGAACGGGATCATGGAGTACCATCTAGTCATCGTTATTCCGTCAGTGACCCCGAATATGACGTTGATGAGTGTTACCGACCATCACCGCCAATAACGAGGTTAGATGACCAGCTCCTCATCCTAAGTCCAAGTTCAGCATATCTAACATCAATGTATCAGTTTGGAACCCTTGCGTCAGTATTTGATGGTAAATCATTTCTGGGTCCATCTAGTAGTTAGGTTCCCGTTATGGGTGAACTAGGTGTTGGCTCCTCCAGTAGTGGGTTTCAAATTTTTGATATGGAAGAAATGACTGATGACATACAACCGGAACCAGTGACGATTACAGCAGGAGGTTGTGGTCGACCGCGAATACGTGCCATTGACGAGGTTGAACGACGGGTCCAACCACCACGCACTAGAAGAGCTCGACACTGTTGCTCTACACCACGCAATAATTAGAATAAATGTACTTTTATCAATATAACGAGAATAATGTATTTTAAATTTATAATATATAAATTTATATGTTTTGCATTTCATGTTATTTATTTTAAATTTGTTGGGAAATTAATTGTTATTTTTAAATTTTTTATTCAGCATATGTAACTAAAATCATAAATGTTGTTATTTAATTTATAAAAATGTATTAAAATATATTATTCAATATATTTTTATAAATTTTTTTTAATTTTATCTAAAATAATAATACAAATTACATGATAAGTGGAAAAAAATTTGCATAACATTTTCCCTTAATGGCAAAATATGTAAATATTACAGGTTATGAAAACATGTAATTCCTTTATTGTTGATGCGAACTCTCTCTCAATGTGCCAGATTGATGCGGACATTTTCGACGGTTATGACCTTTATTTCTGCATAATCCACAACGTTTTGGTTATCCTTTCTCCCTGAGATCCATTTCATTACGAATACGACTTGATTTTGGCCGACCATGTGGATTTCTCCGCATTTCTTGATTGGGACACACTTCTGGACCATCATATTGAGGCCAGTAACCTTCATTTCCAACTGCTTCGAACTCATGTCTATAAACATTCAATATAGTTTCCAGTCTATAGACTTTGTCCACATATTACATGTAATCTACGTGGACATGTGCACAAGCAGCAACTACATGTGAACAAGGGAACCTTTGTGCTTGAAACTTCCCACAGTCACACCACATGTCACTAAGCTTGACTTTGTACTTCATTGTAGAAACACCCTCTTGTGGATCAACAAACTCTTCAATCAGAAAAGATTGATTTGCTCGCGTAAAATTACGAACAAAGTGGGAGTTAGCTTTCCTGCGATTTTCTTGCATAGTCTGTGTGACTGTTTCACAGTATGTGTGCCCTCCCTCCATCATTGCAATTTGCTTGTTCCCCATCTTAACAAAAAGTGCAGCCAACCTATAATATGTTGATTGCACTAAAGCAGTAATGGGAAGATGACGCGTTCCCTTCAACACCGAATTGATAGATTCAGCTAGGTTGGTTGTCATATGGCCATACGTCTTCCTTGATCCTATGATTGGGCCCACTTCTCCTTGGGGATCCTATCAAGCCAATTAGTCGTCGCTGCATTTTCTCCACGAAGATTCTCATACATGAAATGAAAATTCGGTCGTCTCAACTCGTATCCTAATAAAATTAAAAACAAAAGACTTGTGAATTTCAGTATTATTTTATATACTAAACGAAATATAAGAGATAAAATAACTATGATTCGATTCCATACCCATGTTAACAATGTGTCGACGCAATTCCTTATTGTTAAACCTTTTCATAAAGTTAGCTGCAATGTGTTACACTGAATATGCATGTGGAGGATTCCATCCACTACCATCGCGTCTAATCGCAGCTTTGATGGCTTCATGTCGATCAGATATCAAGCATATGCCAGGCTGTTTTGTCACATGTCTATGCAAATTAGTGAGAAAGAATGACCAAGCCTCTGTTGTCTCACCCTCCACAATGGCAAAGGCAATTGGCAGTATGTTTCGGTTGCCATCTTGTGCAATAGCTAACAATAATGTTCCTTTGTATTTTCCATATAAGAAAGTACCGTCTATTTGCACAATAGGTTTACAATACGGATACCCTTTAATGCACGACTTAAATGTCCAAAATAGTCGATGGAATATTCTCTTACCCTGGACCAATCGATCACCGTGATATGCAGGTACCGTTTGCAATTCCACAATTGTACTAGGCACGAAATATTGCATTGAACCTAACCATTTAGGTAGCTCATTGTACGATCTTTCGCAATCACCAAAAACTCGAACAATTGTCTTTTGCTTTGCTTTCCACGTTTTCTTATAGGAGATGATGTATCCATACCGGATTCGCATCTCAGCGATCAAAACTGAAACGGAGATCTCCGAATTTGCTTGGACCAATGACAGAATGCATGAACAGATCATGTTACAATCTAACTTGCGATGATCTTGTGAAATCCTCCCCGATGTGCAAGTATGAGGCCCTTCATATTTTCTAATCTCCCATGCCTGTTTCTTCTTCATAAAAGTTGCCTTTATTCTCCAATTACACCCTTTTCCATACATTAGACTCTTGGCATAATATTTGGTCCGCTCAGATTCAATTACTCTGTAATCTACAGAGTTTTTGATGTTATAGTGCTTAATAACTGAAAGCACAGCCTATTTCGTTGGAAATTGTAACCCAACACACATATCAACTGCAGATGGATCAAATGTCAGAGGCGTAGCTAATGTATGAGCATACTCAGGAAATTTTGGCACTTGCATTGCCTCCAGATCCAAGGTATGCATATGGGATGCAGCCTCATATAGGGGAAGATCTCCATGAGTGTTGATCTCAGCAGGGAAAACGTCTGGGTCAGAATCACTGTTGTCATCACTTGCGAATTCAGCATCCTCTTCCTGCTCACTAAAGTCACCAACATATTCACCATGGACTCTACGTGGCGGAACAGGATCAACACCAGCTGGCTCATCTTCGAGGGTAGTAGGAACTATTTGTGAGACTAATGAATTATGAAACATTGTAGCTTGAGATAACAGAACGACTTCTTCTGTGGGAACGTCGTATGTAGTGTGAACATAGAATGGCCCAGAATCATCATCTTCTATGGGAAAGTTTTCTGTTGTGCGAACATTTGAAGGCCCACAATCATCGTCAACATCCTCTATGTCAGCATATAACTCAAGTACACCAACATTTGCAAATGTCTCATGAGCATAAAACATGCATCTGACATCATCATCATCTTCAAGTGGAAATGTTCTATATCGGACACATCCTTCACCAATAGAAAGAGGATGCCTATACTTAACCTCTGAAACGCTTTTTTCTATTTTTAGCTTTAATTTTTGTATGAATTTGCAGCTTCAGTTCCTCTAATGTGACGTCTTTTTCAACACGAAAACTTTTAGGACGTTCACAATCAAAGGTAGCACCTTCGTCAGAATTATGAATTTGGCCATTATAGTAGACCAATGCAATCACTCTATTGCTCATGTTGTGTAGTAATGAAACTAAGAAGGATGAGAATTGAGGTATTATCACTCGGCAAAAGAAAGAAGAAATATAGAAGGATGAGAATGAGGAGGTATTAGCACTCAGAAAAAATCTGATTGAAAAACTGCTATAGGGGATATTGTAAACCTTCATAAGTATTATGAATTTATAATGGTTCATTATGTTGTACCGGATGACAAATCCCATCCTTTGTACAGGATGGAATCTGATTCTCATTTTCTGGCTAGGGTTATTTGACTGAAAAACTGATAACTCATTCAATGCAAAAACTGATGATAAATCCCATCCTTTGTACCGGACTGTCCAATAGTCCCATCCATTGTAGAAGGAATCCAATTCCAATATTTTCTGCAGCATTTGATTGACTGAAAAATAGTGAAATCTATCCCTAACCCTAAATCATTAGTCCAATCCATTGCAGAAGGAATCCAATTCCAATATTTTCTGCAGCATTTGATTGACTGGAAAATAGTTGAAATCTATCCCTAACCCTAAATCATTAGTCCTATCCATTGCAGAAGGAATCCAATTCCAATATTTTCTGTAGCATTTGATTGACTGAAAAATAGTTGACACCTATCCCTAACCCTAAATCATTAGTCTCATCCATTGCAGAAGGAATTCAATTCCAATATTTTTTGCAGCATTTGATTGACTGAAAAATAACTGAAACCTATTCCTAACCCTAAATCATTAGTCCCATCTATTGCATAAGGAATCCAATTCCAATATTTTCTGCAGCATTTGATTGACTGGAAAATAGCTGAAACCTATCCCTAACCCTAAATCATTAGTCCCATCCATTGTAGAAGAAACCCAATTCCAATATTTTCTACAGCATATGATTGACTGAAAAATAGCTGAAACCTGTCCCTAACCCTAAATCATTAGTCCTATCAATTGCAGAAGGAATCCAATTCTAATATTTTTAACAGCATTAAATTAAAATAATAAAAAAAAATAAAAAATTTAAGTATATATATTTTTAAAAAATTAAAATAATCGAAGATAAATTTTTTTATACCTGTTTGTTACAGATCCCACATATAAAATTTAAATAAGAAATCAAAATTTTTATTTATATAAAATTTAAATAAGAAATAAATTTTTTTATATAAAAACTTAATAAGAAATATAATTTTTCTTTTTTAAATTTTAATAAGAAATAAAATTTTATTTTTTATAAAATTTTAATAATAAAATTTATTTTATTTTGTATAAATTAAAAAATTATAAATTTTTAATATATATTTAAAAAAAATAAACAAACCTAGATAATTTTTTTTAATTTAAAATTTTGAAAATTAAAATACAAATTTTAAAAATAAATTTATAATTTTTTTTTTAATTTAAGTAAAAAAAAAAACCAAGGAAAATCGCCACCCCCATGGTGATTTCCCTTGGTATAATTTGCAAAATTTGCAAATTTCACGTTGGAAAATCGCTAAAAAAACGAATTTTGAGAATTAATCTGAAAAAAACGATATTTTGGTATATAATTTTTTTTAGCTATACTTGGATAAAAAAAATCGCTCATGAAAGCACGTCGGGGTTTGAAATTTTTTTATTTTTTTAAAATTTGTTTTGAATTGAGTTTTAACTGATCTAAATTTGTTTTATTGTTCATAATTATCAAATTATTAAAATATTATTTTTATATTAATATTTATATATATTTTAAAATTAAAATTAAATATTTTTTATGTAATAAATAATAATTTAGATTCGACTAGATCCTCATGGGTCGGGCCTGGGCAGGATATTTTTGTTTCGGGCCGGTCCGGCCCGGAACAATGTTTTTTTTATTATAATAATATTTTTTTTATATTATTTTAATTATAAAAATATAAAAAAAATTAAAAAAATATATTTTTTAATCCGATGAACAGTAAATTCGGGTCTACCGGGTCGGCTCGGCCCGACCCAGGACCGGACCTGAAAAAAATGAAAAAAAATCAAATCGCGATCCGACCCATAAATAAATCTAGATCAGATCAACCCAAAGTACAATTTTTTTTTTTTTTTAAATTCAAATTCGATTTAATTCGGAGTGTAGAATACACGAGCATTGATCAGGTCTAGTTTTGCACCAAATTGGCCCAGAAATTTACAGTCTTTCAGTTCACCGCTGCTAAACTCAAAGCTAAGCTAAAAAAAGCCTAAAACCTCCCTTTATCTCTCTCTTTTCAAACGCCTCTTTTCTTTTTTGAAACGTTTCTCTTCCTTCTTTGAATAAAAAGACGTTTTTAGGGTTTCTTTCTCTATTTATCCAATGTTCTTGTAAATTTCATGCGTTTCTGATTCAATTCGTCGTCTCGTCGCTCTAAATTATCTTTCAATGTTAGGGTTTATATGACATGCAGGCCATTGATTCTTCACGCTGTTCGAATCCCTCCATTATCTGCATTTCCTCAATTGGGAAGTACCCTTCTTCGCTCTCCCAGTTGAATACTCTTTTTGTTCCATTTCAGCTTCAGGGTTTAAAGATCCAAGTCTCCTTCAAATTGGGTAATTTATTAGGGTTTTTAATTGTTTCTTTTTTTTTTAGTTTTATTTCAGAGGGCCAAAAAAAAAGCTTTTCTTTTTTACTTTGGGCAGTGTTTTAGGGTTTTTAGTGGGTGTGGGATGAATAGTATATTCAGTGAACAGATACTTGCAGATAAGCTCTCCAAGCTCAACAGCACTCAACAGTGTATTGAAAGTATCCTTTTCGTTCTTTCTTTCCATTTTCCCCCAAAATTGTTGTTAATTTATTAACTGCTTTAATAAGTTCTTTGTACTACCTGAGGAGAAGATAAGCAAAAGGTTATGATTTCTAATTTCTATGCTTGCTTGTATTGCTTTTCAATGTGGATTCGTCTTATTTGATTCATTTCTATGTCAAAGACATGATATTTCATTGGAATGTGGTTTAAATTTTTGTTGAAAGTAATGGTGATCCTAAATCTGGTTGAGTTTGATTTTGTGTTAATTTGAGCTAGCTCAATTTTAGCCGTATAAAATTTGTAATTTCCTCGTTTTAGTTGATCGATTGGGTATTGAAGCTAACTGTTAAAATCTAAGCATAGTAGATTATACTTGTTGTATCCATTATCGCAGTTTATTTGTATTTTCCCAGCATTTTCAATTATGATTCATAATGCATTGTTTGATAGTGATAACTGTTAATATGATCATAAATTGATGTGGTTTGTGAAAAAAAATGAAAAAAAATGCAGCAATTGGATGATATGGATGATAGAAGAGATCTTTAATAGGTCTACCTTTCAACTTCTTAAAGTACTCACAGTGACAACCCTAAAAAAATTACAATGGCATTAACTAGTGGACTCATAAAGCTGGGAGCAAAAAGCAATGGTACCAATTTTCTATAAGATCTGTGGCTTTTGAAGTTTAAAACAATGAAATCTCTATTGTTAAATTTAGCTTGGTTTAGTTGACTTTGAACTGTGTGATGATATTCAGTGTAAAAAAATGATTATGTTGTTCTGACATAGGAGTTTCCGTATCAGCGTGGACTTCAAGTATGATGTAGCTTTAACTGTATAACAGTAAAATCTAATTTTCAATTGTCTAATCATCTTTTGGGTGGCATCATTGTGCTAGTGCATTGATCTTGTATTTCATATGGTACATTACCTTGACCTATTCTCTATAGCATTGTCACATTGGTGTATATTTCACCGGAGCAAGGCAGAGCTGGTTGTTGCAACATGGGATAAACAGTTTCACTGCTCACAGATGGTTCAGAAAGTCCCCCTCTTCTACCTTGCCAATGATATTTTACAGAACAGCAAACGTAATGGAAATGAATTTGTTAATGAGTTCTGGAAAGTCCTTCCTGCAGCCCTGAAAAACCTTCTTGAGAAGGGTGATGATCGTGGGAAGAATGTGGTTTCTAGATTGGTAATTTTCGCTTTTGGCGCTTTTAAGGAATAAAATGACATGCCTCTTTATCTTGTGTCATCTGAAAAACATAATTTTATTATTTTTAAAATGACAGTGATACTTTGTTAATGGTTGAGGTTTATGGTGTTTGTCTCATACTGTATTATTTCATAATATTTATAATTTAGTAATTTACCACTGACATCTTAATATGTTAAGACTTAAGATAACTGAATGCTTTTATCTGGTTTTGGGTTCATTTATGTTGACTTGGATTATGGATTAATGTCCGAGATAGCTCCAAAAGCCCAAAATTATGGCTTGTTCTACATGTTTGTTAGGCATGCATGTATCTTGATGCTAATAGGTGCTGCCAGCCAACTAAAGTATCATGTTATTTTCTTCTGAACAGTGAAGTAAGCTGTTATAGTTATACTTTTCAATACAAATTGTTAGGTAGGTATATGGGAAGAACGAAGAGTCTTTGGGTCCCGATCACGAAGCCTAAAAGATGTGATGCTTGGTGAAGTAGTGCCTCCACCATTGGAATTAAGCAAAAAACGTTCTCGCTCTACCTCTGTCAGAATTTTGAAGCGGGACTCAAGATCCATTAAAACGGTTAGATTGAGGCACTTGTTTTATTTTCTTGTATCATATAGTTTCATCATGTTTTGATTATAAAGTTTACTCTTTTTGTCTGCGTAGTTTATTTCAAATGATTTTCACTTTTTCTTTCTTTTCTAATATGATAAAAACCAATTCTCACTGTTATCTTATTGCTTGTCACACCAGAAGCTGTCAATTGGGGGCACAGCTGAAAAAATAGTTTCGGCATTTCATTTGATGCTCAGTGAACAGCCAAATGAGAATGAAGAGATGAGCAAGTGCAAGTCAGCAGTTCATCGCGTGAGGAAGATGGAAAAAGATGTGGATATTGCTTGCGCATTTGGTAGTCTCTGCTATGTTGACCTGAGTAGTGCTCTTGATTATGTTTTTCTCCTAGGAGACATTTCAAGTTCATGATGTGATTCTTAAAAGGTGTTGACATCTAAAATTCTCTTTACACTGCAGCAAAAGTTCCAAAACGAAAAACTTTGTCCAAAGAACTAGAAAATGAAGAAAATCTTCTGAAAGAGTGCATTGAGAAACTCAAGTCAGTTGAAGCAAGTAGAGCAGCACTTGTATCACAGTTAAAAGAAGCTCTTCATGAACAGGTACCCGCATATTCCATAACTTTCTTTCCATGTTGAAATGTTTCTACTTGTTTGCAATGACGGACAGATCATAAAGCATTATCTTACTTTCTGAAATTCTTTTCAGGAATCTGAGCTGGAGAATGTTCGAACACAGATGCAGGTATATATTATGATAATTATATTATGTATTCCTGTGTTTTGCTGATTTCCAGATTTAATGCGAAAGATGAGCATGTATTCAATCCTGTTGAACACTTTTTTTCTTCAGTTCTGATAAATGCTGATTTCTTATCAGTGTCTGGATGATGTTTGTTTCAAGTGTTCACATGCTACACCTTTGGCCTATGAAAACTACTTGAAACTTATGTCAATAGTTTGGAACTAAGAAGTCCATTAAATCTTGGAAGTTTAGGGGAAACTTGAAATGGAAGTTAGGAGTATATGCTTGCATTTGAACTATTTTATGTGCCTTGACTGGTATAGAATTTGATTATGTTAATGCATTTTGGGCAAGTTCAATGCATCACATTTGGTTTTAATAATAAAAAAAAGAAGCTGTTTTTCTCAGGTTGAAGTCTTCTGAAATGTATAGCAGCTGCAAACCATTGCAGCTAGTTTATATGAAGTTTAGGAATTGTGAGGCGTGCTTAAAAGGATACTAAAGATTGTAGTTTTCTAGATGAGTAGACAATCTGCTATAGTTGCATTTGGAGTTGATGTGTCAAAATTTTGGTCCAATTTTTTTGGGTGCGAGTTTATTTTAGTTGCTGCTAATCACAATATCTCTCATTGTGTATGCTAATGTGCTAAAAAGTTGTTCTCTACACTTTTTAACATATATATCTTTAATCAATTTTAGGTAGCACAAGCACAGGCGGAGGAAGCCTGTAACATGCGGAAGCGGCTCAGTGATGAAGATTATGTGTCAACATCATCTGCTACAAAGATCCAGTCAATTGATGCCAATGCAAAAGCTGGAGAAACAGCTAAGAGGACTGCTGCAGCCATTGCAGCTGAGGTTGCAGATAAGCTTGCAGCTTCTAGCTCTTCTCAAATGATCATGCATTCTGTTCTTTCTACATTTGCAGCCGAAGAAGCAAAAAATACTGGTCTAATAAAGGCGTCCACACAGTCGAACTCCCTCGCATCTCTACCCGTCAGTTCTGTCACTGATGCAAATTCGAAAACGGAGAAGCCAATGCGAGTTGCAGATTCTAATGTCTTTATGCCAGCACAAGCACTTGCTGCTCCAATAAACCATTCTTATCAATCAGTACTGGTGCCTAAACCAGCCATGCAAAGCCAAACCACAAGCCCTCAACCTCAATATCACATGCTTCCTAACATGGCCTCACAACAGTTTTTGCAGCCATCAGGGGGAACGCTAACCCCTTATGGTAGTTATGGTGGTATGCCACCAATGCCACCTGGACCACCTCCTCCCTACATGGTGAGCCCAATGGTGCCTTTGACTCCACAACCATTGCCAATAACTCAGCAGCAGCCAATATCATTGGCCCAACAAGCAGCCCTTTTGACTCAGCAGCAACTGCTGCCCTTAACTCAGCAACCACCTGTGCCTCCTAGTTTCCGGCCTCTTCAACCGCCGGGAATGGTGTACTATGGTCATCCGCCGCATTCATAGTAAATAGAATCTTTTAGATTAGGCAGATGAAAATTTTGAAATTTTGTTTGTGAGAAATTGGAATTGTCGAGGTAATCACTTGTAGAAGTCCCAGAATAATCATATTAACAGTTCCAAGGAGCAACTAGTGACCAGGCAAGAATTAGCAATTTCTTTTCTGCAGAGTGGGTTGAATTTGAATGGTGCTACATTATTTTCTTCTCTCCCCAGGGTATGCCTGTCATATGATTTGCAAGAATCATCAATTCCTTGATTCAGATGTTGGTGCTTCTTTACACGATAATATTGGATATGATTATACAACACGAATACGACATGAAAGAAATAATTAAAACAAGATGAAACACAACACGATACCAAAAAACAGAAGATATAAATACACAAATGTATTAAAATTTATAACTTAAATTATTAATACGTCAAAATTTATATAAATATAATATTTTAAATACGATTAGGATACGAGAAAATATACGAACACAGAAACGATTATGATGCGAGCAAATATATGAACAATGGCATGGATACGTGAATTGCTATGTTTATTGCGTCCTTTATTTTTTTTTTTATAAATATTGTATGATAATGAAGGTTTAAGCCCCGAAACTCTGAAAGGTTCCATTGAGTCTAGAGGTTAAAAAGCCATGTTATTGTGACATCAAACATCTCAGCAAGAAAAACCAGTAACTACATTACATTTGCGACAGGTTGAGGTTGAAGAACTCAACCTTTCATTGCTTTCCTAATAATGAAATCTTTAACAAAAATTGGCAAATGGTACATAATTCCCATAATAGTGGAGTAATGACCAGATGAGAACCAAGCTGGTGGGTTTTTCTTCAGTACTACATTCACAGTATCCTTTGCAAACACATCCGTTGGGGTTGACTTGGATGTTTGTGAAAAGTATGCTCTCTCTCGGATGGCTTCTTCAAATGGTTTATATAGCTTCCACTCAGGCATCCGATTGTAGCTAGCTACAGCAGAATTCCCTATGTTTGACTTTACAGCTCCTGGGACAACATTGATGACATCGATCCCGAAATGGCTGAGCTCCAATCTGCATACATCAGAAAAATTTTACTACATTCTTGCTTGGCTTGGAAGATCATAAAAGATTACCAGTCATCATCTAATTCTAGGTATTTTCCTTCTGTTTGCTTTCAAGTTTTAACTAGTAATAATCTCATATGACCTGCAGGTTCTGGCCCAGTGACTCATAATGTTCCCCTTTAGGGGTTTAAACCTGCAGGTTCAAGGTTCAAGCCCCGGCTCCTACCAAAGCCAGGAGTTATCCATTGCCATAACATATATATAATCTAAACTAAACTAGTAATACCACATATCTAGTCACTTAATATATCCTTAGGTTGGGAATAACTATATTATTCGGACTCGGGTATGTGTCCGGCACAGGTATGTTCAATTTTTTCCAAGATTTCCATGTATTTGGAGGGTTCTTGGAGGATCATATCCCCATACCCATGTCCGGATATGAGTCGGACACGGGTACTTCAAGAAAAATGAAGAGCCGGAGCAACATAGGGGAATAATCTTTCCTCTTCAGAAGGGGGAATCTAAGCTTCCTAGTTTGTGAAAATACAACTAAGTTATAATTTGGGATAAAAATATCCTCATGCATCTATAAGATGATAAATTACTAACAAATATCTGGATCCTAACACCATACAAGATATTATAAAAATCTAGACATTTTCAGTAGGCAGCAAATATATAGAAAAGGGATGTGCATATCCAATGGTTATCTTCAATTACCTCAAACCAAAATGCACCCCTGAAGATAATGCCAAGATTTGAAATCTTCAAAATTTCAAGAACTATCATGCATCCAATGCATCAGATTTTGATGATATTAACAATTAATTTGTAAAAATAGTTGGTTGACAATTTTAACAATAAACTTTTAGGTGGATTTTGACTCCATTCAGATGCCAAAGAACAAAAAGGCTTACTAAAATTTCAGATTCATCAGACAGATTTAAATTAACCTATTTACTAACATAGAAAAAAAAAAGTTTCAGTAGACTACCTTTGTAATAGAGATATTGAGTACAATTGATAGATAGAAATCATACTATGGCTTCCAATCAGGTCTTAAATATTTTCATTCAACCACGAAGAGCATTACATACAAGTCACAATAGAAACAGTCAAGTAAAAAGCATTTTTGCTATAAATGACCTTGCAATGCATTAAATTAAGGAGTATATTTTTGCCCTAACTGCAGATAATTCAAGGAATTTTTTTTTTCTTCCAATTTGGTAAGAACTGGGCGAATGCTGCGAATTCTAAGTTTTGTTCCCTAAATTAATCTCCAAAGAATTTGCACATTCACTAACTTCTAGACAGTTAAACACACAACCAAACCTGCATGTAAACAGATGTATACAAGTGCAAAAACATTCTTTTTCTGGTGAAGTTAGATGGTAGCTAATGAGCTGCCTTTACAGCCTTTCCTTTTATACAGATGTCATCTTAAACTAACCTCAAAGTATCAGTTAGAGCATGAAGAGCTGCTTTAGATGCAGTGTAGACACCAGCCCATGGCCCAGGAGCCATAACAGTAACACTTCCAACATTGACAATCTTTCCCTTTTTCTTAGATGCCATGTGAGGTACAACAGCTTGAACTAGCCTCATCGAACCTGTAATCAAGTACAACATCTTAAACACAAGATAACTAGTGGCATGGCATCTATACAAATTGAAACTCAATATTTTGCCGCTAATGTGGATGGGAGTGGGACTAGGAAGGGGTCTTCAATCCATTTCCTGATATTCAGCCAAAACGGAAAAAAAAGTGAAAGAACTGTGCAGTGGATTAAATCTTTTCAAAAAACCAAGAGAGATGATCAGCAAGAAAATACAAACATGAAACTCATCAAAAACAAACAACTATTATGAAGCATGGATTCATTAAGGAACAACAACAGTGTAGTGGTACTATCCAGCTATGTTACCCGGACTCTTCATTTTCCTTAAAGTACCAATGTCCGACACCTATATCCAACACATATTTGGACATAGGTATGAGGGTATGGTCCTTCAAATATATAGAAAAACTTAGAAAAAATTGAATATACCCGTGTCAGACACATATCCATATCCGACACTCACTCTCGAGTCCGTGTAACATAGCTATCCAGCCATAAACAATTAGGGAAAGCCTGCTCCTAGAATGCTGCGTTGGGAGTATCAGAAAGTTTCCTAGGCCCTTAAATCCCTGCCTCAATTATTTAACAGAAATATCAATTGAATCTCTCACATTACAAGCTGAATCAAGAGCCAAAAAATGACCAGTTATTTCACTTTAGAGCACTGACTGTAGTAAAATTTTCATTGGAGCACAAAAGATTACATACTATAATTTTACTTCAAATATGAAAACATTTAAAATATAGGCCAGGTTCAACATCCTGCAACCAAACTTTCAGAGGAATCAGGATCAACTGATGAATCAAAGCTTGATCAATTTGTTGCAACAAAAAATTGAGTCAATAACTTCTTCATGAAAGAACAGTTTATTTAAAACTAGTGCTTGACAATTCTATAAATAAATTTTAACAGAATCTCTGTTACTAGTTGCTGACTGTCTGTAGGATCTCATTTACAATGACAATCAGGTTTCTTCTTAGGTTAACAAGCTCAAAGACCTTGCAACCAAAGGAAGCAGTTATGGTATGTAAATGCAAAATTAATTATAGCTACTTGAAAGTTAATCTCTTTTTTCCTTATGCTAAGTAAATCAACCATAAGCTTCTTTTTCCTTTTTTTTTTTGGGGGTGCAAACATGAATGTCAAACCTCACCAAATAAGTGTGGATATTTACTTCACTACCAACAAAAATAGCACAATAAGTCAAACCAACAGATTACCAGCCATAACAAAAATGGCCACATATTCTCAGACCACATACAAAAAATAGAAAAGATAAAAGAAAGAAATTAAGAAATGCATATCCCTTAAGTTCAAATCACAGAAAAATAAGTAAACAATAAAATTATGAGGAGATATTAATCATTACCAAAAACATTGGTATTAAAGGTATTTTCCATGGCAGGCAAAGGGATTTCAGCTAGAGGGCCAACGCATTGGATCCCAGCATTATTAACCAAGACATCAACACGACCAAACTTATCTAGTACATTGGACATGACATGTTGCACGCTTTGCTCCGATAGAACATCGAGTTCTTGAAGATAAAACCTGGGATCTTGTTGCAGGTCTGACATGGCGCTTAAAGACCTACTTGTAGCCACCACCTTGCAGTTGTTGTCAGCAAAAGCGAGTGCCAGGGCGTGTCCTATTCCCCCCTGGGAACACCCTGTGATTAGAACAACTGGGTTTTGGTCATGGGATTCCATTGAATTGAAAAGGGTGCTATTTAGTCTTTTATTGAGATAGGTGGTTCTTCAGAATTTTGATTGAATTGGGTTCTTTTGTGGAGATTGCTGAAATGAAAATCCAAAGGGAAGCCGGCGTCTATTACAAAGAAAATTGGATAAATATGAAAAACATGCCTCGTAAGTTCTCATAAATAAGTTATTATTAAAAGATTTAATGAATAAAAGTTATTTACAAATAAAAAATGAACAATTAGAAATTGTTATAAAAAATATTGTAAAGATAAAATTATTCTTGATAAAAAAAACTTTTTCTTCCCTTTTTTTTTATTTTTTAATTAAAAAATAAATATTCTAAAAATAAATATTTTTTAATTTTAAAATTTTTTATTTACTTTTTTTAATTAAAAAATTTAAAAGAATAAAAATAATATTCCTAAAATTAATTTTTATTTATTTTTTTAAATTTTTTTAAATTTTAAAAAAAATAAATATTTAAATATTTAATTTTTAAATTTATTTTTAATTAAATTTTTTAAAAAATAATATTTCCTTAATGAAAGAGAAAGGAAATGTAAATTTTTTTATTAAGGGTAATTTTGTCTTTACAATATTCTTTAAAATAATTTTTAATTATTCATTTTTTTTTTCAAATAACTTTTATTCATTAGACCATTTAACAATAATTTACGGCATATTTTTCATATTTACCCAAGAAAATTTCATTTCAAATTTTGGTAGTTTAGGAATGACAGCTATTTTCAGGTTTTTCTGTCAGGTGTCGTATCTGCTTACAAGATTTGATACGGATACGGTGATCAAGAAAAAGAATAGATACAATATTTTTATATAGATCAGATAATTTTGAACATGATATATCATATGATATAAATATGATACGAAAAAAAATAATTAAAACATAATATAAAATTAAATATGAATGAACACGATACAAATATATAAACGTATCAAATTTTATATAACACGAATTATTAATGTATCAAAATTTATATAAATATATAATATTTTAAACACAATTATTATTTATTATATGTAAAAATATATAAATGCGTTACGAATTTACGGGTTACGGAAAAAAAAAGTAGGAACCTCGATTTTATTTTTCAATTTTTATTATAATTACTAGAAATATGTACCTACACGATATGCTTGGAAGAAAAAAATTATGCCAAAAAAAATTTTAAGAGAAAAAAGTTAAGTATGCTTAATTTTATTTGGAAGAATGAGTTGTTTTTTTAACAAAATAAACAATTTTTTTTAAAATATATATTATATAAAATATTAAAAGATTTGAATATCTTTAATTTTGGATTTTAAGTAATTTTATTGATAGAGTTGATGTCTCGTGACATCAAATTTAATCATTCTCATTATATTATATTATGGTACAATCATTATGTGACTAGATTAGAAGGAAAAAAATAAGAAAAGATTATGTTTTAAAAAAATTAATTAGTGGGCAATTTTTTAGATATAAAAAAAATAATTATTTTTAATTTTATATCATTATTGATATTTTTTTAAGTAATTTTTTTTGTTTGAGTTGATGCCAAGTTAATTTGTGACACCAACTCAGTTAGCGCTTTTAATATAGTATAAATTATTATTATTATTATTATTATTATTATTATTATTTCAAACCATTTTTTTACACCTTTTAAGGTGGTATATTTGGTATGGAGTTATCACCTCAAAAAATATGGTGATATTAAGTGACGGTGATATTGGATCATCGAGAGTGATTGAATCACTACCTTGGAGGTGATTAAATTCTCATCCAAAAAGTTAAAAAAATTTATCACTGAAGTGAAGTAATATGTAAAATTAACTATAATCAATATTACTCATTTAATATATGAATTGCAAATTATTTTCTTTCAAAATTGTAATTATTTTATATTTTCAAACTAATATTCATGGTACCAACTTCAAGAAAAATTTATGCTTTCTATTAAATTTTTTAATGTTCTATATTATCATTTTTTATAATATAAATTGTGTGCTTTCTATTAAAATTTTTTAATGTTATTGATTGGGTCAGTTTCAAGTTCGAGACTAGTCAGATCATTTTTTAAGATTTTATGCAAGATGTAATTATTTTAGTATTTTTTTTAGTCTGAATCGAATTTGGATTTGAGTTTTTTAAAATTTGGGTTATTTCATATTCGAGTTTTTATTTTTTTATTTATTTTTTATTTTGAGCCATTTCGAATTCATGTTTTTTCAAATTTTGATCTTTGATTTTTTTGATGTAATCATATTCGAACAGGTTCAAACTAGAGGTTTTCATGGGCCGATCCGAGTTTGGGCCGGGTCCATGTATGGTATTAATATTACATTTGCTTGCCCAATCCCGGCCCGATCCGAAATATGGGTCTCAAATTTTGTCCAAGCCCGCCCATATTTGTAAATGGATAGCCCAAGCCCGTTTAGGTCAGCTCATATTTTTTTTTTCTTATTTTTTTAGTTTAATTTTTAATAATTTTATATTTTTTTTTATTAAGTTCTTAAACATGGACAACTTAACATATTTTTTAATGTTTACACTATAATATTATATATATTTAATTTTTATATAACATAAATTACATAATATATATATATAAATAATATATTATTTAATTAAAAAAAAGAGTCGGGTCGGGCTCAAGCCTTGAATGTTGGAGCCAAGACCCGGCCCATATTTTAAACGGGCCTAATTTTTTTACCCAAACTTATTTTTCGAGCCTAATATTTTTATCAAAATCCTCTCAAATATAAACCGACTTTCGGGCTTGGGTTGAACAGGTCTAGTTCAAACCTATATTATAAAATAAAATAAAAAAATAAGTTAGGTCTTTCGGGTAAATGCTAGTATGAGTTCTAACTGTGTATAAGGGTCCACCTAAAAGAAAAATATTGGCTTTGGGCTATAAAAAGCTAATTAGGGGTTGGGCCACAGGTAGTACTACTAACAGACCAAACATGGGCCCAAGTGGCCGGCCGAAACATCCTTTTCAAAAGTCCTAAAATGACCTTTAACCTTGGTTTATGTTTGTTTCACCAAGAATCTATCTATCTATCTATACATACTACATATATTATTGATTACACAAACTCTCCGCACATTGACACGTGTTATATATTTTTTGGTTTCGAAAAAGGAAAAAAATGATAAAAAATTATGTGTTTATGTTTGTATTATTTTTTCGTGTATTTATATTATAATTTTTTACACGTTAATAATTTATTTTTTGTATATTAGACACATTCATGTATTCGTGTAGTATTCATATTATTTTTCGTGTTATGTTTTAATTATTTTTTTATACTGTGTTCGTGTCATGTTTTAATTCATTTCATATTTTGCATAGTTTGTCATTGTCATTCAATTTAAAAAAAAAAAAAAAACTTTGTGTGTTCATGTGGTATCTCAATTTATGACGTATTTTGCATAATTTGTTATAGTGATTCAATTTTAAAAAAATTATGTGTTCGTGTTATTTTGTATGTATTTAAAGTATTATAAATTTATATAAATTTTTCACGTTAATAATTCGTTTTATATAGATTTTGACATGTTCGTGTATTCATTTTGTGTCGTATTTTAATTATTTTTTCATGGTGTGCTTGTGTCGTATATCAATTCATTCTATATTTTACATAATTTATCATAGTATTAGATTTTAACTCTAAATTTATTTACTTAAAATATTAAAATATAAAAAATATTTAAATAAATAATAATTATTTAATATAATCAACTTATATTTATTTAAAATTATTAATTTAATTAAAATTTTATAAATATTAAAAAAAAAAAATCTCCCAACAAATCGATAGAAAAATTCTAGTTGAAGATAAGGTGAGGGACTGAGCGTTTATCAATTCGTGTCGTGTCTTTGACAAAATCGAACTTAGCTTGTCTTATAAAAGAAAGTTTCAACAACTTAACAATCTTGGCTTGATCTTTAGCCAGTGAAGAAGAGTGAGGATAAAATAAACCTCCATATCAGATATTTCTGCAATTATATTATATAATCGCAATGCTAGATATCGATATCCATGAAAATATCTAAGACTCCTAAAATATGAAGGTTATTAAGGGTACACCTCTACATGGCCAGGTCGCAACTTGAAAGAAAAAAAATTTGCTTACCCAATCTCGTTTTGAGCTGGGTCCAAATTCGGATTCGGACCGGTCCATAAACTTATTTTATTATTCATAAATTATTAAAATATTAAAAAAATATTTTTATATATTTTATAATTAAATTTAAATTAAATTTTTTATTTATTTAATAAATAATAATTCGGGTCAGACCGGCTCGAAATACAAAATACTTTGTCCAACCCCGACTCAATACGGGCCGGATGGATTGCCCAACCCATTAACAGGTCTAATTAAGTGATGTTATCTCACATTTATTAAATTTTTAATTGTACGTGATTTAAATTAATCATCTCCATCTATTACGTTTTAGGTTGAATACTTAACGTAATATCAAAACCCAAGTTTTATTTTGATCTCCTAACTATTATCCTTCCGAATCTTTTGCTTTCGATTTACACGTGATGAGCTTATTAAATTCTATTATCCATCATCTATTAAGCCTGGAGTTACTTAGATTGAATGCTTAATATATACTATCAATCAATATTCATTAAGTAAAAATGGAAATTTATAGAAATTGTTATTTAACCAAACTTTAGGATATATAATAATTCATAGGATTATTATCTTATCCACAAACGGCGTTAAAAAATTATCACATATTTCATTCATTTATTTATTTATTTTTTTAAATATAGTAAAAGGATATGTGACAATTTTTTAATTTAATTTGTGGAGTTAAAAAAAAACTCTACTATCGGTCTACAGAATAATAATTCTAATTCATATATATTTTTAAATATTTTATTACCATAAAATAATTATTAAATAAAACATTAAATATTACAAGGTAAAGTTGTTTCAATATCGAAAATGTAAATAACCAAAATTGATATATTATATCATGTCATAATCAAAAAATAAAATAATATAAATATCTAAACCATTTATTTGCAATAACACCATTTTATGTAAAGCAATAACTAATGGCTTAAACTACTGTGCCAAAAAGAAATGGCTTATACCAAATGAATTCTGGGGATGTTCAAAACTTTTGTCACTATTTTTTTTTTTACTCTTCTTAATATAGATTGACACATTAATTATACCAATATTCTGGAATTAAACCAAATAATTTTGTACATGGCTTGAAAAATCACGATTTAATAGTTTGGCAGTTTACACATATTTTTTTTAAAAAAATACTAGTAGTTAATTACAACAAAAAAAAAAAACTAATTGTTTTAAGGAAATTTTTTGTAAGGATTTATTGTTACTTAACAACATACCTTGACATATCTCTTCTTAGGAGAGTTAAAATTGTTGTCAATGAGACACACTTCAACGGTTATTATTATTTTTTTTTTTTAAGGTTTCGAGTTTAAATTTTAAAATAAACGAGATGAAATTTATGAAATGAGAGAAAACAACATTTAAATTTTGAAGAAGAAAAATATGAGATCTATCATATGAAAAATAGCTATATAGCTTACTATTTAATGATTCTCCATTAAAGAAAAATAATTTAAAATAAATCAATTCCCCACAGTTGATTTTTAGTAGATATGTTCATGGATCGGGCTGTGACTCAATTTTTTTTAAATATTTTTATTCAAACCTGATTCTGTTCGAGTCCGAATTGGTCCAAAAGCCTATTTTTACTATTTAAAAATATTAAAATATTTTTATATTAATAAATAATATTAAAAAGATTTATATCGAAGATCGATCCAATATGAAGCTTAGGGATTGATGTTAATTAGTGCGTAGTGAAACTAGCAAATGAGAAAAAATCATCATATTCATAGCTAGGCAAGTAGCTAGGAAAGTAGGAATGGCTGTCAACAATTTGCAATAATTATAAAATTGGCAAAACTACTCTAGAGGTAATTAACATGGTTTTAACAAAAAGAAAAAGAAAATCAATTTATAAATTATTAGAATTAAAGACACACAAATATTACTCTAGTTCTTAAAAAAAAAAAAAAAAAAAATTGATCAAGGTTCGATTTTTATGAAAAATACTTGAGAGTAAAATTTTGAATCGAATTAAGATTCAACAGAGATAAATTATTTTGGTGTCAATAGCCAGATTTTATGTACATAGCTACTCTTATGATGTTTTTTTTTTTTTTTTTTTTTTAATACAATGTACCAATGAGGAGCAGCCTCTATTAGGTTTATGATTGAAACAACCTACCATTTTACAACTATTGAGGCCTTAATTAAATATTGATTGCTTTAACTCTGTTACCATTTGCAATTAGTAATTGCTTGCTTTTGCTTTTGTTAGTTTAAGACTTGCATTTTTATTTGTGTAAACTAAGTTATTATATTTCTTTTAAATAGTTATTGTACGATTAAGAAAAAAATACAATTGGTTACCATTAGACCTGTTCATGGGCCGGGCCGGGCCGCGACCCTATTTTTTCCAGAATCTTTATTCAGGCCCGGCCTCATGAGCAGGTCTAATTACCGTGTTTATTTTGCAATTAGAAATGACGAAAAATATGTTTCAATAATTGTTGTTTGTTGCCGGAGATGAAATATTAGTCACTTTTTGTACGTTGCATTTTCATTTCATGGCAGATTAATCTTGTTCATTTACTTTTGATTTTTATTGTTGAATAATTTGATTTGGTTGTAATTATTGTGGCTGAATTAGTTAGGTAAAGAACTCTTTTAAAGTATGTTAACATCTCTTATTAAACTTGTGAAGAGGTTGCATGCTTGATGTTGTTCATCTTATAAATTAATCCTTTGGATTTTATCCTTTTGTTACAAATTTATTAGTTATTTTGGTACAACATTATTGTTGATTGGTAAACAAAGTTCAAAATTTTGGAATTATTTTAAATGGCAATTTAGTAAAACATATAATTAAGAATATTATGTTCCTGGCAAGGAATAAAAAATTGAACCGAAAGTCGAACGGGTGAGATTTTCGATTTTCGGTTCAACTATAGCAAAATATAAAAAACAGAAATTTTAAAAATTAAAAAAAAAATAGGGAAAAATTGAGTTAAAAAAAATAGGGAAAAATCCCAATTCTCGATTATTTAAAAAAAAAAAAGGGAAAAATCTAAAATAAATATATAAAAAACACAAATAAATAATACAAGTTATTATTTTCGATTTTAGCTTAATTTTTGGACCTTTTAAGTTGTAACCAATTGAGTTTAAAAAAAAGCCCAAAAATAATTAAAAATTTATTATTTTTGATTTTATCGGGTTTTTCTAATTCTCGATTCCCAATTTTAACCGATTCTTATCGGTTCGACTTTAATCCGATTCTATAATAATGATTGAACCGTCGGACCTATCGATTTTCTATTAAACCGGCCATTTAATTTTATTTTTTTATGCATGACAAATGAATCAAATACATTTATCACATATTATCGGGAATATGCCTTAATAATTTTGTAGGAGAAAATCCTAAAATCCTATGATTAAGGGAATATAAGATTCCGCGAATTAAAGTCCGTAACTTTATTGTACAATAAAGAATTGAATATCGTTTGGTTGATGTTTTTATTTTTTTATTATTTATCCCTTATTTTCAGTTTATTTTTTATTTTGCCTTTTCATTTTATAATAAAAAAAAAGAAAGAAAAAAATATATAAATAATAAAAGCATAAACCAATTGGAGATTAAATAAATAAAAGAAGAGCCTAAAACTGACACAATAAAGACAAAAGGAAGGCTGGTCTAGCCGGCCCGATGCCTTGAAGAAAATGCATAGTAAACCAATACCAATCAATACCAATAGACTGAAATTGAATCCGAAAAAAAAAAAAATAGCCAAAATTGAAATGACGAAATGTCAGCTTCATTTCTCCTTTACTCCTTCGCGTACTCATTGGCCTCTCATCTTATGGATTTTTCAATGTACCAAAAACACTCTAATGGGTTCCTCAGTAAACTACGGTCAAACTTTCAACACCTTGGAAGTAACTTTGGACCATATGACATTTCCCAAAAAGATAATAAGATAATTACATAATAAACATAGTAAATATCTTTAAAGAAAAATCAAACATAACAATGCAACATCACCGGATTAAGGGTTCATTTGAATGAGCGATGAGATTAAAAATAATACTGATAGTGAAATTAATTATTGTAATTTAATTTAACTTTGAATTTCATCACATTGAAAGTACCGTAAAATCGAAAAAGAGGCTAAGTCAAATATAATATAACCATATTAATATACATTTACAAATAATGAAGGGAAACATTCTCCTAAGTCATAAAATATGAACTTATATTCAACTAACTTATATAAACTAAATTTTTTATTTAGAAAAAAAAAAAAGATTTGCACCCAACTCTTTAAGTTGATGCATATATGCACCTACTATTTTAAATTAAATGCTCAGATATTATAAATTAAGTAACTAATAGCAAAAAAAAAAAGTGAATTAAATTAACATATGAATAGATAAGTAGCAATGATTAAAAATCGGACCGAAAGTTAAATCAATTAAGATTTCAATTATCGATCTAATTGGTTCAATTGGATGATTCGATTAAATTTTTTTTAATATTAAATTTTAATTTAAATAAGTTTTAAATATACTAACAATTAATAAAAAAATATACATTTGATTTAATGGTGTGGTTTTTAATATAGAATTAAGAGATTAAAGATATAAATCTCATCATTTATATAAAAAAAGTCTAAAAAACGATTTTTATCGGTTTAATTTGATTTTTTATTGATTAAATAAAATGCCTGATTTTAAGATACATATCGAACCGAATAAACTTTCAATTTTCGATTAAATCGATCGGATCAACAAATTTAGTCTATTTTTTTTTAACACTGATAAGGAGTAGATAAGAATATGAACACATAATATGTCACTTTAGTACATCCATAATGAAAATGGTTGTATCACTTTAGAATTTTAGACCATAGATTTAATTTAGTGACCTTTGAAATTAATCTTAATTAATGATTTGTTAGAGTCATAACCTTCTAGTTGGTTTCACAAAAATTTAGTATGGATCTTTGATGTGACTTTATTAGAGCCCACAAGTTTTTGCTAGTTGGAAACAATGTCAATCACTAAATCATTATTATTCTCACTTACATGTTCAAATAATCAATAATCATGTAAGATTTTTGTTGATGGAGATTCCATAACTGCTTTATTTCTGAAATTTGAAAGGTTGATGTTTTTTTTAGACTATATCCTTTTTATGCATCTGTATAGCTATGTTACAAAATCAAGGATGATTCTATAATAATTCTTCTTCCTCTTTTAAAAACCCTTTTGGTTCTCATAAAAAATAAATAAAAAATTTAATTTTACTTTCTTAGTCCAATTATTGAAGAATTTAACTACTCATTCTCGTCAACTTGTAATTTATTTGTTTTGGTTAAAGAAAAAAACACTTTACCTATTAAAATCATGATTTGTTTGTATAAAGGGATCGTGGCTTGAGAATAATAATAAAAAAAAATTACAGATATTAAGATTCGAATTTAAATTTATAAAATATTATTTTTTAAAAGTGACTACATAAATCAATTGAATTTGATTGATAATTTATTTACTCTAACCTAAAAAGGAAATAACTAATAAATAAAAATAATGTTCAAAATGGGTCTTAAATCCACAAAAAAACAAAAAATTAGGTTGGCCATATAATTTTATTAGAGAAATGTCACCACTAAGAGATAAAGTCATATGAACATACAAAGAGTTAACAAGACAAAAACATCCTTATTCATCCATGTTCGAATGAATTTAATAATGTAACTAATAACATACTATATAAAATTAAGTCACTCAACCTCAATACTCATTTCCATACCCATCATTTTATTTTATTTTTTGGTTCCTTTCTCATTCCTCCACCACCACCAGCCATGGCTACTCTCTCTGAATTCTTCTCCCACCTCTACACCATGACCATAGTCTTTTTCACTCTTTTACTCCTCGAAGTCGTAATCCTTATCAGGTCCATCACCGGCGCCGGCGTTTGTGTCGACTCTGAAAAACGGCGCCGGATCACAACAGCCCAGTACATGAAATTCATCGAAGAAAAGAACCCAACAATTCTTTACTCGAGAAGATCAATGTCGTCAAATAATGAATGTGCAGTGTGTTTATCAGAGCTTGAAGAAGGTGAGAAAGTGAGGAGATTGAAATGTAAGCATATTTTCCACAAGGACTGCCTGGATAGGTGGCTTCAACAACAGTATTGGGCTACTTGCCCACTTTGCAGGACTAAAGTTTTGCCAGATGAGGTTGTGGCTAATTATCACAGGCTGCAAAATCAGGTTGATCAGTATGATGGGAGTGATGAAGAGATGATTTTTTTGTTATCAGCTTTACATGGTAATAGTTTACACAGATTGTTCTGATTTTTATACTACTATTAGGATTGTTAAGTTTTAATTAATTAACGGGTTTTGTTAACGAGTGTCTTAGGACATTCTTTAAGGTTTGTTAATATACTAATTATAGTTATAATATTATATTAAATGTAATAATTGACAACTTTATTCATCATTTTCAATGTATTGAATGAAGATATTATCATTTATAGTAATTTTAAAGAGTGCCCTTAAGACATTTGTTAGCAAAATTCTTAATTAATTTACTTGTCTGACAGAACTGAAGCACAGATACTTGGTAAAGTATAATATATTTTTTTCCTTTTTTTGGGTAAATATTGATGTAGGTTTTAGTTGATTTACGTATATATTTTCTATTTTAGCAATCTTATGAAAATTAAACATCTTGGCTTCAGTTGCCTCTCTGTATTGTGTTTTCTGGGCTAATTAATTTATGCCCAACTCGAACAAAATCCTTGGTTTGGGTGTGAAAGTTTATCAAAAAGTAATATAGAATTTGGTTTTGGTGTGTTTATTAGTTTTTAATTTGAAGGGGATAATAGAGGGCCAGAAATTAAACCCACTTTTGATATATCTTGGAATAGTTGATAGAGAGACTTGGATTGATTTAAGATCCGTACTCCATCGTTTGGAAAAATAAATTAAAAAAATTATTTTATTATTTAGTTTTTAGTGTTTTATTTTTATTTTATTTTTAAATGATATATTTAAAAGGGTTGATCCGCATGTTTACTCGCAGGTCGATTTAGGATCCATACCCGACCCGCTTCGGAAAAAAAGAAACAAAGAAATTTATTTTATTAATTTTATTTAGTTTTATTTAGTTTTTTATTTTTAAATGATATATTTAAAGGAGTTGGTTCTTATATTGACTCGCGGGTCGATTTAGGATTCATACCCGACCAACATGAAAAAAGGTTAAAAAAAGCAAAAAATTATTAATTTTTTTAAATGATGTATTTAAAGGTGTTGGTTTGCATGTTGACTCGCAGGTCGATTTAGGATCCATACCCGATCGGAAGAAAAAATTAAAAAAAAATTTATTTTATTAATTATTTTTAGTTTTTAGTAAATTTTTTTTAAATGATATATTTAAAGGGGTTGGTCTTCACGTTGATTCGCAGATCGATTTAGGATTTGTATCTGACCAGCTCGAGAAAAAAAGTTAAAATAAGAAATTTATTTTATTAATTACTTTTATTTTAATTTTAAATGGTGTATTTAAAGGGTTGGTCCATACGTTCACTCGCGGGTCGGTTTAGGATCCGTAATCGACCCGCTTTTAAAAAAATTAAAAAAAATTATTTTATTAATTATTTTTAGTTTTTTATTTTACTTTATTTTTATTTTAAAATGATGTATTTAAAGGGGTTGATTTGCATATTGACTCGAGGGTCGGTTTAGGATTCGTATCCGACCAGCATGAAAAAAATGTTTAAAAAAGAAATATTAATTAGTTTTTAATTTTATTTTTAAATAATGTATTTAAAAGGGTTAGTCCGCACGTTGACTCGCAGGTCGATTTAGGATCCGTACCCGACCGGCTCAGGAGCAAAGTTTAAAAAAATTATTTTATTAATTATTTTAATTTTAAATGATGTATTTAAAGAGTTTGATCCGTACATTGACTCGCTGGTCAGTTTAGGATTCGTACCCGACCGGCTCGGGAAAAAAGTTAAAAAAGTTATTAATTATTTTAATTTTAATTTTAAATGATGTATTTAAAATGGTAGATCCGCACGTTGAGTCGCATGTCGATTTAGGATCCATACCTGATCCGCTAAAAAAAAAGTAAAAAAAAAAAAAAGAAAAAAAAAAACTTGTTGCTAACCTATGTGAGAAAATCGATCCTACGAGAGAATAAAATACAAATCATAATTTTATTTTCTTATCTATTATTTTTTACCTCCTATAAATAAAAATATACAGTATACAATAAAATTTAAATATTTTTAAATACATATATTTATTAACATTTGAAAATGCATTTATATTATGTAATTTATAAATAAACAATTATCATAAATTTAATTTTCACAAGTAACAAAATATAATTATATTAATATTATTACAATTTAAAAATAAAAAATAAAAATTATTATTTAATAAAATATAATTTAAAATTAATTTTTTATTATTAATTAATTTTAAAATTTTATAAAAAAATTTAAAAATACCCTGACGAAACGGGATCTTTATATATATATATATATATATATATATATATATATATATATGATGCCTCCAATTTCAAATCCATTTCCTCCAACTCAATTCAATTGGATTTCTCCAAGCTTATTCAAATTTTGGAAATTACTAGTTGGAAAAATGAAAAAGTAAGAGGAAGGGAGATGTTGCTTCTGGTTCTACCTCATTTATGCCAAGTTGCCAACAAGAACCGCCATGTTTGATTGTGCCTTTGCAGCTTAGGTATGTTCTTCCTTAAGATTGCTGGTTGTGAAAACTTTTGTCTTTTTCTTTAATGTCCCTTCAAAAACAAAATGCAAATGATACTGCATACATCATTGATTTAGGAGCATGAAATCATCAGTGGTCCTAGAATTAACATATTTTGCATCATTCACAGGGATGGCAATTTGTACTGCAGATTCGGATATATGCGGATATTCGATTTGTTTTTTGCGGATTCGGATAAAAGTTGGATTCAGATATTATAATTACTATCCGCAACGGATTCAGAGCGGATGCGGATATGAACCCTTGGATATCTATTATCCGAATCCGCATAAGTTATACGGATTCGGATATCCGAATCCGGTTTTTATAAAACACATAAAGTTTTGCTTTTGGAGAGACTTGAACCTTGGTCTACAAAATTATCCACCAACGATTTAACCAAGTGAGCTAAGCTTAAATTTTGAAATAACATGCTACTAAAATTAAATTATATCAAGTATAATGAAATATAATAATAATTTAAAAATATTTTTTCAAAATAAAATATAATAATAAATTAATTAATTATTTTAAATACCTTTAAATTTAAAAAAATCCATGGTACTTTTATAAAATAATATTTGATGACTTAATCAGCTTAATTAATTAAATTACTCTAATGACAATATTTATTTTATTTTTTACAAAATGACCTTGTAACGAAGTTATGTACTTTAATACTTATGTTAATTAAAATAAATATTAAAATATAATTTTTTTCTAATACGACATAAATATATATATATATATATATAGAGAGAGAGAGAGATGTTTTAAGTATAAATCTTAAGAATCAAACTTTTATTAGCTTAAAAAATTATACATAAAATCCTCTTTCATTTTTCATTCTTTAATTTATTGGACAATATAAAAGTATAATGATAAAATAATTATAAAATTAAATTAGTTAATATATGTTAAACATTTATAAATTCTAAATATACATGATATTTTTATATAAATGTATAAACCTTAACAAATTATATACATATGTATATATATTCCTTTGAAACCCTTTACACGATATGAATACGATTAAGGATGGCAACGAGTCGAATACTTAAAACACGATATAAAAATAACACAAACACGACATGAATACATGAACGTGTCAAAATCTATATAATACGAATTATTAATTTGTCATAATTTATATTAATATATAATACCTTAAACACGATTATGAAACGTTAAAATACACGATCATGAACAATACGAATACACGTATTGATAGGTCTAAATAAAATACACATACCATTCTCAATTACCTATTTTATGTACTTTATTCTAAATTGTATGAAAAAATATTGTATGCATTTCGTCTAATCGTGTTCCATGTCAACGTGTTTGACTTGATTCGGATCAAAATTTTGAACATAACTTTTTAAATCATGTTTGATTTGAATATTAATAAAAAATATTTTAATAATATTTATCAATATTTTTAGTATTTTAATATTTATCAATATATTTAAATAAAAAGATAAAATTTAAGGATTTATTTATTTATTTTAAAATTATAAAATAGCATAATAAAAGAAACATTCAATATAAAATAGCATAATAAAAAGAAACATTCATTTTTTTATTATTTAAGGATTAAAAAAGAAACATTCAATCTATTATATTTCATCTCAAGAGTTAAATTAAGGGTTAATATATAAATTAGCCCCTGTACTTTATGCCTTTTGTCCGTTTGGTATCTGAAGAAATTTTTTTGTCACTTTGGTACTTGAACTTTCATTCCGTCAATCACATTAGCCTTTTGCCTAACACCGTTAATTAATGGCTGACTAGGCAAAAAAACAACCAATCAAAGGCTGACACGTGGCAAAAATCATTAGTGCCACGTCATCGTATAAGAAAACAATTCAAAAAAAATAAAAAATATCCAAAAAAATTCAAAAAGAATTATAAATTTCAAAATAAAATTCAAAAAATTCAAAAAAATAAATAAATAAATAAAATATATTATATTTTTTAAATCAAAATTAAAAATTTGAAAATCATATTTTTTTTAAAAAAATAAAAAAAATTATAAAAATAAAATAAAAAACTGATTTTTTTTTTAAAAATCAAAATTTTATTATTTTTTTAGAAATTTAGAAATTAAAAAATTATAAAAATGATAAAAAAAATTATAAAAAATCAAAAGATAAATCTAAAAAATTCGAAATTAAAAAGAAAAATAAAAAATAATTTTTTAAAATATAGAAATTTCAAATTAAAAATATATATATGAAAATTTGAAATTAAAAAAAAAATAGAAATTTAAAATTTAAAAATAGAAACTTTTTTTTTCATTTTTATTAAAAATATTCAAAATTTGTTCTTATTTTTTATTTTTATTTTTTTTACAGATTTTTAAATATATATATAAAGTTTTCAATTTTATAATTTATTTTGATTTTGGTTTTTTATTTTTATAATATATAAGAAAATTCGAAATTAAAAAAAAAAATAGAATTTAAAATTTTTAAAATAGATTTTGTTTTTCATTTTTATTAAAAATATTCAGATTTCTTTTTCTTATTTTTTAATTTTTAGAGATTTTTAAATATATATATATATATATATATATAAAGTTTTCAATTTTTATAATTTATTTTGAATTTTGGTTTTTTATTTTTATTTTATAATTAAAAAAAATGAGATTTTCAAATTTTCAAATTTTTAATTTTGATTTTGATTTTTTAATTTTTAATTTATTTTTTTGAATTTTTTTCTTATATGATGACGTGACATTAATGATGTGGCAGTTTTGCCACGTGTCAAGCTCTGATTGGATGTTTTTTTTGCCTAGTCAGCTTTAATTAACGGTGTTAGGGCAAAGGGCCAATGTGATTGACGGAATGAAAGTTCGAGTACCAAAGTGACAAAAAAAATTCTTCAGATACCAAACAGACAAAAAGCCTAAATTAGGGGCTAATTTATATATTAACCCTTAAATTAATGTTTAATTTTTTTCTTTATGTAGTATCTAATTCAGTTAGAGATTCATCTAGCACATGTGTTGTTGAGGAATAGGAGTAATCTTTCATAGTTGATATAACTAAGTTTTATGTTTGTTTTTAGTTTATGGAACAAATACTTTTAGTTTATGAAACTAATTCCTTATATTACCTAAATTGTTTTTTGTATTTTGAAATTGTTATTTTCTTATTTAAGTTGTTGTTCTTGTATTTTAGAATTTATGTGTTGTTAATTATGAGTGATTTTGAATTTAAATTTAATTTTTGTTTGCTTTTATAATTTTTTTTTTAAATTTGACTTAACGGATTCGGATTTTTTCCGGATTCGGATATCCGATGGATAATGTTAATTAATTCGGATTCGGATAGTAATATTCAGATTATTGCGGATAATAAACGGATTCGGATTTCAAAACGAATTTGCGGATTCGGATAATACAGAAAATGGCAGATATCCGACCTGTTGCCATTCCTAATCATTCACATGGAAAAGAGGAGAGGGAAAAAATGGTAGAAGGAAAGAAGAACGGTTTTTCCTAGACCGGACAATATTGGACACAATATGATTACACAACACGAATACGATACGGAAAAAATAACTAAAATACGATATGGAATACGATAAACAACATACTAAGCAGAAGCGCTTAGACTCAAAAGAAGGAAAAAGGGCAGAAAGCACCTACACCTAATGGCTTAAGCCGCTGTTCCCATTTGACAAGATACGAAAAAGAAACACGGACATAACATGAATACATGAACATGTCAAAATCTATATAATACAAATTATTAACATGTCAAAATTACATAAATAGAAAATATTTTAAACATGATTATAACATAAAAAAATACACGAATTACCAGGTCTAACTTTTTCTTTTCATCTTTTCTTTCCTTTTGGTAGAAGGAAAGTCCAAAGAGAAGAAAAATAAGTAAACTTTGCACATTTTTGTTTCCTCTAAATTCCATCCTTTAGGAGAAAACTACTTATTTAACTAAAATTAATTACTATTTATTAATTATAATTTTAGCCACAATCCCTTTCTTTTCTTTTATACAAATACAATTTAAGAAAATAAACTAACTTTATCCTTTTTCTTTCCTCATTTTTTTTTCTCTTGCACTATTTTCTTTTCTTTCGCTAAAATTGGTGTTAGTTTATTTAGAGTTTAGCATGAGAAGATTGAATTTCAGACAGAAAAATAATTCATACCCTTCTTAAAAACATTTTTTTGAAAACACATAATAAAGATTAAAGGGTATTTGAAAATTTAAAATCATATGATGGGATTTTTTAAGTTGTTGCAAAGTTTATTTATTTTAAAAAAATGTATGTAGCACTCTCCTTTTAAACATACATATGGCTTTTAGATTTTTTTTCATTAATGTATGGTTTTGTTTGCTATTAGGCACTTAATGAAAACTTGTTAATATGCTATGAGTTTTACTAATAAATATTCTAAAAACACTCTTAAAATTATTATATATAAAGTAATATTTTGTTTTAATATATTAACTATCAATTACCACATAATTTAATGAAAGAATATTACCATAAATATAATGTTAACTAACTTTAAAAAATGCTTTTAGGACATATATTAATGATTTAAAAATAAATAAATGAATGAATGAATAAGCATGAAAGAGGAAAATATTAAAAAAAATTGCTCTATACTCACCTTAATAAATTATCATTACATTATTTTTCAAAGTATATTATTAGGAGTTTTTCAGGAAACAATGTAACCATTCCTTGCTACTATTTTGGATTGCACTTTGTATAGCTCTAAGCCATAGCTGATGGAGCCTTAAAAAAACATAATAATTCTCTCTCAAACATCAAAAGGGTTGTGATTAAAGAAAAGAAAATAAATTCCTCAATGGCGGGTAAAAGAATAAACATAATAATGATCGTTAACCTCCCAAGTCATCACAATAATCATAAATTTCCATGTTAATTAATTAACAACTTTAAATAATTAAAAAATAATTTTATTTAATTATATGTTTACTTGGAGATGCATATATATATAATTTTATTATAAAAAATTATCTCATACATTGTCAGTAAAATTTTTAGATTCACAAACGGAATTAGCAAAATAATACATACCTTTTAGGGTATATTAAACAAAAAAAACTAATTAAAAAAATGAAACAAGTGACAATCTCTTAATTTTATTTATTTAATTAAAAAATTATACTATCAGTATATAAAAAACGAACTCATCTTATTATAATAAGGAGAATTATAATATATATTTAGTTATTTATATGTTTAAATATAAAATTGAAGTAACTCAATTGGATCCAATATAGAGCTTTACTTCTCAAAATTAAGAAAGCCCGAGACTTTCTCAAAAAGGCCGTTTAAATGCACTCATGTCTGGCTGGTTAAGCCCATTATATAGTCATTGGGCTGGGCTCTTATAATTCACCACACTCAAAAAAACATATAGTTAATTATTAAAAAAAAAAAAATTTGCTAGATAGAAATCATAAATAATTCCAAGATCCAGTCCACTGCTTCTGAATCCAAATCTTCTGCCCTTTCCGTGCTCCAGCTCTCAAAACAAGCCACTTATTTATTTTCTTTAGTTGTTTTTTTTCTTGTTTGCTTTCAACTTTTTAATCATCGGCTACAAAATACAAATATAATCAAAGATTCATTTTTGATACATTGACAATAAAATTTTTTAACTCCATAAGCGAGGTTAAAATACTGTCACATATCCTATTTCTTTTTTTTTACTATACATTAAAGGGTATGTGTCATCCTTCAAACTCTTCTTGTGAAGTCTAAAATTTAATTTTTCTATAATCAACTGGTATTTTACATTTTAAAGAATGCAAAAAGAGAAGCTGCAGAAAAAAAAAGAGACAGTCGGATTGGCCTAGACCTATCGATGGATCGGGCTGGAGCACATATTGGATTTTTTTTAGTTTTCCTTACCCAATGGCTGGAGTTGAGCCCTCATATCAATATCTAAAAAATATTATATATTTTTTTATAATTAAATTTAAATAAAAATATTTTTTATTAAATAAATAGTAATTTAGACTAAATCGATCTGACCTAAATTATAAAATATCATATTTAGACCGGACCCAATCCGTCCGACCCTTGGATAGGTCTAGATTGGCCTCTTAAATCTAATAGGGACATGGTCAAGCAAAATGAGGCATGGCCACGGTCGGAGTTGTGGTGCAACATCAACCTCTTTCACCGACTTCCTTCTCTCTCTTTAATATAATCAATTTTGTTAATACAATTTCTCATTAATTTAAATTCTCACAGTTGAACTAAATTGAAGAAGATGAAATTATTGGAAGAAAACTCTAGATTTTAAAGGGAGAATATGAAAATTTTGTTTTACATTTTTTTAATATCAATTTAAATTGAGATTTTTTTTTGAAGGAGGAGGATACTATTGTGACCTAATAGGAGAATCCCATTATAGAATTCCCTTTGTTTTCAGCATCTTTATATCACTATTTCTTTATTATTCTTTAATTTTTCAAACAAAATTGGATTTTTTTTATTAGATTAAAAATTGGGTTAAACATTAAAGACAAACATGTATAAAGAGAAGAACAAGAAAATAGATTCGTGACTTGTTTTGAGAGTTGAGGCACGGATAAAGACTGGAAATGGGGTAGATTTGGATTCTTTTACCCAACACTTGATAATACTATGAACCTAGTAGCAGCAAATTAAACCTGTAACCAATTAATAAAATGCTTTATACATCAAATGCTTTCAGTTATTCAATTAATAAAATGCTTTATACAGCAAACTAAATTGGATTTTTCTTTTTTCCTATATCAAATGCTTTCAGTTATTCAATTTTGAAATGGAATCTCTTTTGGTTAGTTGACTTCACTTCATTAAATGTAGCTAAACTAGTAAACTACCCATTAATTGATATTTATAAACATTGATTAAATTTTTATTTTTTAAAATATTATCTTAACCAATGTTTAATAATACCGGTTATTATTTTCCTTTTATATATGAAATATTTGAATCACAATTTGTTGTAACATACAGCTTAGATAACAATCTTTTTTTAGTGTAGATAATTATTTTAAAACAGACAGCATTGGAATCCCAGTTAGAACATAGGATGATCATATCATATCATCATAAGCCAGAAATTTTGCTTCTTAACAAAGACCAGAATTTACATATCAAAATGACAAAATGAAATGGTTTTTTTTTTTTTTTTTTTTTTTTATCTACAACTCTTTTGGAGCAATGATTATGGAAAGAAAAAAAGAAAGAAAGAAAGAAAGAAAGAAGTGAAGACTTTTCAAGCAGAAAAGGCTCCATTGAAAGCTGCAACACCAATCTGGCTTTTTGGTTCAAAACCCAACTTGACAACCTCAATTCTTTCCTGCCCAATTTTGGTCTTCACCTTCAGAGCCAAAACTTGTACACAAGAAACCAAGTTAATCTCTTGATTTTCAGCCCCAACTTTATTTCTTGAAATCCTGACCCTCCTTTCATACTCCTCAGCAACAAGCATAGCAATATCTGCCATCTCTTACTCTCTGATCAAAACTCTAGGAAGAAAAATGTGTTAAAATGATGATTTTTTTTTTGATGAACTATGGACAAAGACTTTGATCAGGGGAAGTATTTATAGGGGGGGAAAGACCTTGGACGTGGGCAGTTAACAGGAATGGATAAGGCTTACAGGTGGTGGTGAGTTTTGAATAATTTGATGACACTATTATTTTTTAAATTTTAATGTGGGACTCAAGGTTGCTTTGGGTTGGTGGTTTTTGGGACACGATTTAGTGCCATAGTGGCTTAGTCGGTTTCTAAATTCCTATGGACATATATAAGATATGTACAGGATGTTTTTTTTTTTTTTTGATATTTTAAGGGAAAAAAACAATGACCGGCCTGTTGAAAGTTGAAAAGAAAAACCTGAAAAATGTGAAAATGGGAGCCTCCTCCCTCAGGTTCATGCTCTGCCATTTTCAGGGGTTCATTTTGTCTTTCAGTTTCCCACCTACTGAACGGGTTTTTTTTAGTACAAAAAATGTTGCAGTTTTTTATAGAAAAAAATTGTAAATTTTGAAATATAAACTCAAATTTATTAATTTTTTTTTTTAAAATGATTGTATCAATCAACTTATATAACTTCGAACTGAAAGCAGATTGCTTTTACAATTAGTAACTTGGCATATTGTCTGTTCCTTGTTAAAAGTATAGGAGTAATAAATTTTACAAGGATTTCATTGATACCATTCATGTGGTAAAAATGTATACGTTCTTCTTCCATGTACATTTCTTCATGAATAGTTAAAGTGAGAAATTGGTTGCTCCAAATTGAAGAAAAGCTACTATGATCCTTAGACAATTAGCTTATATAACCAACAATAAACCTTTAGTAGGTTATCAGGTTAAAAAAAAAAAAGGCATTTTGGTATAAAAAAAAAGCAATAGTTTTACTTTTTATGAGTTTGAGTTAAATTTTTTCATTAGATTTGATAATTCGTGAATGTATGTCTCTCGTGTTTTCTATTTTTTTTCGTATCAGTAATGTAAATCTAAAAAAAAACATAAATTATAAAATGCGTCAAAATCTAAACACGAATACAATATATGTATTAAATATATCATATTAATTATGTTCAAACATATTATATTATATCGTATTTATTATATTATTTTCGTGTCACATTCATATTGCGTATAATATGATGGCCGTCCACCAATACTTCCAAAGGTAATTTAGTAAATTTGATGATGTGTCAAGTACTCGAGAAGGGCGTCATGAAACCTAATTCGGTCAATCAGGACAGAAGTGTCTCGTTTTGTGGGTGGTGGTAAAAATAAATAAATAAAAGGTCGTCGCTGAATTGTCGAGGAAAGTACCCCGTCGCTTTTAGATCTTTAAACAAATCTTATCTTATCAAATTTTAATCCTCTAAAGAAAGAAATACTATTATTTTTAATAAAAAAATACAATATGGATTTGGTTTATTGCTCATTTACATGTAATATATATATATATATACGTATGTAATGTGACATAAATTACTTCCATTTGTAAATAAAATTCACAATAAAATTCCTTGAGTAAGATAATGATTAGATTATGATCAAATCTTTTATATATATTTTTCATAAGTAATAGCAAAACGAATCTTATTCTTAGTTTTTTTTTTTAATAGTTAAAAAAAGGTAAGCAATTCTTTATACCTTGCTTCTAAGAATTTAGAATCATATACAATTGGCAAATCCAATTATAAAATTAGCAAATAAAAAAGAAAAAATAATAAGAAAGTGTGAAAGAGATATAGTTTAGGTAGAAGAAGGATCATGTTGTTGTAGAGATGAACAAACTAAGTCAACAAAGAAATTTTGCTAGAGAGTGAAGAACAAATAAATCCGCGTTTCTAAGTAATAATCTATTGAGCTTAATCAACATTTTGAACCTAATTCATCGGACCAAATCCAAAATTGAAGTAGGTACTAGGTAGGAACTCCGATAGTAATTGCTCTCAACCACAATTCGACCAACTTGGCCTAAACTCCTCAAAATCTAATCCGACTTAACTTGAAAAATAAGGAATCCTTACCTGACGGATCCATATTCGAACAGATCCAACTCGAACTCGATCGTCCTCTCACAGTACTAGCAGCAAAATTTCAACCAAACCTAAACAATCCAATTTACCCAACCAAAACTCACTCAAAAGGCTAAATACTAAACTCTGGGTCAAATACCATGACTTGCTTGACTCATTTTAGTGGAAGAATCCTTTTTTTTTTTAGTACAAAAGAGGCCGCAATATGAGAATAGGGGAATTGAGTTACAGATGTTAAAATTCGAATTTCAAACCTACTAGATACCACCTCTTAAGGGTGCTCGAATCTTTTCTCCTAGCAGTTCTAAACATGGAAAGACACCTAGGTTTCAGGTTTATCTATATGTAAAGCACATAAAATCTGTAGGGTGACATGGTTTATGCACAAGAAAAAAAAAACATTAATTAGATATAAGGTCATAACAAACAAGTATGGCAGACAGTGAAATATTGGACACACAACAACAACAAAATGAAAAGAGAGAGAAGGTATCAGTAAACATACAAAGCAGCAAATTCGAGTTTCGGTAATACATTAACTATAAGTACATATTACAGAGAAGGGATCGGCAAACTCACACTTAATTTGAATGAAATAGGTTATATAAGGAACCACTCTCAGGAAAAAGAAACATGGATCTCTACAAGGTTACTAATATTTGGCAGGAAATCATTAGCACAGAATGTCTTTGAAACGTGTGTTGTCGGTTATATACCATGTTCCAGTTTCCTCATGGAAGTGAAACTAATGGTAAACATGACAGGAATACGGAAACCGGAAAAAGAAAGTTAAGAATTTCTCACAAATTATCATTCACAGACTTCTAACTGAATGATATTGACAACCTTTGTAAATTTTCTTGCTTGATTAACTGCATAAAACTTGTTTTTGTAGGAGTAAGTGGATTCATTAGCCTGTTGTGAAGACTGACTTACCAAAATAGGGAGCCAATCCATCTTTAGATTAAGTTGTTTTTGTCAAAGACAAAATATAATTCTAAACTCACAGAAGGCCAAGTGTTTTCAGCTGCTGGACATGCTCGGGTGGGAGAGGAGGAGGAGACCAGTCAGATCCAGTCATTTCACCATCAACATCCTCGACAACGTATTCCTAATAGAGTACACATAAAAGTGAATTATGTTAAACTGTACAGCAATCTAGAAACAACTTAAAAAAAAAAAAAAAAAAAAGGCCACATTTTTAAAGAAACAAAGAGTGATGCAGCATATTCAAATGATATTTTGGGAGCTAATTTATAAATAACTAACAAATGAACCAATAAAAAGACTGAGAATTGAATGGACAACATCATGCTCTTAGAATCTACTTTATCTAAGTTTTGCAAAATAAACAGTACATAGGCAACCAACACAGGTGGACCTCTAACGTTGTCGGAGTACTACACATGAACCGGGAAACAAGTTAAATGTAGAAAGAGAACCTAAAGTATATGAGTATCATTGCCAGGTGCAGAGAAATGCAATATATCTTCTTTTGCACTTTTTTTTGGCCAAATTCTTTTGCGGCCTTTAATATGCATATTTTTAAACACCAAATTTTCCTCACAACCCTGAAATAGGATTAAACAAAGCTTTTGCCTATCCCATCATAGGAGCTGTTATGTTGATAGAAATACTTTTAACCATAAAACAAACAGGAACAAGGTGATATGTTCAGTCCTTCCGTTTCATGTCTTATTGTAGAGGTGGCTTATTCATCTACAAACTAGCACCTAGAAATTAACTTCCTCAACTAGTTTAGTTGGACCTAGTTGGCCTACTGCCCCAAAGATTTGTACTTAAGGATACAGCAGTACATGAACCAAAGCTGAAGACATGTCAGTGCAACTCACTTTTGTCAGCATTCTTTTGGCGAGTATGTGATAATGCCGCTGCCAAATCCTTTGTCCAACCATCGTAGCCACCAAAACACTGTAAAATATGCCAATCACAGTAAATAGTCCGAGCACAACCAACGCCATTATGAACAATAATGGCAGCCCTGCTTCACCAGCACCTCCTAGGCAACCACATTCAGTAGCAGCACTAGCACAGCTTTCAAAGCATGTAGTACAGTCAGTCCACATACAAAGAGTGCCAGGTAAATGGCAGTCTGCACACATTCTGCAAGAGTTAGAAAATGAACAAATTAATAATTTGATCAGTATGCCCCGATTCTCACATAAATTAATTAGTGACTGATATATATATAATATGTATGTAAATGTGTATATGTACTTCATCCCCATCATTAGCACCACTTCAATAGCTTAGTATATCAAATAAATAAGAAGTAAATGCAACCTGCTTTAAAATAAATCAGATCCTAGTATCCATCAAATACTAAAGACTTCTTTCAGACCATTTGGAAGCTATATTCCATTTCCCCAGTAAAAATTTATGTACTAGATCCCCATCATTGGCACCACTTCAATAGCTTAGTATATCAAATAAATAAGAGGCAAATGCAACCTGCTCTAAAATAAATCAGATCCTAGTATGCATCATTACTAAAAACTTTTTTCAGACCATTTGAAGTTATATTCTATTTCCCTAGTAACCTAGTCCAGTGTCAACAGCGATTACAATGGCACCCCCATAATACAAGGATTAACCAATAAGAGAAGCAATGGAAAGGGAAGGAGGAAGAGAAGTGGTAGGGTTTAGAATTAGGTAAATGATTAATACAATGGGAAAAAATGAAGTCAATATACTTTTCAAACTTGAAGTGCAACACAGGAGAGACTCTTCCAAATTATGCAGATTGCATGATAAATAAATAACAAGCCCAAAAGGAAAAAGGAAAGTAAACCAAAAGATGCATAATACAAGTTTCAAAGAGAAGACGGAAAAGGTGAGTGCAGCTGTATCAGAGAAACAGTAATAGCTACACGAAAGAACATCCAAAGACATCATCAGTTTCAGCTATCATTTATGCTCCAATTGAAAACATGCATACAGCAGCACAGTTAAATAAATAAAACATTTATTTGAGCATAATTAGAGGATGTTAATATATAAATAAATAAAATAAAATAAAAAAAGTGAAAGGGTTAAAGTGGAGTTCTTTTTGTGTTAGAGAACTATTTGTTAACTTGGAAGGATTGCTAACATTCCTCTTTGTCTTGAATCCATGGACAAATAAATGACACATGTCATATCAGTAAAGAGAAAAGGGGCGAAGGAAGGGAGGATTAAAAAAACATTTGAAATGTACCACTTACTTTTCACATATTTGTGCATGTGTTAGGTGCGGGTTCGGACACAAGCATATATGGACATATATGGAGGTGTAATGGTAGGGATAAACATGAAATGTACTCTACTATACCAATCATGAGCCAAAAAATTTGACAGAGGAGGGGTAGGGGGAAAGAGAAAGAGAAGCTGAGGTAGATGATGATAAATCACAGCAGTTGACCTGTTTAATTAAAGTAAGTAACAAACTAATTCTCCTTTAACATATCAATATGTAATTGCCAAAGTTTTAGTAAAAGTAATTATGAATACTAATATATTGAATTGACAGTATAATTCAACAATATCCATCGAAGTTTACAAGTAGAGATATACCCCGGCTGACAGCAACAGAGGCATAATTCTCGACAAGGCTGAGCCAAATCATTACGCACTCTTCGATCATAGCATGTAATAAAACACCCTGATAGTCCCAGCAAAGCAAAAAATAGTAATGCTCCTGTATTCAACAATCATTTTGTTTAACGATCAGCAACAGATACGGCATCGAAGCTGGGATAATAAATATTTCACACAAGTAAAAATTATTAAAGCATGAAAACCAGATAAACAAAAAATTTCTTCAAGCAATCTAGGCAATTCACCAAGCAGTGTTTGAGAAATTAAAAAAAAAAAAAAAGAAATACACAGCAAGCTTAGGAAAATGACTACATGTCATATAAAAGACCATGAAAACAACAATCTCAAAATTTTGTTCACTTTGGTACTTTAACCAACTTGGAGCAGAAATGAAATCATCACTCAAAATTTAGTGAAGAAAGCTTCATACCACGATAACTGATACTAGCTTCCCAAAACTAAGGTCATAAACGAAAATTTTCATATTTTACAAATATAAAATTCAATTGTATCACTAAAGACCTAACTAACGCCTCTTCCACCACTTTGAGCTCAATTCAAAAGATATTTCATAAACTTCCCAAATGCTTTACCCTTGTTATCATTTTCTCTGCAGTGAACTCAATATTTTCAGCATTATACATCATGAGGGGGACTCCAGTGCCTTGGCAATGAATTCTACATATGCTTTAACATGGTGTTGAGATCCATTTTCAACATGGAAAAAGTTAATCAATTAATTTTTTTTTTTAATTTGGTTCAAGAAATTAATCATTATAAATTTAAATGTTGAGATATACTTTCACTTATAAGGTTCGATTAAAATAATACGAAGATAAATTCGAATTCTTATTAATAAAATGGGAAGATATCTAACCAAAATAAATTGTTAATATTTGCCCTTGATTAGATTATTCAACCAAAAGAGAAAGCTTTTTATAGGTTGACTTTTTCAACCAAGAAAGAGGCTTTATAGGTTGACCTTTTCAACCAAGAAAGAGGCTTTATAAGTTGAGTTCTTCAACCAAGGAAATTTAGTTTTATAGGTTGAGTATTTCAACAAAGAAATGAAGCTTTATATGTTGAATATCTCAACTAAGAAAATAAGCTTTACAGCTTGAGTAATTCAACCAAGGAATGAAGCTTTATAAGTTAAATATTCCAAAAAAAGAAGCTTTATCGGTTGAATATTTCAACCAAGGAAAAAAATTTACAGGTTGAGTATCTCAACCAAGAAAGGAAACTCTGTAGGTTGATATAATGAAAGCGAGTAATGTTCAGTAATGCAAGTTAACGATGTTGACGCTTGAAATTCTCAAACTTAACTTTCCTAGCTTGTTTTAGTTAGCTCATAGTTGCCTTTGTCTTTCCTTCAATAGTAAACTTGCTCCAACCTTACCTTCCTATTTCCTTATGAGATGCTTAAGCTTGTGAGACACCATGTAAGATAATATCCTTCTTAGTTCTCCTTGGATGACTTATATAACCTAGTACATATCTTAGCCTTTCTTGGCACATGCTTTCTAATAAATGAAAGAATGTCTATTTGCTTTTACTTTCAACTTTGACCAAGGCTAAACTTTTCAAAGTTCAAGCCTTCTAAGCTTACTAACTAGTAAAACTTAATCTAAGTTTGAGAATTTCTTAAAGGCTAAAACTTTCAAGTTTAATATCTTGTTCATTCGTAAAGCTTAAACTATCAAGCCTAGCAACTTAAGAAATTCAATCAAGATCGTTTTATAGACTTTCAAGTTTGACAACCTACAAACTCAGACATAACTCATATACTTCATTTAGTTGAGTCATAAGTAAACAACCTTATTTGGCTCGACTAGCGTTATTTTCTAATTAAGTTTGTTCATCGCTACTAACTTACCTTCCTAAAAATTACTCGTTTTCTTGATACTCAACCTATAGAGCTTCCTTTCTTGGTTGAGAGACTCAACTTATAAGGCTTTTTTTTGGTTGAAATGCTCAACTTATAAAGCTTCCTTTCTCGGTTTATACTCAACCTATAGAACTTATTTCCATAGATGAAAAACTCAACCTATAAAGCTTCTTTCCTTAGTTGAAAAACTCAACCAATAAAGCTTTCTTTCTTGGTTTAATATACTCAACCTATAAATCTTCTTTCCTGGTTGAGATCCACAACCTATAAAGCTTTTTTCCTTGGTTCAAATACTCAACCTATAAAGCTTCTTTCCTTGGTTGAAAAACTCAACCTATAAAGTATTCTTCTTGATTGAGATACTCAACCCATAAAGTTTATTTCATTGGTCGATATACTCAACCTATAAGCTTCTTTTTTTGGTTGAATAATTTAACTAAGGACAAATATTAACAAATTATTTTGGTTAAAATACCTTCCCACTTTATTAATCAAAATTTTGAATTAAACTTCATATTATTTTAGTCAAACCTTGTAGCTAAATTTTAAATTCTTAATCAAAATTTTAAATTTACAATTACAATTACAATGATTAATTGCTTCATTAGTTTCATGTCTTAACCATATTAAAATTCTTAATTGATTAATTTTTGCCATATTGAAAATGGATCTCAACCCATGGGCAACAATGAATAGTTTTAGTCTTTTAGACGGCAGTTTTAGAATATAAATTAATTAACCTGAAACTATGACAAGTAAAATTTGATTCACAAATTTAAATTTAAAAAAAGAAAGTACAAATCAATAAATTAATTGCTAAGTTAAATAGAGAAGGAATCTTCATTACTTACAAATAAACAACTTTTCAACAAATATGTGGTGCGCTTTAGCTAAGAATCAAGGATTTAGCACTAGTTATTACCCATCTATTAACATGAGATAAAATCTTGCATGCAACAACCTCCTATGTAAAGACAAGTTCTTCAAATGTTAAATTAGTATTTACACAATGGGAACCATATAAGTTTATTTCTCAAACTGAGGGAACTTGAAAATTAATTCCGTAAGAAAAGCATTCTAAAGTTTTCTAAGGGAAGCAACAATGTCCCATAAGAAAGTTTGTGAAATATTATTCAAGTTGCTTTGCTCTATTGCAGTAATTAACAATTTTTTAAAAAATATTCTTAAAAAATCAGTGATCAAACTGAAATACACCAAAGGCATTCCCTCCTATATATCAATCAGTAACCCAAAAGACAAATTAACAAGGAAACTAAAACAAATTGTATTATTTGCAAGACACATAATAAAGATATTACTTCAAGTTCTTGAGATTTTACCACATATGTAATAGAAACTAAGCTCACTATCAAAACCCCATGCAAGACGGAGCCATGACTGCTGGTAACCATCAATTAAAAAGACCAAATATGCCAGTGAAGCAATGACCTGAACACAATAAACAAAAGAACCAGGCATTATACCTAGCAAATATATTTATAATAGGAGAAGTAAACAAACAATGCCACAAATAACGATCAAGAACTGACTACATACTAGTTGAACAGCCAGAAATATGGATAAAATGTCTCTAGTTACAAAAAATCGGAATTTCAAGGTTCGCCATTTCCTATCAGCAGCAACATGAACTCTCAAATGATAAGGAACTTTACAGGTTGTGCAATGAGCAAATGCAAAACCTTCCTGCAAAAAAAAAAAACTTGACATTATGAGATATGGTAGCTAGGACACAGGAGAATAGTGTGATGCCCATGAAAAACACACAAACATATAGAGATAACATGCTAACACCAATGTCCAATTCCCTCCTGATGACTGGTTTTCATTTTATGGATGTGTGCGCATGCAGACACAACCAGCTAAAACCAACTTTGTCCTACGGACTGGTCATTATTTTATGTAGGTAGTCTTCAAGAAGATAAGCAACCTAGGTTAATGAATAAATCAGTAACTAAAAAGAATTAATTTCATATCAATGCTTGTTTTATTGATTGTTGTAAATCTTCTATAACTGTTCAAACCATTTATTTCTAAACTTTTTTCTATGATCTTTGCATCTCCAAGTACATCAGTTTTAAAGTCAAGTATATTCAACTATTAGGACATTTACACAGTTACAAATGTCTCAAGAAAATCTAATATAGCTACATTTCTCAAAATTCTATTAAACTTTAGCATATCAAACGTGACTCTTCGAGTTGATTAGTCAGTGATTGGAATTATATGCTTTATTTGACTCCAATTCAAGATATACTGCACAAAGTTATCCAAATTCCTGTTAGGAACACTTTACAATCTAGGACTGCATTGGAAGCTGTCAAAGTAACAAATAAGATCAAATTACATGGGAAAAACTGAAACAACTTCTTCCTGTATGCTCATTAGACTAAAACTAAAAGTCAAAATTGAAAGTCAGTAACAGGGTATTGAACCATTGATAGGACAAACTTTACAGAATAGACAAACACTTATTTCATGTATGTCTTTGCCCTTGATCAAGAACGATTGACTATGTTAGATTTTTTTTGGGGGGGGGGGGGGGGGGGAGTGACTGCCATTCAGTTTGCAATTGCAATCCTCATGCAATATAATGAATTTCTATATATAATGAAGCTGATACCTAACCATATTAGGCTAAACCGGATTTTAAATGAATTAGAATTTGTCCCCAACTTTTCATCTCTATGATTTTATTATTGATCCAATGTCACCCTTTATCAGTTTTTGTTAAAAAAATATACAAAATGTGACATGTTTCTACCATGAAAAGAATATATTAGTTAGTACTAGTTAAAGCCAAACGTTGGGGGGGAAAAGGACTAGGAAAAGGCTAAGCCAACTGAAGTAAACTTGCATTTACTGGAATTTATATGGTAAAAAAAAAAAGCTTTTTGTCTCCATTACAGAACAAAGGACTAATGTTGCTAATATATATTATGTTGTATAGTTATCTAATTTTTACTTTGTTAGCAGACACAGGCAGAATAAAGAAATTGAACCAAAATTATGAGAAATTTTGACGTCCCAAAACCAACACTCCAACAGCGCAATTTAGTGTAAGCAATAAAATAACAGCTATAAAAGAATCATTCCTAGGCTCACCAAGAAAACCATAGTGAAAGTAGTAAAGTATAATTCACTTGAATTCTCAGTTCAAAAAATTAATAAAATGGTTATTAATATCAATACCTTTACAGCTCGCCAATGATCTAAACATTCACGGTGTACATATTTTGATGTTCCTTTGCACTTGCAAGGAGCGATAAAATCTCTACCTGAGGAAAACCATTGCACATTGAACTAATTATTAGCAAAACTTCCTTCAAAATCACACTTGGCAGAAAAAATTAATTTTTTTTCATGATCTATCAAACATTATTCCATAAAAATTTCTTCTTCAAAAAGAATTTTTTTCAAATAATAAATACTGGAATTGAAAATAATAAAATTGCTACTATTTTCTCTAAATTCGTTAACCAAAAAAAAAAAATTTGAACTTGTAATACTAGAGTGATGACGTAACTGAATTTAGAAAAATAAAATTTTAGAATTGATTGGATTGAACGGAAGATTTTTTCGAGGTGGAGGTTTAGAAATAAGCAAATTGAGCATATTTCAGAGCAAAATCGGTGAAACCAAAATCTTTTATTTAAAAAAAAAAAAAAAGTGAAATTTCGAGGAAATTAGGGTTTAAAAGTTGAAAATACCGTCGGTTTCAAGGCAAATTCGACACTGAATTTGATCGGCAGGACCGGCCTCGAGGTCGATCTCGCTGGGCTCGGTGATCGGTGGGGGAGCCATGAGAGGCGATTCCTCCGATTGATCGGTCATTGTTGATTAATAGAGAAACAGAGGGAAAAAAAAAATAGTCGAGAGAAAAAGAGAAATCTCGTTTTTTTTCTCCTCTGTTTCTTAAAGCTGCTGCTACTTTCCGGTGATTTTTCAAGAGGAATTTTAACGTCTATATAAGTTTTTAATTTTTAATTTTTTATTATTTTAAATATGGATTCTTTTTTGGGAAAAAAAAAAAGAATTTTAGAATATTTAATATTTTTCCGTTTTCCCGTAATAACCATGGGTTTTTTCAATTTTGACAAACATATCCCTGGCTTTTCCTCTGCTTAGGTTAAACTTAAAATCCAATCCGAAGCAGTTTGGTGGCCAAAAAACTCTAGCAGTTTATCTGTCTGCACGTGCGGCCGATATTTTTTTCCTTTTAACTTTAACTATTATATATATGAACTATTAATCTATTTTTATGTATAATTCTTAATTTTTTTATATTTAAGAGTGTGTTTGGATGGAAACTTTTAAAATTATGAATAAATTTAAATTGAAAGTATTTTAAAATATATCATTTTAAAATATAGACATTTATAATTATTTTATTTGAATAAATATATATTTTTTAAAATTAAATCATTGAAATTTCAAGACATAAAAAATACAATATGAGTATCATTATATTAAGAAAAAAATCATAAATATTATTAATAATATAAAAATAAATATATTTAAAATTAAAAAATATTAATATTTTGTTTTTTAAGTTTTGTATGTTATAATAAGTCATGTAGGATAAAATGAGAAGAGATTTTAAATTTTTTGAAAAAACACGAAGAATTTTAATAAAAAATTTGAGTTGCTAAATACTTTCTTGAAATTCTTCTTAAATTTTAAAATTTTTGTTTGCTTTTAAGTTTTATCCGGATAAGTAAATTTAAATTCATGTAACTTAAAATAAAAAATAACTAATAATATAAAAAATGTTCATGAATGCCATGTGGAGGCAAATGAACCCTATAGTATGATTTTAATATAATGTATAGATGTATAGATAAGTCAGTAGCTTTAAAAAAAAAAAATTGAAAAATCATTTTGACGTGAATTTTTAAACTTTAAAACTTCTCTTGAATTTTTTTCTTAAATTTTAAAATATATTTTTCTTTTTTTTCAAACAAAATAATTGGATTTTAGACTTTTGAAAATAAATTTTCATACTGAAATACCCCATCCAAGACGCAAGTAATTTTAGGACCTATTTGAAAGGAAAGATTTTTATGTGGGTGCTTCTGTAATTTTCCCTCTCCGAAAACACTCACTCACCTTTATATACCCGAACAACACTGGCCGTTTCTTCTTCTCCCTTCAGCCTTCCATATTTCCTTCGATTCCTTCTCAAAGACGATGGTAAAAGTCCAGAAACCCAAAAAACAAAAACTCAGCAATAAAAAAATTAAAAAAACCCTCAAGAAAATAAAAATCAAATCCAATATTTCTGAAAAACCCGAAAATCCAACGGTCCCCGAATCCGAACCCGGATCATCCGACTCCGACTTTGATCCAGAAATCCTTCCCGAGCTCTTGGAACCCTACACCAGAGACCAGCTCATCGATCTCATATCCGAGGCGGCACGCGAAAACTCCTCGTTCCTCTCCTTCGTCTGTCGCCATGCCGATCGCGACGCGTCCCACAGGAAATTGTTTGTCTATGGCCTCGCGTGGGAGACCACGCGCGAATCTCTCGCGTCCGCCTTCGAAACTTTCGGTGAGATCGAGGATTGCAACGTCATCGTCGATAAAGCCACCGGAAAATGCAAAGGTTATGGATTCGTTCTCTTCAAGAAGCTAACATCGGCTTTCAAGGCGTTGAAAGAACCGAAAAAGAAAATCCATAACCGGATGACGTCATGCCAGCTGGCTTCCGTGGGCTCGACCTCGGCTGCGAAGGATTCGGATCAAACGCACCCGAAAAAACCGGCTGATATGAAAAGCATAAACGCGGGGGAGCCAGGTGTACTGTTTCCCTCACAGCCGCACCAGCAGTCGCAGTTGTTGGCGGCGTTGGCAGCGGCGCAGAATTTCCCATTGTTGGGCCATAGTAATCCTATTTATGGGAGCTTATTAGGGAGCCAAATTAGTCCGGTGACGACAGTGGGGGCTACGAGCAAGATGGCGGTTACGGCTGTGCCAACAGTGCCGACGAGCCATGTGGGTGTGGTGGGAGGAGGGTTTGGGAGGGCAAATTCGTCATTGCAAGGTCAGTACGGGGCAGGTCAAGGGCTACAAAGTTTATATCCAAACATGCAAATTGGACAGCAGCCAGGGGCAGGGAGAGGTCAAGGGACTTCTACGACCAGGGCCTTTTCTGGGTACCCATCATACATTTGGTATGGTTTTAATTTGTTATCCATCCTGAATTTTAGCTTTTGTGTTTGTTTAATATTTATACTTGGTAGTTTTATTACATTTGTTGATTGGAGTATATTCTTTGTGTTTAAATTTGTTGTTTTTATTTTGAATTATTGGATGTTTGGTCTAATTGTTTATTCAAATGAGATGTTCTTTTGGCAATTTATGAGCTTAAGGATGGATTTTAACGTATATTGGGTGTTAATCCACTCCTTGCTTCACTGTTAGTTGAATTAGTTGATATTTATAGGTGGATGATAAGTTAATTTAATAAGTACTGATAATGATAATAAACTATGTTAGGTGGACTAGAGATCCATTGTCAGATTCCGGTATGTAACTGACTCGGGCATTCCTTATTTTTTGGCAATTTTTTTACATTAATTTGGAGGATCCAAGTGTCATACCCTAATATGTCAACCGAGTATTAGCTCAGATGGCATGCATGTTGGACAGACTTTGCGGGTTTGAGAGGACTTAAGCACGTAATGTGGTAAGTAGATAGGAGTTGGGGGGGTTAAGGGCTTAAATTAGGAATCTCAATAAAAAAGTTTCATACCCTAATAAATAAATTTAAAGTGTCGAAGAAGTGTTGAACATGGGACGTTAGAGTAGGGTAAAGTGACAAGTCCATATAACATACAGTTAATCACCAACACTATCATCTCATTCAGTGAGCCTTCACATATTTTCACATAATATCTTTTTATTTTTTAATTTAATATACTCTATTCTATCTAATCCTTTCTATTTGCCCAGCACTTCTCCTTCCTTTTCTTTTTAAATTAGGTTTTGGCATACGCATTGTCTCTCTTTCCACTCTGACAAAATTTTCATCTCATTCCATGGACCTGTTCCACTGACTCTGTAATGTTTTGGTGTTTGTTTTAATCTCAAATTTAGACCCAATTTACATGGGCTCTTCCGTGCATTGCCATTACTGACATTTCAGTTTATAATTTTTTTACATACAAGGGTCTTTTATCTTTTTAGAAGTTTTCCAAAATCTTATTCTTGGTCCAGTCTATTTAACATTTGTTTCCCAAATCATACTAGTTTTTGCTTGAGCCGTTTCTCTTTTGTTTCACTTTGAGTATTTGGCTCATTGTGTAATTTGGAAGCCTTGTTTGCATTAAATGGCTGTCTGTAGCCTTCATCCAGGGCTACATATTGAGTGGTCAATCATCCAGTTATTGCTATTTTTGGATCTAAAAGTTCTTTTTGTTTCCCTTTTGAATAATTTTGCTGTTGTATTTCTTAATTCTGGTTGCGAAATTTCTCCCTCAGTTTTCTTGCATTTGTTATGTAAAATTTTTTATTTTGAAGCTTTAGTTTGTTTAAAAGGTTTAGTTAAAGAAAATGCTTTTGCTTGAGAAGCATTTTACACTTTGTGTTGTTTTATTGCCATTACATCACTTGGACTCCATATTTGCAGATGATTTGCAGCTGAGTTTCAAGATGTTCATGCACTTTTTGGAAATGTTTCATGGTCATTTGCCATGGAAAACTTTGAAGTTTGGCAATGTTTCTTATGGTTTAGATTTAAATTTTTGCTGAGCTCAAATGGAACTTGGTGGACCAGGACCATTGCTCTTCTTATCTTCTTCCTCTTTTTTTTACTTTTACCTTTCCGTTTCTCTTCTCCTTTTTCACTCTCTTAAACATACAAGTTTGTAAGCAATGGCAAATTTAAGATTTCCTTTGTTAAATTTTAATTTCTATTTCTCTGGCATTACGGTTTTTCTTCCATTTTTGAATTTCCTTTTATTTTCCTCCTATCATTTACTATCTTGAGATCTGGGGTAGTAAGATGATGAATGTGATTAATTTATTTACTTTGAATTATGATCTTCGGTACTATGGTTCAATGCTTATATTTACCATGTTTCGATATACAAGCATCCTCAAAAGTCAGTGTTATGCTCATAGAAAAGATCTCCTTATGTCTAATACTCTAATTTAAATATTTTTAAGGATTTCTTTTATTCTAATTAGGTATTCTTTTTATCTCTTTTCTTTCCCGCATTATGAATGATTCATTGTTGAATTATGATATTACTCTATAAACAGCATAGAACCAATATTTAATATAAAAGAAATCACTTCTAAGAAAGCCCCAAGGCCTTTTATTTGCTATTTTGACTGGATTTAAGTTACTAGTTGTAGTTTCCCTACTCAAATATGTCTGTCTTGTTCGGGACTCATTTGTGTCGTTATTTATGTGGTTTCCCCTTTGATCCCTTGCTTATGACATAATGTTTTTCTTACCAAGTCAGCCTAGTTACTATATCAAACAAATTCCAATGGTCTGAATTTCTTTCCCCTGTCCCCTCCCCTTTTTCCTCACTCATGCTTTTGTGTGTTAATTTTTCATTTTACTTTTTTTTTTTTGGGGGGGGGGGGGATTGGAGTTGAGGTGAATGAGAAGAACTTTTGCATGTTTATGGAGCACAGATCAATAAAATGTAATCAGCATTACCTTTAAATTTTGTTAGCTACATTTCAGAAATTCTCTTCCCCCTTGAAATATATATATGTATATATATATTTTGAATTTAGTAAAGAAGGAATATGAATGGTTACTAACTAGGGATTGATCCAATTGGAGATCAATGTTCAAAATGATTCTAGTGGGACTTAAATAAATCCCAGGATGGAAGTTAGAACCAGCTTCTATAACTTATAATTTTAGGGGGCTTCATTTTTAGTTATACAGCTTATCTAAACAGCTTCTACATAATAAACCATAGTGCTGTTAAAGACCAATCACGGGAACTTAGTGCAGTTGTTCTGGCATGATTCTTGGCAAATTTTGTTCAGTGTAGACTACAGAGCCATTAAAAGTTTCAGTATTTTATGCAGAAATCCTGGATGCTTTCTAGCTATGCTGAAATTAATGATCCTAGGACTTAAAGAGCTAATTTGCTGCTCTCTTTAATATTAATAGAAATCTCTTACTTACGTGACTCTGCTTACTTCACAGTTTATCTGAGATAAATTGTATTCGAATAGTTAGTTAGCAAAATGATGACCCCTAAGAACCTGCATCTGCTTAAGCCTTCATTCCTAGAAATATCAGCTACTCAGGATCCTTGAAAAGCTCGAGGCTTGAGGACAGTTTATCTTTGTGGTTTACCAGGTATTTGATTTATTATGCCATATTTACAATGTTGAAAAAATCGGAACGTAAGTCAAACCGGTGTGACCTCCAAGTCATTGGTCCAACTGATCCAACTAGTCCAACTGGATTGTTTAATTTAAAAGTAAATTAAATATTAAATATATAATTTTAATATTAAATAAGTATTAAATATAATCATTAGTTAATAAAAAAAACGTGTTGGGCTATATGATTAAGAGGTTAAAGGTTTAAATTTAATCATTTACAACTACTTTTTTAATAATAATAAAATTAACAAAAAAAAAAAAAAAACCGGTTCTTTACCGGTTCTCTACTGGTTGAACTAATTTTTTACCGGTTCATTATATGTTTGGTTTTTTATATATATCAGATCGGACAAGCTGTCAATTTTCGGTTCGGTTTTTTTATCACTGCATATTTAACTATTTTGACCAGAAGGTGAACAAGTAATGATATTTTTGAAAGCAACTTTAGCAAAACTATCATTCCATTGACATTATGAAAAGTAGCGGAATCAAACATTTTTTCAATTGAATCTTTGCCGCGGCTCAAGCTGTTCTACAGTACTCTAATCATGCAAAGGGAATGAAATGATTATGCGTAAAACATTAATCCTCACTCACTGGCTAAATAAGATCATAATGTTTGAGAAACAAGTTGCATAAAAAGGGTGTTTAGGGGGGGAGGTTCCACTAATCTCCTAATTTACTTCTTCCTCTTCTTTGGAGGCTGGAGGGATTCCTCATCGTCATCTTCCTCATCTTCATTTTCTACTCCGTCAACATCTTCCTCGTCCTCTTCTCCACCATCCTCTTCCTCATCATCATCATCATCATCATCTTCATCGTCATCCTCATCGTCTTCGTCGTCTGGGTCTTCGCCATCCTCTTCGTCGTTGTCGTCTTCTTCCCCATTCTGTTCTGCCCCACTTGCTCCACCTCCTGGTCCCTTCTTTGGGTTGTTCTTCTTGTTGCCATATTCCCCATCTTCAGAAGACAGCTCCTCTTCACCTTCTCCAAAGCCACCATTGCCGTCGTCATTGTCATCTTCCCCATCATCTTCGTTGCCATCTTCTTCCCCATCAGCATCCTCAGGCTTAAGCTGGTTTTGTGCATGGTCTCCCTTGACTCTCGATTTGTTACTCAACAGCAACGCAAAGGAGTTCTGAAACCAATGTCAAAATATATGTAGCCAAGGCTCTTAGTTATACAACAATTATCACTTGCAATTTACTGATTGTGCTTTTTCAAAACTGAGATTGCATAATCAACCATTAAAAAACTAGTGCTTTGATTTAAAGTATTGGACTCTGCTTCCTTTACAGGCTAAGAAAAACAGTGTCATTTATGGGATCCTATCCTATGTACAACGAATTGAACCTGAAACTTAAGGTTCAGGTAATCACTGTTACGAAATGATATTTAAAAGGTCAGAGATTTAAATCCTAATACCTGTAATCTTTTTTTTTATCCTAAACTTACGGAAAAAGAAAAAAAAAAAAAAACTAAAAACTTTAAATTTGTACTTTGAAAACTCCTATTATCTTCGAGCAATATAGAAAGAAAAGTATTAAGGCATCAATCCTAGTAGGCATCTTGAAACAGAGACATTCTTCGTTAGTCTTTACTCGAAGTGAAGGACAGCAAACATTGATTCTTTTTTCTTTTCTTTTTTTTGGTTCTGTTTCCTGATGCTTAGAAAGTTAGAAGCAAATGACATGACAAGCAAACTTAGGGTGATAATGGAATATGCTCCCACTGCACACTGAAAACGAAATATGCTTTTCTTCCCTTAGGCAAAGAAGGATTGGATTCCTCCATAATTTTGTCCCCTTTCCCATCTCAAATCCAATAGTTTTAACACTGTACAAGAATAAAATCTCCAGACAACTTGACTGTCTGATCCTGTAATAATTTTTTCTGGTACCCTCTAAATAAATGTATTTTTTTTGAACTTGTCAAAAAAATTTCATATAAAATATGGTTACTAAATCATCCATATAAAATAAAAGATAAATTTATAGTTTAGGTTTCAGACATAGATAACAATTTGCGAAATAATACTACTAGATTAAAAGTGTGACGTGTCATCTTATGATTTTACAAGGATAATATATTATCCGAGGAATATTCTATTCCCTAACAACAAAGAAGATTGACTTTTTGTGTTTATATAACAGGACCACTTGGTTGGTATATAGATATATATATATATATATATATATATATATATATAATGCTATATTCCACGTGCCACAAGTGACAAACAAGTCCGAAACCTAAAACTCAAACTATCCCCAAACAACTATAGTTGATTTTTTCTACTCTCCTCCCCAACCCCCAATTAGCGTAAATCAACCAATAATCAATAAATAAAAAAATTTAAAAAAAAAAGACACCGATTTGGAAACGGCGCAAGTTAGACATCTCAACTATTCAAAAGAAAGAAAAAAATTAAACAGAATTACATTAAAAATAATAATTAAAACACAACATATGAAAAAATAATATAAATTATCAAAATTTATATAAATATATAACACATTAAATATAATTATGATGCAAAAATAATAACACGACGTCAAAACTATTAGATATGGTCGAAAAAAAAAAAAAACTCAAAGTCCCCAACAACAACGGCGCATCTTAGCATGAATCTAGGGCAAAACAAATAAGAAAATGCAAATTGTTCTTTGGTGGAATCAATGCTCTAACAAGAAAACCATGAAACTTTCTTTTTTTTTTTCCTTAAATGAAAGAAAGCAAGAAACAGGCGAGTTGGCCAATGACAAAAACGAACATTCCTAACGCCTAGTTTAGCATTGCTGTTGGAAAAAACTTAGGTTGGAAAAAGTTTGAGTTGGAAAAAGTATGTTTATAAAGTGTGGTGAAAAAGTGTGATTTAAAAACTTTTAAGTATTTAGTATTGCTGTGAAAAAGTATTGTAGGAAATTGAAGATATGTTTAAAATAATAAAAGTGTAGAGATGTGAGGATAATAAAGTCATTTTATCCAAAAGCCAGCTTTTAAAGCTCAAAAACTATATTTTTTTACTTTTTGGTTTGGTTTTTCAAACCATGGTTTCAAGTCAATTTTTTTTATCTGTTTAGCATTGCGTTTGCGGTGAAAAACAGCTTTTGATCTCATAAGCTGTGCCAGAAGCAATGCTAAAGGAAGCCTAAAACAAGTTAGCACTAATCTAAAGCAAAATCGAGAAACCCGCAACAACAAAAAAAAGCATAAAAATTAAAGAAAAAAAAGGTGTAAGACGAAAGCATGAGATAATAACCAATGATAAGCGCAAAAAAGAGGGATTTATGGCGTAAGATATCATGGAAGGCAGAAACTATAAAATAAAAAAAAAATAAAAAAAAATAAAAAAAGAAAAAGGAAAAGGAAAAAAGAAAAAAGAAAGCTAAGTTTAGAATTAGTTTTACCAGAGCTAAAAGGTGGGTTTTGACCAGAGCTGACAAGAACATGGTAGCCAGAGTTTCACCGGCGCCTGTTAGCGTGGCGTAACTAACCGTAACTGACACTGAACTGTGGTCAGCCTCCATTTTCGCGGCCAACGATAATTCTAAAAAATATATATTTTGTTTTCTTTTTTTAAAAAAATAACCTGCACAGAAAAGAAGCTGTACCGTTAGATCTGTATTGAAGCTGTGTCAGCCGTTAGATCTGTTACTTTGTTTGTACAGAGTATAGTACGGAACATAGCTTAGCAAAAAGAACGACAAATTTTCAAAAATTATGAAAATAAAGAATATTTCTCTAAATAGTGCAAAAAAGTAGAAACAAAGAGGAAATAGCGAAAGTTATACTAAAAATAAATTAAAACAACAATTATATAGAAAATAAAATATAGGTATTAGAAAAGGCGTTTTAGAAGAAAAAGACAATAAAGAACTTTCAGCTACGAGCAAAGCTCGCCGGCCGAAGTGGTTTTTACGTAAAAAGAAGCTATTTTTATGGCAAAATCGCTGTAACTAGAGATAATTAAAGTTAAAAAAGAGTCGAAAACGTTAGGATATGTGGAAGAGGAAGAGAAAAGAGACGAAGAAGAAGGGAAATTAAAGGAAGGAAACGTACCTGGAAACGGAGATCAGAGGGAAGAGAGAGTAGATCTGAGGATTTGAAGGACTAAAAGCAAACGAAACGAGCAAAAGGAGAGGCGTTCATTATGGACCGTCCGATCGTGATCAAAGAGAGCTGAGAGGGAGAAAAGATATAGGGAGAAAAATCAGGGGGAGAAGAGAGAGAGAGAGAGTACTGGGGAGTGACTGCCCGTCATTTTTCCCAGTCAGGAATCGGGCAGCACGGGCAGCGTCCTCATCATGTAAAAAGATCGTTGAGTTCGGGCTGCCCAGGAGTCCAAGTAAGGACAAGTGTTATTAGGGTAAGGTAATACTCTCTAATTAAATTTAATTGTTTTTTTTTTTCCTTTTTAGCTGTTGTTTAAACTCTCTCACGTGTCCTTTAAAGCTAACCTCAAAAGTTATAAAAAAAAAAAAAATTTGTTTATTTGATAAAGTATTGAAAAAAATATTTAATTTTTTAATATGTTTGATAATTTATATTAAATTTTATTTAATAAAATTCTTTTTAATGAAAAATTATTGAATGAAATAAGTAGATTGATAGTTACTTATCACTTAATCCAAAATATGTTAAGTCAATTTTATTTTTTTAAAAAATTATCTTTTTTTGTTATAAAATATTAAATTATAATTTTTAATATTTATTCATAATTATCTAAAATAATATAAAATATCATGTTAATAAGATTAAATTGTGAAATGAATAATTTTAAATTTTTAAAATTTGCAATTATAAAATAATATAATTATATTTAGTATTTAATTTTCAGTAATATACCAAATAATTTTTATAATACAAATTCAATGCTAAAAAATTCAGTACTTAATTTTTCAGTTTATCAAATAACACCTTAGTATTTTTTATTTTTGCCTTTGGCTTGTTGCTTTTTATGTTATTTTCTAAGAATTATTATTTGTTGTGACGTTGTCACACGTTAATTTTTATAGAGTATTTTATCTGTAATTCTTTCTACTGCAATACTATACCTAATCACATTCAAGAATTATGTAGGAGTCCATCACTTACTTATAAATGTGAACTCCAAATAATATTTTAATGGACCTTACATAACTCTGAATGTTGATTGATTAATTGTAGTGTAATTATTGTAGGTGATATGCTTCTTAATTTTTATTGTTGTATGTATTTTTAAACATATAATTGTATAGTTTATAAATAAATCAAATTAATAAAATATTTATTAATAAAATTTATTTTATGTGTAAATTATATCAAATTAATTATTTTTAATGTTAATATAAAATTAAAAGGACAAAGATAAAGATAAAAAAATTAATGTAAAAATTAATTCTTTTTATTTATCAAATAAATTTATTTATTTTTTAAGATTAATAAAATTTTGAAAATAAAACAATTTAATGTAAACTTTAACTCTTTTTTATTTATTTTTAAATAAATTTATTTAACAAAGTTTTTAATGAAATTAAATTTCTTGCTTATAAATTGGATAAATCTTATTAATAGTAAAAAATATACAATGATAATTTAAAATTTTAATGAACAATAATGATTATTTTTGTTAATTCAAAATATTTTTTACATTCATTTATATATATATATATATATTATAAATATAAATTAACACTCAATTGTTGAAAAGAAAAGTTACCTATGAAAATTAACTAGTTTGAGTATTTTTATATTAGAATATTTTTAATAATAAAATGCATATGATTTTGCACTATATAAAGAGAGTTTTTTATTTTTTATTTTTTTTTCATTTCATAAATTTTATTTTCATCCTAAAATCTCAACTAAAGACTTTTAAAATTTAACCATTAATCATTCTCTTAGAACATTTTTGTTATGAACCTTAACAGTGTTTGATAACATTTTCTATTTTAATTTTGCAAAATGTTCTCATTCACATATTATTTTCGTTAAACTTGATTATTATGTCATGGAATCTTACGTTTCTAAAGGGCATGAGGCATTTTAACCTCAATTGCATGATTAAAGAACAATAGAGATTATCTTTTCACTACTTTAGGATGTGTGTGGGATATTATTTTTGTTTTCGATATATTGGTAATGTAATTTTTTTAATTTTTTAAACGGATTAAGAAATTATCATATAATTTTATTTTTTAAGTAGTTTTTATTTTATAATATATCTTAAGGGATATGTGTTATTTTATTAATACCATTTGTAGAGTCTAAAAATTTTATTAATAGCGATGTAGGAGATAAATTTTTTTAAATGTAAATAATAGTTTTATCAACTTTTGAGAGATTAGTTGATTGCAACTCATAATTTTTAGAATGAGTGCATATTTTGCTTAAATGATAAGGAATTTAAGAACAAGAATTTTTCAGCATTTGAGTGGCAGAAAAAATTCTATTTAATAAAAATATTCTCTTGAGTGGGTGGGGTAGGGTTAGGTGAAGATGATAATTGGGTTGGGAAAACTTCCAAGTAACCAAGTCAAAGCCCAATATTTGGGCTCATGGAAATTGGGCCTATTGTAAGTAAGGGACTAAAGTTAATTTAACCCAAAATTGAGAAGTCAAACAAAAAGGAGTAGATGAGTATAGTTGTAGTTAATAAATTGTATTGTAAGGAAGGTTTGTTTAATTGTATTTGCTTTGGGATAAGGAAATTATCTCATTCATAGTTATTGGCATGGTTAAAAAAACTGGAGGTCCAACCGATCAAATTTTCAATTTTCGATTCAATCGGTTGAATCGGTCAATTTGATAGAATTTTTTTTTTTTAATATTTAAACATTAAGTTATATTAAATAAATACTAAATATAGTTAATAATTAATAAAAATATGCATTTGGCTTAATGGTATGGTTTTTAATATAATACTAAGAGATTAAAAGTTCAAATCTCATTAATTACATATAAAATTTTGGAAAAAAAATTAAAAATATATATAACCTATTTTTTATCGGTTCAATCCAGTTTTTAACCGATTGAATCGATTTTTTATCGGTTTGGTAAAAATCTGATTCTAATAACTTACCGAACCGAACATGCCATCGATTCTCAGTTCAATCGATTCGGTATGGTTTTTTAATCACTGGTTATTGAGAGTTTTAAAATTTTATTTACGGGATTAGAGAGTTTTTACATATTTTAATAAAATATATTTTAAAAAATTAATAAATTTATATCAAAAGTAATGAGATATGTGATATTATTTCAACAACGTTTGTGAAATTTAAAAATTTCATCGGCAGTAAAAAAAAAAAATTTCTTTTTCATACTATTTTAATTTGGTTCAATTAGATTTTTACTCAATTTTATCTACAAATTGATGGGAAAAAAAATAAATTTTTGTTAAAATATTGTATTCAAACTATTAAGATTTAAGAATTCAATGTTACATGTAAAAACAAATAAATGGTCAAAAAATTTACTTGGAAAAAAGAACAATCTCTTTCTCACCAACTAAGTTGGCTATTTAATTTTAAAAAATTACTAGTGCATATAAAATATTTGAAGTTAGTTTGAATATTATTTAAGCTTTAATAAAACTAAATGCATGATAGGATAAGAATTTGATGATTATTTTGAAGAGTAGGTTTTGATATAAACTTTCTTGCCCGACTACTTGATATTTAAATTGAAGAAGAATGATTTTATTCGATAGTCGGAAAAAGAAAATACTTAGGCTCCTGCAGTTGGTCCTTTATTTATTTAATAGTTGCCTTAATACCTCACCAGATTTAACCTACCATTGATTTACTTCATATTAATTAATTTATTCTTGTTTTGTTTTTTTTTTGTCAACATCGAAGTTCAATTAAAAAAACACTTGAAGAAAAAAATTTTGAATGCAATCATATCGACCTAAGAGAGTTTACTTTTAAGATCATCTAAGAATAAAATTAAGCTTAAATAAAACTTAAAGATATCCCTGATTGCGATACCATTGATTTACTTCATATTGCTAACGAATGTTTAAAGACACTATTTAAGATTACTATATATAATAATATTTTAATTTAATATATTAAAAATAATGAATAAAATTATAAAATTTTTTATTCAATATAATTTTTTTTTTTACTATAAATAGTATATTAAAATATGTTTTTTTCTTTTTGTTTTGGAGATTCATCGAGTTCTTGTTCTATGACTCCTTTTAAATGCGTACTTGTATTTAATTAGATGGATTAGTTAATTGGGAGGTGGTTCGAGATTTAGTGTCGTTTTGTTATAGAAGCATTTAAAACAAAAGCAGCACGGATAATATTGTAATAGTACAAGAGGCAGTTCATTCGCTTAATAAGAAGCGAAGTAAATTGGAGGCGTTATTATGAAAATTGATATGTATTTTTATTTAATATATTTACAGTGTATAAATTTATAAATTATCAATAAATCAGATAATATTATTTTATTAAAAATAAAATTATTTATATTTATTTTTAAATTTAAATTTTTTTAATAAAATGACATCATCTGATTCACTGATAGTGTATACTGTCAGTGTATAAAAAATCTAATTGATATAAAAAAAATTATGATAATAAAATGCATACATTAGTTAAAATTCAACATGATTGTACATTTGAAAGGTATAAAAATATGAATTTCAAATTCACAAATACCTATAGATATTTCAAATTCACCACTACATAAGCATTTAACAAATTCATGAATTTGAAAAATAATCATAAATGTTATTTTTACATGTCTTTTATTACATAATTATATTATTTTTGAAATCTAAAATCATTGTTTGAAATTTAAGTTTTCAAACGCAAACTAGGTGTATTTTGAATTTTGATGGATTTGGATCTGCCAACTACTTCGTTTTTTTATTTATTATGTTTTGTGTTACTTCGATTGAAATAATTTATTTACTTTTTGGAATGATGAGGTGACTTCCTATTTTATACATACAAGGGGTTTTGTCAAGGTGGTCCGTTATCTCCGAATCTTTTTGTGTTATGCCTTCAAACGTTAACTGCTTTGATTTATATTTGATGTAAACAACATGGTGCTTTGAAACCTATTTCTTTGTCTCGAGGTGGTCATAATGGGTCATAATTTTTAAGGTTTTTTTTTTTTTCTTTCGATATGCACTGATTAAAAATTAATTAATTATTATTTTAGGGAAAAAATTATTTAATATATTATTTTAATTAAATTAAAAAAATAATGCGTTAATTATATTTTTTTAAAAAAATTGAAGCTTTGAAGCCGCGAAGGACGGCAGAAAAAAAAAAAAAAAAGAATCGCGAATTACTTTTGTAGATCTAAGATTTTTCAATGATATTTTGGAAAAATCAAATTGAAAAACGGAAAGAGGGGATAAAGAATATGCTTTGGAGAAAATTTGAGAATTTTCGCAGTTTTGAAAACGGTGACGACTGCTGACGGTGCCGACAACGGCCACTGTCTGAAATTTGAAAATTTTTGAGTTTATGAAATTTTGTTGAAGAAAGAGGATAGAGAGTATAGTAGAGAGAGAATGAGTTGGAAGAAATCAAAGAGAATTTTTTTTTAATATTTATAAGTGAAAAAGTATTAATAAAAAAATTTTAAAAATTATATTTTATATTATATGTTTAAATATAATTATACTATATTTTTTAGTATATTATTAAATATAAATATTTTAAATATAATATATTAAAATCTTATTTATAAATATTATATTAAAATATTATATATTAAATATTTTTTTAATTTTAGTAATATCTTATATTAAATAAAAAATAAGTTTAATTTTATAAATAAAATATTATCATTTAATTCAATGATAAAATAGTCATTATATATATATTTAACATTATTTTAATCAACCAAATAATATAATAGTATTTTTACTTTATTTCATTCAACTAACTTAATTACGTAATATTTATTTCTCTTTATTTCATTTTTTCTATTTCATTCAACGAACCATATGCAGGAGAATATGTCGAAAATAATGAAACCTAAAACTTGTATTATTTAGACAATTTTTATATATATATATATATATATATATATATATATATATATATAATACAGCATTCAAAGTTTCAAACCAACTAATTAATTTTGTCTATCCTCCCAATAAAGCCAACGAGATTTTCCCTTATCCAATTTGAACAAACTTAGATAACATTGTTTAATTAATTTAGAGCACCGAATAACATTTTTGGTGGGGTTCAAATTTTAAACATTTATTATTATTATTATTTTTTAAGGAGACTAATATTGTATTCTACTAACTTTTCTCAATGTCTGCAAATGTATTTGGACTTCCAAACTTGAAAGACAGAATTGAACGGGCTAGGGCACAGTTAAAAAATCCAAGGTACAAGATAAACTAGGTTAAGGCCAGCCCAAACCTACTCAATTATGGCATCATATATGTATCCAATTAAGCCCATGTGGGGAAACAATTTTTCCAATGTAATATTAGACAATGAAAGATAGTAGATACTTTTGAATCTAAAATTTAATTCAGTAGGTTTATACAGTTATTTTTAAAAAGTAACATTCAAAAAATTTAAAATTTGAATTTCAATATTGGTAACTCTTTTTCTATTCCCAAACTGCGACTTATTTTGTACCTAAAAAAATAAATAATAACATTTTTTTTTCTCATAAATCTCATATCATGTGTTTCAAATTTTAAACTCAGTAATCTCTAAATCTTAAATTTTAACAGTTGAGATGTCTTTTTAGAGACGAAAATGGAACATTGTTGCTTAAAAAATCTCAAGTAGAGTATTATTTTTTAGATTGAAATTACTTAAAAACCATTTTTTAGGGTAAATTACTCAAGGTCACTACCATGCTTCTCCTATATACATTGGATTAAGATACTTGATTTCGATGGTTACGCGACCTGATTTGAATAGGTGCGCCAATCTAAGCTAGTTTATCTTAACCCTTAACATATGATCTGTTGAAATCCGTCATGCTAGTTACTGTATATGATTAACAGTCTGGCATTTGGAATTGGATATACAAAAATTTTAACAAAGAATTCAGTTTAATTAGGAGTTTGTTAATGATTCATTTTGAAAATTCAAGAATTTGTTTTCAAGATTTTATCCTTTAAAAAAAAAATCTTATTTTATAAAGTCACAATTTAATTATTGACTAGTAAATTAAGTTTTCTCTATCAACAAATATATATATATATATATATATATATTGTTTTTGTTAGTATTGATCTCCTACTAAAGCATTGGAAGACTCACTCTAAAAATGAAGTAAAAAACAGCCCTAGCCTAGCTAGACACCTAATTGATTGTTTATGATCTATAATATTATTTCATGAGATAGATATATTATCCTATCTATCTATCTATCATTATCACCAACAGAAATTAAGAATACTAAAACTTTAATGTCAGAAAGAGCCGACCAAAATCACCATGGCGACTGTATAGTATGCGATTACTCCAATAAGTAACACAGAATCAAACAATATTTACACTTAACTGTCATGTTAGAGTTAGAGAATAATTAAATTATTAAAGAGGACGTGAGGGTTTTGATAATTTTAATAACACAGAATCAATGATCACGATTTTTTTTAGCCAATGAAAAGAATACTTGTATTAATCTTCAAACAAATCACAAAGAACACTCTTACATCAAAAACTCAATTCATAGGAAAGAAATATAGAGAAAATAGAGTATATCTCAATTCCTTTCCTCCATCAACGACCACTACTTAATTTAATGGGGCGCAGGAAATCCATTATTGTCAAAGATTCCAATCAAAGAGGATGGAGGTTGTCTAATCCAAACTATATCCAGTAACTTTAAACACCATACAAACATAATACGAAAAAAATAATAAAAAATAATATGAACACGACATGCAAAAATAAATGTGTCAAAATCTATATAACACGAATTATTAACATACCAAAATTTATATAAATATATAATATTTTAAACACGATTATAACATATAAAAATAAATAAACACGATATGAATACACGTATTGTCAGGTCTAATCCAACCTACATTGTAGGTCTCCTTCTTTGACTATTTAGCAACCCAGTTAGTTTTCATATCAGTAGTTCTCTTAGAGTCCATTTATATGGACGATGAGAATGATTTCGATGAAATTAAAAACAATAGTGACGATTAAATAGAAAATAAAAAATAAAAACTATTAAAGACATTAATCTAGAAACATATTGATAAATTATTTTTATATATATTTTAATGATATATTTAACATTTAAAATTCTAACACATATTATTTTGTATATTTATTTAAATATTTTAATCAATTAATTGTTATATAAATTTATTTATTATATTAAATAAATAATTTTTAAATAAAAAATAAAAAAAGTAACCTAACAAAATAAAAATGAGAGAGTTAAAAAAACAATTTAAAAAATTTGAAGTTAAAAATAAATTAATAAAAAAAAGATAAAAGTAAAAAAAAAAAAAATCCCAGCACAGGATCCAGCTACCAATTAAACTCTTCCTCCTCTAGTGGGATTAACTATAATGCGCCACAATGTAATTGAAAAGTCAAATGGTTTTAAATTTCATTGTCTGTATGAAGCCTGAATAGGAAAAAGTTTCTTCTTTGAAATTAAATCCAATAACTCATGCTTAATTGGTACTTAGAAACGTTGGTTAAAAATTATTTAATTATTAATTTATTTTGTATTTAATGTATTATTTTTATTAAATTAAAAAAAATCATTAATTAATTTTTTTTAATATCATTTTAATTAGTGTCATTAGGCCGCGGTTAATATTTCCTAGTCTTTATCTATTGCCAAAGACGCTGCAATAATTTTTGCTTTGATCTTTTATTGGAATTCCAATAATTCATATATAGAATTTTGTTAATAAGTGTTTTAAAGGTATTTTTTAATATTAATATATATATATATTAATATCTTCATCAAATATATTAAAAATAATAAATAAAATTCGTTTATTATTATAAATAACATATTAACTAACTTAAAAAAAAATCTAAAAACACTCATTATCAAAACCCTTGATATAATAGTACTAGTCTCATTCATCTGATGGAGTCATTATCCCATGATCAAAATCATAGTTCGTTTCGATGTTTGAACCCCAAATCGTACTTTGAGAAGCAGTTGCTTCAACAACACTTGCACTGAGAGTGAGAGATGTTCATAGGCCGGGCCTATACATGATATCAATATTATATTTATTTGTTCAAGTCCGGTCCGGCTCGAAATATGGGTCTCAAGTTCTGCATATGCCAACCCATATTTCTAAATAAATAATCCAAACCCATTTAGGCCTACCCATATTTTTTTTCTATTTTTTTAATTTTTAGTAATTTTATATTTTTATTCTTTTATTAAAGTCTTAAATATGGACAACTTAACATATTTTTTAATGTTTACACTATAAAATATATATATATATATATTTAATCTTTATATCATGTAAATTACATAATATATATAAAAATAATATATTATATAATTGAAAAAGGGGTCGGGCCGAGCTCGGACCTTGAATGTTGGAGCCAAGACTCGTCCATTTTTTAAACGAGCTTAATTTTTTCCCAAGTTCATTTTTCGGGCCTAATATTTTTGTCCAAGCCCTTCTAAATATGGGCAGACTTTCGGGCTTGGGCACGGGTAGCCCGACCCTTGGACAGGTCTACTTGCAGTCTCAGATATAGAAAGTACTCTAAATTAAGCCGAACTAGAATTCTTTTCTCGCTTCGTTGGAGAATTTTTTTTAATATTTATAAATTTTTTATTAAATTATCAATCAAAAATAAATTTAAGTTGAATTATATTAAATAATTATCATTTATTTAAAGAATTTTTTATGTTTTAATATTTTAAGTAAATTAATTTAGAGTTAAAATTGAATTACTATGATAAATTATGCAAAATATGGGATGAATCAATTGAGACATGACAGAACACAACATCGAAAATAATTAAAACACGACACTACACGAAAAATAATATGAACACGACACGAATACACGCACGTGTCAAAATCTATATAAAACGAATTATTAACGTGTAAAAATTTATATAAATTTATAATATTTTGAACAAAAAAAATACGAACATGTCACAAACGCACAATTTTTTCTTTAAATTGAATCACTATGATAAATTATGCAAAATATGTCATGAATTGACACAACACGAACACATAAATTTTTAAAAAAATTAAATTACAATGACAAATTATATATGTCGCAACCTAAAAAATAACAAGTCTCATTGCGAGACGTTACTCGTTAAGTGTGACATTAAGAGAAACAAAGGAAAAGACGATTTAATTCCTCTTGAAATAAAATGAGGGTTTGAAAACAATCTCGAAAAAGAAATGGAGTCGCCACCAATCTTTTTTGCTAGGTGTGATCGGTCACCTATTAAAATCGGTTTTCTAAAATATTTTAAAATTAATTAAAATACTTTTAAAACCAATTTCAAAGTCTGCGCTTTTAAACCAGAGAAATCAAAGAAGCGGGTTCGGGAATCGGTTACGTGCGGGGAATGATTAGCACCTGCATAACGCCCGTATAAAACGGTACCTTATTAATCGTGTGTTATCTCAAGTCCCGGTAAAAGTCGGTTTTAGATTTGGCATTTTAAAATAATTCTCAATTTAAAGAAAAATAATTCCATTTTTAATTGAAAATGATCCAGAATTTATTAATTCAAAATTTTCCTATATTTTTCAGCAAACCCGGTAAAATATAAAAAAAATTTATTTATTTGGAAAATCTCTGAATCATTTTCATTTTTTGAAAAAATAATATTCCATTATTAATGATAATTGATGATATCCTCCCCAGCAAACACAGAGAATTCATGAATTATTTTAACTCGAAAATATTTTTATTTTTTATTGAAAATCATTATCTTTATATAAAAACTATTTTAAAAAGATGAATATGAACATGTATGACATGGCAAAAGATGACATAGCAAAATCTAAATAACATGGTAGAATCTAAATGACATGATATAATCTAAATGACATGAAAAAATCTAAATGATATGATATAATCTAAAAGACATGGCATAATTTAAATGACATAGCAATAGAATTAATAACATGACATGAAACATAAAATATTATCATAAAAAATGCATGTAAATAAATAAAAAAAACAATGCATGAACATAATAAATCCTAAATATATGGCAAAATAATTAATGACTAAGCAAAAAGCATAGAATAACATAGAATATTCATAACTATGTAATCACCATGACAACATCATGAAATCTAAATCAAACAATAACATCACTAGAGAATATTCATAGCAAAAATTATATATCATAGAATATGCATGAACATGGAAAATGCAATGCATGAAAGTGTATTTTTTCCTTTAAATAAGGACATCCGTATACCTAAAAAGATATCCGACTACCTCAGGAAAAGACTTAAATCCGATTTTTCTAAATCAAAAATACTTTGTGATTGGATTGAAAACAATTTGAAAATTTTTGGATGAAAATGGCACCATGGTCGAAACCCCCTTTAAAAAGGCTCTATTTTCTAATTTTGAAAACCCGGGTTGACCACCCTTGATCCGAATTTTATAAAATCAAATTTTAGGATTAAAATGACTTATAAATCAACCTAGGATAGTAGCTATTGTTCTAAATCAGCCCCTTCTTAATACCTTAACCAAAACAGAAAATTATTAATTCTTAAAAAAAACAAATCTGACTCCTCTGACTAATTCTAAAACGTGATTTTTTTACCCTTCTAAAAAATTTAAAAAATATATAAAAAAATTATAGGAGGCTTAAAACATGTTGACCTCTATGAGAAAAATCAGCTTAATTTTTAGACTAAGGATGATTTAGCCGAAAATTCATGAAAGATAGAACACTGGGTGAAAAACTGCTTAACTAAAAAATATTTTTAAACCTTTGATAAAAACGTCCAAAAATCAGAATAAAAATATTAGAGACTCCTCTAAGGTCCTACAATCAGTGGTAAAAATTTCTAAAAATTTGGATGAGGGTTGTCTAATAAAAAAAATTAAAAGTTAGAAAATCCAACTTGTACAAATCTTAATTTTCCATAAGCATGCTCAAGAGAGCTTGGCTTTGAGCCATTGATTGGCTTAAGTCAAAAATCAAGTGGGAATGAAATGAAATGCATGAACAAACATCAAGATAAAATAAAAATAACAAAATCATATGAACAAAACATGGAGGAGAGCATGAAAGAAAATACCTATCTTGCTTTAGCTTTTCAAATCAAAGAGTAGTAAGAAAATCCCTTATTTTTTCTCTTTTCTTTTTCCCCTCTCTTTTCTCTCAAGAATAGCTACAACCCTTGTAAAAAAATCTGATCTCTCCCCTCTAAAAAATGAAAACCCCCTCTAATTTATAGGCCAACCAAATGCTAGGGATGTTGTCATAATGTTGTCATTTTTTTCCCTAGCTTGCAAGACCCAAAAGCCACTAATCAAAGATGATAAAAATGTGAATTTGTAATCATAGGATGAAGTGATCAACCCCTAACAATAACAGTTGGCCTAAAATATGTAACCATAATGTGTTCATCATTTCTCTTCATTCATTTGGCTACTTGGCAAGATCACAATGGCTCAATCAAATAAAGATACCATCTTGCTATCCAATTTTGGCCTTTGGATGAAAGAAATATGCCAACCTTCCTCTTCTACATGGGTTGTCCGAATGGCCTTTAAAATTCCATCAACTTCTTTTTTTTTTTTTTTAAATTGCAAAAATGGCCCTCTTCGGGTTCTTCGATAAAATTGCACTTTAGCCCCTTAAACTTGATTAAATTGCAAACGGACCCCAAATCCGGATTTTATTTTTCCAATACTTCCTAAATAATATAAAATTGAATTCTGAAAGTTTTCATAATTTTTCGAGCTCGTTTCCTATTTTTCCCGGATTTTTCTTTAAAAGTTGTCATTTGGTGCCCTCCAAATTTAGCTTTTTCAAATGAGCTCCGATTCCAGATTTTTCTTTGCCAATATCTTACAAATAATATAAGATTCAGATCTGGAAGTTTTGGTAATTTTTCGAGCTCATTTCCTATTTTCTCGGATTTATCTTTTGGAATTTCAGCTTAGTACACCCGAACTTTGTCATTTTTCAAATGAGCTCCGATTTGCGGATTTTTTTTCGCCAATCTCTTCCAAATAATATAAGACTCAGATCTGGAGATTTTCATAATTTTACGAACTCGTTTCCTATATTTTCTCGGATTTATCTTCTGGAATTTCTACTTAGTGTACCCGAATTTTGCCTTTTTTCAAATGAGCTTCGATTCTGGATTTTTCTTCGCCGATCTCTTCCAAATGTTATAAAACTCAGATCTGGAAGTTTTCATAATTTTTGGAGCTCGTTTCCTATTTTTCCCGAATTTTTCAAAAATTCCCTTTAACCCCCGAAACCTCGATTTTACTCAAAACATTTCCAATTTCCAGATTTTCTTTTTCCATTTCCTTTGTTATATATTGAATTGGAGTTGGTCCGAAAACGTTCAATTTTTATGATCAAATTCCCCTCCGATTTGATTTTTCCTTTTTTCAATATCTGGAATTTTTTCATTTTTTCGTTTTTCCTCCAACCGTTTTTTTTCTCGAATTACTTCAAACTGAGCCTTGGTCTATCTTTGTTTACTCATTCTTCATCAATTAAGGGCTTTAATTTTACCAAATCGAGCCATTTTTACCAATTTCGCAAAATTCACCAAAAACCCTAATTTTCGATTTTCCTTCCGAATTGACTCTTCCTTTGGTTCTGCTTCCAATTGTCCTTTCCAATACCCGTAGTCATTGATTATATTCTATTAGAAACCTCCAATTTCGACCAATTTGATCGTTTAAGCACTTTTCCTCAAATTTATCGAATTTGAGTTTCATTTCCATTGAATCTCCATAACCCATTTTCCGGACTCCATATCTCTCGTTGTAGATCTCGGATTATCAAAATTCTTTCACCATTGTTCAATTAAACTTTGAATCTTGATTTTGAATGAGGGTTAACTTTTTTAATAGTTGACTTTTTGAGGTTGACTTTTTTGAGGTTGACTTTTTCAGATTGATTTTTCGTGCTTGACCTCTTAAACAAAGTCTTGGAGTATCACCTGCAAGATAAGAAGAGATTTTCCGCATTCTGAAAAAGCACAATGAAGAATTTACCTGTTTTAGGGGTCCGAACAAAATTATGTGTTTACAGCTGCCCCTCTTTGGCTATTGCTGAGAATCAGGAATCAGGCAAAGATAAATCAACACTAATTTTGTCCATTAGTGAAATCACATGTGAAGAAAAGGAAAGAGAGTTTTCATTTTTTCATCATCATTCATCATTTTCAATTTTTTTTTTGGTTGAAAAACTGTAAATAGAAGATTTTATCCTTAAATTGAGTTCCCTGACTAATCAAGCCTCGACCCGTCTTAAGGAAACGAGTTAGATTTGCAAGAGAAGAAAATACCTCGACGATAGTCTCGGGGTTTTATCCTGTCTTGGTGTCAGCTGTGTTTAAAATTCTGGGTATCTCCTCCAGAAGCTTCAGCTATCACCACCAAAGACTTGCTTATTTTTAAAACTGTAAAATCCTTGATATCTCAACCAGAGGCTTTGGCTATCACCACCAAAGACTTGCTCATTTTTAAAACTGTAAAACTCTGGATATCTCCACCAGAGGTTTCAGCTATCACTACCAAAGACTTACTTACTTTTAAAATTTGTAAAATTCTAAATATTTCCTCCAGAAGCTTCAGCTATCACCACCGAAGACTTGCTCACTTTTAAAATTTGTAAAATTCTGGATATCTCCTCCAAAAGCTTCAGCTATCACCACCGAAAACTTGCTCACTTTTAAAATTTGTAAAATTCTGGATATCTTCTCCAGAAGCTTCATCTATCACCACCGAAGACTTGCTCACTTTTAAAATTTGTAAAATTCTAGATATCTCCTCCAGAAGTTTCAGCTATCACCACTGAAGACTTGCTCACTTTTAAAATTTTTAAAATTCTGGATATCTCCTCCAGAAGCTTCAGCTATCACCACCGAAGACTTGCTCACTTTTAAAATTTGTAAAATTTTGGATATCTCCTCCAGAAGTTTCAGTTATCACCACCGAAGACTTGCTCACTTTTAAAATTTGTAAAATTCTAGATATCTCCTCCAAAAGCTTCAGCTATCACCACCGAAGACTTGCTCACTTTTAAATTTGTAAAATTCTGGATATCTCCTCCAGAAGCTTTGGCTATCACCACCAAAAGATTGTTCCCTTTTAAAATTGTAAAACTCTGGATATCTCCACCAGAGGCTTGGCTATCACCACCAAAGACTTGTTCATTTTTAAAACTGTGGGTATTATACCCGAAAGCTTTGAGAAAGGATGCAAATACTTCATGATACAGATGCAAATGTCTTTAACAAGATGCACATGCTTCATGGTGCAAATGTAAATGGCTATTGGTGCAAATGCTTCTTGCTGCAGATGCAGATGTTGAATAAGATGCGATGCCTCATGGTGCAAATGCAAATGGCTTAGATTGATGCAAATGCTTCTTGGTGCAGATGCAGATGTTAAATAAGATGCAGATGCTTCATGATGCAAATGCAAATGGCTTAGGTTGATGCAAATGCTTCTTGGTGCAGATTCAGAGATTGAATAAAATGCAAATGCTTCATGATGCAAATACAAATGTCTTAGATTGATGCAAATGCTTCTTGGTGCAGATGCAGAGATTGAATAAAATGCAAATGTTTCATGATGAAAATGCAAATGTCTTGGATTAATTGATAACTCGTATAATTATATAGTTTTTAGTTATGTTTTATTATTGTTTTGTGTCAAATACGAGTTATTATTGTTTAGTCTAATTGTGTTTATGATCTTTTATATTTTTATGTAATTTGGTGTTTTTCACAAGTTTCTTTGAGTGATTTCAGATTACTAGAATTAAGGGCAAATCCAGTTCAGTTCCAGTTCCGACACCTTTTGCAATATCAGCTATATCTGGAGTTTCACTGAAGCAATAAGGCTGAAATTTGTAGCCGTGCAAAGCTAAGAGGCATATCTATCTTTTTCATGTTTTACACTTCTTGAAACGGAGTCGTTTTCCCTAGCGAAATCGACCATCAAGTTGGATGATGTGCAATGACGTCTGTGCTGACCTGTTTTCGTATTTTGCCCATATCTGTTTATCCACATCAGCAAATGAGCTGATTCCAATGGCTATGGATCTGTAACTGATACGGGAACCTTTGTCTAGAAGACCATATGATCAGATCAGGCATCTATTATTGACGAAATCGACCATCAAGTTGGCTGATGTGCAATGACGTCTGTGCTGACATGTTTTCGTATTTTGCCCATATCTGCTTATCCACATCAGCAAATGAGCTGATTCCAACGGCTATGGATCCGTAACTGATAGGGGAACCTTTTTCTAGAAGACCATGTGATCAGATCAGGCCTCCAACATTGACGAAATCGACCATCAAGTTGGCTGATCAAAATTGTCATACAATATGACGAAAATTGTTAGAAAAATTCACCCACCTATTATACCTACCTTTGAAATTTGTAAAGCTTGTCTCTTGTCATTTAGCCCTCCAAAATGTGTATAAATAGAGGGCCTTGGATGATTGTAGAGGATCATTGTCGCAACCTAAAAAATAACGACGAAGTCTCATCGCAAGACTTTATTATTCGTTAAGCGTGACATTAAAAAAACCGAGGAAAAGTCGACTTAATTCCTCTAGAAAAATGAAGGTTTTGAAAATGACCTTAAAAAAGACATGGAGTCGCCACCAATCTTTTTTAGCTAGGTGTGATCGGCCACCTATTAAAACCGGTTTTATAAAATATTTTAAAAATTAATTAAAACATTTTAAAAACCAATTTCAAGTCTGCGTTTTAAACCAGAGAAATCAAAAAGCGGGTTCGGGAGTCGGTTACGTGTGGGGAAGGATTAGCACCCCCACAACGCCCGTATAAATCGGTACCTTATTAATCGTGTGTTATCTCAAGTCTCGGTAAAAGTTGGTTTTAAATTCAGTATTTCAAATTAATTCCCAATTTAAAGAAAAATAATTCCATTTTTTTTATTGAAAATGATCCGGAATTTATAAATTCAAAATTTTCCTATATTCCCCAACAAACTGGCAAAATATAAAAATTTTTGTTAGTTTTGGAAAACTTTCCGAATCATTCTCTTTTTTGAAAGAAAGATATTCCTTTATTAATGATAATTGATGATATTCCCTCCAGCAAACCCGGTAGAGAACTCATGAATTATTTTAACTCGGGAATATCTTTATATTTTTTTTTATTGAAAACCATTATCCTTTTTTGGAAACATTTAAAATAAATGAATATGTATATGCTAAATAAAGATAACTAAATAAAAGCATAGGATATCATGAAATATTCGAAACCATATAATAAACCATGTAACATCAAAAAATATAAATCAAAATAACAACAATATCATAGAAATTATTATAGCAAGAATCACATATTATATAAAATGCATGAATATAAAAATGCAATGCATGAAATGTATTTTTTTCCTTTAATTAAGGAAATCCGTATATCTGAAAAGATATCCGGCTACCTTAGGAAAATATGTCAAATTAAATATTCTAAAACCAAAATACTTTGTGATTGTTTGAAAACAATTTTGAAAAGCTTGAATTAAAAATAAAAACTGGGCTAATTTCTTTAAAATGGCTCTAATTTCCTAAGTTTAAAAATCCGGACTTGACTACCCTTAACCCGGGACTTGAAAAACCATTTTTAGAGTTTAAAAAGGCTTAGAAACTACCCTAAGTCAGTAGCTAACCCTCCTAATCAGCCCACTCTAAGTAAATTAACCAAAACAGAAAATTGGTTTTTTCTTTAGATTCAATTCTGACTCCACTGTCCAGTTTTAATCCACGATTTTTTACCCTATTTTAAAAAATTCCAAAAATTCTAAAACATTTACTGGAGACTCAGGACATGTAAAACTACACGATAAAAAATCAGCTTAATTTTCTGATCAAAGATGAATTCCCAGAAAAATCAGAGATGTACGAGTTTTTGGAGGAGAAAAAACTGCTTTGTTTTTCTTTAAATTCAATTCTGACTCCACTGTCCAGTTTTAATCCATGATTTTTTACCCTATTTGTAAAAATTCCAAAAATTCTGAAAAAATTACTGGAGACTCAGGACATGTAAAACTACACGATAAAAAATCGGCTTAATTTTCTGATCAAAGATGAATTCCCAGAAAAATCAGAGATGTACGAGTATTTGGAGGAGAAAAAAACTGCTTTGTTTTTCTTTAAATTCAATTCTGACTCCACTGTCCAGTTTTAATCCACGATTTTTTACCCTATTTTTAAAAATTCCAAAAATTCTGAAAAAATTACTGGAGACTCAGGACATGGAAAACTACACGATAAAAAATCAGCTTAATTTTCGGATCAAAGATGAATTCTCAGAAAAATCAGAGATGTACGAGTTTTTGGAGGAGAAAAAAAAAAACTGCTTTGCCAGCACATTTTTTTGTCTTTGATAAAATCGTTTAAAAATCAAAGTAAAAATATTTGAAACTCATAAAATGATTTCCAAACAATAGCTAAGACTTTTTGAAAGTTAGATAAAAATTGGCTAAGTAAAAAAATCACAAAGGTAGAATAATCAACTTGACAAACTTAATTTTCCACAAGTGTGCTCAAGAGAGCATGACCTTGAACCATTAATTGGCTCAAGTCATTATTCAAGTGGCATGGTCATGAAATGCATGAAACAATGCAGCAAACATAATGCATGAAATGCATGGATCTAAACCTAAATGTAAGGAAAATACATGACATAAATAATATGGCCTAGACCTAACATGAACTTGCATGGCAATAAATGCAACCTAGACCTAAGACATGCATGGCATTTTCACAAACACAAGGCATGCTTAATTCAAAAATCCAACCAAATATCATGCAAATGCAAAAACCTAACAACTAGCATGACAAAAATACAACACACAATGCAAAACCCATGGAGTAGCCAAATGGCCCTAAGCTCCAACAAGCATGGCATTTTCACAAACACTTGGTATGCTAGCATGAAAAACTAAGTCATAACACAAAAATCACACAAGCATTTTCACAAACACCTAATATACCAAATCTAAAACATGCTCACTAAGATATAAAACAAGAATCATGCAAAGAATCACATAAGCATTTTCACAAACACTTAATATGCTAACTCTAAAACATGCTCAAATTTAAACAACATGAAAACAGAAAATTAAAAATGCAAAAACATGATATCTAAGACATAAATGGCAACAAATAAAGCAACCAAATTAAATATAACTTAAGAACATGAAATAACATAATATTTAAAACATCAAAAATAAAGAAAATAGCATAAACAATATGGTAAAATGAATCAAAAACAACAACTTAAAATAAATAATGTAGGCCATTTGGCCATGGTGAGTTTATTATAAAAACAAAATGTAAAAAAAAAATATACTTAAGAAAGGAAATGAAGGAAGAACAAGAAACATTATTTTAAAATGAAAACTCACCAAGTAGCTTTTGAACGGATTAAGCTATAAACCCTCAGAGTAGCTTTTGAACGGATTAAGCTACGAACCCTCAGAGTAGCTTTTGAACGGATTAAGCTACGAACCCTCAGAGTAGCTTTTGAACGGATTAAGCTACAAACCCTCAGAGTAGCTTTTGAACGGATTAAGCTACAAACCCTCAGAGTAGCTTTTGAACGGATTAAGCTACAAACCCTCAGAGTAAAACACTATGACTCACCACCCGGATAATCCTAATACAAGTGTATAGACTATCTCACAAGGGGTAGTGGGTGGTCTCAACCAAAGGCCAAGACTCCTTATTTATAAGGTGAGCACCTCCTTGGCTTGACATTACAAAGGGATGTGGGATTGGGACTTAGGCTCAAAAATGAAAATCTCTAACTTAACTCTTGATTTTTAATCACTTGATTGAAAAAATCCTAAGCTTCCTCCTTCCTTTGGGCTTGGGCAGGCCAGCACTTCTCTTTTCCAGCCCAGCTCTGATTTTTGAAAGGCCCAAAGAAGCCCTTTTCGGTTGCTTGGGTGAAATGACCATTTTGCCCCCCCGGATGCAAATAAATATCAAACGGACTCCAAATTCAATTTTTCTTTTTTTAATACTTCCAAAATAATAAAATATTGAGTTCTGGAAGTTTTCAAAATTTTCCGAGTCCGTTTGCTATTTATTTGGATTTTTTCTTCCCAAAATATCCTTTTATGCCCCTACTTTTTACCATTTTTTAAACGAGCTCCAAATCAAGATTTTTCTTCACCAATCTCTTCAAAATAATTAAAAAGTGTGATCTGGAAGTTTTCATGATTTTTGGAGCTCATTTGGTATTTTTTCGGGATTTATCGGCTTGAATTACTGCATAGGAGGCCCGGGATTTGGCCATTTTGCAAACGAACTCGGAATCAAGATTTTCTTTCGCCAATCTCTTCCAAATAATTTAAAAATGAGATTTTCAAAATTTCAGAATTTTTGGAGTCCATTTGCTATTTTTCCGGGATTTTCCTTTTTGAATTACTGCATAAGAAACCCGGGATTTGGCCATTTTGCAAACGAACTCCGAATCAAGATTTTCTTTCGCCAATCTCCTTCAAATGATTTAAGAATGAGATTGACAAATTTTCCATAATTTTCGGAGTCCATTTGCTATTTTTCCCAAAATTTTCCAATTTTGCCCTTTAACCTCCGAAACCCGGTTTTGCTCAAAACAAATCCGATTTTCAGATTTTCTTCAATCTGAGCCTTGGGCCATCCTTTTTAACCATTCTTCATCCATTGGGGGCTTTGGTCTTACCAAGTCGGGCCATTTCTGTGATTCTTCCCGATTTCACCGAAATCCACTAGAAACCCTAATTCTCGGTTTTCTCCCGGATTGACTTTTCTTTCGGTTTTTCTTGCAAGTGACTTCTCTATTACCCGTAGTCAGTGCTTATCTTTCATTTGGAACCTTCAATTTCAACCAGTTTGATCGTTTAAGCACTTTTCCCCAAATTTCTTGGATTAGGGTTTCTTTTCTAGTGAATCTCCAAATCCCAACTTCCGAACTCCATATCTTTCAATGTAGACCTCGGATTATCAAAATTCTTTCGCCATTTTTCAATTGAACTTAAAATCTTGATTTTGAAAGTGGGTTGACTTTTTCAGTAGTTGACTTTTTGGGGTTGACTTTTTTGGGGTTGACTTTTTTTCAAGTTTGTCTTTTTGTGCTCGCCCTCTTAAACTAAGTCTCGGAGTACCACCTGCAGGATGAAAACAGTCTTTTTATACTCGGAAACATCAATATAGGAAGAAAACATACCTGTTTAGTGGCCCGGACAAAATTAGGTGTCTACAGCTGCCCCTCTTTGGCTATTGCTGAGAATCAGGAATCAGGCAAAGATAAACCAACACTAATTTTGTACGGTCAGTGAAATCACATGTGAAGGAAAGGGAAAGGGGTTTCTTTTTCATTTTCATTTTTCATTTTTTTTTTCATTTTCTATTTTTTTTTTATTTTTTTCATTTTTCATTTTTCATTTTCTACTTTTTTTTCTTTTTTCTATTTTTTTTCTCTTTTTCAAATTTTCAATTTATTTTTTATTTTTTATTTTTTTTAAACAATAAATTGAAGATTTTGTCCTTAAATTGAATTCCCTGCCTAAACAAGGCTCGATTCGTCTTAAGAAAACGAATTCGATTTTCAAAAGAAAAATTTATGCCCGAAGGTCTTTAAAATTGGTGCCCGGAGGTCTTAAAAAACTGGTGCCCGGAGGTCTTACCAATTGGTGCCGGGCGGTCTTACCCCTGAAAAAAGTTATGCCTGGAGGTCTTAAAGATGTTGCCCGGAGGTCTTACCTGTGATTTGAAAAATTATGCCCGGAGGTCTTAAAAATGGTGCCCATAGGCCTTACCCCTGAAAAAAGAGTTATGCCCGGAGGTCTTAAAGATGTTGCCCGGAGGTCTTACCTGTGATTTGAAAAATTATGCCCGGAGGTCTTAAAAATGGTGCCCATAGGCCTTACCCCTGAAAAAAAAAGTTATGCCCGGAGGTCTTAAAGATATTGCCCGGAGGTCTTACCTGTGATTTGAAAAAAATGCGATGTATGCGACTTCAACAATGATGCCCAAAGGTCTTAAGAATGGTGCCCGGAGGTCTTACCCATAATTTGGAAGAAATGCGCTGTATGCGACTTTAAAAATGATGCCCGGAGGTCTTAAGAATGGTGCCCGGAGGCCTTACCCGTGATTTGGAAAAAATGTGCTGTATACGACTTTAAACATGATGCCCGGAGGTCTTAAGAATGGTGCCCGGAGGCCTTACCCATAATTTGGAAGAAATGCGCTGTATGCGATTTTAAAAATGATGCCCGGAGGTCTTAAGAATGGTGCCCGAAGGCCTTAGCCATAATTTGGAAGAAATTCGCTGTATGCGACTTTAAAAATGATGCCCGAAGGTCTTAAGAATGGTGCCCGGAGGCCTTACCCGTGATTTGGAAGAAATGCGCTGTATGCGACTTTAAAAATGATGCCCGGAGGTCTTAAGAATGGTGCCCGGAGGCCTTACCCATAATTTGGAAGAAATGCGGTGTATGCGACTTTAAAAATGATGCCCGGAGGTCTTAAGAATGGTGCCCGGAGGCCTTACCCGTGATTTGAAAAAAATACGCTGTATGCGACTTTAAAAATGATGCCCGGAGGTCTTAAGAATGGTGCCCGGAGGCCTTACCCATAATTTGGAAGAAATGCGCTGTATGCGACTTTAAAAATGATGCCCGGAGGTCTTAAGAATGGTGCCCGGAGGCCTTACCCATAATTTGGAAGAAATGCGCTGTATGCGACTTTAAAAATGATGCCCGGAGGTCTTAAGAATGGTGCCCGGAGGCCTTACCCATAATTTGGAAAAAATGCGCTGTATGCGACTTTAAAAATGATGCCCGGAGGTCTTAAGAATAGTGCCCGGAGGCCTTACCCCTGAAAAAAGTTATGCCCGGAGGTCTTACCTATGAATTATGCCCGGAGATCTTAAAAATGGTGCTGAAGAATTGTTGAAAATTAACCTAAAGATTTTGAGAAGATGCGAATGCTTTTTGATGCAAATGCATATGTTGAATAAGATACGAAATGACTTAAACTGGTGCAAATGTCTTTAATGCAAATGTAAATGACTTGGATTGATGCCCATGTTTCATGATGCAGATGCCCCTACTAATTGTGTTCATGTAACTGGTTTATGAATGGTGTAACTACAATTACCACACATTAACGAAAATGCAATGATTCTAGAAATGATGCAATTGTTTGAGATGACACAAATACGAATTCCATGAAGAATGTAAATGTAAAGGTAAAATACAGATGCTTATGGAATAATGCCAATGCAAATACCCATGAATGATGCAAATGCTTGCCGACACTGTGTAGATGCAAAAGCTCGATAAAGAGATGAGTGCTCATGAGTGATGCAAGTGCCCCCGGCTGTTTTTCTAGACTTTGGCTTAGCCTTTCAAATTCATTTTTCCTCTTCAAATCAGAGTATATCTTCAATTCATTTTGGCTATTCTCTTTGCCCCAACAATTTTCAAACTTTCATCAACAGAGATCTGAACCGGGTTCTATTTCTTCTTCTCATATCTGGAAGTCAAGACCTATCCTGGCAGTTCTACACCTTTGAGTTAGAAAAATCCTTGTCTCATGCCAACATCAAAATGGGTATTTCAAAAAAAATCTCTTTATTTGTTTTCGCATTTTGAAAACTTCTGAACAAAAAATATTAACCCCACAATGTGTGATGTACAAATCTTTTGAAGACTGATGATCATTGTTAGAAATTTCTCTAAGTATCAATCTGGATTTTTTCAACTGGGATTGGCAAGGCTTGGTATAACAAGATTCTGGCTTTTCCAGGAAAACTTCATGACAAAAATGTATATCCCTTCTAGGCTCACAAATGGAACAGGTTTTATAAATCATGAATTCATTGAGAACCAAACAAATTCAACATTCTTTTAGTTTCCATATCAAGGCATTTTGTCAAGCATCAAGATTGGCTGGGATGTTTAAACCGGAAAGTTTAATCTTGGGAACAAAGTTTCAGTTTTTGAAGACAATCCTCCGAATGAGAGCTGACAATTTGGGGGGTTCAGGAATTCCTAGATGTTCCTCGATGACCACTCCTTTAATAAGATCTTTTCTTTTGGGGTATCGGCACTATCATCGATGGCATCGAAAATTCCCATTCTACTCTAGACCGCCCGTTTTTTTGGGTTTTTGCCCTAGAGTCCCATTCTTTTCAATTTTTCTCTTTTTTTTTTTTTTTTACCATGCACTTGAGAATTCTAAATTCTTCCTTAGTGAAATGAGAATTTGATGAGATGGGATAAAATCTGAGGAAAACCGTTCAAATTAAACATTCATGCTTGATCAAAATGGACTTTTAAAGCACGTAATGTAGGCCATGGCTCAGGGTTCAGAAAGAAAGGATAAATAGGCCCAAAATATGTGTTTGAGGGTAATCAGATCAAGGATCCTTTCTTGAAGAGGATTTTCTTTGAAGCATGTGTCTCTTCTTGGACATTTCTTTCTTTTTGATTTTGCTCTTTTTCTTCCTTGCTTTTGGCTTTCAATTTGCCATGTCTTTCACACACATTTTTTTTTATTGTGTTTTTTGTTTGTTTTTCTTGGCTTTCATTTCGTCATCTTTTCCTCTACTTTTTTCTTTGACAGAATGCGCCCGTATTTATTCGGGGCTCCATTTGCTTTGTGTCTGTCCCTGAGCTGTCACTCATTTCTCAATGATCTTTGAAAAGATCTTTCCTCGCATTTGCCCCCCAGTGTAGAGGGTAATCCTTGATCAGGGTTCAAAGAATTAAGAATTCTTTTGGCTCAAAAGGGGTGACTATGGATAATAATTTTTTTCTTGTGAAAGGGATATGAAAGATGGCCATTCATCATATCAAGCCCAAATATTCTCATTGAAAAGCAATCCTCAGGGGAAATAGATATTCAGAATTTCATTTTGCACTTTGGAATCATCTGAATTCTCATATGCATGATATCATGATTTTTCTTTTTCTTTTTTTTTTTTGTTTTTTTCGTCGCATGCCCCCAATGATTCATGCATTAGCCCATCCTTCTTCACTATGTATCCATCATTTCCACATATGATGCCCCAATTTGATTATCCATGCGAATTTGTATCAACGAGGAACATGGCAAGTCTAGGTCTGTTTTGAAAAGGCTGAGTTTCCAATCTGAGTTCTTTGAAGAGACAAGGAAAATACGACCCAAAAACAGATTTTCTCTGGGACAAGGGATAATCTAGTTTAATCATTGTGCCCCATGATGTCAATCATGAAGTGATGTTTGGGCAATTAGTGTTTTGTGGTTATTGGGAAAGGTCATGAATGGTTTTAGCACAATCTTGACACACACCAAATTATCAAAATCTAGACTCTTGAAAGAATGTCTCATTTGTTTGAATTTCAAGGAATTCGAAAAATTTCAAAAAGTTCGTTCCTTTGTTCATAGCCTAGACTAGGATTTACATCCTTGCTTATTTTGCAATGACAATGCTTCTCTTTTTTCATTCATTTTTCCTTGAAGCATTAGGTCTTTCAAGTGTTATTGATTCAAGGTTTAGGTATAGAGAAGCCCAAAAAAGAGGGGGATGGTGTTGGGTCATTTCTAACACTGATCATCAATCTTCTTGAGACTATCCATTATTAAAACTTCCTTAATGCTTGTTTTTGTAAATTCACGTTTATTTAAAATACAACAAACACAAAGCATTTAAAATTCATTTAATTCATGTAGATGTTAACATGAGACAAGTGCTTTCATCATCACAGTGTATAAAACTACATGCGTCAAAAATGCTCTTATTGACATCCTTCAAAGGTAGTAATTCTCCCCCTAAAACCCCGAAAGAAATTGATTTAGGGCTAAGTGGCCTTCCATTGATCGATAAGCTCCGGTGTCAAAATACCATCACGGATAAGACTTTCAATCCTTTCCTTCAGTTGTCTGCATTTTTCAGTTGAATGCCCAACTACCCCTAGGTGATAATCACACTTGCTGTCAGGGTCATAACTCCTTGCTGATGGATTCGGAGCTATTTTCAAAGGTACCGGGGTAAGGTACTGATTCTTTATTAGTAATGGCAGTAAGTCAGGGATGGGGATTGGAATTCTTTCTTGATTTTCTCGCGGTCGTTTTCTAGAAGTAGGCCTTATTGCAAGGGCTGGTATAGGATTAGGTGTTTGGGTAGGTAGGTAAGGATAAAGGCTTGGAGATACCTCAGTAGGGTAACATGATTGGTATGAGGGAAATTGGGAATATGGGATGAAATCTTCCATAGTTTGGACATCTTCCTCTTTCTTTCTTGGTGCCTTATTTCTCTCGGTATTGGATGTTCTTTCTCTTTCAAGTTTCCCATTCTTGATAGCATTCTCAATCATCTCCCCTGAAATTACCATGTCCGCAAAATTCTTCGAAGCATTGCCAACGAGTCTGTCATAGTACGGGGCCTGCAGTGTATTCACAAAAAGGATAGTGATTTCCTTTTGTGTCAAGGGCGGTTGTACTTGGGAAGCCAGGCTCATCCACCGTTGTGCATATTCTTTGAAGCTCTCAGTAGCTTTTTTCTCCATATTTTGCAAAGTGAGACGATCAAGTGTCCTGTCGGTCATATGCTTGTGCTGGTTTAGAAAAGCCCCAGCCAAATCATTCCAAGAGCGAATCTGATCCTTGCTCAACTGACTATACCACCTAATTGCGGACCCGCTGAGGCTATCCTGAAAGCAGTGAATTAAAAGCTTATCATTATCTATCTGACTTGTCATCTTTCGGCAGAACATAGTGATGTGGGCTGATGGATCGGTCGTCCCGTCATATTTCACAAAGTCAGGGATCTTGAACTTAGGAGGAATGACTAAATCGAGGACCAAGCATCGTTCTTTCGCCTCCACACTCCCGAATACATCTGTTCTTTCTATTGCCCGGAGCCTTTCATCTAACAACTGATATTTCCCTTGAGAATCTGCCAACTCAACCTCATTTACTGCAACCCTTTTCAACTTTGCCTGTTCAGCTAGATCATCTGAGTTTAGGACATTGACGAGGTTAACAGTGTTCTGGGAATCACTTATTATGACCTCATCCTGGCCCTTTTGTGCCTCTAACCCTTCTCCGGCGACAAAGTTTTCGGTGTATCCTTTTCCTTTGATTACGGCAGACATTAGCTCCATCAGTTTAGTCATCTGATCCTTAGATTCTGCTTGAGATTTTGCTAGCTGTTCTCGCAATTCTCTCTGTTCCCTTTCCATTTTTTCCATTCGGGCAACTTGTTCATCCTCCATAGCACCAGCCTGTATTAAAAGTGTACTCAGTACTTCTTCTGATTTGAAATGGAAATTCTTTCAAAGACTCCTAAAGCCAAGCCAACTTCTGTTTTATTTCCCCCAAATGCATGTCATGATGAATGAGCCATGAATGCAATTTGATGCATGTGAAGCCTAAACAATATGATGTATGGATATGTACAATGGAAACATGTTGACCATATATGTAATAAATGCAATCACAATGCCAACATGTTGCAAACAAAGAATAAACAAATCAACACATGGATACATGCAATGACTGATCATGTGCATTTTAGCATATTTCCCAATGAATGATCATATATCCTATGAATGCAACACGGTGTCAATTATGATACATGCAAACAATGAATGATTGATATAGAGTATATACAAAGAAAATCATGCTAACCATGTGTGTCATGAATGCGACCTAGTGCTAACATGATGTATGTAATAAATAAGAAAATTAATGCATGGATATATACAATGAATAACTATGTATGTTCCAAATGCATTTCCCAATGAATGATCATATACACTATGAATGCCACACAATGTCAATTCTGATGCATGTGAAGAATAAATGATTGATACAGGGTATATACAAAGAAAATCATGCTGACCGTGTATGTCATGAGTGCAATCTTGATGCCAATGTGACAAATTAATGCATGAGCATAACATGACGACTATGTATGCCATGAATGCACCCTGATACCAACATGATGCATGTAAAAAATAAGCAAATCAATGCATGGATATATACAATGAATGACCATGTATGTTCCAAATGCATTACCAATGAATGATCATATATACTATGAATGCCACATAATGTCAATTATGATGCATGTGAAGAATAAATGACTGACACAGAGTATATACAAAGAAAGTCATGCTGGCCATGTATGTCATGAATGCAACCTGATGCCAATATGAAAAATTAATGCATGAGCATAACATGACGACTATGTATGCCATGAATGCACCCTGAAGCTAACATGATGCATGTAAAGAATAAGCAAATTAATGCATGAATATATACAGAATGACCATGCATGTCATAAACGTATTCTACAATGAATGACCATGCATGCTATGACTGTAACATGATGTCAAAATGATACATGTAAAGAATTCATAAATTTACACCAAGGTATATACAAAGAAATCAATGATTACATGAAATTTGTAGGACCTAAATCTTGATTATTCAAAAATCTCATTATGCAAGATTTGCCTCATAATTTATGATTTTTTGAAACATGTTTTTTTTTTTTTTTTTTATGAAAAACCAATCACATAATTTTCAAAAGAATTTTAGGGTGGATCCTACTATGGTACCATATGCAAATGTTCATGTGACACTACCGGTTTTATGAAATCATCAAATGAAATTACCAACTGTTTATTGCAAAGAATGAGATCAATAATACAACCAAAAATGTACATGCTCCATTCACACATGCATGAAATGTGCAACATGCAAAAATGCTTGAAAAATGATTTTTTTTTTTTTTTAAACAGCTAATGAACATTTGCCCCAACAATATCTGCTTATTTAGGCATCACGATGCCTTCGAGGCGGAGTATCACATTTATTACGGGCGATGTACGTACATTGTTGCCCGATCTACCACACTTATTCGGAGTGTAAAATAGGTAACAAAAAGTTTAGAAATGTCCCTCCATGTGTTCCTATTTTCGGTATATCTAACGGAAATTCGGGATGGCTTCGCCTAGGTTCACTATATGAGGGTGAATCGGTTCTAAGGCCCCGAATTGTTCCTCACTGTCGCCGGTGAAGGCTAGTAAGGCACCCCGATAAAAGCGGGTTCAATTCGTTAGAGTATATTTTCCTATGCCCATGCGGAGGATCATCACGAAGGCATTAGGCACTTTATACTTCGAAAGTGTTTCACTAGCCCATACGGAGGATCAATCACGAAGGCTTAGTTACTTTACTCCCACTTAAAAGGACGGAACCCGGGTAGAGGATTCATGTTATGCAAATGCACGTGTAGTGTGTGTGGAGGAATATCAAACCTTTCACTACCTATTCTACAAACCTTATTCTAAATGCCCTAGCAATTAAAACATTCAAGAATAGTGTAACGCATTAACCAACAAGCAATTATAATATACAACCTTAAATAACTAGAGAACAATAATAAAATGCATGCACATGAGTATGAACATATTTAAAAATATTTTATTATTTTCAAAATTCTCCTTATTAAAAAAAAATATGGGAATTAAAATTAAATACCAATAAAACCAACAAAACCGAGACTTTGATAACACACGACTAATTCTAGGCCTGACTCTCTAATAATCCCCAGTGGAGTCGCCAAGCTGTCGCAACCTAAAAAATAACGACGAAGTCTCATCGCAAGACTTTATTATTCGTTAAGCGTGACATTAAAAAAACCGAGGAAAAGTCGACTTAATTCCTCTAGAAAAATGAAGGTTTTGAAAATGACCTTAAAAAAGACATGGAGTCGCCACCAATCTTTTTTAGCTAGGTGTGATCGGCCACCTATTAAAACCGGTTTTATAAAATATTTTAAAAATTAATTAAAACATTTTAAAAACCAATTTCAAGTCTGCGTTTTAAACCAGAGAAATCAAAAAGCGGGTTCGGGAGTCGGTTACGTGTGGGGAAGGATTAGCACCCCCACAACGCCCGTATAAATCGGTACCTTATTAATCGTGTGTTATCTCAAGTCTCGGTAAAAGTTGGTTTTAAATTCAGTATTTCAAATTAATTCCCAATTTAAAGAAAAATAATTCCATTTTTTTATTGAAAATGATCCGGAATTTATAAATTCAAAATTTTCCTATATTCCCCAACAAACTGGCAAAATATAAAAATTTTTGTTAGTTTTGGAAAACTTTCCGAATCATTCTCTTTTTTGAAAGAAAGATATTCCTTTATTAATGATAATTGATGATATTCCCTCCAGCAAACCCGGTAGAGAACTCATGAAATATTTTAACTCGGGAATATCTTTATATTTTTTTTTATTGAAAACCATTATCCTTTTTTGGAAACATTTAAAATAAATGAATATGTATATGCTAAATAAAGATAACTAAATAAAAGCATAGGATATCATGAAATATTCGAAACCATATAATAAACCATGTAACATCAAAAAATATAAATCAAAATAACAACAATATCATAGAAATTATTATAGCAAGAATCACATATTATATAAAATGCATGAATATAAAAATGCAATGCATGAAATGTATTTTTTTCCTTTAATTAAGGAAATCCGTATATCTGAAAAGATATCCGGCTACCTTAGGAAAATATGTCAAATTAAATATTCTAAAACCAAAATACTTTGTGATTGTTTGAAAACAATTTTGAAAAGCTTGAATTAAAAATAAAAACTGGGCTAATTTCTTTAAAATGGCTCTAATTTCCTAAGTTTAAAAATCCGGACTTGACTACCCTTAACCCGGGACTTGAAAAACCATTTTTAGAGTTTAAAAAGGCTTAGAAACTACCCTAAGTCAGTAGCTAACCCTCCTAATCAGCCCACTCTAAGTAAATTAACCAAAACAGAAAATTGGTTTTTTCTTTAGATTCAATTCTGACTCCACTGTCCAGTTTTAATCCACGATTTTTTACCCTATTTTAAAAAATTCCAAAAATTCTAAAACATTTACTGGAGACTCAGGACATGTAAAACTACACGATAAAAAATCAGCTTAATTTTCTGATCAAAGATGAATTCCCAGAAAAATCAGAGATGTACGAGTTTTTGGAGGAGAAAAAACTGCTTTGTTTTTCTTTAAATTCAATTCTGACTCCACTGTCCAGTTTTAATCCATGATTTTTTACCCTATTTGTAAAAATTCCAAAACTTCTGAAAAAATTACTGGAGACTCAGGACATGTAAAACTACACGATAAAAAATCGGCTTAATTTTCTGATCAAAGATGAATTCCCAGAAAAATCAGAGATGTACGAGTATTTGGAGGAGAAAAAAACTGCTTTGTTTTTCTTTAAATTCAATTCTGACTCCACTGTCCAGTTTTAATCCACGATTTTTTACCCTATTTTTAAAAATTCCAAAAATTCTGAAAAAATTACTGGAGACTCAGGACATGGAAAACTACACGATAAAAAATCAGCTTAATTTTCGGATCAAAGATGAATTCTCAGAAAAATCAGAGATGTACGAGTTTTTGAAGGAGAAAAAAAAAAACTGCTTTGCCAGCACATTTTTTTGTCTTTGATAAAATCGTTTAAAAATCAAAGTAAAAATATTTGAAACTCATAAAATGATTTCCAAACAATAGCTAAGACTTTTTGAAAGTTAGATAAAAATTGGCTAAGTAAAAAAATCACAAAGGTAGAATAATCAACTTGACAAACTTAATTTTCCACAAGTGTGCTCAAGAGAGCATGACCTTGAACCATTAATTGGCTCAAGTCATTATTCAAGTGGCATGGTCATGAAATGCATGAAACAATGCAGCAAACATAATGCATGAAATGCATGGATCTAAACCTAAATGTAAGGAAAATACATGACATAAATAATATGGCCTAGACCTAACATGAACTTGCATGGCAATAAATGCAACCTAGACCTAAGACATGCATGGCATTTTCACAAACACAAGGCATGCTTAATTCAAAAATCCAACCAAATATCATGCAAATGCAAAAACCTAACAACTAGCATGACAAAAATACAACACACAATGCAAAACCCATGGAGTAGCCAAATGGCCCTAAGCTCCAACAAGCATGGCATTTTCACAAACACTTGGTATGCTAGCATGAAAAACTAAGTCATAACACAAAAATCACACAAGCATTTTCACAAACACCTAATATACCAAATCTAAAACATGCTCACTAAGATATAAAACAAGAATCATGCAAAGAATCACATAAGCATTTTCACAAACACTTAATATGCTAACTCTAAAACATGCTCAAATTTAAACAACATGAAAACAGAAAATTAAAAATGCAAAAACATGATATCTAAGACATAAATGGCAACAAATAAAGCAACCAAATTAAATATAACTTAAGAACATGAAATAACATAATATTTAAAACATCAAAAATAAAGAAAATAGCATAAACAATATGGTAAAATGAATCAAAAACAACAACTTAAAATAAATAATGTAGGCCATTTGGCCATGGTGAGTTTATTATAAAAACAAAATGTAAAAAAAAAATATACTTAAGAAAGGAAATGAAGGAAGAACAAGAAACATTATTTTAAAATGAAAACTCACCAAGTAGCTTTTGAACGGATTAAGCTATAAACCCTCAGAGTAGCTTTTGAACGGATTAAGCTACGAACCCTCAGAGTAGCTTTTGAACGGATTAAGCTACGAACCCTCAGAGTAGCTTTTGAACGGATTAAGCTACAAACCCTCAGAGTAGCTTTTGAACGGATTAAGCTACAAACCCTCAGAGTAGCTTTTGAACGGATTAAGCTACAAACCCTCAGAGTAAAACACTATGACTCACCACCCGGATAATCCTAATACAAGTGTATAGACTATCTCACAAGGGGTAGTGGGTGGTCTCAACCAAAGGCCAAGACTCCTTATTTATAAGGTGAGCACCTCCTTGGCTTGACATTACAAAGGGATGTGGGATTGGGACTTAGGCTCAAAAATGAAAATCTCTAACTTAACTCTTGATTTTTAATCACTTGATTGAAAAAATCCTAAGCTTCCTCCTTCCTTTGGGCTTGGGCAGGCCAGCACTTCTCTTTTCCAGCCCAGCTCTGATTTTTGAAAGGCCCAAAGAAGCCCTTTTCGGTTGCTTGGGTGAAATGACCATTTTGCCCCCCCGGATGCAAATAAATATCAAACGGACTCCAAATTCAATTTTTCTTTTTTTAATACTTCCAAAATAATAAAATATTGAGTTCTGGAAGTTTTCAAAATTTTCCGAGTCCGTTTGCTATTTATTTGGATTTTTTCTTCCCAAAATATCCTTTTATGCCCCTACTTTTTACCATTTTTTAAACGAGCTCCAAATCAAGATTTTTCTTCACCAATCTCTTCAAAATAATTAAAAAGTGTGATCTGGAAGTTTTCATGATTTTTGGAGCTCATTTGGTATTTTTTCGGGATTTATCGGCTTGAATTACTGCATAGGAGGCCCGGGATTTGGCCATTTTGCAAACGAACTCGGAATCAAGATTTTCTTTCGCCAATCTCTTCCAAATAATTTAAAAATGAGATTTTCAAAATTTCAGAATTTTTGGAGTCCATTTGCTATTTTTCCGGGATTTTCCTTTTTGAATTACTGCATAAGAAACCCGGGATTTGGCCATTTTGCAAACGAACTCCGAATCAAGATTTTCTTTCGCCAATCTCCTTCAAATGATTTAAGAATGAGATTGACAAATTTTCCATAATTTTCGGAGTCCATTTGCTATTTTTCCCAAAATTTTCCAATTTTGCCCTTTAACCTCCGAAACCCGGTTTTGCTCAAAACAAATCCGATTTTCAGATTTTCTTCAATCTGAGCCTTGGGCCATCCTTTTTAACCATTCTTCATCCATTGGGGGCTTTGGTCTTACCAAGTCGGGCCATTTCTGTGATTCTTCCCGATTTCACCGAAATCCACTAGAAACCCTAATTCTCGGTTTTCTCCCGGATTGACTTTTCTTTCGGTTTTTCTTGCAAGTGACTTCTCCATTACCCGTAGTCAGTGCTTATCTTTCATTTGGAACCTTCAATTTCAACCAGTTTGATCGTTTAAGCACTTTTCCCCAAATTTCTTGGATTAGGGTTTCTTTTCTAGTGAATCTCCAAATCCCAACTTCCGAACTCCATATCTTTCAATGTAGACCTCGGATTATCAAAATTCTTTCGCCATTTTTCAATTGAACTTAAAATCTTGATTTTGAAAGTGGGTTGACTTTTTCAGTAGTTGACTTTTTGGGGTTGACTTTTTTGGGGTTGACTTTTTTTCAAGTTTGTCTTTTTGTGCTCGCCCTCTTAAACTAAGTCTCGGAGTACCACCTGCAGGATGAAAACAGTCTTTTTATACTCGGAAACATCAATATAGGAAGAAAACATACCTGTTTAGTGGCCCGGACAAAATTAGGTGTCTACAATCATATTGTACATAGGTAGGATATTAGCCATTGTAATAAAATTCTCTAAGTTTTCTTCTTCTTTCTTTTCTCTAGTTTTCTTTTTCTTTAGAAAGAGCAAGAGGTTGGATAATTAATATTCTTCTTCTTCTTCTTTCTTTCTTTTATTTTCTTCTTAGATTCTATTTAATTTTATGTTTATAATGCCTATGCTAGGCTAAACTTCTATTTGGTTAAGGGTGATTTCAAAGCCCTAGACATGTTTTGTGATTGATTTTCAGATTCTATCTATCATTAATTTTCTATCAAAGTTGCTTATGTTCTTCTACAAGAATTGTTCATGATGTTGTCTAGATTTATTTAGGTGTACAACTAGATAGATCTTGATAATTATCTATTGCTAGTTTAGGAGTCTTGATCCGTGTAATTGTCTTGATTTCCTATTCATAAGTGGCAATTTGTGATTAATGATTATGGTCAAGTTTTCAATAATTGCAAAGTGGAACATAACCTAAGTTGAACAATCCGAGCTTATGTGTTTGTTGCTTAGATCAACCTATCTTTCTCATCATAAAGCTGCCATTAAATTGAATTTAGAGAGCTTATTCTAGGTTGTTTAATGGTTAGAGATTAAATAGAGAGCTTGTTCTATTTAACGACAAACTAAGGAAAGATTGGGGTAACAGAGCTTGTTGTTATCTACGGTTGTTAACTTTGATAGTTGGTTGATATTGATAGATCTGAAATTGATTCTTAATGATGTCTAGTGGTGGAGAATGAAACCTTAACCATATTTTTCATATTTGATTCTTCTTACTTATTTGTTTTCTTACTTTTAGTTTGCTTATTTTTTATATTTATTTTTATTGGCTGGTTATACCGCCTAATTTGTATATTAACTTTGTTTTATTTTTATTGGCTGGTTATACCGCCTAATTTAGTATATATATTTTTATTGGCTGGTTATACCGCCTAATTTAGTATATATATTTTTATTGGCTGGTTATACCGCCTTGCATCTTATTCTTATTATTTACTTTAGTTTAAATCTGGCTTCAAAAACCCCTTTTCTTTTATTGTTCTTGAATTTAAGTTTTAAACTATTAACTTATAAACTAAAACCCAATCCCTGAGGACTCGACCCTTGCTAACTACTATACTTACAATTTATCTTTTTAGTGCAAGGTTAAATAAGATACACTATTTTGGGTGCATCAAATTTTTGGCGCCGTTGCCGGGGATTGTTTTCTTTAGTTTATTTGTTACTTGGTTTATTCTTATTTTCAGTTCTAGTGAGTTTTATTTTCTTGTACATACGGGTTTTTCTGATCAAATTTTGAAAAATAAAAAAATAAAAAACGATGGAATTGAGCAATCTAACACTTGAAGAGTTGGTGGCATACATGAACATGGAGAATCAACAAGCCAATCTCACATTCCCAGTTCAACAATTTGCCATGGGAGGATGTCAAGGCCATCAAGTGTTCCAAGACCAACAGTATGATCATTACTCAAACACTTACCATGAGGGATGGTGGGATCATACTAATTATGGCTACTCGAAAAATTACCAAGAAGTAGATCCTTATTCCAATTACACTCATCCATCTAGCTTCAATCAATCATGGTCTCAAGAATCAGATCTTTTTGAACCACCACATATGACTCAAAACTCAGGTACTTCTTTAGAAGATCTTGTCTATTCTCTTGTTACTGATTCTTTGCAATTTCAACAGGAAACAAGGGCAAGCATCCAGAGTTTGGAAAAGCAAATGATCCAATTGACTAGTAGTATGGTGGGATGGGTAGCACAAAGATCTGAAGAACTCCCTGCTCAAACGATGATTAACCCAAAGGAGAATGCTACTATTGTGACCTTGAGGAATGAGGAACAAGATGAGGATGAGACAAAATTAGAGATGGATTCTATTCTTGAGGATAATGAAGCCACAAATCCAAATAAGAGTATTTTGGCACCTGAGGTAACGTTTAAGGTTCCACTTTTTACTAATGTTTCTTCTCCACCTTTTCCTAGTAGATTTGCAAAGTTCAAGGAGGAAGAACATGAACAACACATGCCAGAAACCTTAAACAACTTGTTTTTGGATGCCATTCAACAAGTATCAAAATATGCTCCATTCCTCGATGAGATATGCACCACAAAGGATGATGAAATAATACTTGTAATGGAGAATGCATCCACTGTTGTGCAAAGAAAGCTTCCTCTCAAACGCATAAATTTGGAAAATTTCATGTATGAGCCTGACAAGCCTAAAAAGCCAAGAAGGGGTGTTGGTTAGGTTCAAAACACTAACTCAAGTGTTAATTGGGAAGGCAGCCCAATTAAAGAAGAAATTGCCAACCTTCCATATTCAGATTTGCTTTCTCTTTCTTTTCCTTTTTCTTTTATTATTTTTATTATTTTTATTTTATTTCTTATGTTTCTTTGTTAATTGTGTTTACTGCTTTTAAGTTCATTTAGGCTGCATAAGTTTCTTTTGTTTATTAGTTCTTTTCACTTACACATGATTCTTTCATTTGGGATTAATAGCATTACATTAATGACAATGTAAGAATTATGTGTGGGGGGAATAATTTAGGATTTTATTTATAGTGTTTTGTTTTTGAGTCTTTTTATGTTGTTTTTCTTTCTGATCCTTGTTTTGAAAATAACTAGATGTAAATATAATTTTTAATTTTTTACCCCGGTTAAATGGCGGATAACGGTACTCCGTGATTATTTAAATCGGTTCCATCAGCTACCCACAAAACTGATATTGTATATAAATTTCTCTTCCAATTTCTCTTTCATTTTTTTTTCATTTTTTTTCAGGATGGATGATATTCTCACAAGATTGCAGAAACGATTTCCTCCTTTTCCTCGAAATATTTTACTGAAGCTTTACCAAGTTCGATTTGAAAGATTAAGAATGCTTATGCACAAAGGGATTCCTGGAGACATACGTTGGATAATTGAAGCCAAGGTACGTGAAGATGAATATCTTCCTGTTTTGCATTTACCAGGTACAGGTAGAAGCACTTTTGCAAAGAAGCGACGAGCAAAGCGCATGAGTTCAAATTGCCACAAATGTGCACGATGGACGTGTAACGGTAAATGTCGTTCTATTGGGATTCCGTCCTCTAATCGAGATGATAAAATTGAATTCATTAAAGATGGACTGAGTAAGGAGAATTTGGGTAATATCCAACTTTCTCTTGAGACGCATCCTAGTGGAGACGTACAAAGAGAAATTCTTGATTTATGGCCGCAATTCCAAAGGGAATGGCAACATCTTGGGAATCTGATGTTAAAAGACCCTGTTTGCCAGCTTGTAAGAAAACTGGATGGGAAGCATATCCTCGACTCATAGAAGGCGTTTAAGCCGTTTCTGGACGTAAAACCAGAGGAAGATGTGAGCCACAATCACAACTACAATAAATGACTTCTCAGCTTTTGGTTTGATTTGCAATAACTTTATTTTGGTTTAATTTATGTGTTGTTCGATTTGTGTAATTATTCTTGTTTTTTTTTATTTGTCTTTTACGGTTGATTTTTCTTTTCTTTTTGATTTTCTTCCTGAAATCACGCAAAAATCTTTTGTTAGGTTAACATTTTCTTCTGACAGGTCAGATACACTTTCGGCGACATTATTACTCTTGTCTGATTCACTACTCAGTCCTCTATATATTACACCATGTACTCATTCTCTTTCAGGCACTCGAAGAAAAAAAAAATGGAAAGTACTTCATCCCAGCGCATTAAAAAAATTTTTTGGAGGTGCTTATCCAGGAAAAAATAACATATTCGCTGATGAAGCCATAAGAGTTGGAGTAATACTTGCCCAACAAAAGATCCAGTTGATTTATGGAGGCGGTAGTATGGGTTTAATGGGAGCAGTCGCTACAGCAGCACACGCCGGAGGAAGTCCAGTTCTAGGAATCGTGCCAAAACTATTCACAAGTTTTTGTGGACCTACCGTGGGTAAGGAAATACAAGTCTGGAGTATCCCTGAACGGATAACAATCATGTACCATTCTGCCGATGCATTCATTGCTTTACCAGGAGGTCTGGGTACATTGGAAGAAATAGCTTGCGTGGCTTCTTGGTCATCTTTGGTCACAAATAAGAAACCCATTGGTTTGCTTAATATTAATGGTTATTTTAGTAATTTGCTTTCATATTTAGATAATGCTGTGGATAATGGATTCATGTTTTCAGAGGCAAGGAGAACCATAATTTCTGCTACAACCATTGAAGATTTACTCAAAAAGCTCCAAGCTTATGAGTATTTATCTGCTACGGTTGTTTCGCAAACGCTCGGAAAAAGAAAAAGAGATATGGACGAGCAAGGAGTGGATTGCACTTTGTCTTTGTGACATTATCTAACATTTTGTTTGTTGTGTCTCAGTTATAATAAGTGGTTAGCAACCTCTGCAGGTAATATCTCCTAAATCCTACCTTTAAAATTTGACATTGGGGACAATGTCATATTTTAGTATGGGGTAAGGGACATATTTTGCTAATTTAAAAAAAAAAAAAATTGTTGTGTTTTAAGCCATTTAGAAGTATTCATTCTGAACAAGGTCTGAGTAAGGGAGACTTGAGACATACCTTGTCAGTTTGATTTCTTCTTTTCAAAAAAAAAAAAAAAAGTTTGTTGTGTTTTAAGCAATTTAGAAGTATTCATTCTGAACAAGGTCTGAGTAAGGGAGACTTGAGACATACCTTGTCAGTTTGATTTTAATCTTTTTATGTTTACTTGTTAATTTTTGTTTAGTATTTTAGGATTATTTAGGTTGCATGGTTTTGTTTTGTTTTGAGTCTTAGTTGTTCCTATTCTTATGTTATTAGTTCTTTTCTCTTACACATGATTCTTTCATTTGAGTTAATAGACTTACATTGAGGACAATGTAAGAATTAAGTGTGGGGGGGAATGATTTAGGATTTCTTTTATTTTTGTCTACTATTTTTTTTTCTTTATTATTATTATTTTTTTTTGTGAGTTTTAGTTCCTTTTTAATACAATGATGAGATATGAATTGCATAAGTCTAAAACAGATTTATTAGTGAGAAGATTTTCATGAGAATTGAGCTTGATGTCAACCTTTTTATGAGCCAATGTTAATATGATATGTTGATTGAGAAAGAAGCATGTTTAGACTTAATCTGACTTGTATAATCATCCTTGTGAGTTTTTGAGCCTATAATGATTGATGCATTATACAAATCAATCTAATTTCTTTCTTGAGTGCTCTTATGATTACATGATTCTCTAGAACTTGCTTTAAACCGTTTGAGACTATATTGATACATGTGACAACATGAATATGATAGAGGCATTAGGATTTTTAGCCAGGGCCAAACAGCCATCCCTTATTGATGTTCCAAGAGAACACACCCTTAGTGAACCAATTTGAGCCTACATTGAATAAGCTATCTCTTTGGTAACCATAACTTGTCCCTAACCTAAATATACTTATATCTTTACCTTTGTTCCAAAGATGAATTAGCATGTTTTGAGACAAGTTGCAAAGACAAGGAAGATCTATTGAAAATTTGGGTTAGAAACAAGAAATAAGTGTGGGGGGAAAAGAAAAGAAAAGTCAAGAGAAAAAGAAATGGAATACTGGAAAATACATTCCTATGTAAAAAAATATATATATATGAATCATCTCTTGAATTTGTGGAAAAAGAAAAAGATGTTACAAAGTTGTTTAGAATGAAGAAAAGGCCAACATGAATATCCGGCCTAGGTGACTATGTACTTGTAAAGAGTTTTGAGAAGTTTCTTTGTATAATCTTTTTATGTCTCTAAACTTTATGAACTCTTTGGAACCTTTGTGATATCTTTATCCTTTTGTTCTTCAACCACATTACAAACCCCTTGGCCCCATTACAACCTTGATTAAAGACCTCTTGATTCATGATGTTGTATGATCTAAATAGGGGAGAATAGGTGGACAAGCAAGAATATGGTAGAACTGTTTTCATGAGATTGATTGAGTGTAAACACTTCACCACTACTTTAAAGAGTGAAAATCATGAGGGTATCCCATGTGAGAAGTTGAGATTAAATTTGAACATGCAATATTTTGATTGAGATATGTTATGCTAATATTGGCTTAACTCAAACAATTTACATTCAAGCATGATTTTTTGTGAAATTCTTTAAGCTATTGATTAGTTTATAAGACTTGTTCAAATATTGTCTCTAATTTGTATTGAAAGGATTAGGAGTAAATATTTTTAGTATATGCAGTTTATTTATATTTTAGTTTTTCAATGTTTGTGGGTATCGTTCTAGTAAACCCTCACGAGACTAAACTCGTCCACTAGGGACACCTAGGGGTTTAAAGGCTTGTGTCACATGCTAAGTGCCACCGTGATTTCCTACGAAAATGGATTAGATTAGATTTTCTTATTTTATTTTTATTGAGTCGTTGCTAGGGACTAGCAACAATCTAAGTGTGGGGGTGTGATAACTCGTATAATTATATAGTTTTTAGTTATGTTTTATTATTGTTTTGTGTCAAATACGAGTTATTATTGTTTAGTCTAATTGTGTTTATGATCTTTTATATTTTTATGTAATTTGGTGTTTTTCACAAGTTTCTTTGAGTGATTTCAGATTACTAGAATTAAGGGCAAATCCAGTTCAGTTCCAGTTCCGACACCTTTTGCCATATCAGCTATATCTGGAGTTTCACTGAAGCAATAAGGCTGAAATTTGTAGCCGTGCAAAGATAAGAGGCATATCTATCTTTTTCATGTTTTACACTTCTTGAAACGGAGTCGTTTTCCCTAGCGAAATCGACCATCAAGTTGGATGATGTGCAATGACGTCTGTGCTGACCTGTTTTCGTATTTTGCCCATATCTGTTTATCCACATCAGCAAATGAGCTGATTCCAATGGCTATGGATCTTTAACTGATACGGGAACCTTTGTCTAGAAGACCATATGATCAGATCAGGTATCTATTATTGACGAAATCGACCATCAAGTTGGCTGATGTGCAATGACGTCTGTGCTGACATGTTTGTCGTATTTTGCCCATATCTGCTTATCCACATCAGCAAATGAGCTGATTCCAACGGCTATGGATCCGTAACTGATAGGGGAACCTTTTTCTAGAAGACCATGTGATCAGATCAGGCCTCCAACATTGACGAAATCGACCATCAAGTTGGCTGATCAAAATTGTCATACAATATGACGAAAATTGTTAGAAAAATTCACCCACCTATTATACCTACCTTTGAAATTTGTAAAGCTTGTCTCTTGTCATTTAGCCCTCCAAAATGTGTATAAATAGAGGGCCTTGGATGATTGTAGAGGATCATATTGTACATAGGTAGGATATTAGCCATTGTAATAAAATTCTCTAAGTTTTCTTCTTCTTTCTTTTCTCTAGTTTTCTTTTTCTTTAGAAAGAGCAAGAGGTTGGATAATTAATATTCTTCTTCTTCTTCTTTCTTTCTTTTATTTTCTTCTTAGATTCTATTTAATTTTATGTTTATAATGCCTATGCTAGGCTAAACTTCTATTTGGTTAAGGGTGATTTCAAAGCCCTAGACATGTTTTGTGATTGATTTTCAGATTCTATCTATCATTAATTTTCTATCAAAGTTGCTTATGTTCTTCTACAAGAATTGTTCATGATGTTGTCTAGATTTATTTAGGTGTACAACTAGATAGATCTTGATAATTATCTATTGCTAGTTTAGGAGTCTTGATCCGTGTAATTGTCTTGATTTCCTATTCATAAGTGGCAATTTGTGATTAATGATTATGGTCAAGTTTTCAATAATTGCAAAGTGGAACATAACCTAAGTTGAACAATCCGAGCTTATGTGTTTGTTGCTTAGATCAACCTATCTTTCTCATCATAAAGCTGCCATTAAATTGAATTTAGAGAGCTTATTCTAGGTTGTTTAATGGTTAGAGATTAAATAGAGAGCTTGTTCTATTTAACGACAAACTAAGGAAAGATTGGGGTAACAGAGCTTGTTGTTATCTACGGTTGTTAACTTTGATAGTTGGTTGATATTGATAGATCTGAAATTGATTCTTAATGATGTCTAGTGGTGGAGAATGAAACCTTAATCATATTTTTCATATTTGATTCTTCTTACTTATTTGTTTTCTTACTTTTAGTTTGCTTATTTTTTATATTTATTTTTATTGGCTGGTTATACCGCCTAATTTGTATATTAACTTTGTTTTATTTTTATTGGCTGGTTATACCGCCTAATTTAGTATATATATTTTTATTGGCTGGTTATACCGCCTAATTTAGTATATATATTTTTATTGGCTGGTTATACCGCCTTGCATCTTATTCTTATTATTTACTTTAGTTTAAATCTGGCTTCAAAAACCCCTTTTCTTTTATTGTTCTTGAATTTAAGTTTTAAACTATTAACTTATAAACTAAAACCCAATCCCTGAGGACTCGACCCTTGCTAACTACTATACTTACAATTTATCTTTTTAGTGCAAGGTTAAATAAGATACACTCTTTTGGGTGCATCATTAATGCAAATGCTTCTTGGTGCAAATGCAGAGATAAGATGCAAATGCTTCATGGTGCAAATGCAAATGACTTGGATTGATGCAAATGTTTCTTGGTGCAGATGCAGATGTTGAATAAGATGCAAATGCTTCATGGTGCAAACGCAAATGACTTGGATTGATGCAAATGCTTCTTGGTGCAGATGCAGATGTTGAATAAGATGCAAATGCTTCTTGATGCAGATGTAGATGAAAGGATTGACAATGTGCAAAATGCTTCTAAATGATTCAAATGCAAGGATTGACAATGTGCAAAATGCTTCTAAATGATGCAAATGCAAAGATCAATAATGATGCAAATGCTTTATGAAAAGATGCAAATGCCCCTACGAATCGTGTTCATGTAAGTGGTCTATGTATGGTGTAACTGCAGTTACCACACAATAATCAAAATGCAATGATTGTAGAAATGATGCAATTGCTTGAGATGACGCAAAAACAAACATCCATGAAGGATGTAAATGTAAGGGTAAAATGCAGATGCTTATGAAATAGTGCCAATGCAAATACCCATGAATGATGCAAATGCTTGCCGATACTATGCAGATGCAAAGCTCAATAAAGAGATGAGTGCTCATGAGTGATGCAAATGCCCACCATTTTTTTCTAAACTTTGGCTTAGCCTTTCCAATTCATTTTTCCTCTTCAAATCAGAGTATATCTTGAACACTCGTGCCCCATAAGAGATCATTCCCTTTCCAGTCTTTGGCTATCTCTTTGCCCTAACAGTTTTCAAACTCTTATCAACAGAAGTCTGAATCGGGTTCTATTTCTTCTTCTCATACCTGGAAGTCAAGATCTACCCTAGTAATTCCATACCTTTGGGTTAGAAAAACTCTTGTCTCATGTCAACATCAAAAATGGTTATTTCAAAAATATTTTTACTTGTTTTCCCATTCTAGAAAGAATTTAATGAAAACTTATGAGTCAAAAATATTAACCCTACAGTGTGTGATGTAAGAATCTCTTGAAGACTGATGATCACTGTTAGAAATTTTCTGAATGTCAATTTGGGTTTTTCAACTTGAATTGAAAGGCTTGATACAACAAGATTTTGGTTGATCGAAGAAAACTTCACAACAAAAATGTATGTCCCTTCTAGGCTCACAAATGGAACAGATTTTATAAATCATGAATTCATTGAGAACCAAATAAATTCAACATTCTTTTAGTTTCCATATCAAGGCATTTTGACAATCGTCAAGATTGGCTGGGATGTTTTAACTGGAAAGTTGATTTTGGAGGGAAAGAATAGATTCAGTTTTCAAAGTCAATCCTCCAAATAAGAGTTGACAATTTAGGAGGTTCAGGAATTCCTAGATGTTCCTCGATTTCTTCAAGATGACCTTTTCTTTTGTGGCATCAGCACTAACATAGATGACATCGAAATTTCCTATTTTACTTTAGACCGCCCGCTTTTGGGTTTTCGCTCTAGAGTCCCATTCTTTCCATTTTTGTTTCTTTTTTATTGTTCCACCATACATTTGAGAATTCTAAATTCTTCCTTAGTGAAATGATAATTCGATGAGATGGGATAAAATATGATGAAGAACCCTTCAAGTTAAATATTCATGCTTGATCAAAATGGTCTTTTAAAGCACGTAATGTAGGCCAAGGTTCGGGGTTCAGAAAGAAAGGATAAATAGGCCCAAAATATGTGTTTGAGGGTAATCAGATCAAGGATCATTTCTTGAGGAGGATTCCTTTTGAAGCATTTGTCCCTTTTGGACTTTTATTTCCTTTTTCTTTGTTCTTGGCTTTCATTTGCTAGACTTTTTTTTTCTCACACATTTTTGTGTGTTATGTTTTTGGCTTTCATTTGGCCATCTTTTTTTTTTCTTTTGCATCTTCATTTTGATAGAGTGAGCCCGTATTTATTTCAGAGCTCAATTTGCTTTGTATCTGTCTTCGAGTTATAACTCATTTCTCAGTGATCTTTGAGAAGATCTTTCCTCGCATTAGCCCCCCAGTGTAAAGGGTGATCCTTGATCAGGGTTCAAAGAAGAAAGAATTTTTTCGGCTCAAAAGAGGTGACTACGGATAATTTCTTTTTTTGTGAAAGAGATACGAAAGATGGCCATTTCTCATATCAAGCACAAATATTTTCATTGAAAAGCAATCCCCAGGGGAATAGATAATCTGAATTTCATTTTGTACTTTGGAATAATCCGAATTTTCATATGCATGATATCACAATTTTTTCTTTTTTTTTTCTTCTTTTTTTCCCACATGCCCCCAATGATTCACGCATTAGTTCCATCCTTATTCACCATGTATCCATCATTTCCACATATGATGCCCCAATTTGATTAACCATGAGAATTTGTATCATTACGAGGAACATCACAAGTATAGGTTTACGCTTGAAAAGGATGAGCTTCAATCTTGAGTTTATTGAAAAGACAAGAAAGAATATAGCCTAAAAATTGGTTTTTCTGGGGACATAGGATAATCTGGTTTACTCATTGTGCCCTAAGGTGTCAATCATGAAGTGACGTTTGGACAATTGGTGTTTTGGGGTTATTAGAAAGGATGTAAATGGTTTTGGCACAACCTTGACACACATCAAATTACCATAATCTAGATTCTTGAAAGAATGTCTCACTTGTTTGAGTTTCAAAGAGTTCGAAATTTTTTCAAAAAGTTCATTCCTTTGTTCATAGCCTAGACTAGGATCTACATCCTTGCTTATTCTGTAATGACAATAGTTTATGAAAATTAATCATTCATATTCCTTGAAGCATTAGGTCTTTCAAGTGGTTTCGGTTCAAGGGATTTAGGCATAGGGAAGCCCAAAAAAAAAGGGGAAGGGTATTGGATCATTTCTAACAATGATCATCAATATTCTCGAGACTGTTCATTACTTCACAAATTTTCTCAAAGTTTCATTTATTTTTTGCAAATTCAAATTATTACTAAAATATGACGAACACAAAATATTTAAATTCAAAATTTATTTATTTCATGTAGATGTCAACATGAGACAAGTGCTTTCATCATAGTGTATAAAACTACATGTATCAGAAATCCTAATATGACCATGCACCATGTTTCTTATGACACTTGGCTTTCCCATCTTCAAAACTTATCGAACCAGCCTTGATGAGATCCCTGACCTTGTACTTCAAAGTGGGGCAGTTCTCCGTTGAGTGGCCTTGATTGCCAGAATGATAATCGCAACACTCATTAGCAACATAACAACTCGGATAAAGGGGGCTTCAGAGGCTCTAATTGTATGGGTGTCACAAGATGATTCTGGATGAGTTGAGGTAGTAGCTCACTGTATGACACAGGAATCGGGTCAACCTTATTTCTTCCTCGCTTTTTATGCCCTCTTTGATTATTCCCAAGAGTGTTTGATTGATAGACAGATGTAAATGCTGGCGTGGTTGCATGCATTGGTTGGTAAGGATAAGCACCTTGAGAGACGTTGTTCAGGGTAGGGTAGAATGACTTATACGAGGAGAATTGGGGAGATGGGGCAAATCCTTCTATGGCTTAGGCATCTTCTTATTTCTTTTTGGATGCCCCATTTCTCTCGGCATTGGATGTTCTTTCTTCTTCAAGTTTCCCATCCTTGATAGCATTCTCAATCATCTCCCCTGAGATTATCATATTTGCAAAATTCTTCGTGGCATTGTCGACGAGTCTATCATAGTACGAGGCTCGTAGTGTATTCACAAAAAAGACGGTGATTTCCTTTTGTGTCAAAGGTGGTCGTACTTGGGCGGCCATGTCCATCCACTGCTGAGCACTCTCAGTAGCCATTTTCTCCATATTTTGCAAAGTGAGACGGTTAGGCGCCATAACGGTCATATGTTTGTATTGGCTTAAAAATGCATTAGCCAAATCAATCCAAGAGTGAATCCGATCCTTACTCAACTGACTATACCACCTCATTGCGGACCCGTTGAGGCTATCTTGAAAGCAGTGGATCAAACGTTTATCATTATCTGTATGACCCGCCATTTTTTGGCAGAACACAGTGATGTGTGTAGACAGATCGATTGTCCCATCATATTTCTCAAATTTGGGAACCTTGAATTTAGGAGGAATGACTATATCGGGGACCAAGCAATGTTCATTCGCAACTACACTCCCAAATATATCTATGCTTTCTAGTACCCGGAGCCTTTAATCTACCAACTGATATTTCCCTTGGGAATCTGCCAACTCAGCCTCATTCAATGCCACTGTTTTCAACTTTGTCTGCTCAGCTAGATCATCTAAGTTCAAGATGTTGATAGGATTAACTGAGTTTTGAAAAGACAGGGCTTCTAACATTATGACCTCATTCTGACCCTTTTGTGCCTCCGTTCCTTCTCTGGCGGCCAAGTTTCCAGTGTATCCGCTCCCCTTGATTGAAGGGGACAACAGCTCCATCAGTTTAGTCATCTGATCTGTATAGTCTACTTGAGATTTGGCCAATTGTTCCCTTAACTCATTCTGTGCCCTTTTCATTCTCTCCAAACTGCTTTGCTGTTCATTATCCATGATCCTGGCATGCATTATAAAGGTGCTCAGTACTTCTTATACCTCTGATTTGAAAGAGAAACTTCTTCAAAGCTCTTAAAGCCAAACCAATTTATGTTTTATCCCTCCAAGTGCATGTCATGATGTATGAGCCATGAATGCAATTTGATGCACGTGAAGAATAAACAAAGTGATGTATGGACACATATAGTGGAAACATGTTGTCTATGTTTGTCATGAATGCAACCTGATGCCAACATGATACATGTAAAGAATAAGAAGAATCAATGCATGAATATATGCAATGAATGACCATGTATGTTCCAGATGCATTTTCCAATGAATGATCATATACACTATGAATGCAGCACGATGTCAATTATGATGCATGTAAAGAATAAATGATTGACACAGATATATACAAAGAAATCATGCTGACCATGTTTGTCATGAATGCAACCTGATGCCAAATGACAAGTTAATGGACGAGCATATAATGATGACTATATATGCCATGAATGCAACCTGATGTTAACATGATGCATGTAAAGAATAAACAAATCAATGCATGGATATATAGAGAAATCATGTTGACTATGAATGCAACATGATGCCAACATGATGCATCTAAAGAATAAATAAATCAATGCATGAACATATACAGTGAGATCATGTTGATTATGTTTGTCATGAATACAACCTGATGCCAACATGATGCATGTAAAGAAAAAAAACAAACTAATGCGTGAACATATACAGAGAAATCATGCTGGTTATGTTTGTCATGAATGCAACCAGATGCTAACATGATGCATGTAAAGGATAAACAAATCAAGGCATGAACATATACAGAGAAATCATGCTGACTATGTTTGTCATGAATGTGACCTGATATCAACATGATGCATGTAAATAATAATTGAATTAACACAAGGATATATAAACAGAATGACCATGTATGTCACAAATGTATTCTACAATGAATGACCTATGCATGTTAAGACCGTAACATGATGTCAATATGATACATGTAAAGAATAAATGAATTAATCACAAGGGATATGCAAAGTGATTAATCAATGATTAAATGAAATTGGTGAGACCGATCTTGATTTGCACCCAAATTTAATCCATGATTTTTGAAAAATGTTTTTCCCGCAAAAAATCAAAATATTAGTTTCCAAAACCAATTTTTTTTAAAACTTTTGGGGTAGTGGGTCTTATTATGGAACGAGTGTCCAAATGTTCATTCAACACTATCGGTCTACAAATTTTATTCAATAATGTTTATGAAATCATCAAATGAGATTATTGTCACCATCCGCTTATTGAAAAGAATGAGATAAAAAATACAACTATAAATGTACTGCTCTATTCGCATATGCATGAAATGTACAAAATGTTTGAATTTTTTTATATATATTTTCAATTTCAAAAAGTTAATGAACATTTGTCCCAACAGTATCCACTTATTTAGGCATCACAAAGCCTTTGGGTCGGAAATTTAAATTTACTACGGGCGATGTACGTTCATCCTTGCCCAGTTCATGATGCTTGTTCGGGATGTAAAAATAAATATCAAGAGGTCAAAAGTGTTTCTCCATGTGTTCCTAACTTCAGGTATCTAACGGAAATCCGGCATGGCTTCACCTATTTTCACTATATGAGGTTGAATTCGGTTCTAAAGGCCCCAAATTTCTCCTCACTGTCGCCTGTGAAAGCTAGTAAGGCACCCCAATAAAAGCGGGTTCAATTTGTTAGAGTATATTTTTCTAAGCCCTTAAGGAGGATCATCATGAAGGCGTAGCTACTTTACTTCCACTTAAAAATGATGGAACCTGAGTAGAGAGTTCATGTTATGCAAGTGCAGTGTGTGTGGAGGAACAAAACAAACCTTTCACCACCTATTCTATAACCTTTATTCTAAATACCTCGGTAAGATTAAACAACGTAAAGCATCAGTTAAGCAAAGAACAATTATATGCAACAAAATAACCGGAGAACAATAATAATATGCATGCACATGAGTATGGACATATGTGAAAACATTTTATTATTTTCCAAAAAATTTCTTATTATTGAAAAATGTGGGAATTAAAATTAAATACCGAATAAAAATCAATAAAACCGAGACTTTGATAACACATGACTAATTCTAGGCCTGACTCTTTAAATTTTCCTAGTGGAGTCGCCAAGTTGTCACAACCTAAAAAATAACAAGTCTCATCGTGAGACATTACTCGTTAAGTGTGACATTAGGAGAAACAGAGGAAAAGACGACTTAATTTCTCTTGAAATAAAATGAGGGTTTGAAAACAACCTCGAAAAAAAAATAGTGTCGCCACCAATCTTTTTTGCTAGGTGTGATCGGCCACCTATTAAAACCGATTTTGTAAAACATTTTAAAATTAATTAAAACATTTTTAAAACCAATTTCAAAGTCTGCGTTTTTAAACCAGAGAAATCAAAGAAGCGGGTTCGGGAATCGGTTACGTGCGGGGAAGGATTAGCACCATCACAACGTCCGTATAAGACGGTACCTTATTAATCGTGTGTTATCTCAAGTCCCGGTAAAAGTCGGTTTTAGATTTGACATTTTAAAATAATTCTCAATTTAAAGAAAAATAATTCCATTTTTAATTGAAAATGATCCAGAATTTATTAATTCAATTTTTTTAATATATTTTTTAGCAAACCTGGTAAAATATAGAAAATTTTATTTATTTGGAAAATCTCCGAATCATTTTCATTTTTTGAAAGAAATATATTCCTTTATTAATGATAATTGATGATATCTTCCCCAGCAAACTCGGTAGAGAATTCATGAATTATTTTAACTCGGAAATATCTTTATTTTTTATTGAAAATCATTATCTTTATTTTAAAAATATTTTAAAAAGATGAATATGAACATGTATGATATGGCAAAAGATGACATAGAAAAATCTACAAGACATAGCATAATCTAAATAACATGGTAAAATCTAAATGACAGGATATAATCTAAATGCATGGCAAAATCTAAAATATATGATATAATCTAAATGACATGGCATAATTTAAATGACATAGAAATAGAATTAATAACATGACATGATATGATATGATATGAAACATAGAATAACATTATCATAAAAAATGCATGTAAATAATATAAAAAAAAAAACAATGCATGAACATAATAAACCCTAAATATATGGTAAAATAATTAATGACTAAGCAAAAAACATAGAATATCCATAACCATGTAACCACCATGACAACACCATGAAATCTAAATCAAAACAATAACATCACTAAAGAATATTCATAGCAAAAATTATATATCATAGAATATTCATGAACATGGAAAATGCAATGCATGAAAGTGTATTTTTTTCCTTTAAATAAGGACATCCGTATACCTAAAAAGATATCCAACTACCTTAGGAAAAGACTTAAATCAGATTTTTTAAATCAAAAATACTTTGTGACTGGATTGAAAACAATTTGAAAATTTTTGGATGAAAATGGCACCATGGTCGAAACCCCCCTTTAAAAAGGCTCTATTTTCCTACTTTTGAAAACCCGGGTTGACCACCCTTGACCCGACCTTTATAAAATCAAATTTTATGATTAAAATGACTTATAAATCAACCTAGGACAGTAGCTATTGTTCTAAATCAGCACCCTCTTAATACCTTAACCAAAACAGAAAATTATTAATTCTCAAGAAAACAAATCTGACTCCTCTGACCAGTTCTAAAACGTGACTTTTTTACCCTTCTAAAAAATTTCAAAAAAATCTGAAAAAATTATAGGAGACTTAGAACATGTCGACCTCTATGAGAAAAAATCAGCTTAATTTTTAGACTAAGGATGATTTACCCGAAAATTCATGAAAGACAGAACACTGGGTGAAGAACTGCTTAACTAAAAAATATTTTTAAACCTTTGATAAAAAAGTCCAAAAATCAGAATAAAAATATTAGAGACTCCTCTAGACAATCAGTGGTAAATTTTTTAAAAATTTTGGACAAGGGTTGCCTAATAAAAAAAATTACAAAGTTAGAAAATTCAACTTGTGCAAATCTTAATTTTTCACAAGCATGCTCATGAGAGCTTGGCTTTGAGCCATTGATTGGCTTAAGTCAAAAATCAAGTGGGAATGAAATGAAATGAAATGCATGAACAAACAGTAAGATAAAATAAAAATAACAAAATCATATGGACAAAACATGGAGGAGAGCATGAAATAAAATAGATATCTTGCTTTAGCTTCCCAAATCAAAGAGTAGTAAGAAAATCCCTTATTTTTTTTCTCTTTTCTTTTCCCCTCTCTTTTCTCTCAAGAATAGCTACAACCCTTGTAAAAAATATGATCTCTCCCCCCCTAAAAAAATGAAAATCCCCTCCAATTTATAGGCCAACCAAATGCTAGGGATGTTGTCATAATGTTGTCATTTTTTTTTTCATAGCTAGCAATATCCAAAGGCCACTAATCAAAGATGATAAAAATGTGAATTTGCAACCATAGGATGAAGTGATCAGCCCCTAACAATAACAGCTGGCCTAAAATATGTAACCATAATGTGCTCATCCTTTCTCTTCATTCATTTGGCCACTTGGCGAGATCACAAAGGCTCAATCAAATAAAGATATCATCTTGCTATCCAATTTTGGCCTTTGGATGAAAGAAATCAGCCAAACTCCCTCTTCTACATGGGCTGGCCGAATGACCTTTAAAATTCCAGCAACTTCTCTTTTTTTTTTTAAATTGCAAAAATGGTCTTCCTCGATTTCTTCGATAAAATTGCACTTTAGCCCCCTAAACTTGATTAAATTGAAAACGGACCCCAAATTCGGATTTTCTTTTTCCAATACCTCCTAAATAATTAAAATTGAATTCTGAAAATTTTCATAATTTTCAAAGCTCGTTTTCTATTTTTCCCAGATTTTTTTTTAAAAGTTTTGGTTTGGTGCCCTCCAAATTTAGCCTTTTTCAAATGAACTCCGATTTTGGATTTTTCTTCGCCAATCTCTTCCAAAGAATATAAGATTGAAATCTGAAAGTTTTGGTAATTTTCTGAACTCATTTCCTATTTTTTCTCGGATTTATCTTCTGGAATTTTAGCTTAGTGCACCCGAACTTTGCCATTTTTCAAATGAGCTCCGATTTTGGTTTTTTCTTCGCCAATCTCTTCCAAATAATATAAGACTCAGATCTGGAGATTTTCATAATTTTTTGAGCTCGTTTCCTAATTTTCCCGGATTTATCTTCTGAAATTTCAACTTAGTGTAGCCGAATTTTGTCATTTTTCAAATGAGCTCTGATTCCCGATTTTTCTTCGCCGATCTCTTCCAAATGTTATAAAACTCAGATCTGGAAGTTTTCATAATTTTTGGAGCTCGTTTCCTATTTTTCTTGGATTTTTCAAAATTGTCTTTTAACCCCCGAAGCCTCGATTTTACTCAAAACAGGTCTGATTTTCAGATTTTCTTTTTCCATTGCCTTTGTTATATATTGAATTGGAGTTGGTCCAAAATGCCCAATTTTTACGATCAAATTTCCCTCTGATTTGATTTTTCCTTTTTCCAATATCGAGAATTTCCTCGTTTTTTCGTTTTTCCTCCAACCGACTCTTTTCTCGGAATTACTTCAAACTGAGCCTTGGGCTATCTTTGTTTACTCATTTTTCATCAATTAAGGGCTTTAATTTTACCGAATCGGGTCATTTCTGCAGTTTTTCCCATTTTTGCAAAATTTACCAAAAACTAGAGGTGCTCATGGGCCGGGCCGCGGCCCCTTTTTTTTTTTTTTTTGCCCAGGCTCGCCCGTTTAGGCCCGAATCACTGTTCATTGGAATAAAAAAATAATTTTTTTAATTTATTTTTTATTTTTTAAAACTAAAATTAAATAAAAATAAATATTATAATAATACTAAAACACTGTTCCGGGCCGGGCCGGCTCGGAACATGAAATTGCCTGCCCAGGCCCGGGCGGGCTGCCCGGCCCGTGAGCAGGTCTACCAAAAACCCTAATTTCCGATTTTCCTTCCAAATTGACTATTCCTTTGGTTTTGCTTTCAATTGGCCTTTCCAATATCCATAGTCATTGATTATATTCCATTCGAAACCTTCAATTTCGATCAATTTGATCGTTTAAGCACTTTTCCCCAAATTTACAGAATTAAGGTTCCTTTCCACTGAATCTCCATAACCCATCTTTCGGACTCCATATCTCTCGTTGTAGACCTCGGATTATCAAAATTCTTTCACCATTGTTCAATTAAACTTTGAATCTTGATTTTGAATGAGGGTTGACTTTTTTAATGATTGACTTTTTGGGGTTGACTTTTTCAGGGTTGACTTTTTCGGATTGACTTTTCGTGCTTGACCTCCTAAACAAAGTCTTGGAGTACCACCTGCAAGATGAGAAGTGATTTTCTGCATTTTGAAAAAACACAATGAAGAATTTACCTGATTTAGGAGTCCGAACAAAATTAAATGTCTACAATATAAAATATGAAATAAAT